>JARHVA010001595.1:407500-1607500 GCA_037957365.1 Torreya grandis
GGACAGGAGATTGAGGTTCAAGGAACATTAAAAAACCAAATTAGTTAAAAAAAAAGGGGGGGGTTAACTTTCCATTTTTAAAAAATCAACACTCTGAATAAATTTAAATTTATAACGAGGCAATATGTAATTGGAATAGTTTCCTTGTGTACAGAAACAGATGAAGGGGAATTAATCAAATACTCTCCAACGACTGTTCTGATTTATTTTACACGCCTTCTACAGAAGCAAGACATTACTCATTAATTTACCAAGGGCCCTCAATCTGCTCTAAAACATGATAAGCAGATTTTGTTAGTGAAATACTCTGCCACAAGAAGCCTTACCACATTTAGAGCTCCATGTTAATAAAATGCTCTAGCGGATGGTAAGGCCTTCTATGTTTGTCTGTCTTTTTTCAACAAATATCTTCGCCAACATATCAAAGAGCAGAAGATTGTGCATCATCCGAATCCATCTTTAACTGCAGTGTGGGTCATGACCAAAGGACACCAGATTACCACTTAATCAATACATGGCACTGAGCTTAATGTGAAACCAAGCATCAATTTCAATAAATTAACCTCCATAACAATATTGATATCTTAGAAGGGAATATATAATCAGTTCACCTGTTTTAGGTGACCTAACAGAGCCCCGTGCAATAATTTCTGGAGCTTGTCACAATGATCAATCATTTGACCAGAGCTTGTCATCTCAGAGAGAATGCAATATAAGCGTTCAAGTGAGGTATATGGAAACCACACTGCAGACATTTTTTTACGTCTGACAATATCAGCTGGCCTCTGCACAACACCACCACCACAAGAGAGAACTAATTAGTTGAAACCAGATTACCTGTCGAGCCAAAAGCTCTTATTGTTTTCTTTTATTCTACTATTCTTGCATAAGCCAATGCCATGGCTCCTCAAACAAGAAATAGAACCTGTAATGGCCAAGTATAGCCTACAGCTTACACATTTTACACTAATGTGATTTAACCCATTGACACATGAAAACAATAGACCTTGGCTAGTTGTTCAAGATAAATATAAAGTTATTTGTTGTCCATATATCAAGTATTAAAAAGGATAACTGCATTGGCAAGTAAATCTGTTCACTACATTTACAAATTTTATGGTGATTTCCCCCACCCTGAATGAATGTAGAAAAGGGAAGCAAAACAAATCGAGATGAAATACTACCAAAGAAGCCCACGCTTCCATGTACTCGAGCAATAAATACGTAGCTTCAGAGAATCTGCCATAGTCTATATACAATCGGAGCAATGCTGCAGGATCTGACTCTTGCCCAGCCATTCCCCAAGCAGTTGCTCTCCTTCCACCCTGATATAAGAATAGTTGCAAATAATAGAGAGATTAGGAGGTGCCAATATCATAAGAAGATTCTACATTTCGTATATGTTAATATTGGACTTCTCAAAACATTTAGGGATTGCAACAAGTTATCTATATAAAAAAAAATTAATTCTAATTACTAATATGCACTTCATGCCTTGAACATGTCCACTAGCCACAAGGGTAACTCAATTTGAGGGTCTGTATGCAGCAGAGTTTCAGCAACCACAACTGGAAGTCGAGCATGCAAGTGTTTGTATTTTTCCTGCGTTGCAAACATAAAAACAAGTAAGTTATACTAGAAGACATATATTGAGCACTAATAACCCAAAACTGCTTTCAAATATTTTTATAACAAAGAAAAATAGTGGAAGCACTTGTTTGGACCTAAGTGAAGGGAGATTAGGAGGTTCTTGACCAAATTGGATTATGACGTTATGTAATTCACTTCACTCTTATTGCATCTTTGTTGTATTTAAAAGGTTTGTAATTTGTATGACCCTTGAGCATCTTCTTCCATGTTAATTTGACCTTTATAGGCTTGTGATTGGCTAAGGAAGAATTGTACATGTTTTAAACAAGTTGTCATGAGCTGGAAAGCATTTGGGAAGGTTAGAAAGCCCTGAAGAAACATTTTAAGGTTTTGATTTGCTACAGCAGGTCACAGGCGGGTTTGTGACAGGCAGAACCTGTCCAAGTTAATTTGTCACAGATTCTTCCATACACTCCCTAAAACAGACAACACGGACAAGTTTGGTCATGAATGAACTCGTCACCTACAATGTTTATTCAGGATTGACCCCATCCTGAATAAGACAAGGTGAAACTAATTGCCCAAAAAGTAATGTGGATCAGTTGGTATGTAGTCTATTGGGTTGGTTACTCATTTGTCTAGTCTTCCATGTCGAACATTGAGCATGCTTTACTTAAAAGGGAGCCTTGGAACAAAGATAAATGGTCATTCAGAGTTTGAGATCAATTGTAGAGCATAGAGAAAGGAGAGGACATTAGAGAATATAGTTTGGTGTTTTCTTCTTGTCGTAGCCTTGAGAGCTTGTAACCTTGCATTTCTTGTGGATAGTAAATTGAAGGCATAGCCCAACTTGATGGAGCTTTCCAACAATGTGATTCTCTGGGGTGAATCTGTGTGTTTAATCTTGTGTGTGTGTTTCTATATGTTCCTTTTTGATGTACGTGCATCCAGGTCTACAAGCAATCTTGCATCAACCAAAAAGTACTTAAGAGTAGAAATAAACAGTTTTGTGCAGCTGACGTGTTAACGCATTCCTGAAGAGTTCAAAGAGCAAAGACTTGTGGCTTTGCATGACCTACAAAGTCATGTGTGACCTTTGTTGGAAGAGCTCAGTGAAGTCTTGTGAATCCTGCGAGTTTGAAGGTTCGTGCGCAGCCTTCTTGTTTGGAGAAATCCTGCACAAACCCTGCAAGTTGACCTTCTTTGTGAAGTCATCTTAGTTCATCCTGTCTGTGATCTGCTGTGAATAGCCTGCGATGGGAGCTCACGATGTACAATGATCGGCATGACATAGCACAAAGTATGAGGTGTGATTGAAAATCTGTACATCTGTGCAATAATCTTTTGTTGGCAGTCGAGAAGTATTTGGTCTCACATCCTGCACAATGGAAACAAAGAGGAGGTGAAATGGTTTGAGGACCAAATGCCCTACAGTCTCCAAGATTGCACATAATATTTGTTTTGTGCAGTTGCTCAATGAACAATTGCATAAGCTCACGCAAGCTGCGCACCACACTGTGTTCTACTCGGATGTTGCTTCACACACCTGCCAACTCAGAATAACCTCACACCGTCAGAAAGTGTAATGGTTTGGAAGGTAGTCACCTGAGGAAGTTGAAACCACACCAATGGGAGAACTGAAACAGTTCAACTTCTATAACAGTTCCTGGATCATGTCTTTATAAGGAGATGGACTCATTCTTGGAAGGGGTTCAATTCAAAGAAGAGAAACAGTTCATGTGGTTCAGCCATTAGAGCGCTGTAAGTAGAGATTTGATATAGCATGCAGATCTGAGGAGTGAATTGTAGGATTGAATCACGTCCATGAACAGACTGAGATTGTAACACTGCATGTGGTTCTAACCTGATAGGGCTGTAAGTGTTGTTGTGTGCATTCTAATCTCTCATTGAAGGCAATAATGATTCAGTTTGTTTTGGTTCTTTTTGTGTATGGACCGTGGACATGTCCATTGTATGTTGAGTTCATATTCTGCAGAGTCTAATGCTGTCCTTCATTTGGACCCCCTAATCATGACTGAATCACTTTTGCATGTTCATCTGTTCAATTTTCAATATTTCATGCAATATGAGTCCTCTTTGAACAAATATGCATAGGCGTAATACTAATTCCACATAAATCAGTGATAAAACTAGATAAAATTTGTGTTAATGAATAAGACATTGGTCTAGTTGAGCTAATTACGGATCTTATTGGTATGACAGCCATCTAGTGTTCTTGCCATGTGGATTGTGATGTTGCGGGTTACGGTTTGTCATGTACCTAGGGATATGATATTATAATGTATATGGGTTAATGAAGATACTCACATGTGGCACGCATCCCCCTTAGTTATATGGGTCAAATGGGTAATTTGTGGAATTAGTTACATTGGGTAGCGAGTCGGCCTACATTGGGATTAGAGGTGCACCATCCATTATCAGTGACTAAGACACAAGGTTCAAGTTCGAGTTCAACAACAATAAAATTCAGTTCAACAACAATGGATAAAATTCGGAAAAAAAAAAAAAAAAACTTTAAATTCGAACAATAAAATATAATATTTTATTTAAAATAACAAAATATCAATTAACATTTAAAATAATTAGAAATTAAAAAATATTAAATAAAACATAATTAAAAAATACTTATAAATTGAAAAATCAAAATAAATATAAAATATAAAACTTAAAATGTTTTAAAGCAAATCCTACAAACAAAAAATATAATTAAATAAACAATAAATTATAATAAAGTTTGAAATCATAAAAGTTGATAACCAAAAAAACATGAAGCAAAGTTAAAAATAAAAACACTAAATGAAAATAGCGTACCTACTCGCACCATTCGTGGAGATCACCCATTGCTGCAGTCTTCCTACCCATTGAGCCACTACAATCTTTGTGCATTTTACCTATGCCTCGGCCCTCTCAAACGGTGACAGGGTCTTTGTAACAGGGGGCCACAGAGCTGCATCCCTAGTGCTCCAATGTGAATGCCTTGAGAAGATGGAAAGCTACGTTCCTTATCCACGTTTGAACCCACCTGCCATGGCCAGCTCAAAGCACGGAATCGCTCTACCCACACGCAAGGCACACAACCCCTCTGCGCACAAGTTTCGACCATGGGGAGCAAATATAGACGCAAAAAAAAAACCCAAAAAAATCAACAAACTTTAGTAATTTTTCAGTGACTGAATAAAAATCGGCGAACTTCGAATTTCATCCAAAAAAATCAGCAAATCTTGTGACATTGATTAGTAATAGAGATATATATAAAGGAAAGGAATATCATTGTGAAGGATGTCATGTAAGTGGAGTTTTCTATTTGGTAGATGGATATTGGAGGTTGTCCACTCAAAGTAGCATTCCCATATTGGGAGATCTTGTGAAGTTATTCTTTTCTTAAGGAGTATCGTATGGTGTTGCCTTACCTTGAGGGTATTATTCTATTTTTGAATATATTGCGTATTAGACATCTTGGCCCACAAATATTTAATTTTGTGTAATTTTCATTATCTTTTGCATATTATTTGAATTGTTTATATCATAGTATAAAAACTCGTACTCGGCAATTTCTCAACAGAGAAAAAATTTGACCCGTACTCGCGACTCGGCAATTACTCTACAATTTTATTGCTACTTTAAAAATATATAAATTCATAAAATAAACTAAAACACACAAAAAAATGAAATGATTATAGAGAAATGATTGTAAAGAACACATAACTCAGAGTCATAAGTATCTTTTATATTAGTTTTTCAGCAAATAAGAGTACAATGCTTTATTTTAAACAAAAAGAGGAGCACAATAACTCATAGAACTAGATATATATGAATTGCTATGTGTTAATGATCATAATTTTTATAAATGAATTGCTCAGTATCAATGATCATAACTATGATGGTATATTGTATAATGATCAAAATGAATGGATATACAGAGCAATTCATATAATCTTTGTATATAATCTCTGTATTATGAAGTTATGAACTGTTGTTCTACTCTGAACATAAAAAAAAATCATTGCCAATTAATTGCAGTGTACAAGTTTTTCTACTATGGTGATTGCTAGCAACTAACTGTTGAAAGCGAATAGAAGTACTTTGTATTCAAACACTACAAATTCAAATGCAAACAATAGCAACAACTACAAATTACAAACCTTGCAAAGCTTTGTATTACAAACCCTACAATGACGGTGACTACAAGTTACAAACCCTACAAAGTGCAAACTCCAAATGTCAAACTTCTATATTAAATAATACGTGTACCTTAGTTGAATTGTAAATGCCAACTCGAGTTGCAATTGTGAATGCCAAAGTTGGACGAAAATGAGCCAAAGCTGGACGGAAAAGATGAAAAATATAGACTATTTTTGCACGCAGCAGAATCTTCTAAAAATCACGATTGGAATTAAATGCCAAATCGCGGACGGATAGGGAGCTAAAACCCACAGTTAACGAGTAACCGCAATTAGTTACTCATTAACCGCAGGTTTCAGCTCCCTACCCACCCGTGGTTAATGGTGGCGAATAACCATTTCGATTTTTTTTTGTAGTTTTATCGCGGGTACCTAGAAGGTACCTACATTTTTTAATACAATGGTTTATATTATATATGTGAATATCTTAGCACAGTTTGTGCCATTGACCATATTTGTAAATCTAAGGAGGTTATGGCAACGTATTACCCTTGTAGCAGGATACCACTAAAACCAAGAGGAAAGCACTCCAAAAGGGACTAGATGCTAAAGAGCATGATGCAGTTGAAATACATCGGAGGTCTTTTCAACAACATGCAAATAAAAATACTTGCGGCCATGCCAAAAACCATTGATGAAGCATGCACCCAAGCCAAGCCCATTACATTGAGATGGATAGGATGAAGGGACTTGGTAAATTCATAGATCAGCAAGGTGCAACCTCAAGCAAGGGGAAGATCAATGGAAAGCATAGTCACAAGGTTCAGTTGGATTTCGGCCAAACAAAGAATTATCCGGATTTTTTTGGCAATCCGGATTGATTCGATCCGGTTCGGTAATTTTTCAATATAAAAATATATAAAGTTAAAAACCCTAAAAAAACTCCTTCACATGAACCCTAAAACAATAAACATGTCATAAAACGTCGTCACTTCACAGAAGGCAATCACAATGCGCTGAGTTGAATCTTTTGGAAAAAGCTTGATGCGAGTAAATAGCAAACAGTTGCAGTCACAATCGACGAGTAGCTTAAATCTTTTCACAAGAGCTGAACAGCAACAGATGGACTCAAGGAGACGAGTCACAGCGGACGAGGAGATAACAATCACAATCGGCAAGGAGATAACAATCAAGCATCACAATCGACCGATGGTAGAGAAGAACGACAACGAACACAATATTCTTCTTCATGTTGTATTCTCTTATGGCGGCAAACAGTGGTCGACCGACGGGCCACGACAATGCTAATAAGGTTTAGTTGTTTATTTAATATCTTTCCGTTTATGTATTTAGTTTAGGTTAAGGGTTTATTTTATTTTTTAATTATAATTTATAATATCATATTATGTTTACATTTATGTTAAATTATACCATATTATATTATGTTTAAATTTATTTATATATTATAAAATATAAATAAGGTTTAAGTTTTATTTTATTTTTTAATTGTAATTTATAATATAAAATACAATTTCATTTACATTTAAATTACAATTTATAATAATTATTTTAAATATTTAGTTTTTTATTTTTATTTTAAATTTAAATTTTATTATATATTGAAAATAAGTTATTTGCATAATATATAATAAAATAAAATTTAAAAAATATATATATAAACTAAAAATGTTTAAAATAGATAATAATATTATGATATATTTTTATTATTTCAACCCGGATTTTTCCGGATTTTTTTCCGAACCTTTTCAAGAAATTACGGATTCCGCATTTTTTTTTCCCTCCTGAACCTTTTCGGATTTCCGAACCTTGTGACTATGATGGAAAGGGTAAGAAAATTGCCACTGTTATTTCCAAAGATATTAAAAAACAATGCAACCATTGTGATGTAGATATACATTCCAATGAACAATGCTAAAAATTGCATTCAAATGCTCATCCCAAGAACCAAAAGACAAGTCAGTCGAAGAAGGCCATGACAGTCATGGTATAGAGGGTAGAGAGATTAGGAACAGTCTAGATATCGATCACATAACAGCTTGCACTTCATTGAAGGAGGTATGTACTGTCCCTTTTAAAATAAATCAATAACATATGCAATTTTCTGATTTCTGCACTTAGGAACAGCTGTAACTTTCACAAGTAATCATTGACATATTCACAAACAATTGGCAAATATGAACCATTCATTGGCAATTCTAAAAACAGTTGGCATACATAACCCATTGTTTTTCTTGCCACTAGACAATTTTCACAAACAGTTGGTAAACATACCAGGCAGCAGCATACAATATTGTTATCCTAAACTCTACTGAAATCGTTCATATTAAGGAGTTGTATAACATTGATGACAATACCAAAACCTAGTTGATTTATTTTATTTCAATAAATTGAATACACATATAAACTGATGAGATTATAAATGGAGTAATGATGGTGTGACAGAGACCTCTTACGCTTTGGACCCCCAGTCCAATGACCACATACAACAGTCAACAATCTCCCATGGTGGTTGCATTTGATGTGTAGTAGGTCCTGTCAGGGTATAATGAATTATGACTGGCTTGGAAGATGAAACAACAGTATCCAAGGGGTTCGATCCATTGTTGGGTGATGAGTGCAGCATACATGAGTCTCCACACTCCTCAAATCACTGTGGAATGCAACACAAGCCACAGCAGCAATAAACAATGTCGTATGAAGATTCCCAATAGAATTATGATGGTGTATGGCAGGGCCTTCAATAATGCACAATAGTGAATACTTTGAACCTTCACCCAATTATGAAATTGATTCGAAACTTTAAACAATAGAAACTAGAAATGATCACAATCTTTGGCACAAACGTGATTCCTGGATGGAATCACCTCACATGGACAAGAGGGTTTTCGTCCTTCAATCTAACAATGGAAACCAAGAGGATTTTTGTCCTATAAATCTTCGCACTCAAAAGATTTTCATCCTAGGAGAAGAAATTGAACAAGAAATGCTCAAGCTCTAGAATAGGGTTTGATAACAAATTATAAGGGATGAATAATGAATGATCCTTTTGAGCCCAACTCTTCTTTTATAATTTCCCTTTTTCCAGTTGCCCTAACCCTAAAATCATTTAAAACACTTTTAGATATAAATTACTTTTTGGCCCACTTAATGAATATTATTTTTTGGCCCCCTTTATAATAATAATACATACGTGTCATTTTTCCATGTTATAAAATAAAGTAACTTTAGGACGACTTAAAAATATTATTATTAAATTATTTCCATTATTAAATATTTAAAAAAAAGGGACATGGCAGTCCGCCCTTCCCAAATTTGCTTGTCCTCAAGCAATTGCAAGTTCAATTACTCTGACTCTTCCCAAATAACCATCCCTGTGATACTTGGATCCTAATTCATCCTTGAAAATTTTTAACTCCATGTTCTGAACTCCTTGTGTGATGCAGTATATTCCTTTGACTAAATAGCTTTGGTTGAGACTTGTTTATGCGGTTCCCTTGAAGCCTTCTCCATCTCTCTATGTGGTGCATATATTTTTCCTTTCTCATTCTCATATTGCTTTGCTTGTCAATCCACAGATTTTGCACTAGAAGACACTTCTACAACTTGGAGCTTTATCTCTTCAAAAATATTTACCATGGAGTAGAGTGCATCAAAAACACGGCCCTGATATGTACTTATTAGCAAGCACCCAAAATTCTTATTCATACCAAATCTTACAACTATTATGAAGGTTATTCTCTCCTTGTTAGTTTGCTTGTTCCCCACTTTTGTTGGGCTCCTCTTGTCTTGAGTATCACAGATTATATTTGTGCCCACTTCTATTTATTCAACAGGAAAGACATCTTTGACCTTTGCAACATAACCTTTTTCTATCTTTTGCTGAAACCGATCCACTATAGTAGCATTCTTGCTATTAGTCCCATTACTAATGTGAAATCCAGAAACTCTATTGTATTCTCCAAGAAGTGTAAAAGCTACATAGCTTCCACATTGCCCAATAGCATCTGTACTTCCTACACTTTTATGATATGTGCTGGTAATAATAAAAATTAGCTTTATTTATTGCAAGGATGTCTACTGTGAATTGATATGAGAAATGGTACCTTTCATCAAACCTTTTCCAGCATATGTCCAGATATGCATATTTGGTCTTCTCCCAAGTGTGTGCAATGCTGTAATGAATGACCTCCAATTTCTTTGCAATCAAAAAAGCCACAAGATTCCCATTAATGTAATTTTCAACTTCTAGAAATTCTCCTTCGTCTATCCTGGGAAAGTGAACATGCTTGGAACTTGATTCCAAATGTGTGATGTGCTGATTTTATATGTCCTTCTGCGATCCTGGGTGTAAATGACTAAACACTGCAATACACTTATTCAGAAAAAATTGAATATCAACATGATGTTTACCTTGCTCACAAAGTGAGAGGGTATGAATGCCCCTCAACACCAAGTATCTGCTTTCTTGGACAATTCGTGACTTGTGAGAAATTTCCTTAATTGTGATTACCTTTATTTTTCTAGGCATCACAAACCATCCTTCAAATGTAAGGTTCAGCTCCATGGATTGAGGATCCGGTGATGATCTGTTCATGAACTGAAACCATTGAACTTCCACAACCCAGTTATCATCCATAACATACTCAGCAATAATGATTTTGAACTTATCACAATTTTTACCCTGCTCATGTCTAGAAATATCCCCTGGTTCGCATATTAGAATGTGTAGGCAGATTTGGGCAAAGAGATATATGTGCCTGCGTATATCAAAGTGTTTCCCATGATGGCCATAGGGATGTGCAACATTATATGTTAATCTATTTAGTGAATTATCTTCTTGACCTTTGACCACAAATGGTGGATCATGAGGATGCAAACACAAGTTACCATTACCTTCTTCCCCCTTGAGGCTGTCAGGCAGTCCTTTCCTTATATTTGGAGCCATTCTTCCGAACTTAACCCTTTCACCCAAAGAAGATGATGGAGAAAGGGAAGATGAAATAAAAATCAAAAGATGTATGATGCTCAGAGAGGAAGAAGAGGGAGCAGAATCGAGCCAAGTTCTTGATAGAAAGAAAAAGCTTCCTAGAGCCCGTGATGAGAGCTCTGAAAAATATATGTTAAAAATAGGAAGTGATGAACAAGAGTTTGTGTCCTACAAACCAGGAATATGGCCTAACCCCGGTTCTTACACTGCAATTGACTGTGAACAGAAAACATGGGGTAAATATGAGGCTCTTAGGCACACTAAAATTGGTGATAAACTTAAGGATTCTGTCTCTCAGAGAAACTGGTTGGCTCAACAGGATTTGAGTGCTCAACAAATTCTAGATGAAATCACCTTGGATTTCATGGATGTTAAAAAAAGTAGACATTTGTTTGCTGAACAATATATGACCTCAACGTCATATGATATTGATATTAAACCCCTGCTTGATGATTGTCTTCTTGAAACCAAAGAGTCCAAGAAATCTTTAAAAAAGATTCAGTCTTTTGAACAGCATCACCTTGAACATAAGAAGGCTATTAGGCAAGTTGAGACCAAGGTTGATAAAGTCTTCGATGATGGTCAAGCCATATATGGAACCGTCCAGCATTCCTATAATTCAGTCCAAAAGATAGAAAATCTATAGATACGATGCTCAAAGATCAATTGCTGCTCACTGAGGACCTACTTAGAGGAAAAACAGCATCGAAAGATGCTCTGTCAGAGCTGTATCTCCAGAATAGAGTTAACCAAGATTCGTTAACTAGCATAGCAACAAATGTTGAAACGGTTAGAAACTATGCCGAGAAAACTAGATTCACCCAGACTGAACATGACAGTTTAGAAAATGAGGCTGGTCCAAGTTTTACTAATTGTAATTCAGAAATCTACCCGGAGATATAAAGCTCCAGTTGAACAATCTGAATTAGAAGTCAAACCTAGTGCCAGAACAGAAAATGATTATGTCCAAAGTTTAATTAATAGGTTTGAAGAAATGGAGGTTCTAGCTGTTGAAGAACCACCGTTACACCAAGATTGGCTTGCACTTGCACAGAGACTACATCAGCAGCAGAATCTTGATTATAATCAAGATGAGCCTGCTCAACAGGCTAATGAAGAAAAAACAGAATCAGAATCTGATCAGTTCAATGACATTCAGAATCCATTGTTGAAGTCTCAGTTTCCAAAGAAAACACACCTGAAGATGAAATTTTAGAATCTTCGGAAGAAGCAGACCAAATAGATGTTATCCATGAACCTACTGTTCTTGGACATAATATTAACACTCCTCCAAGTCATGCCCCAATTCCTGATCCTTTGGTGCTTAGATCTGCAGCAGTAAACATTGATATGCTAGTAGATCCTTTTGATGCCATTGCTTATGGGTAGATACTCTTAAGAATTTTCATTTATCTCATCCTCTGTGGTCTGATAATAAAATGGTAAGAGTATGCTGTGAGAAATTTGTTTGGGAAAGCACGAGATTTGTGGGAAGGTAATCCACAAACATGAAGACCAGAACGAGATGGCAGTTTTCAGCCACATAAGATGGGCAAAGATCAGATCATGGCAGGAGGCACGTCTCAATTAGAATATCTGCTACTTGCTGAGTTTGCTTCTGAAAGACCTGAGAAGAGTCAGGAAGCTAAGGCGCAGTTGTACAGTATGAAGTTATGCGATCTTAGCAAGTTCATTGAATATTCCCTATCTTACGAACAGCTAGCTTACCAGGCAGGTCAGTCCCATGACCCTTTAATTAAGAATAGATATTTGGCTTCTTTTTCCTGTAAGCTATGTGAATGACTTTCTGATGCTTTTAAAAAGGCTACCAAGAATATAAAAGATTATACCGTCTGAGTTGTGTAATTTCATTAGACACAAGCTGCAAAAACAATGTAACTTTACTTGGCTGCAAAGTACACTAGACCAGTATAACGTTTCTTGAAATCTCCAAACTTATTGTGAGCATTCTGTTAAGCACAAAAGTTGGGGATGCAAGTCTAAGTCCTCTTGTAACTGCAAATCCAAGTTCAAGCGCAGTAAATCCTCTACGTATGCCAAAGCCAAACATAAGCCTTCAAAGCATAAATTCAAGCATCGTCACAAGTTTAAGCGCATGTCCAAACCAGTTCCCTTAACCCCTGCCACCAAGAAAACCATGACAAAATCCAAGTTTAAGTCTAAATCCATCATTGCTAAACGCAATAAGCCACTGGCCCCTGCACACATCAAATGTTATAACTGGGGTAAAAACAACTATGCCACTGATTGCCCTGGAAAAGATATAAGTTTTCTTGCTAAAGCCTTTTTCAGCAGTCCAATCTAGAGGAAGATGAACAATCATTCAGGGTTTAAGTTCAGTTGCAGAGCATAGAGGAAGGAGAGAAAATCAAAGAACAGAGCTTTGGAGATGCAGAATAAGGGAGATAGGCATTTTGTCCTACTTCATAGACATATGAACTTGATAACCTTGCATTTTTTTTTGTTGATACTGGATTGGGGGCATAACCCCACTTGCTGGAGTGTTCCCACACTGGGTTTCTCCAAGATAAATCTGTGTTTACTCACATGTGTGTTGCTATATGTTTTTTTCCAAGCCCGTAAGTTCAATTCTCGTTTCTTCATGTAATTCATGCAATACAGCCACTCTTTGAAAAAATATGTATAGCTATTTATTAATTTTGCAATAATCAGTCGCAATTCATTAAGGTTCATGATATTGAACTAGATATCGGTCTAGCTGAACGAACTACATATCAATTCTTCAAAATCATTCAGGTCAAAATGAATTTGGCTGTTCAAAATCTCAGCAACAAGTCAAAATGAAGAGCAAAATGACAAACAGATAAGAAACAGCCAGATTTATTTGGCAGGTGAAATGTTTATGATAAGAAAGCAGATGAAATCCTCAAAGAACCTTTGCCACGACCTCTTGATGACACAATGCGAGGGAAAGGAATCAAGGAAGGTTTATTCATCTATTTGTATGCTTCCCTTCCCGGAAACAGATATCTAAGGCCGGATCTGGATTTTTTGGCCGGCCCGGATACTTCATCCGGGTCGGCCCCTTTTTCAAAATTTTTTTTTTATTTTTATTTTTTAATTTTTTAGGTTTTATGTGGAAAAAATGCTCAGAAATCATATATATTATATACTATTAATATTTTATATTACACCATTAATGATTTTTATTGTATTTGTCAATTTTGCATATTTATAAAACTATGCTCTCTCTCTCTCTCACACACACACATTTGTGTGTGTGTGTATGCTTGTATATATTCCGGATCAGATTTTCCGAACATTTTCAAGTATTCCAGATTTTCAGATTTTTTTGCCCTCCCGAACTTGGTAACTATGGATATCTTAGCAACAACAACAGCCACAATATTGACTGCATGCTTTTTCCAATTAAAATTTAAAAAAGCTAAGCATTTCTTAAAAAAATGTATTTCTATCATAAACTACTGGAAAGTCATTGATAACAACAACTAAGTATTCATATTAATATTTTTTACATAAGAAATCTAGACTCCAAAATCTGAAAAATCACGATGATAGATTGCAAAAGGGTTTCCAGGTCCAATTCACATTATTGTAACCCGTAATAGATCAATAAATATACATCTTTGAGTGATTAAGAGTGCAGGAAGATGCATTTCCAAGTAAGAATCAACTTGCAAGACTCGGTGCAAATATGCTGGAGTGGGTTTTCCAGTCTTGTCTTCAAACTTAGTGTGTATAACAACCTTTAAATAAACCAATATTGCAATTTTTGAGATATTACTCTGCCCAATTTGACATCCTTCCAAGATATCTTCTATTAAGTCTTGCACGATGCAACAAAATTATTTGCTGGAATTGGAAATCAAACAAAGTACTGGCCTGAAAAAATGTATTTCACACTTACCCCTTAAGGAAGCCATTAATTTTATTGATCAGAAAAACTGTTCATTTTTGAAGGGGAACAATGTGAAATAAAAATAAGCAATTAAAAAATAGAATGTGAAAGTCGGAGAATATTGCATTGAAAACTCCTTACAAGATGTGATTGGAGCGTGTTCCATGCAGTCTTTGAAATCATGTATTGTGTAGTTTGAAAGTCATTATTACCCATCAGATCAACGCCAATTTGATCCTCCCTAGCTGAAGAAGGTATAAGACGAACATTTACAGGTGAATCCCTCCTGCATGAGTACGAGACATTTTTTCATCAAGAAGACTGGCATACTTGAAATTTCTACAATATGGGATTTCATATAAGCTCTCTCTAAAACAATATCAACATGCATGTGTACATTTATAAAATTACTGCTTACAATAACAAAGAGGTAGATTTACTTGCACAGCATTTCTGAGCAATGATCTGGAAAACTTTTTCAAGTTCCCTGCAAAAGTAGACATCTTCAATAAATAAATAAATTCAGAACAAAATGGAACTAATTGAGTTCTTCCAATATTTAAATTGCTAGTGAGCATTACCTTTTCAACGAAGAATCCTTCCAAAACTTGAAAATAACTGTGAATGCCATCTCATACAAGTTGGATTGTACCAATAATAAAACCAGATCTTCTGGTTGTACATTTCCTCCTGTACAAGAAACAAATGTAGCAATTTCACTTTTTAAAAAATTGTGTTCTGATCAGAATTACTAGGGCATGTAAAACATGAGCCATCTTCAGAATTGAAAGATTCTGGATTGATGAATTCAATTAGATGCTAGAGAAGGAATGAAATCAACAAAAGAACCTGCTTTGCAAAGACACTTGAACTGACACTAACCTAAAAAAGAGTGCTTGACATTTGCAACTGCGAGTTGAAGTTGCGCCAAAGTCAGCACATGCTCTTTTTCAAGTTGCTCAATATCAATAGCCTGATATTGCTTTCCAGTCTCATCGGCAGTGGCTACAGCTGCAAGAATGCACACAATTACTTTCCAAATCAAAACAGAGCGATTTATGTAAATTAAAATCTAGTCAGGAAAAGGACCGGTAGAGCATAATTAATCAGTTAAATTTAACCTCTACACAACAAAAATAACATAGCATCCTCTCTAATGACACAAACTCCATCAATTCTGATTGTTTCAGTGGTCCTGAAGAATGATTTGAAGCTATTTACATAAAAAACATATCTATAGTATACCTATATAAACACACTAAGAAGGCAAGAAAACAAAATACACATACAAGACCCATCAATAAAAGTGCGTGCTCTTTTAGCGGGTGAATGCCGGTCCAACCCATAAGAGCTCTCTTGTTGCGAATCAATCCAAGCATATGCAGTATCAACTAAGTGCAAAGCATTAATAGCAGCACTAAGCCCATGCAATCTCTCGTTCAATGTGAAAGATAGTTCCATGTGAACTCTCAATACACCTTCCTCCTTCATGCGAACAGTGTACCTATAAATATAACCAGCTGCCCTCCGCCAATTGTGCCGATACGAATGGAATGCATATAGAAGCTTGTAAGGATTTGGTTTTGCAGTAATATCTGAGCACTCTGCCTGCAAAGTAGGATCCACTAATTTAGAATAACTTCATCATATCCATTCTTTAGCTTATAGCTAATGCTTAAATATGAATGTAATATAAATACAAGGATGCTTAAGAACCCAAATGCATGGAACTAAAAGCCTTGTACTCATGAAAAGCAGGCATTAACAGTAGCAAGCTAGTTATTTTTATCACCTTCCAAACCAATTCTCGCTCTACTCTTTCCATAAGGCCCACAAAAGGTAGCTCACCATCACAAAGAATCTGAAATGAGGCCACAAAAAGGAACAATTAAACTATATGGTGGTAATAACTTAAACAAACAACCAAAACTCATCCAAATAATAAGCACAATTAACAGAATTTGAAAATAGACATTGCTTAGAGAAGCAAGCAAAATTGTCAATTTTCCAAATGAAAATAATTCACACACATTTGTACAATGAGAAAGAGGACCAACCAAGCTTGGATGACTATTGAGATCCACCTATTTGAACAAAAATTAACACAATTATTATTTACCATGTACATGTTAATATAAAACACAAACCTTCTCAGCTTGAACATGTTTTAGGATGAGTTGCCACCAACTGCAGACCTCTTCACTAATCTAATGATGCATTTAAAGGAAGATCTCCTCCTAAAATATTGATCCCTAAAATGAGTTTCAATAGCCATTCAATATCCAAGAAAAGTTGATATTGATTTCAAACAATAATTAGGCCCTAGTTTAGGAAACTTGAGCTCCTTTTGGAGTACTAATCAACAAAAACTGTTCCAACAATAATCATAAGAATGAAAGAGAAGTGATTATTTGTAAACATGGGCCAAGGTGGGTTGGCAAGTTGAGCTTGTGTGTCTGACAAGGGTAAAGATATGTTATTCCTTTCTTTAGTCAATGGTTCAACCATGGAAAATCTTAATGGTAAGTGTCATTCTAATAAAACATCCATGTACATAACAATAAAGATGATGCTACTATAGCAGAAAGTTTGTGGAGCATGTGAAAATAGAGAAAATTAATTAGATATTAATGACAGCTCCATCTCTCTTTAGTCTAGTGTCCCAAACATTGAGATTGTTGCAGCATGGAGTCATGAAAAACAAATAGAAAGAAAGAAATTATATTAATTTCCACATATGACCAAAAGTAGGTCATTGGGACTCAAGGATACAACAGTTAACAATAGAAAGTTCAAGAAAAAGAGACGCCAAGAAGCCAAAAAAAGGAATATATGTACATAAGACAAAGTAGAGAAGTGCGCCACTAACAAAGGTGGTAATAGAACCAATACAAATCGCAGTGGAGGGCAAATAAGAGCCTCCACAGAATGTGTCGATGAAGACTGGAAGACCTCATCAAAAATCTTTGTTTGTACCTAAAGTGGAGGAGCCATCTGACCCATCATCAATCACTATGAGAAGATCTAATAATGCTCATCAAGGAGTATCCAATGATCTCGGGGGGAAGCAAAAGACTTGCTCTAAAATCTGCCCTAGCATCGAAGGCCGATGTACTTCCCGTAATACAAAATAAACTCATAATGTCTGTCTACCCCTATGGCCTGGAGGCCGATTGGTAAGTAGTAGATCCATGTCGTCGAAAAGGGGCAAAGCCACACTGGCAAGAAGCAAAGCTCGATATCAAGGGAGAGCAAGCTAGGGGATTTGAGTAATTAGAGTAGTAGAGATATGCTAAGAGAAGCTCCGCCTAACTAATCTATCAACTCTGATGTGTGATGCACTGATGTCCAAAGGGCGCTTATTGCTGGCAATCGCTTGGGTGGGCTAGAAGAAAGAGATGATCAAAATGGGAGCTCTAGAGCCTCTAGGCTCCTCCTATAGGGATCTGTGTCGGAGGGTGATAGCCTCGCAAAGATAAAGAGCCAGGCACCGCTAGTCTGGATATCTAAAGAATGTAGATAAAGTGTTGACTGTTGGCCAATTTTGGCCCACATATAAAGCTCTTGCATGGTTTGATGAAGCAGTGGATCAAAGGCATAGAAATGGATCCAACATTTGCAAATAGAGAGGATCCAAGCAAAGTTTTTCAAGGGTCAGCAACAGTGTTCAAGGATAACCCTGCAAGCCAAAGGACTAAGTGCAAAATCTTTTATTCAGCTAAGTCCTTGGTCATTCTTTCGAACTTTGTGGGGACTAAGTGTTTCTTTTCTCTCGAGCCTTTTTATTGAGCTAAGTCTCATGGTTTCTTTCGAGAAAACTGTCCGGACAATTTTCTCGAAGGAATGTTTTCTTTTGGCTAAGTGCTCTCTCTTCGGGATTTTTGTTTCTGACTAAGTGTTGGAATTCTTTCGGACAATTTGTCCGAAAGAAAAGTTTCGAAGAAATTATCTTTTCCAAGCAAAGTGCCCCAAACAATTTTTCCGAAGGGCACTTTCCTTGGAGAAGTGGACCAAAACAAGAATTCTGAAGGGTATCTTTCTTTTGAAGAAACGGTCCATTTCAACTTTGCTGAAGGGTCACTTTCTTTTCAAAGTGGACGATTGCAACTTTTCTGAAGGTATTTTTCAAAGGGAAATGGACCATTGCAATTTTGCTGACGGCTCATTTCAAAGCTTCAAAGGACCATTTCAAAATTCTTGGAGGGTATTTTTCCTTTTCGGGAAGGTCACTTTTCAAAAGTCCAAAGGGTATCTTTACCTTCGGAAAGTCCTTTTCAACAAAGCCGGAGGGCCATTCTTTAAATTCCTTCGGACAAATTGTCCGCAGGAATTGTCTATTGCAAAAAACTTGAAGACCTAATTCCTTCAGACAAAATGTCCAAAAGAATTGTTCAAAGCAAAAAGTCCAAAAAAATAGTTGTTTGCATTCAAAAGAGGTCAAAGGGAATCAACGAATCTCAAGGGCAAAAGTGTACGTGATAGGGATCAAGGACGCATTCAACTAGCAAGAGATCGACAACTCGTAGGCATCCATGTCAGGCAGATCAACAATGTGAATCAAGGATCCGAGTCAGTTTCTAACGATCAATCAAAACAAAGAAAAGCCCAAGCGACTAGCAGGAGCTGGTAGGTGTGGATTAATGGAGAAGCCTTTGTCCTTCGATATGGTTCTCACCTCCGACAAGCGGCCACTCAATCAGAGGCATCATGGCTAGATCTTGATTCAGAGAATGGGGATTTCGTCCCTTTTCAGGCAGGACATGCAAAGGCAAAAGAGGCATGCCAAGTTTTAAATGCAAGGATCGACTCATCCACGTCAAGTGGGAACATGCAACTACCCTCGACATGGCTCTCTCAACTCTAATCAAGGGAGACTTGAATGCACGAGGGGCTCGAGGAGATTTGTGGTGAACTTGGATGGCTCATCTCATGGTCAAGGTAGTTGCAAAGACATAGTAGTGGTTACAGCTATTTATGACCCCTCTCTCCATTTTCTCACACAAGCCCTTTCATTCTCTCTTCCCTTTATATATATATATATATATATATATATATATCTCATTTTTTTTTCATTTAGGGGGTTCCCAGTTTTTTAGACTTTTCTATCTCTCTGGGAGACGGGACACTCCTAGAGATATTGCAAAATATGTTCAGCTGGATTAGGCTCAACCCTGTCAAGCATTTGTAAGAACTACCTCTTGATGCAATAAAGGATTTTCTTTGCCTTATCTCTTGCCTTGGATTTGTGTCTATTAAGTTGCACACTATGGCATTGTGTGAAGGATAATCTTCCTCGTCCATGGTCCTCCTTTCTGACCTTGTTTAGGGAGTTTTTCAACACTGTTTGCAGGTCTGGTTGAGTGCTCTTTCTGCCATTGATGTGAACTTTCAGCGAGTCTTAAAACTCCTCTTTGTTTGCATTCATTGCTCCCTGAACCTCCTCCATGAAATATTAATGCAACCATCTTGATCTTGAGATTGTGTAAAGTCCGTATTGTCCTCTGCAGAACTAGTGTGAGTTCAAGCTTATGGGAGTTTCCCATTTTATTTTGGTGCATTGCCTCGTTAGCTTTCTTAGGAGCCCTTATCTCCCTCTCTACCTCTTTTCCAAGCAAAACATTAGTTTTAGGTGATCTACCAAAAGGAAGCCGGCCTTCTCCGGAGGTTCAACCTCACTATAGGATACCCACAACCTGAGGTTGCTCCAATATTGTAGTTGGGAGTGAAAGAGCCGGAAAAACTCTCCGACAAGGGTGCAATTCTGTGCCACAACATTGACACAGTCCCTGTAGAGGCAACAATATCTTCCTCATATCTCATAATAAATGGGGCATCTGAAAATGAAGTGTTCCTCTGTCTCCACTTCCTGGAGGGAGTAAACACAATAGATTTGGTCCTGATAGAGAATGTGGTGATCTATTTCAACTCATAACTGGTGAGAACATACTCTCATTTGGTAAAGGGAAACCTCAAGCCGTGGGACCAATGGCGCTAGAGATAGTGAGGGCAACAAATAATACCATCCACTACTTGTAAGAAATGCTCGGCATAGAAAACAAGCTTGGGACTGAGCGATTCGATGGGGGAGATCTAGGTGGCCTAGATATACTGTCTATAAATGTCCTTTCTAGCAGCTCTAGCAATGACATCCTTTGTGAGATGGAGGTTGGAAGGGGTGTCCTGGAAATACATGAAAGGGGGTAGTCAATCATTAGAGATGCTAATAGAAATGTGTAATCTAGTCTCAAAGTACCAATAGTATCAACGTATGGCGGGGACCAGTGAAGCAATCCTCTCTGATGAGCAAAGTGCTACGTATGGATATCTCTCACAACCAAAAGCTAAGTCCCCCAAGGACCTGAGTTTGTGGATGTAGAAAGTAAGCCTAAAGATAGTCTCAAGGCATAGTGGTTGGGTGGCAAATCCAACTTGGACAATGCACTGAAGAACTATCCGCTTGCAACGGATCATGCACTGTAACATGAGAGTTTGGACCCTCTCAATATGGGTACAATCAACAACCCCCAAGCTGAGTCCCCACACTCTGAAGCATATAAAACTGTAGGTTTGATGATTGCATCAAAAAGGTGTAACTTGGAAGGGATGTCTTGGAAGTGGATTTAGAAACATTGACATTTTAAGACAAAACAAGAGGCATACCCCTTGCAAAGCTATGGATGAGAGGCAAACTTCATGATTAAGCATGGACCATAAAATTGGACCCCCAAATAAGAGTAGGCCGATGTGATCTCTAGAAGTTCCCCTTCATATAAATATTGAAATTTGGGGAGACAAAGCATCGAGACATTGATGATCATTACCTTAGTTTTACTAGGGTTGACCACAAGTTGTCGAAGTTCCCAGAAACAAACAAGGGCATCAAGTAGTTGTTGTAGGCCTTCAACAAAGTGTGAGAGGACAACATCGTTGGCAAAAAGAAAGATAGCTATAATCACCTCGTGCAAAATACAACCATCATCCATATGGGTATGCTGCTGGAAAAACTCCTCTTAACTCATCAATGTAGATGTTGAATAGGGTCGATGAGAGAGAACATACTTGCTTGACCCCAATGGTACTCTTCACAAAGTCAAAAAAACTATGAGAAGCACCAGACTACCTAATAACTTTCTCATAAAGCCTCCAAATGGCAGTAATCAAAGAGTCTGGAATGTCAATATCTCTCAACTTTTGGAAAAGCAGGTGTCACAAAACCGAGTCAAAGGCTTTCTTGAAGTCAACAAAACAACAAAAGACTTTGGAAGACGTATGACGAGCCTCTTCAATAATAGCCGAAAGTGTAAACATGTGGTCGATAGTCTGATAGTTCCTTTTGAAGCCACCCTACCCCCTAGCTTTAATATTATTTCTTTCCAAGTACTTTGACAATTGCATGTCTAACACTGTACCCTAAAGGTTGGTAAATGTATGCTTAATCATAATGGTCCTATAGTTGCCAAGGATAAAGAGATATCCAAACACATGAATAGGGTGAATAATGTGTTGGGACCATGACTAAGGGAAACCTAAATACGTCACCTAATTAAAGAGCATGGCAGTGGCGAAGGCAAGGGAATTCACACCATATTTGATGGACTCAGCTTTGAGGCCTTCACAATCAGCTGTTTAGTTGGTGCACCATTTCAAAATAGCTCTCTTGATAGAAGTGGAGAAAATAGAGGATGGTGGAGTGGGGGGAAAAAGGGGAGAAAACAGAGGAGGATGATGTAGGAGTGGGGACAGTGGCAATAGGATGGACTAGAACATCATAGAGAAAACTAGCATAGGAGACTCATTCTTCAGGTGTGATGCCGAAAACTACGTTTTTTCTCGGGAGAAGAGTACGCCAAAAAATCTTAGGCGAGTGGTGGAGATCGGCAAGGAGTGTAAGTCGTCAAGATGCAAGAAGCTTTTGTTTCTTACATTGGAGAAGACAACAGTATTCCCTATGGAGGGTGGGTATGGAGGGAGGGTCATGGGTTACAGAAAATCGAAGCCTCTAATGAAGGGATTTGCACTCATCATCATACCATCGATACATGGGGCAGCTTCTAAGGCAGGTAGGGGATCTAGACTAATGTATAGTGTGGGTGCAAGAGTTGAGTAGCGTCCCAGAGGGTTTGACGTAAGAACTCATACATGGAATCAATGGTGGCAAGAGGGAGGTAGTAAAATCCAAACATAAGGGAGAGACGAGCCGCATAGTCAATCGTGTAGTCATCACCAAAGTGGATAGTGGTACGTCTAGATAAAAGACAGGCCACATAGAGGAATGCAATCAATAAAAGATGTTTAAGGTGAGCAATTAAGCTTTGTCAACTTAGACAATAATGAAAGACTTGGTTGAAAAAATAAATTTAAGTCTGCGGGAATTTTATGATTGGCCCTAGTATGCTGCCCTTTGTGGTACATAAAATAGAGAAAAATAAAATATTTGATATCAACAATACATAGAATAATAATGTTACAACATAAGGAGGCATTAACATATAGATATCAGAGGGGTGAATGTCAAGAGATACACCCTTATAAAAGAGTTAATTAGATTATTGAAGTCTATAACAAGTCTCCACTACTTGAAATGATTTGCCCTCAGAGCATAGGCAGAGAATGATGTATATCCATTAAAGATTGATTTCCCCACAATGCTCCTTCTCTAGGGAGATTCATCCTTCTATGCCACTACTTCAATAATGTACCATTTGGCTACAAATGTTGGTGTCCTTTCTCAAATCATCGTCTCTATTCAGTGGAATGATACCAACTTGGTTGGTCGAGGTCAGAATCCCTTGTGTGTGTGTTTCTGACCTTCCCAATTAAAACCAATGAAATGACTTTCAAGATTCATAAAAAATATATTCAGTTCTTGTAACCAGTCAGCACCAGTACCAAATCAACTCCAACCAAAGGCAATGCATAGAAATATTTTTGAAGTGTATAATATTCCATGGTCAATTTGACCCTATAAAATTTCCCTTGACAGGTTTCTGTAGAATCATCATCTACAATGACATCAAATCTTTTGCACAAAAGACAAACAAACCCATTGTTTAGGCCGACAACGTGTCAATAAAATTATGTGTTTCCCAAGCAAATGAGAACCATTACTCTCTTGTTCTTGATACTTTGATTTTTCAAGGTTTGGGCATAAACGATTCCAATTTCACTTGCTAGTGACACTCTTGGTCGAACGTCTTTGTTCGGTTGATTGGGATCATAATCAAAGCTGTTTGAGCTCAAATTATCACTATTTTCCACATTGTAATCAGTTTTATCACGTTTCTCAACTTCACGAAAGTATACTTCTCACAATTTCCTATTGGTTGAAATTCACTCTTATCCTTTAAGTCGCCATTTCTGCCAAAATTAATTTAACAAGGTTGTGCTGCTATAAATCTTTGCTAATTGGTATTGTACTTATTCTCAGCTGAGAATGATAAATTATAGTTTCTTTTAGACATCTAATGCTTTCATGGTCCATATGCTTAGGAAGACAGCTTCTAGAAACACTGGGGGTGGCATTTTTAGATCGATGTTTTTGATCACAGTCTGTGATCCATCATCAGGATGAAAAGAAAAATGGATATAGAGCGCGGATATAGTCTTCCTTTTTAAGATAAGACAACAAGGTCCCAAGATGCCAATAAGATCAACACATACGAAAAAATAGATAATATTTGCTCAAAATCAATCAGGTCCGTTTTACAGTTTCTTTGTTGATGCCACATTATTTGCTCAACAATATGAGCTTTATGCATTGCATCTTGCATGTTTTGTATCCAATGCATATGCAATTCATCTTAGATATCGGATTAAAGACCTCCAATATATTTTTCCAATAATGAATGTTTAGAAACATTCTTCATAAATATTGCTAGTCTCCCAATCTAAATTTTCCAAAAGTTTGGTTTGACACAATCATATCAATCAACTGCAATTATCAGTTTCTGGCAGTTCAAACTGTTTCAAAAAATTACCAACAAAACTATTCCAAGTGATTGTGAAACCCTGCATTTCATGCTGCCACTAGTTGTAGCATTTACATGCAACTCTTTGAGATTTAGTCCAGAAGTCCACTTTGGAAAAAGAGATCCACATAAAAATGCTCTTTTTTTGATGTGGTATAATAAACAAGGAAATAAGAGAATATATTGGTTGTATCCTTTAGTCCTTATTAACACATGCTTTTGGGGCCTATGTTCGCATCTCACTGCTATTTGTATTAGTTTCTTTGCCACTTGTGTTAGTGGCACACTGTTCTATTTTGTCTTTCTTACTTTACTTCTTTGGTTTGACTCTAGGACTCTCACTTCCTAGAACTTTCTATTGATAGTGGTTGTATCCTTCAGTCCCATTGACCTACTTTTGGTCATCTGTGGACATTAATATAATTTATGTTTCTGTTTTCTATTTCTTGGAAAGGCTATCATTACAAAAAATGTCAAGGGATCTAAGATCATTAGAACAGGGATGCCATAAAGAAACTAAATCGCCATTTTGGAATGAGAATATTGCAAGCTTCAAAATAGCCTTGATCTCCTATTACAAGTATTCTACTCTAAATTAGAAACACCTAGTCGATTTTGTGAGAGGGGGTCTATCAAAGGCCACGCATTCATGTAATTTTGTTGTATTTTGCACTTAAATTTCATAATCATGAGATCGTGAGAGAGTCCCACAAAGCACTCTAAGAGGAGTGTTGTGCTCAGAAATCAAAGCCATTCAAAACGATTTGATTCAAACAAGATAAGACAACAATGTCCCAAGATGCCAATAAGAAAAATAGATAATGTTTGTTCAAAATCAATCAGGTCCGTTTTACAGTTTCTTTGTTGATGCCACATTATTTGCTCAGTAATATGAGCTTTATGCAATGCATCTTGGGTGTTTTGTATCCAATGCATACGCAATCTGTCTTAGATATCAGATTAAAGACCCCCAATATATGTTTCCAATAATGAATGTTTAGAAACATTCTTCATAAATATTGCTAATCTCCCAATCTAAATTTTCCAAATGTTTGGTTTGACACAATCATACCAAATTACCAATCAACCGCAACTATCAATTTCTAGAAGTTCAAACTGTTTCAAAAAACCACCAACAAAACTATTCCAAGTGATTGCGAGTCCCTGCATTTCATGCTGCCACCAGTTGTAGCATTTACATGCAACTCTTTGAGATTTAGTCCAGAAGAGATGCACATAAAAATGCTCTCTTTTTTTGACATTGTTTAATAAACAAGGAAATAAGTTAAAATATTGTTTGAATCAAATATTTTTAAATGGATTTGATTTCTGAGCCCAACACTCCTCTTAGAGTGCTTTGTGATACTCTCACACGATCTTATGATTATGAAATTTAAGTGCAAAATACAACAAAATTATATGGAAGTGTGGCCTTTGATAGATCCCCTCTCACAAAATCGATTAGGTGTTTCTAATTTAGAGTAGAATACTTGTAATAGGAGATCAAGGCTATTTTGAAGCTTGCAAGTATTTCATTCCAAAATGGCGATCTAGTTTCTTTATGGCATGCCTGTTCTAGTGATCTTAGATACCTAGACATTTTTTGTAATAATAGCCTTTCTAAGAAATAAAAAATAGAAATAGAAATTACATTAATGTCCACAGATGACCAAAAGTAAGTCAATGGGACTGAAGGATAAAACCATTATCAATAAAAAGATCTAGAAAGTGAGAATCCTAGAGGTGAACCAAAGAAATAAAGTACGAAAGATAAAATAGAACAGCATGCCACTAACACAAGTGGCAAAGAAACCAATACAAATAGCAATGAGGGCCAAACAAAGGCCCCAAAAACATGTGCTAATGAGGAGTGAAGGATACAACCAAGAAGGATAAAGATTAATTCAGCCAAAAAAGCTTTATATGGAATATAAGTGCTCACATTTTTTTTTGCAAGCTACATAGGGAGTTATCAAAACAATCCCGAAGCCTGTTGACAAGGAAGAAGTTAGGAATTTGAGAACTATCACCCTTCCAAATACCTCAGGTTTAGGCAAATTGTAAATGATATGTTTACCACAAGCCTTGTCAAAAGGTCAAAACTGAGGAGTTACTAATTTTAACTATATATATATATGGTAAAGTGTGAAATTCCCTTAATCCAACAAAGGGCTCTCATATGCCCATGTGGTGTGTTAGCTAAGCTGCGACCTAAAAACTTACCTTACTATTTCCAAAGCTACAACAGCCCAAACAAAAGGTATCCTGCCTGGCCTGATTGTTATTGCTTACATAGCTTTTGTATATGGTTGTTATATTACATAAATTTACTTACCATTTGGGAGACTATATCCTTAAATGTTTAATGAAACAGGAAAATCAAATTTAGAACTGTTTAGAACACAAGAAGATTCGTATGAAACATACAGATATAATTCTTACATACATGGCACAGGACACTCATCTACAAGTTTACACATTGCACACAACGAACTTACCCAGATACAAATATAGATATAGAAACTGATATGAGCACAGCAGTTTTTCCAGAAGCCTAGGATACAAATCGCCATGGCTAAGTCCTAATAAAAAGAATTAAAAAATGTTTAATGTATATGCAATATATATAATATATTATAATAGTTTAGCGTAGATTATATAACCGGCGAGTAATCATCGGGTACTCGGTTACTCACCGGGAAAATGCTCAAATGGTTAACTGCCACTTGAACTTGCCAAAATTTTAAAACCGTCAATTTTTAGCCTCACGACAAGTACTCGTCGGAAGGCCTGTACGTGTGTTGGACGTGTGTCTAGACTCATCCAAAACACGTCCAGATGCATCCAGCACGCATCCAGCATGCAAATAGATGCAAAACACTAATAAAACACTAAAAAATGTGGAGATGTCTTAAAAAATGCAACACACCCCCTCATTGCATTCACACAAGATTTGGGGCATTCAAGAGCGAATTGGAAGGAGAATTCAGCGAAGCGATTTTCAAATTAGTACTTTTTTTAAAAAAAAATCCAGGCATGCAAATGCACTGTAATTTAATTATAAAAATGTTTGAGAAATATTTTAATATTCAAATTTCATATATTTCGTTCAGTTCTGTGGAATGCTATTACAATTTATGCATATTTTTTTATAATTCTTGATTCAAAATGTTGTTTTTTAACTGTTATAGTTTCCGTTTATCATTATAATTTATTTATTGTAAAGCATCGTTCTCAATGTTTTCAATATTTTGTCCTAAGGTTACATCAAGGTGTTTAAAGTTAAATTTAAAAGTTTATGATGTAAGGGTTTTTTTTTTTAAATGTATTTTAATTTGTGTTAAATGTTTTTATTTTTTATTTTTTAATGTTGTTTTGAACATGTTTGTAGGTATACCATTATCAAACAATGGCATTCGTCAATGCATCGAGGTCAGATTTCAATCAGTGGTGGGTAAACGACTCATAATTCTCACAGTGCTACTTGGAAGTATGTTGTACGGGTTGGATTGTCCCAATAGGTTTCAATTTGTTCATTTTGCACGAAGATGTCAAGAGGCATCAATCGCTTCAAGTACCATCTTTCATGCATTCATTGTCATGATGTCATGCCTTGTCTCAGTGTCACGAAAGAGGAAAAATGAGAGATGATAGCAGAGCTTACATTATTGAAGAAAAACAAATTAAAGAGGGCAAGGATGCAAGTAGCCATATTAGCGGCCATTGCTCCTACATCGATAAAGGAAGAAGAGGCAACTATGACTAAAATTGTGGGATCTGCTCGTGCATCATAGAAGCATCATGGCACATCTTCATCGAGTTCGACCCAGATACACTCTTTTTTTTGTGCTTAGAAACACACCTGAGGCACAACCTTAATTGTAAGGTATAGGATGGAACGAGGAGGTGCATGCGAAAGCAAATAAAACATGCACAAAAATTTAGTACTTCAACAACCTTCCCTTCAACGTGGCAAAGACCCTGTACTAAGAATATTTGGTGACAACATTGACAGTTGCAGGGAAAGGCTAAAAGGCACCCTCTCCAAGAGACTTAAGTGAGAATTTGTTTTAGAATGCAATTGAAGATGCAAAGGTGATTGTGGAATATTAGAAGAAGTTGTATAAGTTCGGATGCACTATTCTTTCCGATGGATGGACAGATGGAAAGACCTGCACCCTCATCAATTTTTTAGCATCTTCAAATGGCGAGTTTTTTTTAAGTCCATTGATGCATCTAACAAGATTAAAAATGTAAAAATTTTGGGCTTGATGCTCGAGCAAGTTGTTTTAGACGTGGAGATCGAAAATGTTATCCAAGTTATCACAGACAATGCAGCAGCATATGTGGCGGCTAGAAGACTTCTCAAAGAGAGACATCCATTAGTCTTTTGGACCCTTTGTGTGGTCCATTGCCTTGACCTTCTTTTGGAGGACATAGGCAACCTTGATTGGGTGCGACTAGTTGTAGAAGAAGCTAGAGAAATCACAAAATATATATACAATCACTCTTAGGTTCTCAATTTGATGAGAGAGCACACCAAGGGGAAAGAACTTGTTCGAGCAAGTCTCGCCAGGTTTACAATGAACTTATTTATGTTGCAAAGTATTTGAATTTTGTTGACTCCTTTGGAGCAGATGTTTGTGTGTCAAGCATGGATGGACTCGTCATATTCCAAGAAAGTTGATGGAATCAAGGTTGGAAAAACAATTTTCAATAAGGCCTTCGGAAAGAGGGCTACAGAGATCGTCAAAATAATTTGAAATTTAAATTTAAATTTCAAGTTGTTTCCCTTATTTTCAATTTTTTAAACTTAAGTATTTATTTTATTTATAAGTTTGTAACTTTAATTTGTTTGTAACTTTGTAGGTGTCGGAGCCTTTGATGAGGGTTTTGTGATTGGTGGATGGGGAGCAAAACCCAATGGGTTATATTTATGAGGCGATGGAGAAGGCCAAAGAGGCCGTCCAAAATTATCATAGGGGGGATCGAGCCAAATTTGATCCCATTTGAGAGTTGATTGATCGGAGTTGGAACAATCCACTCCAATCCATTTATGCAGCGGAGTACTACCTTAACCCCAGGATTTTCTACTCCGATGGCTTCGCAGATGTTAGTGGGGAGGTTATGTAGGAGCTCTCGACATGCATTGAGAGTATGACACCTGATGTTGAGGTGAAGGACGTCATTATTTTAGAGTTGCAGAACTACAAGAAAACTAGAGGGACTCTTTTCTTCAGCACTAGCTATTCGAGAGAGTCAAATAGTCACTGGGTAATAGAAAATGAAGTCTTTACTTGTACCTTACCAATTACAGATTTACAATTATTAATTACTTACAAAATTTTGAATATCTTGTTTGCAAGGTCATTGTGGGAAGATTGGGGTGGGAATACTCCACATCTTCAAAAGCTATCCCTCCGCATTTTATTTCAACCTTGTATTGCATCTGGATGTGAGTACAACTAGTTTGTTTGACATCATTCACATGAAGAAGTGCAACAAGTTGAGCCAACAATGCCTCAATGACCTATTTTTTGTGTAATACAACCTTCAACTTCACATGAAATTAGAGAACGCATCACAAGAGCCTATTGATCTACATGAGATCGATCCCGATAGTGATTGGATTGCATAAGAGGAAGCCCTCATGTTCATAGAGGACAAGATTGTTGGTTTCAAAAGGCAAGCTATGGAGGGTGCAACCGCAGTAGGAGGAGATACTAAATTGCAGGACATCCTTGAAGATGAGGCAAACGCAAAAATAGAGGTGAAGCCACAAGCGCAGACACATCATTCTAGGCAGAGCAAGGAGGGGCAGCCAAATGGGAGGAGATATTGAAATTGGAGGACATCCTTGAAGATGAGGCAAAGGCAGGGGTAGAGGTGGAACCATAGGCGCAAACACATCATTCTAGGTAGAGCAAGGAGGGACAACCAAATGGGAGGACTAAACTTTCTCAGTCTCCCTTAATTTTTCCCGAGAGCAAGGAAGAGAAAAATATAGATTTTTGTAATTTGTACTTGTAGATTTTTGTATAAGTATCACTGTATTAGTTTGTTGTTGACAACTTGACAGTGTCAGTTGTATTTGCATGATTATACAATTTTGTACTTTATTTGTATTCAAATCTAATAGAAAACACTTTCCCAACGTTTTACAAACTCATTTGATCTATTTTGATTTTGCAATTTCTAAAAAAAAAATATGTTTTTTGATAAGTTTAAGCATTTTTTCATTTGTCGGTTATTCCATGTTAATTGACCAGCTCTATCGGTTACTCTCCGATTACTCAAAAATTCCCCTTGGTAAGTACTCACTGGTTACGGTTATGTATACTTTGGTTTATGTAATATACTATTATATTAAATCGTAATTGTCCTCAATTATGACCGAGAAGATTTGTCATCAATGTTTGAATATTTATGTATAGTATCGAGGAGATTTTTGCAGGATCGTGAAGGCTCGTGGTAAATTGTGATAGAGAAGGTAAATTGTGATAGAGAAGGTTTGTCAAGGCTCAGGAAATTTGTCACAAAGGAAGTTCGTCACAGAAAACAATAGCATTTTCTAGGTTCCGAATTACAGTAATTTACAGGAAGGAAAGCGTGAAAGACCAAAGCACTAGTGTCTCAGTCATGATTTTCAGGAAGGAAAACGTGAAAGCCATGATCGTGCTAGGGTTTATTTTATCCTAATGTACAATCCAGCAATCTGAAAATAAGTATTTTCCCATTAAGGCACAAAGAACTAGTTGCAAACCATGAGAATTTCCAAAACATGTTGCAAACAAAAGAAAAGCCAGTAAAGGTTCGTAGAAATCACAACCCAAACCAGACGGCAGGGCACAAGGTAAGGAAATGTAGACTTGTTCAATACAAAAATAGTGACACAAAATGGCCCAATTGTTTTCTAGGAGCTAATATAGGGAATAGTATGGATCTCCCTCTAACACAAGTGTTTAAAACTCCTCGCCATCACAAGTAGATGACCCCCCAATTTTAATACGTTAGCATTTGCAGCCAGATATCTAGAATTGAAGCCCTAGGTTCAGAACTCCAAGATCTTATGTCGTTGTTCCAAACACAGTTGTAGGAAAAAGATGGTATTATTGTTGATCTGTAAGCTAGAATAACTAAACTTAAACAAACTCAAACCACCCTCATCGATTATCCATGACTACAACAACTTAATGAAGTGGTTTCAGAAATTCAAAACAAACAATCCAAGTTAATCATTCAACACAAACACCTTAAAAAAGAAACCACAGCCCAACAACAATCGATCAAAAAACAAGTTGAGGAACAAAATTTGTGGGTATAAGTGGTTAAGGGCAAGAAAGCACATCCAGTTGTGGAAATGGTTGTCCAAGCAAAATTTGAAGAACAAAAAGCACATCAAACCAAGGCACTCAACCTTCATGTTTGTGGCCTACCTTAACCAATTGATCCCTTATAGGTAAGTCAAGCATTCTTGTGTGAATCTTTGGACTTGAAAGATATCTCCCTCAACAAAGCTTAGAGTTTGTCGGAAAACACCCTTGTTATCCAATTCCAAACTGTAGAAGAATGTTTGCAAGCGCTTAAAGCGAAAAAGAAACTATTTTCCCTCCCACAGAAAATCTATATAGATGCAAATCTCACAAGACTCCAGGTAGACGAGCTTCGAAAAGCTCGTATTCAGATTGCAATGCAAAGAAAGGAGAACAAGTGCGTTGTTATTGGAACCTATAGGGTTGTCATTCGTGATTCTCCCCATCCTGGGTGGTCATGCCCCAAACCCTTAACATGATGATGATATCGGATCTCGATGGGTGGTGATGGCATCTCCATTGCTTCTTGGAACTACAACAACACTTTATGGTCTTCTTCAAGTACCTTCCAGGATGTTATTACTTCCCGATATCCCATCTTCCTCATTGAGACTCATGAGAGCCCCAAACAGGCCCTCCCTCCAATCATAGAGTACTCATGGGTTTCAACCTTTCATCATGAGACATGCAAATCAAGTGGTGTTTGTGGTTCAAGTGGTGTGGCTCGCCGCATTCGGGACAACCTCAGGTCTAGAGTTGCATTGTGGCTTCTGATGTCCACTCCAGATATATATGGCTTCAAATTCAAAGAGATCCACCTTTTTGGGACATCTTCATAGCTATTTGCTACTTCCCCCTCGTCACATCTCCATTCGTTATTCATGTTGATGGGGACCCGCACCTTGACCTCCATCCAGAGATCTCTCGTTACTCTACTATTGGTGATATCATGTTTTTGGGTGATTTTAATGCCCGTACAGGGAACCTCTAGACCCCTATTCATGACCTTGCTCAGGATGAGTTATGCCTTCAAGAACTAGATCTTTAGGAGTTCGATTTACAGAGAATTATACAGTTACAACCTATGGGAGGCACATCCTCCGATTGGGTGAATCTCAAAGCCTCCAAATCCTCAATGGGCTTCCTCAATTCTTCGACTTTGGTAGATTCACTTGTTTCCCCCTCGGTAGTGGTGCAAGTGTCATGGATTGTGTTCTTACCAACAGATCCATCATCCCTCATTTATGTGGATTCCTTATTTCACCTTAGTTCCCCCCTTGACATTCACCCCTCCACACCTTCCACCACTCCCCCCAACACTCGACACACCAAAATCCATTTTGATGATGAATACACTATTGATTATGTTGCTCATCTCTCCCTCCTTATGTCTAGGTTTTACTCCCTCCCTCTTCCCACCATTGATTCCATGTACGAGTTTTTACGTCAAACCCTCTAGGATGATGCCCTTGATTCATGTCCCCACACTATACAATACTCCAAACCCCCTACCTGTCACAGAACTTGCCCCATGAATTGGTGGTATGATAATGAGTGTAAATCCCTTCATTAGAGACTTCAGTTTTCCCTAACCCAAGACCCTCACTCCAAACCCACCATTCATAGGGAATATCGTTACCTTCCTCAATGTAAGAAACAAAAGTTTGTTGCGTCTAAACGACTTTCACTCCTTGCTGATCTCCACCACTCTCCTAAGAATTTTTGGCATATTCTTCTCCCGATAAAAACCACCATTTCTAACATCACACCCGAAGCTTGGGTCTCTTATGCTAGTTCCCTCTATGATGTTCCCACCCATCCTGCTACCACTGCCCCCACTCCTCCACCATCCTCCTTTGTTTTCTCCACTTCATCAAGAGAGCTATTTTGAAATTACACACCAGCAAAGCAATTGATTGTGAAGGTCTCAAAGCTGAGTTCATTAAATACAGTGGATTCTCTTGCCATGCTTTTTAATTAGGTGGTGTATTCAAGCTTCCATCGGTCATGGTCCCAACACATCATCCACCTTATTCATAAGTATAGGGATCTATCTATCCCTAGAAACTACAAGACCATTATTATTGGGCATACATTTGCCAAACTTTATGTCACAGTGTTAGACATGCAACTATCAGAATACTTAAAAAGGAATGATATCAGAGCTCAAGAGCAAGTTGGCTTCAGAAGGGATTACCAAACTATTGACCACATCTTTACATTTTGGGTTATCATTGAAAAAGCTTGTCACAATTCTTCCAAAGTCTTTGTTTTGTTGACTCCAAGAAAGCCTTTGACTCAATTCCGAGACACCTGATTTTCCAAAAGTTGAGAGATTTCAGCATATTAGATTCTCTGATTACCGTAGCTTGGAGGCTTTATAAGACAATCATTGGGCAACTTCGTACCCATCACGACTTGTCTTACTTTGTGAAGAGTACCATTGGGGTCAAGCAAGGCTGTCCTCTCTCACCGACCCTTTTTAGCATATACATAGATGAGTTAGTAGAGTTTCTTAAGCAACATACCCATATGGATGATAGTTGTCTTCTGCATGAGGTGCTTATAGCCATCCTTCTTTTTGTCGATGATGTTGTCCTCCTCTCACACTCTGTAGAGGGCTTACAACGACAACTTGATGCCCTTGCTTGCTTTTGCGAACTCCAATAACTTGTGATCAACCTTAGTAAAACTAAGGTCATGATCTTCAAAATATCCAAGCATTCTCACCAGATTCCAGTGTTTCTACAAAGGGGAACTTCTTGAGATCACATCAACATACATTTATTTGGGGGTCCAATTTTCTGGTCCATGCCTTAACATGAAGTTTACCACTCAACCATGCCTTTGCAAGGGTTATGCCTCTCTCTCTGTTTTGGAACTTCAATGTTTCCAAATCCCACTTCTAGGACATCCCTTCTAAGTTATACTTGTTTGATACTATCATCAAACCTATAGTTTTTAAAGGTTCAAACATTTGGGGACCTAGCCTAGGGGTAGTTGACTAGGCCCATATTGGGAGGGTCTAGACTCTCATGTTACAGCGCATGATCCATTACAAGCGGACAACTCTTCAGTGCATCATCTAGGATAAATTTGCCGCCCAGCCACTACGCCTTAAGACTATATCCAGGCCTACTTTCTACATCCACAAACTCATATCCCTATGGGACTCAACTTTTGGTCATGAGAGGTTTCCCTACTTAGCACTTTTCTCTTCAGAGAGGATTACTTCACTAGTTCCCACCAGATGTCGGCACTGTTGGTACTTTGAGATGAGGTTGCTCCTTTCTATTGGCATCTCTATTGACAGGCTACCCCCTTTCATGTATTCCTTAGACACCCCTCCCAAGCTCCTTCCCACAAAGGACGTCATCACTAGGGTTGCCAGAGAGGGCACCTACAAACAGTATATTCAATCCACCTAGATCTCCACTCGTGAACCGCTCAACCCTAAGCTTGCTTTCTATGTCGAGCATTCCTTGTAGGTGGTCAACGATATTATTCGTCGCCCACACTATCTCTAGTGCCATTGGTCTCATAGCTTGAGGTTTCCCCTTAGCTAGATGAGAGTTTGTTCTCACCAATTACGGGTTGAAACAGACCATCATATTCTCCGTCAGGACTAGATATGTTGTCTTTGCTCCCTCTAGGAGGTGAAGGTCAAGGACCACTTCATTTTTAGACACCCCATTTATTATGAGATACGAGAAAGATATCATTGCCTCTATGGAGACTTAGACAACACTCTTGCTACATTCTTCAGATATATAGACCAACGGTGCCCAGCTTTTTATCTTTGCAAGGCTATCACCCCCCAACACAAATTCCTACAAGAGGAACCTAGAGGCTCTAGAGCTCCCATATTGATCATCTCTTTCTTTCAATCCATCTAGGTAATTGGTAGCACTAAGCGTCCTTTGGACACAGGTACATCACACACAGGGCCGATAGATTAGTTAGGCAACACTTCTCTCAACACATCATTACTACTCAGATCTCCAAGCTTGATATTTCTAGGCATAATGGCTTTGCTACGCCCCGTTGGTGTGGCTCTACATCTCTCCAGCGATATGGATCTACTATTTGCCAACTGCCTCCCAGACCACAAGGCCAAACTGATATTACAAGCTTTTTTCTACTATGGGAGTTACACCGGCCTTGGATGTTAGAGGCGATTCTAAAGGAAGTGTCTTGCTTCCTCCTAGGATCCCCCAACCTGGCTCCTTTGACCCTATATACTCACCAGAAAACATTATCAAATCTCTTGCAGTGATCGATAATGGTTCGAATGATGACTCCACTTCAGGCACAAATAGAGACATTCGATGGGATTTGCCTCCAATCTTCATTAGCACATGCTTTTGGGGCTTTTGTTCACCCCTCATTGCTATTTGTATTGTTTTATTTGCAGCTTGAGTTAGTGGCATGTTGTTCTATTTTGTCTTTCGTACTTTATTTCTTTGGCTTGCATCTAGGATTCTCGCTTCCTAGAATTTTCTACTGCTAATGGTTGTATCCTTTAGTCCCATTGACCTGCTTTTGGTCATATGTGGACATTAATATAATTTCTATCAATTCTTCATTTGAAATGACCCATTTTCAAATAGATGGACAAATGTATCATTGGTCGTCATGGGCCAGTACATCCATATATTGAATTGGAAAGGTGAACCATTAAGTTTTGTGTTGATTTCCTATGTTGTGAAACCTTTGCACTAAATTCCTCTATTTGATAGACATTGTTTTTAGTCTATGTTGCATTGTCCTGGGCTGAGCATGATTATGTCTGACTTGAAGGGCAGAATAGTCTGTTGAGGATCTATGTTGGAATGTGTGTGTGGATATGTCTCTTTGTTTCCTTGTGTTATGGTTCATTTAAGAAAAAAAAAGAGGAGAGGTGAATGAAACAATCATTGTCGTGGGTCTGGAAAATCACTAATGAAGGAATGTAAGGCAGCTTTTTTCCATTTTGTTTGAATGGATTTAGTTCTCTATACTTGCAACCTGTATCGACAGTTAATCATCTATCAGTTATGATTTGCATTTGTTATAGCTGCATTTTTCTAGGTTCCTAGTGAAAGGCAGGTCATGAATTGGTAATCATGTGCTAACCCTTGAAAGCCTCTTTTCTCCATTATTAGTCTGATCTGTGGGTTGATATGGACTCACCAAAGGATTTGGAATGGAAAAAAAGTTCTAACCTGGGTGAAAGCTATGGAACCCACAACGGCCCTAGGATGGCTAAGGGGAAACAGTCCTTGGAAAACAAGATAAAAGAACACAACATGAGAATGATCAATTACATCTCCCTTAGTGACACTCATGCATCCTTCATTGGTCTGATAAACGATTTGAAACTGAAGCAACTGTCGGAAGGTGGTGTGCTTATAGATAGAAGCACAAGGATGTCTGCTGAGCAGGCATTGGACTCCTAGAAATGTCCTTTGATTCATGGGATGAAAGATGAGAAAATGTTGAAGTGGGCCTCTACCAATCTAGTGACAGCTCAACTGTCAGCAAGAATGGGTGAAGGGGTGTCCGTGGATAATATCCTGCAAGCAATGAGGGACGTGGGTCATTAGAGTACAGGTTATTGTGTAGGCTGGAAAGCATTTGGAAACTGCAGAAAGCTAAGGCCAAGGATAAAATTGTGCAAGGGAAAACATTGGATGCCATTTGTGCCTGTTCTGGAATTGATGTGAAGAAGATTGGGGCTGACAATTTCATTGTGTCTAACCTTGAAACAGTGCTGAATGACCTGCTACTGGTAAACCAGGACCGGGGTAAAGGGCAGGCTAGCTCTCCCGTCATAGTGCCAAAGTCAAGTGCGGACACGGCTGCCCCTAAAGACTAGTTATTTGACAGATTGATCTGCTGGGTATGCTGGTTTTTGGTTCAAAAAACTGTTTCTATTTGGCTGGCCTCTTTTTGGGCCAATGTCTGACTGTTTGGGAAGTATGATCAATACCATATTATTTTAAGTTGTCAGAAGACTATTTCTTAAGTAGTTTGAGTAAATCACCTTCGGGTGATTTCGTTTCCCTTGAAATATCTCTTTTAGGGCAGATTAACGAAATTTTGGAATTTTATTGAAACCCTAATGTGAAACTACAGAATTCTGAAAATGATCCATAAAACATTATAGAAAAAATACAATCCACATAGGAACCTTAAGACAATTAAGAAACTTGATTTATTTCAAAAGTAGAATCTTTACAACTTCAAATCTGATTTTTTTATAAAATTTTTTCAGAATAAATTAATTAATTTACAGCGGATCATACCAATGCAATTTCAACCATAACTGACCAACCAGCTGAGAAATTGATGTTGTATCAAGCACGAAACAGCCTTGGGCAAACCCAAGATGAAACCACATGCTAAACAGCTCTCAAAACTAGCTCCCTAGGGTGACATCAGCCTTCCAAAGGACGATGTCAGCATGCCAAAGAGCCCTCCAACAAGTCGCCATCCCCAAACAGCCCTCTAGCTGATGCACCAACGAAAAACTGATGCTCTAGCCTGTGTTCAATGACTTTTCGCTCAATTGTGACCCCTAAATGAAGCCACCAGCAAAAGTTGGGGGTTTTCATCCCCCAAGATCTGATTGCCAAAGAGAGGACCAACCAGCTGAGAAATTGATGTTGTAAACAGCCCTCAAAACCAGCTCCCTAGGGTGACATCAGCCTTCCAAAGAATGATGTCAGCATGCCAAAGAGCCCTCCAACAAGTTGCCATCCCCAAACAGCCCTCTAGCTGATGCACCAACCAAAAACTGATGCTCTAACCTGTTTTCAATGACTTTTCGCTCACTCGTGACCCCTGAATGAAGCCCACAGCAAAAGTTGGGTGTTTTCATCCCCCAGGATCTGATTGCCGAAGAGAGTTTTCGTCCTCAATCGCTGAAAGTAGAATCAAAATTGCTCAACTCACAAAATCAAGTGATAGATGAATCATAAATCCCACAAATGAACCCCTCCATCTTCTTTTATACCTTTTCCCCAACTCAATCTCCAAAGTAGGGCACTTCAAGTGGGGGTTAGTTACTATAATTCATAACGTAACTTTTTAATTTCTAATTAAGCGTTGACGTACTCCAATTAGAAAGGTCCCCTTTATTTTAAATTTACACATAAGTTGTTGACAATAAGTTGCGAAGGGTCTTCAAATGGCACTAATCCTGAGAAGGGGACATTATATCCCTGATGAAGATATTCTCGGGTATTTTTGGATCTTATTGCTTCATCTTTGTGACATGGATCCTTTTTCTTATTGAACTTAGCAAAATATATATATATATATATATATATATATATATATATATATATAGATGATGTATAGTATATATACATATAATGATAATACAAATATATTATATAAAAGATAATCTATTACATACATTATTTATTAAATAATGTGTTATAATATAATATCCAAATACAGCTTGGATATGCCCAGGGCATATTAAAGCCATGTCTGGATGCAACACCTTGCAGATATACCTATCTGTTTTATATTTGCACCTTAGTCATATTAGATACGTCAGTTATAGATAGAACATGGAACCCAAACATATCTAGCAACTCATTGTGCGCACACAAGAAATAGAAACCCTACTGCTAACCTCATATGCTATGAAAACGGCCTTGATATAACATTCACTTTTGTATCAATGGAATCAATCACAAAGGTGCATTAATTGGACAATCAACCATACATAACCATATCTAACTAGGACAACAAAAATTTAAACAAGGCTAAGTACATTTCACATTATTAGATCGTCCCTTTTATTGAACCATGTGAAATTATTTATGAACAAGACATGTAAATAATCATGACAAACATAGTATCAAAATTGTTGTCTATAATGTTGATTTGGTTATACCCTAAAAAAACATTAATGAATAAATACATTTCTTGGCCCACAACCTCTTCGAGAAGTGAATCTGTATAGGGAATGGGAGCAGGTCCTCTATGGTCACAACATTGAGACTTCAAAGATCAACATTTATTGTAATCTAAGTTGTCTCTTTCTTCTAACTACTGATGTCAATACTTATTTGGTGTAGTGAATTTAGACATAATCCCTACATCTTAAGTCTTTACAAACTCTACTTGCACATTCTCCTCATATTTGGGATCTATCCTATAAACTCCTTTGTGGATTGGTGACCATAAAGTTTAGTTGTCACTCCCCAGAAGTCTTGATATGATTAAGCAAACACATCCCTATGTTTAAAAAATCCTTTAAATGCTATGACCTTCAAAATAGGGTTCTAGTTATCACCAACAGTAATCAATTGTGTTACCCTCTATCGACCCATGTATTTGATGGTGTCATTAGTGGTGAATCAAGGTGCTCACTAAGTTGCAAGAAACTCCGACATAGGGTTGGTAATTAGCTTAGAAACATTTCAAAAACTAAAATACGTCAAAAGCACCAAGAAATTTTTCATGCAAATTTTTCTAACTTGGAAACACCACAAATATGATCAGATATTTTTGGGGCATTTTTGACAATTTGTTGGTTGTTTCGGCCTCTTTCATGATCATCTCGTGTTTTTTGGAGTCATCAATAAAGTTGTTAGAGAGGCTATCAACTAACAATACATTCAGGGCCCATGGGCATCTAATCAATAGCCAGTCACCACCAAGTTGGATTTCTAAGCTGAGCATTTCTTATGTAGTGTGGATGGAATCATCATTCAGCGTAACTATCTCCAACACCATTGGTCACATGGCTTGAGGGGCATTCCCTTGACCAAGCAAGGGTGTGCTCCCACCGGTTAGGTGTTGAGACTGACCACCATTTCTAATGGGTTGACTGGATTTGCCATTTCTGCCCTCTCCAAGAGGCTAAGATAGAGGATCATTTTATTATAACATGTCCTATATTATGAAATATGGGGGACATATCACTTTTTGTAAAAGGACTCGAGAAACTCTTCATCCAAATTCTTTCAATACCCTAATCATATGTCCCTATCCTTTTTTCTTCAACATGTTATTTTCAAACATAGATCCTTACTTGGGACCTCTAGAGTTGTCAAGTTGATTACTTCTTTCAACCTGCTACAAACATTGGTGTTGTTAACTGCCCCCTAGATTCACAACTAATTCACACCCCAATGGAGATAGATCAATGAAATGACATTGCTCTTTGCATATCCCTACTAAGGTGCCCCATCCCCTCAATTGCATTCCCGACAGAAAGGACCTGCTTTGTTTTGATAGGAATATTAGATTATTACGAAACATAATGTATTTTATTATTTGGCTGACAGAGAGGTTACTTGAGTATAACAAGTTGTGAGGATTATTAGTGCATGACATAATATTATTGTGTGTGTTTGTACGTGTGATCACTCACCCAAGAGATAAGTGTTGGTGAGGATATTTAGGAGGCAGGATTGGAAGGATAAAAGATGATCCCTTGGTTATAGGATTATCTCATTGTATAAAAGATATCTCTGTTATTAAATAAAACATTTTTTCATTGTTGCTTTCAATTGGTATCAGAGCAGGTATGGGCTTGTGAGTTGTTAATACAGAGCAGAGCCACAACACTTAGTGGGTGCCCCTCTGATGGAGAGATTAGATTGTGTATTGCTAGTTTATGAGGTAGTTTAGTCTTCATTAAGGTATTTATACAATTTTGATCCGATTACTGTGTGATTTCTTCATGCGCCTGAGCTGCTGCACTATTTTCACATCTCCATATGTTGCTGCCACATCTTCTGCTATTCCCTGTGATTGCACTTTATATCAGGTCTGCACATCACCGTCCATACGTACCTGCCTATGTCTATTTGAAATTTGTGAGGAGTTGTCTTATTTGCCATCACTCGTATAAAGGCACCTTTGTCCTATGCATTCTCCTTGAAAATTTGTGCCCATACATGCTTTTATCTCCATACAACTCTCTTTATATCGTAGGCTACAGACCTGTAAACTTCTGACAATGTTTGTGCATCACCCATGAACCTGCATTATATGCTCAGACCCAAGTGTGCATATGCATGTTAATTCTTCCGAGCACAGATCAGATCAGACAGAAACCACGAGTGGCTCTTTCAATTTCCAAATAAGCATGTTGTTTGATTCGGAGCACCATTTTATACACAATTTTGACCTTTGATTCGTTAATACAACAGGAAAAAGTACAATTCTGATCCAAAAATCAAAGCAAAAGAAAAAGTAAGGTTCTGACCCAGAAATCAAAAATATAGGTCTGATTACCAAAAAACAATGCAGAAATAAATATAAAACTTTCGAGTATTGTACAATGCATATAAAACTTCTACAAATCCTACATCCGTTCTGGATAATTGTCGTGACTCTAGGTTTTTTGGTCTTGCCGTGCCCTAAAACGCCACCCCAACACACTATAAAACTTTCTATTGTTAACGGTTGTATCCTCGAGTCCCATTGACCTACTTTTGGTCATTTTTGGACATTAATATAATTTCTTTCTTTCTTTCTTTCTTTCTTTCTTTCTTTCTTTCTTTCTTTCATTCATTCAATGCATATTATGTGGTTGATTTTTTTTATTTGCTATATTTTTTTGTACAGCCGTACACAAGCCAAAAAAATCATTGTACTGGTGTTCTAAACCCCGTACCCATACTTATACCAATACCAGGATCGATTGCATAGATTATGAAGGATCATGCACTAGCAAAAACATTTCATGCATCGTCTATGTTTTGATGAATCTACAATTTCATTTCATAAGTTTTAATGGGGAAAGACGAAAACACCCACTTAAGGGATTTAGATCCCCACCAACCAAGCTTGTATCATCCCACAAAATGGAGAAAATGGTGGAGAAAATGCACCAACACTTGTGGCTAGACGATATGCTATTCAGTTGCTACTGAAGCAGTTGTAGGAAAGAAAAAGTCTATCAAGAGAAGAAAGATATTGGTAAAATCATTCTTCTGTTGATATGCATCCTTCTCTCCCTATCCTTTGAGAGCATAACATATCAAGTAATGGGGACTTCAACATTATTAATATATTCTTAGCTGATCTCTAAAACAGTGTGTCCCTAGACACATGCCCTTCATAGTCTATATTTAATGATGGCCTAACGTGTTTTAATCATCTCATCCTTGCACTCATTCTTACATATCAACACAAATATATTTTTTCTATGTAATTCTTTGTTTCTATACCAGGAGGTACTTTAAGAATCCATTCCATTTTGCTCTTATATTATCCAACCAATCGAGAAAAAACCTAGCAACCAAATTGCAAGAAGATTTGAAAGTTATTGATCATGATCGATGAGAGATGATTCCAATATCAAATACTAAAACATTGAATCATAAAAAAGAATACTAAATAAAAGCAAAACTTACCTTAAAACCATACTATGAAAGCAATTAGAAACAATTTGACAAGCGGAGAAACCATTTGGCAGATAAATACCTGTTTTTATTGAAAGTTGGGCAAAGCAATTACAATGAAATCACAATATCCATCAACCTTTTAAGAAGAGAGATCCAAGTAATATGAATGGGAATAAGAGAAAAAAGATACAAAGTCTTAAAAGCACTAAAAGAAGCCTCAACATGAAGAGACCTATGAGGTCTGTAAATTGAGTGAAGAATAACAAAAGAGTTACAAATTAACTCCATCATTGCCTTGGCCAACCTTCAAAGTGTGTGCCTAGTGTCCTTAGTTCCCATGTAGTGAAGTGTGTGCAAAGTGGCAAAGGAGTTACATTTCATATGTAGCCCTAATAATCCTCATTATAGGAAACGCACCTATATGAAGACAAAACAGGTGTAGGAGAAAATATTGAATGGGATCCTTTATATTCCCTTTTTAGGAAATTTACAAAATAATAATCCTAAACACTAACTGTAGGACAATTGAAATAACCAAATAAAGTTTAATCTCATCCAATGAAGCATATCACTTGTGATGGAATATGCTCGATCTAATTCACTTGGGTTAGCCAATGTCCTGTCTTAGTGAACATCAAGGATAATACTAAATACCTGAGTTTCCTTGTGTTCACAGACCATGATTATAAACCGCCTAAGACAGATGAACTTGCTCTCTTCATCAGGATTTGATACTATTGCACAATATGCTTCTCTATACTGCTCAAGATCCATTGAAAATTTGAAAACATTGGCCCAAAGCCGGCCTTTGATGTTAGATGCAGTTTCCAGTGAGGTGTCATCACACTGTTCATTCGTTGTCCCAACAGCTTCATCTACTTGCTCCAGCGCTGCACGAGCAAATTGACATGCACCAGCACTCAGGTTCTGTTGGTCAAAGATCTGCATCACCCATTCAAAATAGTGAAGCTTCCAAGTAGCTGTTGTGCTGGGACCTGCAGAAGAATCGTGCCGCTTGTGTAAAAGAAGATCAGTACAAATTTCTAGCTAAATTAGTACAAGATAAATGCATTATCCAGGACATTGACATCAAAAGGCATTATACCTGAATGTTGTAAACCTGTTTGAAAGGTCAAATCCTGCAATACTTGACTGGCCTCTTCTCCAGAAGCAACCCTTTCCAAAAAAATAATATATATACATAAATAAAAAAGGAATTTGAAAACAAATAGCATTTTATAGAAGTTTTTTTTTAAAAGTTCAAATATTTGTAATATGTATCAATAAAAAGAGTATTACAACGAACCAGCAAGCTCATAAAGAAGCAAAATAATAAGCATCCAGAAAGACCAGCACTCGGAAAACTATTGAAAACAGACTTTACATTACCAGCCAAGTGCTATACAACAAGAGCTAGTATAAACATCCATTGACACGCTGAAGTCAACAGACTATTTATGATGCAGACCTAAAAACAGCCATGCTGATAACCATATCGACTATACATGGAAAAGAGACAACTATACCACAGGCCATTTCTTTTGATATACAAAAATTGGGGAAGAATACATGTATCTGTGAGAAGCACCATCCCTATTTTTTGTGTCTCCACGTGTCAAGCCAAGCTATCAGCAGGTCCCCTCTGCTCCCTGCTAGGTCCCTCACCCTCCTCCACGGGACTGCTTGGTACAGGTTTCTTGGACCGGAAAAGGGAACATTCCATTCAAGGGCTTGAGCTTGAGTAGAGCTGACGCTGCCAACATGGGGACATTCATAAGTTCTTGTATGCTCTTGTTTCTTGTGTATGACCTCTTGCATCAATCAATAACTTGGATCATACAGCACAACCTGCTCCAGGGATTGGAGAAAGATTTTAAGGCAGTCTATGTCCTCCATATGTTGAGTGATGCATCCTTCTTATTTTTTAATACAGACCCTCATTTATATGATTCGCTCTCCCATCAATAGGATCTTTATTAGGTCAAACAATAAAAGTATCTTATTGGTTGAGCTCATATAGATGGGCAAGGTCAAAAATTTAATAAAGGATGCATTGGTTTTATTTTTTCTTTAACATTTCCAAAAGTACAAATCTCGAAAAACAGTATATTGACAAATTTTTCACAAATGATGCTCCAATTTTGAAACAAATGGATGGAAGAACAAAATGGGAAAAAGCAAATAGTTCAATAACCATAAGTTGGTTAGTAGAAAAAATTACGCAATCTTTGAGGGAATATATCAGTTCACCCTGAAACAGATATCTTTGTTATGTGAAAGAATCTATAATAGTTAAAAAGTTAGAAACAATAGGTTCTTCTCATTTTTGCCCCTTATCTCCCAGACCTCACCCAACAGGCACCTATATCTAACAAAAAGAGCAAACCTACAAAATCTGGAAAAATCACAAGAGTCTCTCATATCGTTTTCAAGCTTACCTAGAGTAAAGCCTTTCCTCCAAATGTAGTATGCTTACTCAGAAATTTAACAATAAATATGAGTTAGAAGAATTTATAAAGCATAATTTTGTCAAAAACAATTGCCAAAAAATCCATGAATAAGTGGCAGTTCTAAAGAATCCTAAAGTGACACTAGCTAAATGCATAGGAGGAAATATTAACTTTGAAGGGGCTTTCAGAGGAAACCTGAGACCAGCTGGAGGTAAATGGAACTCAAAATATCCAATAAATTGAAAAGTTGGAGTGAATTTAAGGATAAAATGAAAGAAATGAGGAAACCGGTTCTGGCTCCGGTTAAATAAAACTTGTTACCATAGTCACAAGGTTTGGAAATCCAAATGCGTTCGAAAGGGCCAAAAAATGTGGAATCTGGACTTCTTGAAAATTTTCAAAAGAAATCTGGAAAAATCCGGTTCGAAATATATATAGATATATATATAGAGAGAGAGAGATGCAAAATATTTAAGTTTATATAAAATTAAATAAAATCAACTAAAACTTTATATAAAAAAATTTAAGTTTATTATAAACAAATAAATTTAAATTTAAATTTATAATAAAATATAAATTCATATAATAAAATTTAAAAAATTATTTTATTTATATTATAAAATATAAATTTAGAAAATAAAAATAAAAAAATTATTTTATTTATATTATAAAATAAAAAAGTATAAATAAAAAACATTAAATTATTAATAAATTTTAATATTTTATTTAATAAAATAATTATAAAATATAAATTCATAAAATAAAATTAAAAAATTTATTTTATTTCTATTATAAAATATAAATTTAGAAAATAAAAATAAAAATAAATATTTTATTTTAATTATATTATAAAATAAAAAAGTATAAATTAAAAAATTAAATTATTAATAAATTTTAATATTTTATTTAATAATTATTAGAATTTTTAACATAAAATATATATTTAAATTATAATTTTTTTTTTATAAAATATAAATTTAAGTTTAATTTTATTAATATTATAAAATATAAATTAAAAAAATTATTAATAGATTTTAATATTTTATTTAATAAAATAATTATAATTTTATTTATAATATACAATAATAAAATATATATTTAAATTATAAATTAAATTTTATAATATTTATTCATATTATTTTTATATTTTTTAAAAATTTAAATTTTATTTATATTATAAATTATAAATATTAAATATAAACAATCAATTTTTAAAAAATTAAAAAATATATTTTTTTAAATAAAAATAATATTATAAATCAAATATATATTTTATTATTTATATTAAAAATATTTTATTAAATAAAATGAAAATAATAAAAAATATATTCGTTTTATTTAATAAAATAATTTTAATAACTATTATTATTAAATTATTAATATTTATATTTTATAATATACAAAATTTAAATAAAATAAAAAATAAACAAACATAAAAAAATTAAAAAAATAAAACAAATCGTATTTTTTTTAATAAATTTAAACCTAAAATTTGAAATTAAAACTATGGTTTTGCCGACCTACCTCTCTCCGCTACCTGCCGTTGCTCGCGTTCGTTGCCCGCAGCTGCCCGAGTTTGTTGCCCGTGTTAGCGGCTCTTGTTTGCTACTGCCATGGCGTTCGCTGTCTGCGTTTTTTGCCTACGTCGTCGGCCGTCCTCAAATCGTGCTCCACCTTCAATAAATCGCTTGCCCTTCACGTCTCAGTCTCAGCGTGTTTAACTTCTGCAGTTTCACGTGATTTTATAAGTTTTTTTAGGGTTTTCGCTTGCCCACAAGGTGTTTTTAGGGTTTTTTGGTCACCTTTTAACTTTAAAAAATTTATAATTAAGAAACGCGCCGAACCTGCCACATTATTCCGACCGTCGAAAAAAATTCGAATTTTCTCGGATTCGGTCGAGATCCGGCCGAACCCTGTGACTATGCTTGTTACCCAACATTATAGCCAATGAGATGTGGGTGAGTTAGTTAAATGACTTGGTTGTTTCAAGCCCCACCTAGGTTCAAATCTCAGGGAAGGCATCTGAGGCCAGTTGTGGCCATTGGATGTATTCTCGACGCTGCTAATGGTTGTTGGTTATACTTGAGGCCAGTGGTGGCTGTTGTTGGAAATAGTTGGACTCTTAGGGCCGTTTATGGTTGTTTATTCTCAAGGTCGATGGTGGCCGTTGTTGGAAATAGTTGGTATACATCTAGTAATATCTGGTATTCGCTGGTTAATAAATCACATGAGGATCTGGGCCCCCGATTGTGTCCTAGACCAGTCCATGCTCCAATCAAAAGCCGTCACCTAGCAAAAACAAAATACGATTGATTGAAATTTGAGAATAAGGAAGCTCTGCCGATGGAGTGATCACGGGAATTAGGGGATGCACGAGAGAAGGGAAAGGGAGTTGATTCGACTAAACCTCAGGGCTTTGCACGTTTTGAAATGGTAGATTGCGAAGGGTTTTGATCCTTCATGCGTGTCACAAAATATGGCCATATCGACCAAGAAGAAGAAATTTTCCAAGCTCGACTGAAGCAAAATACATAGAAGGAAGTTAGTGTGCAAATAGTTGAGAATGGAGGAGGCAAGACTGAGGGTAGAGAGGAGCAAAGAAACAAGAAGAATATTGATTATGCAAGCTGCAGTCTGGAAGATAAAGATAAGGCATCACAAGGAGGGAATAGCAATCAAGAAAAGGACCAAGGGAATGAGGAATGAAGGCCAAAATTCCAAAAGGAAGGGAAGCAAGACATGTCGGTTGAAATTGGCGAAATAAAGTTAAGAATTTCTGAGGATATTCCTAATATTGTGATTTTTGATAGTGAACTCGGTGGAATCAAAGAGGAATTGGAATAGTGTGCCCTAATTTGTTAATTTATTAGGGCATGATAGAGAAGGGACGAATATAGGAAATGGATAGGGAATAACTGGTATGACTGCCCTCAGCCAGACAGTTGCCTACTCAATGAAGGCTTTTTCTAGCTTACCTTTAAGTCTGCTGATGACAAAGAGAGAATCTTGCAGGTGTTCCCTGGTTCCTCAAAAATTCTAATCTATATATGAGATATTGGTCCCCAGTTTTTAACCCATCAGAGGAATTGGTAACCAAGGCCACTTTATAGATTAGACTGTACAAGCCTCCCCCTGAATTTTGGGACCCAAGATTTCTGCGAAAAATTGCAGTGTATTGGTGAACTGGTTTGTGGCGGACAAGTAACACAGGAAATGGAACTCTCTGTGTATGCCAGAATATGTGTTAGTGTCAATTTGGCAAAACTTATTTTACAAGCAGTAAGATTATGTTCCTCTTCAAGGGTGTGGAAGCAAGACTTGGATTATGAATGTCTTCCATTCAAATGTTACAATTGTAGAAAGATTGGATACAAGATGGGGGAGTGTGATCAGAATGAGAATTTCCGAAATAAGGAGGTTCTTGCTATTCCATATGAGAAAAAGGAGGTGTGGCAATGGCAACCCAATGAAACTTTGCCTAATAAGCTTAAGGATTTTCGTTAGGAAAATTATGGGAAATTTTTCAATAAGAAGCAACACAAGGAGGATAAGCAGGAATTGGAGGTAAAGGAAGAAAGTATTGAAAAAAGAGGAGGTAAACAGTAGGAGCTAGGTCAAAGGGACATGATACTTTTCCTCTACAAATGAGAAATCTTCCAATTCCATGGAATGGATAATGATCTTATTAATCAAACCAGTAAGCTCGGATTCGAGGAAGCAGCCAGGAACACCCTTTGCTTGGATAATATTTAAAAGGGGACCCTTCCTAATATCGAAGACTTTGAAAACGATGAAAACAAGGAAATTTTTCTTATTGGCTCTTCGAATAGGGAGGGTGTCATGGGTGGAAAGGCTCGATTTCCCATAGAGTAGGATGCAGGAAAGGAATCAGTGAGGAAAGAGGTAGATGTAGTAAAGGAGAAATCCTTAAATGATGGGTGTGGGAAGGAAGAACAACCCATCGCAATAAGGAAGGCTCAGAGGAATGCTAGTAAGATTTTGACATCACCTGCCCTAAAATCCGAACCTGATACAGGAATGTAGGCAACCAGGGGTAGAAAACCAATGGCTCTCAAGATTCAAAAGGAGGCTCATCCAACGTTGGAAAGTGAGAATCAAAAGACCACAGAATTTTGCACGTTGGATGGAAGGGAGCCGCCTCCACCAAGAAGTTATGAAACTCTTAAGCTCGAATGTCAAAGGATTAAACTCCTTTGACAAAGGTTGCTTGGTGAAGTGACTTATAGAAGTAAGGTCTGATAATTTAATTAAAAAAAAACTAAGGTGGATAAAATTCATCTTTGAAAAATGTTCAAAGATATATGGAAATTTTGGAAAATGGTAGCCAAGGATGCTAGAGGCAGTGATGGGAGAGTTGTTGTACTATGGAACACTAGAGTTGTTAAAGGTAATGTAATCTCTCAAGCTCCTCAGGGAATTAATATATTTTTTGAATCTTGTAGACTTAGATTTTCTACTCTCCAATTTATATGGAGTCTGGACCTATTGGTTTAGAAGAGACAAGAGAATGTTGGAAGAATTTGTAAAAGTTAAAAACAGCACATCAAGGGATTAAAATGTCAGAAAAAAAGGTAGCAATTTCATCCTTCCACCAAGTGAAATTGAATTTAATGAATTATGTGTAAAATGTGCCCTGATTAATGTGGAACCAAAATTTGTACTCTACACTCGGACAAACAGAAGACAAAGTGAGTAAATGATCCTTGAAAGACTGGAAAAAATTCTTCTCTGCCCAGAACGGGGCCTGGAGAATATAAGGTTTACCCCTGAGATTCTACATTTCCCTGGCTCGGATCATTGGCTGGTCAAACTAGATCTTGTTTTAGATTAGAAGCCTCAGGGGATTCCTTTTAAAATGGAATTCATGTGATTCCTAGATCCTCCTTTGAGGAGAATTTGAGGAAATGGTGGACCATGGAGGAGAAAGGGTATAAAATAGTATTGTTTATAAAAAACTGAAATTAGATGAAAGAGTATAAAATGTTCTTGTTAATAAAATAACTGAAAAATGTCGAAGTGGAAGTCCAGAAGTGGAATGAGCAGAAGTTTAGGAAGGGTATAAAAGATTATTGTTAATAAAAAAATGACATTAGATGAAAGAGTATAAAACGCTCTTGTTAATAAAATAACTGAAAAATGTCAAAGTGGAAGTCAAGAAGTGGAATGAGCAGAAGTTTAGGAATGTATTTCAGAAAAAAATACACTCTCAGCAGATTTAGGTGTCGTTCAAAAGAGATTATGGAAGATAAGGTCAATGATGAATTAATTTTGAAAGAAAAGGAATCAATGGAAAATCTGTAGAAAGTCCTACGCATGGAAGAATTTTTTTGGAAACAAAAATCTAGGGTGAACTGGCTGAAAGATGATGACCATTGACAACAATAAAAAAAAAAAATCGTTGGTCAATTGTGGTCAGAAGATATGTTAACATAATTGATAAGATTGTTCTCCTGGATGGTGAAGTGGTGAAAAATTAAAAAGATGCTAAGTATAATAGGGTTAAGTTATTACAAGATTGGCTCTCGAGTGAAGAAAATAATAATATCAAAGTCCAGTATAAATTGTTGCTACATATCCCAAAGTTGATATTGAAGGAGAATAATGAGTTCCTAACAAAACCCATTTCAAAAGAGGAGACCTTTTAGATTGTATCCTCAATGGGAAAAGATAAAGCTCCTGGTCCAGATAGTTGCCAGGCCAGATTCTTTCAAAAGAATTGGCACATTGTGGGAAAGAATGTCTAGGAGACAATCTACGAATGCAGATGAAAGAAGGCCATTCTAAAGACATGGAATACAACCTTTTTAGCCTTGATACCCAAAAGAGATAATGTCAGATCCTTTGATTCGTACAGGGCCATCACTTTATGGAATAGTATTAATAAAATAGTGACTAAAGTCCAAGTTAGAAGGTTGAAGAAATTTATGGAGAAAATAATATTGGAAGAGCAGAGTGGTTATCTAAGAGGGAAGCAAATTCTAGATGGTATTGTCACTACTCATGAGATGATCCACTCCTTAACTAAAAGGAAGAGACCAGGTATGTTCATCAAATTGGACATGAATAAAGCCTACAATAGGGTCAATTGGAGTTTTTTGCTAAAGGTATAAAGGAAATTTGTATTTTCGGAAGAATGGATAAATTAATCCACAGCAGCATCTCAATGCCTTCTTTTTCGGTGTTCATTAATGATGTACTTGCTGGTTTTTTTACGGCATCCCGGGTCCTAAGGCAAGGAGATCCAATTTCCCGTTTTTTATTTATTATATTGGCCGAATCCCTTGGAAGTTTGATTAATAAGGAAGTTAGGGAAGGAAATTTAAAAGGACTTTACGTGGCCTTTTTTATAAATCCACTATCTCATTTACAATTTGTTGATGATATCTTTGTCATGGGACCCCAACAATAGAGGAGGCTTGGAAAATCAAGGAGGTTTTGGATAAATATGAGCAAGCAGCTGGGCAAAAGATTAACTCAGGAAAGTAAAAATGCACTTTATCAATGTCAATGAGGAACAGGAAAGCAGAGTTCAGAGAATGATGGGTTTTGAAATTGATTGTAGGCCGAGTTCATACCTAGGCATGCCTTTGATTGATGGTAGGGCAACACAGGAAGTATGGAAGCTGGTCCTTGGGAGAATTAAAAAAAAATCCTTATGGAAAGAGAGATGGTTATCCTTTGGTGGTAGAGTTCAATTGATTAAAGCCTTACTGCAAGCTATGCCAACAAATGTAATGTCTTTATTTAAAATACCAAGCTCAGTCATCAAAGACATTACCAGTTTACAAAGAAGCCTTCTTTGGAATGGTACAGAAAACAACAAGAAGATTAACTTTTTTAGCATGGAAGAAGATTTGTCTCCCCAAGCAAGTGGGGGGTTTGGGACTGCAAGACAGGAATGAGATGAATCAGTGTTTGGGGTGTAAACTACTGGAGAATGTATGAGGATGGGGGAGACTATGGAGCAGGATCCTTCAGGCTAAATATCTTGACTCCCCTGACAAAAATAGGCTTTTCACTTAAGAAGAGTTATCCCAACATTTGACAATATGGAACTTCATAAAGGGCTGTGGAATCTTCCTCGTGGATAAACTGATATGGAAAAAAATTAGAATGGAAGCAGGGTTGACTTCTGGCAAGATGCTTGGGTTAAGGCAGAACCCTTTTGTCAGCATGACAAACTCACTAGCCTAGTGGAGTATGCATGCCAACAGAATGGTATAAAGGTGCAGGATTAATGCACTGTTGCTGATGGATGTAGAAGATGGAAGACCCCAAGGTGGCCTTCAAGAGAAATGGAGGAAAAAGGTGAGTTCCTATCTCATTTATTACTAAGTTATCCTTTTATGTCGAAAGAAAGTGAAGACCACCTCGTTTGGGAAGGAGCCAGAAGTCGTTTTGCGACTGTCAAAGATGCATACTGTGAGATTTCCATCAAAGTACATGGGGATAGGATTTGCTTCCCAAATAGGAAAATTTGGATTCATAAAGAGCTTCCAAAACTCAAAATGTTTCTATCGCTAGTAGTGCAGGAAAAAGCTCTAGCTCATGAAAAATTGATCAAGAGGGGCTTTCATGGACTATTTTTAAGTGTGCTTTATGGTGAGAATGAGGAATGAAGCAACCATATATTTATTTGCTGCTCTTTTGCATAGAGTATTTGGGCTGTTTGGAGGCAAAAGTGGAATCTAAATATGACACTTCCGAAATCTGTTAGAGGCTTAATTGAGCAATGGAACTTGACGATTAAAAGCCCGCAGTTAAAGACTATTTGGAAAATAGCTCCAGCAATCATAATTTGGAATATTTGGATTGAGAGAGAGGAATAGAAAAATCTTGAAGAAGACCTCTCAGTCCAGTGCCCAATTCTGAGTCAAAATAGAATTTGTCATCTACGAATTAAATTCCATGTGGCACACAAAAGGGGAATAAATAACCAAGGAGGGACGATGGTGCAAGGCTTGGCTCTTACAACCTGATCCTTCAGGAGTCTTGCCCCTGATAATAGGGTTAGCAGGATTTTGCATACCAAGTTTTAGGCTCTTTGGCAGCCTCCCTCTAGCAGATTCATTAAGTTGGATTTTGATGGTGCAGCTAAATGAAATTCGGGGCATGTAGGTGAGGGAAGCATGTTCCGTGATGAAAAGGGTCAACCTATCTTGATCTTCTCAATTAAGATTGGAATTGATATATATAATGAAGCTGAAGGTATTGCAAAGCTCAATGGCATTGAAATAGTTGTAATAAGAAGTTGGAAGTACCTAATCATTGAAAGCAATTAAAAACTATGATTGAAGGATTGAAGAAGGGAAGTATGGGATCATGGCACATGAAAATGATTGTGGATGAGACTCTAGCGCTAATCAAGCATCTAGATTAAGTTGCCATTGTCCACATCAAGAGGGATAGAAATTAGGAGGCTGATAGGACTGCAAATAAGGGTGTCAATCTGTTCTCAACCAGTGGGGTCCCAGACTAGTTTTGGGTTACAGAGATACCTGATGATTTATGGAAATTAATGGTTAGGGATGCTAAGGAAAAAATTTCCCCTCTTAGCAATTGAAGCCCTATGTTGAGATAGTTCAATTATCATGAAATGAGAAGATCCCTAATTAATGACTTGATTGGGGGTCGATGTAAGTTTGGCATGTGATGGCATAATTTCAATGCATTATTTGTGATGGGAATCATTACTGCTCTCTGAAGCACGTGAGAGAAGTCATAATTGAAAATCGAGGCGGTAAAGACAACTAGATTTATGGAGATGTATGGGTTATTAGATGGATGATAAGTTTGTCGTTTAACCCTTCAAAATAAATTCCGCATTCTTCTACGAGCATGGCATTTGCAGCTTGAGAGAGGGGAAGGCAGTCAAAAAGGAAGGAATGGTCAATGAGAAAGGCAAGAAAAAATCACAGCTGAAGTGGTAAGTGACACTTTCTCTAAGTATCTGGATAAGGAAATTAGGAAACCTCATATGCACCTTTAGGTAGAGAGGGTCTGGAATGCAGCTAAGGAATTAGACAATGTCAATGTCAATAAGATTAGCAAGCACGTGAAGGAACCCCTGGTTGATCCTAAGCAATCTATCAATCGGAGAAATCTATTTGATACGGCCCAAAGTGTAAGCGGTGCCAATGTAACGTCTCATGCAGCGGGGAGTTTTCTATTGCATAAAGATCACACAACCATGGGAAAAAAATATGTTTGCAACCCATCGTGAATCCTACATTCACCAACATATGATCTTATAGATGGCATAAGGGCTATAATGCAGGGTCAAAAGGATGAATCTTACTTTCACAAACATATGATTCTCAGTCATAAAAAAAATGTGGTTTGCTTACAAATGGGTGTGACCTAGTCTGTTTTTACTTGTGAGATGTTGTAAAGAAGGAATTTGCACTATATTGACATTGTATGTTGGGAAGGATGTCTTTGCTCAAAGCAAGGGTTGAATTTTTTTTGTAATTGTTGTAAGCATCTATGTGTGGTTGATGATATTTCAGTGATTTGAGATGATACGTTGAGGGCTATGTCTTGCATTTGACAGTGGGCTTAGCTGTGCTCTCAAGGTTCTATTCACCTCCCCTTGCTCACACGTGGGGGTTGAAGGTTCATGGAATTTGTCTTGTTTGCATGAAGTCATCCAGTGGCTGATGAAAAGGTCGAAACCACTTTTGCAAGTATGCCTCTCAATTGGTGATTGGAATTGACCCTTTCTTGGCTTGATGTGTTTCTTATCTTATTGGCAGATAATGTGTCCTTAACTTTAGAAATTAATGAGCCTTAGCATTAGTAATTTATGGCACTTTGACACTCTTTGTTGGGCTAGGTACTTTAGCAAAAATATACAGCTGATTGGAAAAAAAACATGATTAATCATAGATTAAGGTATAATTTGTTCAAGACATTGAACGTGGTTTGTATTGTTCGTAAAAGCAAAAGATAAGTCTCCTCAACCACATTCCGTTTTCCTTCAAAATGGCGCTAGAAGTAGCCATGGAAACTTTCATATACATACATACATACATACATACAAACATATACAGAGAGAGAGAGAGAGAGAGAGCGAGAGAGAGAGTGTAACAAATTGATAACATAGCTCACTTCTGAGTTTTCCATTCAATGCTTACTTGATTAGCCTTGACACTGTAAGCATAAATGTGTTGGCAATGACAATAATATCAAAAAGCTTTAGAACCAATCCATCATGGATGATGAAATCCACACTCAAGGGGTTTAGGAAGGTTTGGAGGGTTTGCCATCTCTGATCAAAATGAGACAGTGAAGAGGTGAAGGGGTTTATACTGCTATGTTTTCCCCTACTAGAGTATGCCAGTCTATAGGCGTCGGCAGGGATTTGAACGGAGCAATAAGATAGAAAGTGGGCAAACATTATGTCTAGTGCATCTATAAAGGAGGATGGCTTGTCCACAAACCAATTGACAGAAATCCAAAGGAGGAGGGTGCATGCTAACTATTTGACAAAATGATCACAAGGAGCCAATCATAATATAACCATAGATATTTTACCAAATCAGTAGTGGGGTGCAGAGAATAGTGAGCAATAAGTCCTTATTCAGTCACATAGTGAGGAGGATAGTAAAAGGCATCAATATTAGTTGCCAGTTGGTTGTTAGAAGAGACCTTTTAAAAAACACATTGACTATGAACTGTCTGACGAAATGCAAAATCAAGTTATCCACAAATATTAAGTCCTCAAATTGTTCCTCAACATACTTTAGATGATGGTATGTTGTGAATATTATAATGATAAAATAGTGGGGATGAAGGATGAGTTTGGATGACGAGTTGTTGGATTATTCAAACGATCCAATTGATGGAGTTTCCATATCATAGATTTAAAAATCACTAGAAATCGCCGATAAATAGCGAGTTGACCTTGAAAAAATTAATCTTCTAATAAATTGGGAGCAGATTTTTTCTGATAAATCTACAATTTTTACTGAGTAATAGCAGTAATTGCTCAGTAAAAATCATGACTTTATCGTTGCGACTCGCACAGGCAAAGGATAAAAGCACATAATGGAAAAAAAATGATTTTATACTTATTTTTGTGTTTTTTCTCTAGATTTTTTTTCTCTAGATGTTTTTTCCTTTCCACTCACGAATACAGTGCATAGACAATGGAGCTAGGGTTTTTGGTTGATGTCTGAATCTATGTTCAGACCCTTAGAGTCACTAATAGTGGTACATATTGATATAGTCAATGGAGCTTAGGGTTTTCCTTGTTCAAGGCTACCTCAAGGAATACATATACAATGATTAACAAGGCCCAAGGGTTTACAGTACTAAGTATACATAGTCACATGGCTTACAGTTGCCTTACACTAGTTAATACATACTCATTTTTCAAGCCTCAAGGAAAACGCAATCACACATTCTATAACCTACAAGTAATTATTTTATTTTTCATTATCTTTCTAGTATGAATCATGATATCTACTTCTTCCTTTGATTAGCAGCTACAGTTAGATTCTAAAAAAAAAATTTAATAGGTTTTAAGTTTGTTGTCTAAGAATGGCATCGATATCTGGTTCAGCTGCCCGTCCTAAGCCTAACTCCATTGACCCCTCTTGAAATCATTGTGAACCGACGACAGAGGGCAATTGTGTGATATGCACTTATTGTGGGATGAAGACGAGTGGAAGTGTCTACCACCTTAAATACCACATTGCACAACTACCAAAGAATAATTTGGTATTGTGCAGACAAGCACCACTTGAGGCTCAAAGAGAGATGGTCGCTTACCTTATGGCCATGGGGGGGAAAAAAATAAAGTTGATGCACTTGAAGCCTTAGTGAATAGAAGGGTAGTGAAGGATGATTATGACATTGAAGCCTCTTATATTGCCCTAAATCCAATGGGATGGGAACATGGATAGGGCTCATCTATTGAAGATAGTTTGGCTACTTTTTTGGTTCCTCGAAGTAGTTTTAAGTCATAACCTTCACTCGAAGGTATTGCTTAGAACCGGGAAGTGCAGGATGAATTAAAAATAGCTACCGCAAACTTTTGGTACTAAAACAACATTCATTTCAATGTGAAAAAAAAACCCTATTGGGAGAATTTGGTCACTTCATTGACTGTTGCCAAAAATGGGTTCAAGGCTCTCTCTCATGATTTGAGTGGTCCGATGTTAGAGGATTTTGTCAAACAAACTAAATCAATTGTAGAAGAGCAAAAAAAGTATGGCAAAAAAAGAGGTGCACCATTTTGTTTGATGAGTGGAAAGATGAAAACACCACACAGTGATTAACTTTCTAGTGGTTTCAAGTGGGCAATTGATCTTCTTGAAATCAATTGATGCCTCCCACCAAGTCAAAAATGCAAACACTTTGTGTGATATGTTGAATGAGATGGTGATTGAAGCAGGGGTGGAGAATGTCATCCAAGTTGTGACAAATAACGCGATAGAAACTGTAGTGGCAGGGAGACTTCTTGATGAGAGGCACCCTACACCTTTTTGGGCCCCTTGTTCAACCCACTGCATTGATCTCGTACTCAAGGACATAGGAAAGACTTCATTGGTGAAAAATGTGGTTGAAGAGACAAGAAATATCACCAAGTTCATCTACAATCACACTTGGGTGCAAAACTTGATGAAAGAGCACACCAATGGAAAGAAGCTTGTGCGATTAGGAGTCACACGATTCGCCACAAACTTTATCACATTGTAGAGCATTTCAGCCTTACTAACATCCCTTAAGCAAATATTTGTGAGTCACCTATGGTTGGAGTCTCCGTATGCTAGGAAGGTCGACAGGGAAAGGGTTTTGAAGACCATTTTTGATAATGTGTTTGTGAAGCACATGGGGGAATTCCTTAAGGTAGCCTTAAACTTAGCTATTTTTTTATTTATCATTTATTTGTTATAAAAAAAATTCTTAATTTTGATTTTAAATTTGTGCATTATTTTGTTTTAGGTGTCAGCATTTGGTTCAAATTCTACGATCAATGGATGGGGAGAGAAACCCAATAGGTATCTCTATGAAGCCATGGACATGGCCAAGGAGGCCATAGCAAAATATTATGAGCAAAATCAAACAAAATATGAGCCCATTTGGCACAAAATTGATCAGAAATGGAACAAGACACTCCACTAACATATTCATGAGTAACCTACTACTTGAACCCTAAGTTTTTCTATTCTAATTCATTTAAGGCCGATGAGGTGGTTATGGATGGCCTCAATACATGCATAGAAAGGAAGATCCCTAATGATGAAACTAGAAAGTGAGTTATTGAGAAGTTCATATTTATAAGAATGCAATGAGGAGACTCTTTTCTTTGACTTTGTGTTAAAAGAAGAAACACCTCTCACCCAGGTAGAAACAAATTGAGTCATTTGTTTTCACATTTTAGTCTCATTACTCATAGAATTAGATACTACTACTAGACTTATTTCATTTATTCAAACATAGTTGACTTACAAAATTATAAATGTCCTATTTGCAGGAGTGTGGTGGAAAGATTATGGCATAAAAACACGAAATCTTCAAAGGCTATCCATCCAAATTTTGTGCCAGTTGTGTAGATATTTTGGGTGTGAACGTAATTGGAGAATGTTTAACATTGTTCACACAAAGAAGCACAACAAGTTAACAACATGTTGGCTCAGAAATTTGTCAGGGGAACAAATTGATGACTTTGAGTCAGCAGTGTGGGAAGTGAATTCTTACGTTAGCCAGCAACACAGGACAAAGTCCCTCTCCTATTAGCAGGCGAAGCTACCTTTATTGAAAGCCAAAAAGAGAAAAGCAAGGAAAAAGCTATTTACAACAAAAATGATTTATATTGGGGTTTTTGTACTTTTAACCTAAAAGTACATAAAGGAGATAAAAAGAAAATAAGGGGAAAGGAGGGAATAATGAAAAGATGAGAAGAATAGAGAAAATAAAGAAATCAGCGAGGACAAGGTTATTATAGTCAGTTAAACATAGAAACTACTATAATAACCCTGAGAAAAATGAAAGACAACTCTAACTAGCTAAATGCAGAAACTTACCAGAATAGTCCAAGGGGAAAACACCGTGTGCATAAAAACCTCTCTCATTCAATGGGTGGTAAACACATAATTACACCCTTAGGAGTGCAAAACATACACTGAGACAATTTTCTAATATTGATAGCAAACCAATGACAACAATCCCATATTTACCTGTAAAAGACAATTAAAATATTGCTTAAACCCCACCGAGATTTCACATTCATAGAAACAACACAAGAAGATTCTAAAAGAAATACTTAATATGAAATTCCCATTTTCTAACAATTTGGTAGTGATTATAAAAGCAATTTGAAATTAAAGATACAGAGACAAATGAATCATACACAAAGTTATAACTCACGAAGAAATCCTGAACACAAAGTCTGTAAAATCTCCCTGTTCTAATCTTTAGAGTCGAAAATACAATCTCGTCCTTCAAAAATTTCTGCAGAGTTTCACTACCAAAAGTCAATTTATAATGAGCCTTACACTCATATTTATAGCATGGGGAGATTGTTATGGTGCATAACCACCTTTTATGCATTTTAGAAGCTGCAAAAATGAGTTTACAAAAATACCACTTAAGTGGTGTAAAAGTGCATTGGTGCAATTTCACTACGTGCAAAAATAAGATTACAAAATTGCACCACTTGAATGGAAAATGCTTTGGTGCTTTTACACCATTTGAAATGTGTAAATCAAAATTACGCAATTTGAGATTTACAAAGTGATATTGTGCATTTGCACAAATTACCTTTGCAAATTTGCACTTTATACTTATGAGCTTTATACTAATATCCACACCGAACCTTGCCTGAATTCAAAGATTTTTGTTGATGAAACATCCATGCTGCACAATTTTCTTTGGAAACCAAACACTTGTAGATCTGTCCGGCATGCCAATTGTTTCTATCACATTCCATTATGAAAATCTTCGTCCCAGATATTAGTACCAGCTTGAGGGTTTTGCTCTCCTTGTCAAAGACACCTATGAGATAATTGCAGGATGTCCACGCAACACCTTCTCCATCTTTTTATAAAATGACTCAAAAGCCATTGATCTGATCTTTATCTTTGCAAAGTATTCATGTCTTCAACAGATGGAGGACACTGACAAAGGCGACCAAAAATGCTTTGGATCAATTATCTACACCAAGATAGACACATATACCGAATTTGGAGGTATATAGAAATCTCATGAACTATTTGACAAATTGCCTCGAATGAATTTGATTCCATTTGGAGACCAATTGATTGCATCTCTTCAACTAGGTGGCACATGAACCATTGTGTTCAATTTTATTAGTCACATTCATTTCATCTAATACAACCTTTTGTTACCATATTGTAGTCATTGTTTCTCATTAAGACATATAAGCCATGCTTTGGCACACAAGTGCAGATGATATGTGAGATTTTGGCAATAGTTTTAGTTCAAGTTAGCATTTACGTTGCCGACAATGTGAAATCAACTTCCACTTTGTATGGCCATTGTGTCCTCTCATCCTCAAAACACATGATTTGATGCATGGGAGAAAAATCAATCACCATCCTATTGGTCATATTTGGGGATGACATATGCACAATTGCTTTTGTGTTCACTTTGACTCACGCCATGAGTAACACAAGCTCACGTTTGGATTATAGTCAAATATTTGTTTTGGACATTTTTGTGTGAATCTTCTCAAGTATCATCTCAATTTTATCTACAACTATTTGCTCAATCTCTTCTTTCCTCCTTAGTAAGGACTTACTCTATATAGGTTCAAGTCTTCAACTAATCCTTTATCATACAATCGTTTCGAAGTAGCATCATTTACTCTATCAACATACATAGAGTTTTCTAGATGAGGCCTTCGATATATCTGCACCACTTTACTTTCTTTTCTGTGACCAAGTGTTTCACAAGATTCTTCATTGCCATCAATAACCCATTTTTATTTTATTTTAGCCACTTAACAACAATGAAACAACCTGATTCTCAGCCTCGTATTTCTTGTTATACTTCTTCAAATTCTTAGTAATCCCCTCTTCTTTTTCTAGGCTCAGTAGAGAGGATGTCTTTGGATGCCATAAGAGTTGGTAGAAACAATCCTTTGAAATGTAGTATACTAACTTTCCATTGAAAGACCATATGTTAAAGCCATTTTCCATCTCATGAATAGTTGTAACATAAGTTGCAACATACCTTTCAATAGGATCCCACTCACTATCAGTTGCCATGAAATGTTCACCAGTTGCCATTGTCTCAAGTTCATCCACATTGTAGAATTTACGCTTGCCGTTATGAGTTTTCAGTCCTGCCAAAATAATAAACCACCCAATGGGATACCAGAAAAAGTGCATTCGCTTGTCTTCCTTTAACATTGGTCAATTTGGATACCCGACCAACATTATTGGGGCTCCTCATTGAATACAATCTGACATCTAGTTTATTCCCATCTCCATGAATAATAGCAATCATGTGCCCAATTCGCCACTGCCGTCGACCCACTTGGCATATGAACTATTTAACAAAATGAATCAAAGAAAACTGCAGCAACTTGAATTGACACCCAATTTGCTTGATCATATGCCTATTTCATTTGGTATGAGTTGGGAAGATGTACGCGAGGTTATGGACTTAGACTTTACACCTCTCAATGAGGCAGCATATTACCCATTTGACAAAATTAATTAATTTTTGTCCAACTTACCAAGCGTCAGCATGTTTCTATTATTAACCATCCCACGATCCATTATTGTGATTTCTGATGTTTAGTGAGTTGGGATTAACACCATTGCCAACGTTGACAACTTCATCCAACAATTGTTACACTATTTTAACGTACTTAGAATATGTCACAATGTTTGAAAGCCCTGCTGGTAATTACCTGTAATCATCGCAATCCACGAGACCACATTTCTTCAAGGCATTTTATCAAACAATTCGCGTGCCTTGTGGATGCTTCCACATTGTATACTATTTTCAACCAATCAAATCTTGATGAGTTAAATACAAAGGGTGCCATGATCCATGAAACGACAAAAAACCAACGTTGTATGAAGCAAACACTATCAACAGGATCCCTAGCTCAATTGCCTTTACAAAATGACTACGAGAGTAAATTCTGTAATTTTCTGCAAATCTCTTATGCTCTACAACGAAGCCTCACCCTGTAGGTCTATATTTTGTACCACCATGAAGTATTGTTCTGCCAAAGAAGTGGGCGCGGGTACCCATTGAAAAGGTGTAAAACATAAATGCTAATTGCAATTGCATGGTAAAAGTGTCCCCAAATGGCTGAAAGGAATCCTTGCTCTATCATATTTTCTACAATCATTGGAAGAGTTGTGAAGATAGCACGCTATATGAGAAATTGCTGATTGATAGCCACTCCAAGTGCCTCATTGTTCATAGCATCAGCCACTTTCACAATAGCTTCCTCCATCCTCAAAGAAATGCATATACTGCTCATCATTGCCACTAGCAACCTTAGCTTCAAACATGGAAATCTGGTTTAGACCAACATCACGTCCTTCGCCTACCTAGATATATTCATGATGTGTTACATCATCCCCACGCAGAGTGAAGTTAAAGCTTGCAAATATGTCATTGCTAATGTCTATGACCCTTGAAACCTTACTAATGCCTCCACGAATTAAAAACCACAAACGATCAAAAACATCTAGGTGGCCATAGTGCATCCTAATCTTCAAAGGATTTGCAAGTGCATGCTGACCAAGGGTCACAAAACTTGTCTCTTGAGCAGACATGAACCAAGCAAGAGAAGAGACTTGACTCTACGAACACATATTCTCGAACTCCCAATATTGTAGGCTTTCGGAGACCATAACAATTTGTAAACTCCTGCAACAAATTCCACATTTTGAGCACATCTTCAAAATAATTTCCTTGATTCATATCAATCATTTGCAGCGCATCTCCCCTTGTGAAAATCATAGCATGATTTTGATTTTTAGGTTTCCCTCCCTCAAGTTTTAGTGGCCCAAGTAACATTACCCTGTATATCTCCACCTCTTGTTGCAGTTCCAGATCATACTTGACCAGAACTAAATAATAATTTGTAGTTTCTCTCCCAGTTTTGACTTCATCACAATAAGCAATTCGAAGAGCTTCATGGCTTTTCATCAAATACAATATATCTTTAGCACGATCATCTCACATCCTTGTATGATGCTCTGTAACTGTGTTTGGCCTTTTATGACATTTGAAGTGTTGGACCACGATGCTGATTTTTGTACTCATTTAATATTCTCTGTAATAACCTTTTTGCATCTATAGTTGCCCTGACATCCTCCACCAGCAAACACACGAGCAGTATTCATAACGCCTCAACAATTGCAGGCATGTCCCATTGATCAACTTTTTTCATTGCTTTCATCCTTCTCCCCGAAATTCTCTCGCCTCCTTAGTGAAGTCGTGCAATTTTCTTCGAAGCATTTACATGTGATTTAGGGCTTTTTAAAATTGTTTTGAAAGCTTTGGGGAAGAAAAAATCTCACTTGCACGACTTGGGAAGATAAAATTTGGAATTGTATGAAAAGCAGAAGCTCAAAACAAATTTGCAACTTGCACGAAAACCCAAAACATTTTTAAAATTTGCACAAGAACCGAAAAAGATTTTGCAAATTGCATAGAAACCCAAAACATTTTTGCAATTTGCACTTCTTGTGAAAAAGGAAAGTGTGTCACGCAACTCACAAAAAGTGAAATGAATTTTGCAAATTACAGGGACTACTAGCAGCTTTTTGCACAGAGGGTTCAAATGGGTTTTTAAACAATTCAGGATAAAACGCGAAAAAGCCATAAATTTTTAATTAATCAATTTCTGAGTAATTAATTAAAATTTTTGATTTTTTCAAGATTTAGACATTTTTTGGTGAAAATCAAAAAAATTAGCCGTTTATTTAAAAATTGATTTTTCCACCGGTTTTTTGTCGTTTTCAAAATATGCGACAACACAACACCTCTATGATCTTGTTTTTGTGCGATAAATCTTCTTATTCATGTGAGACAAGTGGAGGGAGAAGAGAGTTATGAGGAAATTGACTTAAGATGAATCGATCCATATGCCGACTGGATTGTTGATGATGTGGAGCCCATGTTTGCCACAAAGGAGATCACAAATTTGGAGAGAGGGGCAGAAGAAGCAATAGCATCAGGGGCAGCAGAGGCATCAGGTGGGGTTGGTGAGGATCTAGATGATATTTTTGCAAATGATGATGATGCAGATGAGGAATTTGTACCTTCCACTTCCTTGAGGTAGCCGCAACAGACTTATACTACGCACTAGAGATGAAATGTAATATATATATATATATATATATATATATATATATATATATATATATATATATTTGACATTGCATATGACTCTATGAGCATTGTAGTTTGTAACTTTGTACTTTGCACTCTTTTTGCTGGAAAAATAATAGAAAATATACTTATACATTCCCTACATTCATTTCTCATGTCATTTAACAATGTTTTACATTTTGTTCAAGTTTATTTTATGAATTTATATGTTTTTTTAAGTAGCGATAAAGTTGTCAAGTAATGCCAAGTAATTACCAAGAAACTTAGGAGTCCCAAGTACGAGTCAAATTTTTGGGCTGCCAAGTATTAGTTTTTACACTATGTTCCATATTCATTCAAGATTGGTTGAGGTTTGGACATTTAGTTGAAAATAAGAAGGGGTCACATTTGAAGGTGGTCATGACTAGTCATTTCGATGCTAGATATAACAAACCTTGCAAGTCCTAGGGGAAAGAAAATAAGGAAGCCCAAAAGTTGCAAAGAGTCTTGTCAAATTTCTCAGTTCTATTGAAGTGCGTAGTACTGAAGCCAATAGGCTTGTGGGAGTTGCATGGGAAAAAATTGTTGATTCAAGATCTCGAGAGGCAGATGTTACAGAGATACCTAGGGAACTAACAATTAAACATTTGTCTGCAGATGGATTGATAATAGGAAACGAAGGGGGCTTCATGGGAAGTAGTTTAGGGAGAGTTGTTGGAGTCTAGCAATTATGAGAAGATTTGTTGTCTAAATGAGCCAAAGGATACTCCCGTAAAGAAACAAAGGAAGTGTATCAAATGCAAGAATACGGTTTAGTTGGTTTTGGGAGAGGATATTCTCATGAGCCAAGTCTTAAAGATGGAAAAAACACCTGAACAAGGAGGTTCTTTGGAAGACAAGCCTCAAAATTGTATTTAAAAAGCAATGGATTGGTAGGGTTTGGAAGCTACTTTTCGGTTACTCACCTAGATTTCATGGTTTGGTCAGCGGCTAGCTAGCCTTTACATTCATATCAAAGGAAGATGCAAGAAAACATTTAAACTTTTAGTGGTTTTGGAGGTCTCTAAGGAAATGGTTGCCCTGTTTAAACCCCTAACGAGAGATGAGACAAACTCAACCAATATGGGTAAAACTCTCAGGTTTGCCTTTGGAACTTTGGGTGTATGATGCCCTAGAGGTGATTTCCTTAGAAATGGACAACAGTTTCATTAGACGCCCTTCAAGGTCGATGGCTCAGTTGTTGGTTGATCTAGACGTGAAATATGGACTTTCGAAGGATATCAACATTGAAATAGGTCAGTGGAAGTATATTTGGTCTCTAGACTATGTGGCGATACCCTTTAGATGTGTTTTGTGTCATTTATATGCTCATGTACCTAACGAATGTTCCCTTAAGTTTACCAGAGGCAAATGGAGGAAACAATCCTCTCTGTCACTGGTTCTCATTGAGACTAAAAACACTATTGAAATGAAGGTGCAAAGGCAAAGATTCTTTCGAGGGACAATGGTGGAGGGTCAAAAGAATTTTAAAATGAGTGGTTGAAAGGGCTTGGCTTTAAAGATGTGCATGTAAAGAACTTCGAGGACATTAGTGGCAAGGAGAAGATGATGAAGGCATGCCTTAAGGATATTACAATGAAATAAATGAACACAAATGCTACATTGGAATAGGATGAAACAATGGTGGAAGTTGGCCTCTCACTAGGTCCCCTTGAATTGGCCATGTTTAGAAATCTTGCCTCTATACATATACTAGAGGGACATAGTCCTTTGAATCTTCCCCAAGAGCACCGATCATCTTTAGGGGTTAGTCATTTTTCGAAATTCCACAAAACACCCATGGAAGGTGGGGAAATCAGAAATAAATAAAGAAGAGGGTTTTGTTCTTTTGTTTCCAAAAGAAAACATCCCATTGCCTCCTAGCCCCTCTGCACTCAGCTCAAAGAAGGTGCTTCTTCCTACCCCTCCAAACTATCCCTCCACATCATTGGAAGAGGGCTCTTTGAATCTTGGGAAAAATCGGTATCACTTTAGATCCATAAAAGGGGTTGTCAAATTAGTAAAGTCAGAAATAGAGGGGGGACTAAGTTTTGATGTAGGGAGGGAGGGATTTATCAATATCTTGGGGGCAAAATCTTTCTTGAATCATGCACAAGACAAAGTCGTGAGAGAGATCCATATGAGCAAACAATAAACCATTGTAGGGGCCCTTAAAGCTAGGCAAACCCTAGTAAAGGTTAAGACATGATTGTGTTACCTATAAATATTGGGGGATTGGGCAATGCCCCTAAAAAGACTGCCCTAACAAGATTGGTGATGATCCACAACCCTGATATTTTACTAATTCAAGAGACAATGGGAGATTGTGGGAAGCTAGCTGGGAACCTTTCCTCAGTTTTGAAAGATTAGGACTTCTTGTATATTGATGCAGTAAGGAGAACTGTGGGTTTGATCACGGGATGGAAAAAGAGATTGCTTAGGCAATAAACTTTTGCTTTCTTTGACTTGGGATAGGTGCTTAACTTCACTCTTTAGATGGGGAAGGCCTACTTTGTGGTTAACATTAATGTACCCCTATGAGAATAGGGAACATTTCTACAAGGTTTTATCATCTAATAATTTCTTGAAACATGACAGGTTGATAATGGGTGGAGACCTGAACTTCACCACAAATCAAGCTGAGATTTGGGGGTCTACTGCAAGGGTTGATAATCTCGTAGGGTTCTTTATCCACAAGATGGAGGAAGTAGGGTTAGTAGATGTGGAACCAGTCAAATTAGTGCCAACATGGAGAAATAACAAAACATGGGCAGAATCAATATCTAAAAGGCTCAATAGGTTTCTAGTGTCGGAAACAATATTGGCAGATGAGGAGAGAATAAGATAATAGGTAGAATCAAGAGATACATCTGATCATCTCCTAATCTTGCTCCAAATTAAGAAAGAGGAAAGAAAACCTTTCCTAGTTAGAGGATGATGAGTTTCAAGAGATGGTTATGAATAAATGGAAACGCTATGATAGTTCTCAAAGAGAAACAACTAGCTATCAAGTTATGAATGAATGGAAAAGCTATGATAGTTCTCAAAGAGAAATAGCTAGCTATCAATTTGGAGCAAGCTTGAAGAAAGTTAAACTAGTAGCCTCTGATTGGGCATATAAGAAATACAAAAATATAGACCTAGACATTGTTGAAGCAGAAAGGCGAAATTCAGATTTTTATGAGTTGGACATTGAGGGAGCTTCTACAGCTGAATCCAACGAAAGGTGAAGGGATTTGGGAAAATCTTAAAGGGATCTATTGATAGCAAAGGAAGCACAATGGCATGAGAAGAGCAAGGTTCTTTGGCTAGCCAACAAGGATAAAAATACAAAAAAAAAATCCATCAATTTAAAAAACCATAAGAAAAATGTCAATACTATTTGGGAAATGCCAAAAGGCGACGGCAGTACTACAAGGAAGTTCACAAAGATAGCTGAGATGGGAATGAAACATTTCAAAAATTTGTATAAAGAGTTTGAGGGGACATATATAGCACAAATATTATAAAGCTCACTACCTACTTTCCTAGTTGTGTAATGGAGCAAGCAAACAACTCGTTCACGGAAGAAGTCACAAAGGAAGAATTGTTAGCAAATATAAATGCTGAAAGAATGAAGGGAAATGGAAGACATACGACACACTTACACACTTGTGTGACCGTTTTTTATTAAGCATAAATGGTGTGACCATTTTTTATTACGCATAAAAGAAGTTACATCAGTTAGGAAGGTTAATAACCAACCATTAGTTAATGTTTAACTAATAACTAATTAATAACTTTAATACCCTCCCTTAATGACTACCAGAAACTACTCTATGTTTGTCCTAAAAGTTTACAAACAAAGTGGGACGAAAGATTTTAGTCCTTACATTTACGGACTACCCTTACGATATCAACCTATAATCCACAGTCCTCTGGAAATTTGTTGTTGTCCAATATAGGAGCTTTAGTGTAGACAAAAACCAAAAAAGCCAGTCGACGGTAAAAACAAAAATTCAATCGTGTGCACATAAGATATATCAAGTTGTCAACCAAATCATTGTAGGGTGATGAATCATCATTGGCTGATAACTTCAGCCCAACCTCCATAGCTTTGATTCCAAAATATTGGATATGCTAATCAAACAAAATATGCCAACCTCATGCAGCCTGTTGAAGTCCATACGACTCAACCATCCTGCAAACCAGACAATCACTACTAGGTACCCGAAAACCTTCAAGCTGCACCATGTAGACCTCCTTGTCCAAATCTCTGTTCAAGAAACCAAGAGAAAAATAACGTAAGAGTGACCATCTTTGCATTAGCAATAAAAACCAACCCTATAGTAGCAATAGGAGTAAAAACCAACTCCGCAATAAGAGAAAAAAACATCTCATATAGTCCCTCGTGTTGGGATAAGCATTTCACAACGAAATGATCCTTGTCCTGTTCAAGGGACCATCGACTTTGCTTTTGACTTTGTCCACCCATTTGCATCCAATGGGTTGTTTAACTCGTGGTTCAAGTACAATAAAAAAGTTAGAAGAAAAAACAAAATGGCCACGCTCTGCTGAATTAAAAACCTTGTTTTCGGTCCTCTAACCCAATGCCTTTGACTTTGTGTTATGAGAAAGAGCACACTGTCACTTCCAGCAATCTTTTTGACATGCCCAGCCTTATGACAATAATAGCACATTCCCTTAAATTTGGAAGTAGATCCTTCAGGGTTATATTTCCACTTCCCCTTCGACTGAGCGATAAGTGTATTCTTCATTTGTCCAGAACTAGACTCACTAGTTTGTGTCTGCCACATTTCTTTTGCAACAAATAGGAACTAACATGATCAAAGGTTAGTGTTTAGTTTCTGCCATCAAGTATAAATTCTCCACAAAAGATTCATGTCGGGGTGTCAAGTTGTTCAGAAGAAGAGCAACCAAGTCATCATCATCCACCTTTTTATTTATAGTAGTGCGCAGATCTCTGAGATCTTTCATCCAAAGAAAATTTTCTAATAGGGACCCACCCTCAATCAGCTTTGTAGAAATAGTAGATTCTTCAAGTACAAGACCCAGCTTTTCTCCAAAGTTTGATACTTATTATTAAAAGTGGTTGAAAAAACACTTGCCTAAATGGTATTCTAGACCTCAAGAATCATATCATCTAATACAAACAACTTCAACAATAGCAAGGCCTCTTTATGACGCTTTTAATATTCAACAAAATTTGTAGTAGGTATCACTTCAATGTTGAGTACGATTTTATCACAATCACAATATTCTGCAATTGTTAAAATCTTATCAATCTATGCATTGTAATTGTGACCAATCAATTTTTGCACTTCTAGAAGAACCAAATTCTGGATATTGGCCATTATACACACATTATTTGACATGCAACTTGGAAATCAATGCAAAAGGAAAATGCAACGTCTATAAAAAAAGAAAAAATATGAAAACTCACGATTTTTTGTGTGCAAATTCATTCACTAGCAGTATGTTTTGATTTTCGATATTTTATTTACAACTGTTGCGTAAATCGTGACCCTGCAAATCACATGGAAATCGTGACTTAGGTCTTCATACATTTTATTTGACATTGCACGTCACTCTCCTCCCTGTCGCAATTTTCCTTTTGGTGTTCTTTTGTTTTCTTCAGCCATGCACTAAGGCACATAAGACGTCAAAGAACTCACTCTTCACAGTTTCCTAGCTAACAATGTCTATGTCATTTTTCTCCTTCTCCAACACAACACTGTGCCTTGTCTGACTGCAAATCCTCCACCCATGCCCCATCTGACGATTTTTGTGATGTTTTTCTAGCAACTTTCATGATGCTTTCTTGATGATTTCTCCATATTTTTATTTTTGCTTTGTTGACTCATGACGTCCTCTACCATCTACAAATACCATGAAATTGCAACTCGAAAATAATCACAGAACTTTTGTGTCATTCTTCTTCACATTTGTTGCATCTTGTCTGCACAATTGTGTTCTTGCTTACACTTTCTTTGACTGCACTTCCCGTGCTTCGTCCTCCCATGCCCTACTGCTAGGCTTTGCAAACTGCCTCTACATTGCATGTGAACACCTTCGTGTTTGATTACCTCTTTTTCTTCACTACCATTCGCATCCTATTAAGGCTTCCTGGTGTTTGATTACCTCTTTTTCTTCACTATTGTTCGCATCCTATTAAGGCTTCCTGGTGTTTGATTACCTCTTTTTCTTTACTACCATTCGCATCCTATTAGGGCTTCCTCAAACAATGGCTCTAATATCAATGTTAGCAAATATAAATGTTGAAAGAATGAAGAGAAATGAAAGACATACAACACACTTACACACTTGTGTGTGTCCATACTATATTAAGCATAAAAGAAGTTACATCAATAAGGAAGGTTGATATTCTCCCCTTCGGTTAAACTATGCTTTCAAACAGCCTTCAATATTCTACCCTTGCCAAGCCTCCCTACATATAGTGATACCTTCTACCTCTAAGCATACGAATCTTGTGTATGGGCATTTACCCAATAGAAGATGTATAGTTTTACTTTCATGTTTGTAGAGCATATATCTTCCTAGACCATTCCAACTCCTCTTTTGTAAAACCTCCCAGGTGAGGGCATCATTCCTCAAAGCTAGGCACATGTATACCCTTGTCTTCATTGGGGCTCTTATTTTCTAGAGTGATTTCATTGGGGCTCTTACTTTATAAAGTTTGGTAAAGTTCAAAGGATTAAAAAAAATTGTTTGAACTTAAAGACATACCTTTTTCAAACGTTATATTGGTGAACTTGAACCGAACTTTATCCTTATCAAACATGAACTCGAACTCGAACCTTGTAACTTTGGTTAGTGGTATTGTTGTCAACCTGGAGCTACGCCATGAATTGAAGACATGCATGAAATGGCCAATCCTCTATCCGGTTGAAACAATGGGATCTTCTCACGAAGGTGGGTGCCACAATGGTGAGAAGAACCTCCAGAGAACGCTGGTTCCTGTAAGATGTATCAATGAGGATCTCTACTCTATGTTGCAGACTACCATGGAAAAAGGAGAAGGAAACTTTAAGGGGAAATCCTACCTAATAAAGGTGATATACCAGAAGATTGATCGACTCAACTTGAAACCTTGAACATTGAACAAACAAGGGAAAAGGAAGACCTTTGATTTCAACCAATCACTTATGCATAAGTATTTCGTGAGAAGGTCCGATCCAATGCCCAAAACATGAGGGAAAACGATAGAGAGAGGTCTGATACAAGACACTTTGCAGCCACCTAACATCCACTTACAACTTCAGCAAAAGACATAAAGAACACTTAACATAATGATAAGCTAACAACTAGGTACGAATCAGAATATGGGAAGGGAGAGAAATCTACTACATATGCAAATCGCTGAATGAATATACACTATGCCAACACTTGAAATCTGAAAGTACAGTCCTATTGATCGAAGAGGTTACACAAGTCACCAATGGCAGAGTCTGGTTTAGCCAAGAGAGGGATGATTTTAATCAAGGCTGAAAGCCAATTTATAGAGAATTACAAAAAGTCAAAGATTGGCGTTGAAAATTTGAAGAGAAGGATTAACTTAGATTAACTCAAAGCTAACTTGGCCTTTCAATAAAATATGTTTTCTTTTGTCTTTGCATGAAGCTTATTGTGCTTGAGGAAGTGAACTTGTCTTTGTTCTGAACCGCCCACCTCTCTTTGCATGGAGATCCATGCTAATGTCATTTTTTAGAACTCTACGTGAGTTGCTTGATGCCGAGTTGGAACGTTTGAAACGCTGAGTTGACCGTTTGATAAGCTAAGTTGGACGAAGAGATGATTCTCCTTTGCATGGGAAGCTCCTGGTAGATGTGGCGTTTAACAATTAGTCAACTCTAAATCTAGAACAGTCAACTCGACATTCGAATTTGGAACTCTGATTGAAGCTGAGTTGGACCTTCAGATACATGAGTTGATCCAGAGATGAGCAAGACTTCAACAACCAGTAACTGAAGCTTTGACTGGTCGATAGAAAATTGCCCTTGCTTGCATGCATTTTATCCTATTCTGGTCTGCCTGTTCATGTCTATTTCTGGCGGGATTCTATATTTGGATGTATTTTGTCTATAGTAGTCTATATTTCCTTGGATTTCTTGGCTATCTCCTTAGCCTTTGGATCTCCTTAGGACTTTATGCTTGCCAATTTTCACGAATTTGTTCCTGTGGAATTTGTTTTGCCCTATGGCTTCATATTTCCTTCAAAATTTTCTGTTTACTATTTCCTTCGGATTTCTATGTTTTCTCCCCAGCTTTATTTCCCTCGGCTTTATCCTCCGAAGTATTTCTTCGGACAAAAAGTCCAAAGAAATTAATCCTTTTACCTTCTTCGAACTCTGCTGAGAATGCCCTTCGGATTTTTCACAAAGGTCCAAGCACCGACCAAGTGCCCTCCGCAAGGGCTTATGTCCCTTCATCTGCGCCCTTGTCGGAAAAATTGTAGGGCACCCGGGTTTTTGGAGGGGTCCCAAATTTGACGTGTACCTTCCCAAAGGGTAGGTGCCCTTCGGGATTGTTGAAAATGACCCTTCCGAAGGGTATCTTGCCCTTCGGGTTTCTTGTTTTGCCCTCTTCTGCCTTCCAAAGCCCTTTGCAATTCCACTTACTTATTCCTTCGGATTTCTTCGGACTTTTGTCCGAAGGAAATCCTTCGGACAAAAAGTTTGAAGGAATTATTCCTTGGGCTTTTTTTGCTTTTGGGCGGACTTTTGTTTGGCTACGGGTGTTCCCTTTGTAAATTCTCCGAAGTATTCCTTAGGACAAAAAGTCCGAAGGAATTCCTTCGGACTTTTTGTCCAAAAGATTTCCTTTGTTGTAAGCTCTGCAAATTCCCCGAAGGAATTTAAACTTGTAATTTCTTGTGGACTTATGTCCTTAGCACTTCTCCGAAGCTATGTGACACTCTGCCTTCTTTGATGAACCATTCCTTCGGACAAAAGTCCGAAGGAATTCCCGTTGTAGCAAAGGCCCTCACAAAAGAAAAACAATGTATCCTTTCCCAATGTATTCTTTCTTTCCATAGATGGAGATGTGAATTTTCCGAATGGCAAGAGACAATCCGTCCTGTGGAAAAATTGTCAACAAGTATCTTGGGGGGTCTAGCTTTCAAGGAACTATGTCGCCTTCAATGACAAAGATATTCCTACCTTATCTTGGGGGGTATGGGTTTCAAGGAACTTTGTCGTCTTCAATGACAAAGATATTCCTACCTTTCAAAGCTCTCTACAGGTGCGTGTTGTATATGATGACCTAAAAAAATCAATCAAGATTAGAACTCCGAGACAACTTGGTGAAATATCCATTGACAAAACAGGTGCTTGGGGATTCTTCAACGGAGCAAGCCAGGAGAATTCAGCATTATGTGGGGCAGAGCCCATTCTTTATCGTTGACACAATATATAGAGGTTGGGAACTGGCTCTAATAATTTTGCTGAATTAAAGGCCTTATAACTGCTTCTAAAATATGTAGTAGATAACAATGTTAGGAATCTACAGGTTCTTGGGGACTCCGTGGTTGTCATAAGCCAGATGAGATGTCTTTATAGAATTAAGAGCTTGGCTCTGACTGTGATTTTATGATCATTTGAAAATGGTGGAGGAGGTTTTCAACAACCTCTCATGCCCGCATCATATCTATAGGGAAATAAACACTGTGGCAGATATTCTGTCTAAATAAGGATTACAGGTGGACCAAGGTTCATGGGTGCAGGTAGAAACAATGGATGAAGATACGTTGCCTGCAGTTTTTCCTCAATGTATGATGCATAAATATGATTGATGTTCACACTTTATTTTGTATTGTTTGCTTTAGCTCCTTATTGAGGATCGAAGTGTGTTTTTTAATTTCTTCCGGAACAGTGGATTTATTTTAAGCAGATTGCCACATGGAATTTTTCAGCCTGATGTTGTCATTGAGTTTTTGGTCAGTTTGTTCTCGAGTCAATATTAATTTTTTTAACTTCTCTGGGCAGGGCACAGTTGCCAGCAAGCCTTTTTGTTGCATTTTATTCGAGTCTTTTTCCATATGGATTTGAATACAGTATGCATTTGCAGAATGTAATTTCAGTTTTCTTTCGAAACAGAAATTATAATTTTTCCCCACAGGTTTTGCCTGGCAGCTTCGATTGGTTTGGATCATCTCCATCACCATCTCCACCAGTAGTTGCTGGATGAGACACAGTACCAAAGCTATTGGTGGCAACCACCCTGGATGTTAGGGCAGGAGTTTACTTGTGCGGAGCTGATGACCTAGATTTTCCTGACCCACTGGCTCCTGTGAACTCTGCAAGTCTCTTGTTGAACCTTTTCATTGACCTGCCGGGTATTGACTAGGTTCAAACCAATTCAAAGTGGGCAATGGTGCTGACATGACTCTTTCCATGTATGCGGGCTCGAGCTGTTCACTTCCATCATCCATCATTCCCTTAGAAACCCAAGTGGTGGTGAAAGATTTAATCTGATCTAGACTCAAAACGATCCCAACCTCTCATGCGTACCTCATAGTTGTCAGCGCAGTCGGCCCAACAGTCTTCTAGATAAGGTGCATGTGTGTGGCACCTATCCCAAGGTGAGCTTTGACATAGCTTTTGTTTTCGAGGGAAGATCTACTAGTGTGAGGATGTAGAGTGAAATGGACCATTTAAGCCTCAATATTTTGAATGTTTGTGGCACTTTTGCAGGTTTAATGGCCTAGTGTGATCAGGAAAACTACAGCTACAACATGCGTCCTTCTGCACCTCTTGTAAACTTCAGCAAGTTGTCAGAAGAATTCTATCAGCAGGACTTTATCACTTACAAGCCCTGGATGTCTAAAGGGGAAGCAGCCCTCGAACCCTTCTACTCTGATGTAGATGAAATTCAAGAACTGAATGAAATAGCTTCTGTACCGTGTGACAAGATTGACCCCTTCATCAGATATCCTCGTTCCCCAATCCTCTTTAAGCACTTGAACAACCCTAAAGGTAAAGGTGTCATTGACATGCCTGAAATGTTTACTGCTATCTTATAGGACCAGATGTGAGTAGAATCATACAATTTGGTCCTGGGACCAAGATCTCCTTGTTGACTGGCACCAAGGCAGATCTGCAAAGCCACCTGGAAGTATACTAGATAGGAAGTCATGTAAAATGTCCTGGTGACATTTACATTCGTGAGTTGTCAATGCAAGGTATCGCTGATGATGCTCCCCAAATCAATGAAATGTTTGCCGCTATAGATGATGCTCATAGCCAAAACATCCAATGCTGGAATTTCATTGTGGTCTTGTTCCCAACCACCCTGTTGAGGACGGTAATCATATCTGACAGTTCCTCCTTGAAATCTGACCTGAAGAAATTCTTTGGAAGCTTTGACAAGCCCCTTTTATGCTTCAACCACTTGGCATTAATGGTCAGGTGATGTTTATCGTGGCTTTTGTCCCAGTGAGCTTGCCCCATCTTTTCACTCATTTTTGCATAGGTGTCCTATGGCAGTATTCTGAAAGTCATATTAATGGAGTTACTGTCAAGTTTAGCGATTACCGCGCCACCCGTTGACCAGATTTCTCTACTATCCGGATCATAATGTTGTGCACATGCGACGCCAAGTCTGAGCATTGTATTGAGATGGGAAAACCGGCAGCTTCTGGCAAACCACTCATTGACAGGAGCGTGGCCACAACTATAGGAGATTCTGAGTTGGTTCTTCTGTGAAACTCCACCAGATCTACATGTCCAATTTGAGAGTCACCGATCTCTAGCATATCAGTCTCCAAGATGGATATGGGCTCATAACCCACGTATTTGAATTTCATTTTTGCTTCCTTGGTGGCACGAAAGGCAGATTCTGATAAAACCCCGATTTATATATCAAAAAAAAACATTTAAGAGAGATTGAGGTTTTAATATAACAGGTTTAACTACTCTAGTGTTGCCCAAATCAATGTATTAGAAAATTTGTCATTCCTCTAGCCATGAATGCCAATGACGACATGTTACAACTCACTGCTGATGTCAGGAGAGGGCCTTTGTGTAGCTGCTAAATGTCAGTTGTTGTACTTCTGGCATGTATTACTGTAGCATGCAAATTCCAGTCAAACTCCACAAAACAGAGAAGATTAAATCCTTAACAAGTGTCCATCTGTTGAGCAGGAGAGCAAATTTAATTTCTATATATCACACCAAGTTCCAATATATCTGAAGTCAACCAGTAAAACTTATGGATGTAACGCATGTCTGAGAAATTTTCAAGTATAAATTTGAGCAATATAAAAATGGTCTGTCATAACCTGTATTTGTTACTCACAAATGAACCAAAGCATACCAAAACAAGAAAACACTCCAAGGCATATTGTCTCCCACTGCTAGTCGTATATAATGCTTTCATTCAGAAATGTGATATACTTTAATAATCAATTTAACTTCAATGGAGTTTAATTTCCATCTTTCATTTACCAGCTTAAGCATTAGTTCTATACCAAGCACCAGCTTAGTGAAAAAAAAGGCATTTCATGCAAACGAGAAATCAAACTATTATATAAAATAAATGGAAGAAAACTTTAAAAATACCTAAAAAAGCAGTGAATGGCTTCTTCAATTTGTTTTTCTTTCAAATTTTCTTGAACTCTTAAGCGAGCACGAGCAAGAAGACAAAAACCTAAGAGGTGAAGGCGTGCACGCCAATCCCCATCCATACTTTCAGTACTTCTTGAGATCTTTTGCTGATCTGAATGTTCATCAATGGTAACAAAAAGGTTCTGCATGTTTTAAAAGCAAGATACCCATCTATATCACAATTTATGTATTAAAATGTAGCAGAATAAACTGAAACAAAACATAGTTCATTGTTAACATACCTCAAGAACACCATATTGACCATGTTGAAGCAGTATAGCTGAAAGAGCAATGACACGACTAGAAAGGTTTGCTAATTGACCACCATTTTCACCCAAAAAAATCCAACTTATAAATTTCCGCACATTACTAAGCAATGCATCAGGACTTTGCAAGGCACCCATCCATGATGCACGATCTTTCGAGATGGAAGGATATCCAAACACGAGTATGCCAGTGAGGGTGAGATCGCCCGTGCCAAGCATTCCTTCCCAAGTCCTGTTTTCATTTTTACCATCTCCTACTAAAATGACAAGTCAAGTAAGCATTAACATGCAAACTTTCTTTACAAGGTTTTCCAACTCGAGAATAATTTACAAACTGGGAAATCAAAAAAATTACAGATGAGATAAGCTAAAAGCTACAATAAGGAAAAGATAGCCAAAGAAGAGATTCTAAGTGAACACAGAAGTTGACTGAGAAATGATTTTACATCCAAATTAAGGAAAGATAATAGTCTTAATAGTTTGAACTTTGATATAGAGGTTTCTAACCATGAGGCAGATTATTTAGTGAAAACAAGACACTAAATTCAGAATATAGACATTGTAACACTTCAATCATATGGCACAGCTCGACTAGTCATTAAAACATCTCCAAAACAGGTTGATAGTCCAATCTCACGTTGAAATTTGGAAGAAAAAATTTATGTACATAATGGTAGTATTGGATAGTGAATTTCCACAAGAATCAACACAAAATTTCAAACTTCATTTCTGTTTTGAATAGTTTTTTTGTTCTTTATGGGAAACCCTTTATGCACCCTTTTAATTGTGATACCTTAGCCAGTTCCACTTTTCCATTTCTTCGACCCGTTTTTGTTTATACATTGATATTATTGTAAAAAAAACTATTTCAATATTTGTATTAAAGCCTCCACCACTATAGTCAAAATGCTGTCCAACCATAACAAGAGATGGTCTCAATTATGAAAGGGACCTACCAGTGATGTTAGACCACAAACAAATTGCACTTGATGACCATCTTTGTGATTATTTTTATAATAATAAAATCCAGAATTTCAAGAGAACAGCTGCTCAATCAATATAATATCAAATTGTAAAATAAACAGTTCTATAAAATAACTTGACTAGTTTCTCAAGCTTAAAATTTCATCCATGTATCTAACTAGTTCATTGAAGAATCCTCCTTTTGATAGAAATATATCATAGAGCAATGATTGCCCCTTCAAACACCACCGCTTTCATATAATGAAATATTTGTTCTTATTTCTCATTAAAAAAAGCTTACAAATTGGTGGGAAGATCTTCGGATTTCAAATTTATTCCTTATTCCAAACTATCACAGCAGAAAAAGCAGGCAATTGACTCAGCAATACCAAAAAAAGTTTCTTGCAAACAACCTATACAATTAGGGCCAATCTTTATGGCCAAGAACCACCATTCCATGATTTAAAAGCATCACTGGCGGTAGACAATAATTCACAGCCTCGCTAATAATTGTAATTAGCATTGTTAGTGGCACACGTACGGGTCCATCCCTTTGCACACATATATTGATCCGCACCATGGGGCCCAGAACCAAGTGTGCGGGGGACAACTGAGTTTGGTTGTGCATAGCAAATGCGTGAATATGTATTCAGACAAAACGATCAAACACACATTCAATGGCGCAGAAGTCTTACTTGCAGGAAATGCAACTTCTATTCATAAATGAAAGAATGGGGAATACAGAGGACAATGTCTATAGTACATGTATACAAAGTAGATGCGCGGAGCAAGCTATCTGTGTTACAACTATGTATTGCATCAACCAGACTCTTGTGGGTTCTATGTGATCAGATGCATATGTTACATAATGAACATGCATGATACAAGAGTAGTGATAACTGTTGTGCAGTTATCAATGATGATGTTGGCGGCGCGTCAGGCTTGTCAGATGTAGTTGGTAACAAATAGAATAGTTAATGTCCAAGCTGTCTCCAACCACTTCCAATCCCAAGATCCTCTTTTGGTGGCAACGGCTAGTTAGGCGATTTGAATTAGTCATGCAATCAGGGCTTGGCGACACATGGTTGTGTTGCAGTGGGGCCCAAAGGAGCAAGCAAGTTTGTGAATAAGTGTCAATGAGGCGAGCAGGACTGCGAGCTATGAGGTGCACAGGCTACAATTGAGAATATCAATGCACAAAAGTCTACAAGCAGGCGTTGTGTGTAAGGTTGTTAGCAAACTTCAGGCAAAGGAGTGCACATGATTGCGTGAGAGGTTTGAGCTCTATGCAATAGAACAAACAAGTGTGTTCGACTGCACAACTACTGTGCACGGATCACATATAGTCGACTTCTTAGGACCAGAAACAACGGCAATCCCAACAGGATTGGCCATGGGCAGAAATCTGGCTAAGGAAAAAACCATAGCAAAAACAGCAAGGGAAAGCAAGAGCATTTGCTAAGAGTGTAGGTGATAGACACATGCAGCTAAGTATAGGGCCCTTTTATTTCTACAAATCTCAAAAACAATTAATACTCCAGATAAAATAAGACAATGTAAAATCTCTGGAGAAAAAATTCGGACTTTGCAAGGGTTTGAAAAAATGGCAGAAGCAAAAGGATGGACCCCATTGAATAAAATATTCCATTTTCTATGTGAGATAGTTTATGAGCCTTCTCTACAAGAAGTCTAAATCTCCAGTACAGTCAGACTTCCCAAAGTTCAGCAGATTTCCCAAGCAGCGACAGGAATGCAACAAGGGATCAACGGACTTGTGTAATCTTTAGTTCAAATTCTGCCAAGCCTCATGAGATCTAGGATAGGCTAAAAATCTCCTCAGCTTTGCCTTCATAGTTTGCCTTATGGCCAAATTCAAAACTTACATCCACTTTCATAAAAGCTTCCCAACACGGATCCCAAATCATCTAATCTACTAAAGACCAACGACATGAGTACTTTTGGATAAGTTGAAGATGTCATCAAACAAAGATCCCTTGCACCATTGGATCAAGGCCCTAACGATGCTCTTTAGCCATCGGATCCAAAGAGCTAAGCTTTAAAGTTGTGCATAGTGACCCCCGCAAAGAGATTAAAAAGTTGAAGGGAAACTTGGCAGTCATGAGTAAATTTGATAAAAGCATAAGCATCTCCGATTGTTAGATCTTAAAATTGAAGGAACATCATTCGCTGAGGGAAAAATTGTGGAGCCCACAAGTAAATAACGTTGAAGCCAAAGGTCAAAATCCCTCACAAACCATTGATTTTCCTAAAATGCCGATATGGGAAAGCTTGCTGAAGTCACATCTAAGAGACGTCTCATGCCCTGAGATTAAGTCTTGCCACACCACTCTTGAGCCATCTATCTAAACAAAAAAGAGAATGAGAAGAACAAAGGAAAAAATACAAGTTGTTGAAAAATTCAAATCTCTCTGCTAGAATTAGCAATCTACCTCAAGATGCTGCACAATGACAAGTTCCATGTAAATTCTCTCAGCTAAACATTAATTTTGTTCAATGGAGGAAACTATTGACCTACAATAAATTGATAAAATCCTTGAGGCAACATCTCTAGGCAAGCGTTCAAAAATTTTACCAACCCAGTTCTAACCACTTTTAAGCAAGAGTACTCCTACGGAGACAAGCCACTGTTTAATCAAGAAAAATTAGCCATTGAGCCATTTTTCAGATAATAACTAAGATTGAGATGGGGAACAAAGCTCATAAAGACAGGATGGGATGTTGATCTGAAAGGCCATAACAAGCAAGGAAAAGGACCCGTATGAAAAGCCATGGCCTAAGAGAGGTTGAATATTGCCCCAAGCTACAAAAAAATAAGGCTTGCAAAAGTGAATTTCATCCACTCTTGTACCTACCAATTGTTGGGCTTTTATTTATTTTCCCTCTCTTCTCTTTTCTCCCTTCTATATATGTAATTTGCTCATCTAAGCAAAGGGTTGATTTCCTACACTTTCTAAGTCTACAGAATTTCAGAATTCAAATCTGAGCCTCTACTATTTTGCTATGTAAGAAAACCCTGAGCCCTCATTGAAATAAAAAAATAGTTGATTTACTGGGCTTTCTAAGTCTATTGCATTTCAGAATTCAAATCTGGGCCTCTACTATTTTTCTATGTATGAAAATCCTAGGCCCTCATTGAAATAGAATGTGATTGTGCAATACTGTTTGCAAGTGATAGTAGCTATTGTGGCTCTTGTTCGTCTACCCCCTGGCTCTTGTCTTGCTGCTTCAACTCCATGATCATAAAAGGGTTATATCTTGCCCCTTGCAATTTATTTTCTTTGTTTTGTTCATTTCCCTTCTTGCATATTGATAGTACCATGATTATACAAATAGGAAATCATCCCACTTCCTTCATGTGCATCACCTTGTTTTAGTTTCATGCATATTTCTCTCCCTTTTGTCCTCCAATATTTCACTTTATGCATGTAGTTTAGGTAGAATAGCACTAGATTAGGAAATACAACTAGTTGACTCTAGAGTTTCTCTACAAAGAGCAGTCCCACACTGAGTAGAGATCCCATTGTTTTGTTTAAAATGCAGGAGCAACCAAACAGGAATTTTAATGCATTAGCAAAGCCATAAGGGACGCCACGACATCCCTTGAACCATCCCACAGACATCACAGTGCCCTCAACACCTCAAAGGGGGACATCTCAAGGACATCCCTTGGGAAGGTGTCTCGTTCCCAAGACATTCAAGACATCAAACAGTCTCCTAGGGACGCGTCTCTGTGGAACCTTGCAAAATACAAAATAGTCAGTTGTATTGCCACAAATTTCCATTTGTAACCTACTTAGCATCTCATAGTGTTATGTCGGTCTTATTTATGCTATCGAGATTTATAAAGTAAGTGCATTTGGGAAATAGACCCCATGAATGTGGCTACAACCTTTACCACAGTTGTGATCGGGCTTATATTTGGATGGTGTTAGCACATATTTTTTTGCTTCAACCTTGGTTGATTTTTGGTGTCTTGGGCCCAAGGGCAGTAACAATGTGGAACAGAAAAGGAAAATCACATGAGAAAGATCATTCTCCTCAGCATTTGAGAGGGGAGGCTTACATCCTATGAATATATTTTGGGGTTTTTTTGTACTTTTAACCAAAATGTACAAAATGACAAAAATAAGGAAATGAAAGTGAAAAAGATGAATGGGAACCCCTTCTGCAGAATAAATGGATTGGACTGCTACAATAAACCCAAAAAAAGATGAATAGTGAAAGGATTCTCCTCCCTTGGCAACCACAAAACAGATATGGGTAAAAGATGGTTGTGTAGAGAAGATGGTTATGTAGAGAAGGCCCAAAGTCCTTTACATAAGACTATCTACAAGAACATGGTTCAAAGCCCACCTCCTAAAGTCTTCTTCATACAAAATCCAATAAACCCCAAGACATATATCCACACCTCTTGCTACAAAGCCCGAGAGCATGTGTGATTGTCCCTATAATCTTATGTGGTTCTCCCTATAACTAAGATTATTCTCATGAAATATTCAATTTACATAATGAAATCACCATGCATATTTTGACACAACAAGATTGGCTTTCATCATGAATTTGAAAAATATCACCTTATCAATACACAACATATTGAAGAAGAAACCAAAAATCAAATCACTATGTATGCAATGAGATACACAATCTAAATCTGCACAAATGAGGCAAACAAAATTTATTCAAAAAGACATATTTTCAAGGACAAACTGTTCTAGAAGAGGAGAAAACCCTGTTATCACTCATTTTCAAGTGTTTAATACAATGCTTCATGTTGAACAAGTAGTTACACAACTATCATAAACCCTTGATGTAACCTTCTAAACAAAACGTAACCCCCTTTTGATTTGCAACCAACTCCTTTCTCTTTACATATGTGGTTGGTTTACATGACTTCAGTATCAAGCACATAACATTTACAAACATTTGCACATTTTAAAAATAATTAATGCAATAACAAATTAAATGAGCATTGAGATGTGCAAATGTTAAAATAGAATTTAACCATGGACCCACATTACACAAAATACAGAGTCCCTTTGAGACACCCGACATGGTCTTGATAGATGGATGGTTAATGTTTGCACTCCAATTACAATGTACCAATATGACTCGTGTTGGACCCACCTTTAATTACACGATTGATTAATACTTCCACAGTTTAATAAAATTCCATAACAAATTAATTGAAGAGACCTTATGCAAGTATTAACATATGACACAAAACCCACGTAGCCTTATCCATTGGGCCATAGAGTTTTTATGACCAGTGAACACCATCACATTAAGACATTATGTAACACAGCATGGCATGGGACTAATATTCCTCAATTCTCGACTACAAAACATTGTGACTCCAACATGACATGTGCCAAGACCCAACTACATTTACTACATACTTGTGTTAGCCCTTGAAACAATGACCCATATGATGAAATGATCGATCTTCAACCATGGAGTGACTGTAGAAACCCAATCACTTGAAAAATCATTCAAGATGTGAATAATGTCAATGATGTGATTGGAAAATGATGCCTTTGAGGAAAGGGGACCCTAATTGCTTCGAAAGGGTGCAATTGAGCATGTTATCCCAATTGGAAAAAATGGGGGATAAATAGATGGTAATATAGACATAATCAATTTTATTATTATTATCATATGGTAAAGGTGAGGTTTTGAGAGGGTTGAAACCTTTTTACAACGGAGAAATAAGGATATAGCAATTAACCCATAAAACAGCCACAAAACACAACATGAGGAACAAAGTCCAAAGCTTACAAAACACTAGAATCTGACAACAAGCCTACAGCAACACAAAGAAAAGGAAAAACACCAAACAGGTATTGCCAATGGGCCCACGATATATCTTTTAGTGTCTCAGCTGCCTCCCATTCCTCTTTCAGAAATTGCAAATGTTCTTCAACAAATTCCTCTTCTATTTTCTCAATGTCAATTACTTTGTTCTTTGTCTGGCTTCTAGTCCTTTTACTTGGGCTGGCTTGGAGAGAGATTTCCCTACTCTATCTCATACCTTCCTGCAGCTTCTTAATGCTAGTAGCACAGTTTTTAATGGTAATCCTACTCAATTGGAGCACCTTCTTTAGATCATCCTTAATTGATTTTTTCTCTCTTTCTAACTGTTCAAATTATCTCATTTAACTTAGAGACTTCCTCTTTTATTTCACATACTTCTCCCAACATGTTCCATTGATCTTTATTAAAATGTTTCTCAACCCTAGGCTTAGGTAAATCCCCATTGATTTGTTCAAAGAGAAGGTCAATCTTGGCATTCAATCTGCTATTTTCATTAAAGAACCATTTCAGAATGTTGAGCTGAAGGTTGGACTCATTTTTCTAGGACTTTGATCCTATTCTACAAATCCCTATCAAAGGCTTCTATCTCTTCCTCTTCACAGATTTTTTTCCCTTTATCATTTACTGGACTACTCCAATGTCCTTGTCGTCCCTTACTCCTCCTATTCGGAGTATCTCCTCCGGGCATAATGCCCTCCTCTTCCATATACAACTCTAAATCCTTGCCAAGGGTCTGCTAACCTAGTCCTTCCTCATTCAAGGTTTTTTATAGCTCAACCCTAACCCTTTTACGAGTAACTATTTCCTCTTTTTCAGCCTGTTCCTTATCTGCATCCTTAGCAACCTTGTTGACCTTTATTTTGTTAGTTCTCTCTCCCTCTGTGACCTTAACAGATTTCTAAATCTTTGTTGAGGGTATTTTAGTGGTAAACGACCTTGGGCCTTGAGATTCCTTACCTCCTTCAGTCTTGCCATATTTATTATTGTGGGTAAAAGATACATTTCCCCCTTCATCCCTGTTCAAGCCCTCAATCACTCCTCTCGACATGTTCCATTCCACCAAACAGATCTTAGGCTTAGGAATCAGCTTGACCGATTGAGATTAAGCTTCTTGGACCAACAGATAAATAAGGGCTTGATGAATTGGGATCTTCAACTTACCCAACTTTACATCAATGATGGAATTTTCCAATGACATCAACAAAAATAACAGAGAACTTACCAACTTCTTATGTCTAAAATGGTTAAGTAAAGTGGTAGGAAAACAATCTTTTATACCTACCCTCTAGAGTAATGTATTGGATGATTTGGAGACTAATTTCACTCCATGGGACCGGGAGAGACTCTCTGAGATAGCCATACTGGAATTGACTTAATTTATCTTTTCCTTTGAGAAATAGCTTAATAGTTTCCTCTTTGCATCTCCTACCCTTATAAACCTTCGACCCTTCCATGCACATTCCGGTTGCCTTGGCAATACTTTCCTCCGTCAATTCGAAATTCAGACCTCTGATAGCAACTTTCCTAGGTCCCCATGCCTTTGCAAACTCCACGGACAAAACAAGGTCATGGCCTTAAATTCTTTCCATATAGTCTGCTAGCCCTCCTTTGCGAAGGATATGCCGCACAATAGCATTGTGTTTAACTCCTTCGCAGAATGAAGATTCTGTTCTCACCCTTTCTCCACCCATGTGCATTGAAATAGATTTTCTTGTGTCTTGGAAATCTTCTCTGTTACTTCTCTTTTTTCCCAATCTCTCTCCTTTCTAGATTAAAACACCTAGGAAGAGTAATTACTTGCCTAGAGATTCTAACGAACCAAATAAAGGTGTTTTGAGAAACTCCTTTTACAATAATGATGGTTCTTTCCTATGTCCATATGAACTTACATTGCCACAGGTCTTACAAGATATTGTTGCCAACTTTAGAAATGAGGATTTAGCACGTATGATGTCATCTCTCTTTCTTCTCTCAGTTAACACGAGCCTAGTAATTGCCACACTCACATCATTGAAAGAAAAGCTTGCTCTAATTATTGACTTTCGCTTCTTCATTAATTATATCAGTCATTGTGCAAGGTAAGGAATTCACCTCAGACCACTTTACCAATCCCTCACTAGACACTCCTTTGTTAGCAAACCACTCTGCTAATCTATTCCCTTCTCTAAAAATATGACCAATTCTTACTTCGCTGAGGGATTGTAACATGTCAGTGGCATCATCAACGATATTTTTGATGGTCCAACTAGGAGGGGCCTCTTTCTTGAGGCATTTGATAATATTTACAAAGTCCCCCTTTGTGGAAAGATTAGGAATTTTCATCTCTTTAGCCAAGTAAATTCCCCAATAAGCAGCCAAGGCTTCTACATGGTAATTGGTTTGGACTCCAAAGCCTATAGTGTAGGCTCCAACTAACTTACCACTTTGATCCCTTATAATTCCTCCTCCACCAGCTTTCCCTGGGCCTTTGCACCAATTAAGGGGAAGGCAGCAGCATTTGATCATGTTCCTATCAGCTCTATTTCTTGTTGTCCTAATTTCTTTATCTTCCTTGATATACCAGTCAGAAGTTAGCCTACTTTCTCTTTCTAATAGGGCCTTGTTGCTTTTATTACTGTCTTTTTTCAGTTCTAACACCGAAAAGTTATTTGTGATAGCCTGAGCAATCCTATTCCCCACCCTTTTAATACTACTTTTCTTGTCCTTGAAAATTCTTGAGTTTCTTTCTATCCATATATCCCACAAAACATGTAGCAATGCCAACTTCCCAAAGAGTCTTCAATTGAGTTTCGGAAAATGGTGATATCCATTGTAGAACTAAGTCTAGTATAGATGCTAGTTGAACCCAACAGACTTCAAACTTCTTGAGTATGAAGTACCAAATGTTCCAGGTAAAGGGACAATCTATCAATAAGTGATAGACATGTTCAAATTCTCCTTCACATAATGCACATATGCTTGGAATCACAAGTCCTCTTTTAATCAAATTATCTTAGGTAACGATCTTATTCTGTATTGATAACCAGATGAATATGTTGATTTTTGGGATAAGATTCTTATCCCACACCTGCAACCAAGGAAACCCATCCGGCTGAGCTTCATGGAACAAAAAGTATCCAGAGCTAACACTGTACTTACCCTCTGTCGTAGCTGCCCAAACCATTTCATCCTCTTTTTCTCCTTGCCTGATATGGAATCCTTTCAATAACTCTGTTAAGGAATTTACATGTTAAATATCCTCCTGGTTAGCATGGTTCAAAACAATTGGTTTCCAAGACTTCATCGAGTTTCTAATCTCAATATAATCAGCTAATCTTTCTCGCACAGTAAATTTTACGGAAGTACTAATGGATTTCCAAGGTTCCAAAGAGTCCAGAGGAATATTTAGCAGCCAACAATCTTTACAGGAGAACTTTTCTACCAGAACCCACATTCCATTTGATTCCCTTCGTTAAAACATTTCTACATTTAACCAAACCATTCCAACAAATAGAGCTGGTAGGAAGAGATTTATTAGACAGGAAGTTGACAGAATCATTATTATCCAAATATTTTGCCTTTAGAATATCAGTCTATTGGTTGTTTTCTTTCAAAAGTCTCCAACATTATGCATTTTATATCTGAATGTGGCCAATAGTTTTCAAAACCATATGTCACAGTAAGATTAAAATTTTGGAAACTGTCATTTTGAAAGGTAAGTTATTTTACAAAACGGTCAATATGGACGTAAGATATATGCCTCAAAATATCCAAAACAGAGAATGGAGAAAAATATAAACCTGCACATGCCTTGTAATTTTTAGATGGTGGAGAAACCACAAAGCATATTTTTTTAATAAGAATAATCTGCGATTTACTTTAATCATGTTCCATATCTAAGTTTCACAACCAATACAACTTTCTTTTGAGATTATATCATTTCCTAAAATTACAGAGAACAATACAACGAAACGTAGTAACTGTGGAATTAATTCACAATATTCTTTCTTGTTCCTTTGTTTTTGGCAAATGTCATTTCTCTTCAATTCATCACTACTTTTAACTTATCTATACAGGCTTAAGTAGGCCAGCATAGATTTATTGTCCTTGTTCAAGGACCTCATTTGCTTACTGAGAAATAGAACCTACAAATCCTCATGGTGATCCCAGTAACCTCATTCAATGGAGTTCTGATGTTTATTAAAAAGAAAAATGCTAAAGACACTACGCTTAGATAGGTCAGTTCATACGCAAACATTTATATAGCAATCAATGACCGCCCTATAATTAAAAATATTTATCACATAATACTACAATAGCAGCCATTAGTAATTAAAACTTCAGGTGGTAGCAAATGAAGAAAAGTTATAAATATAAATGTTTTTTATTCAGGAGATCAAATCCAATACCAATATGCAGCGAAGAAAGCTGTGAGCTGAAGTCCTCCATGGGTGGGGCCTCAGTAGAAGTTGTGCTCATCCAATGAAGCAAGAAGGACTGTGAAGCAATATCTTGGACCCTTGGAATCAACTGAAGCTCTATTCTTGAGACATTGGCAGGTTCCATATTCAACTGCACAGGAGGATAAACATCACATATTGAAGCCAACTGCAAACTTTATCATCTTAAGCCAATATACAGCATTGATATTGACTTACAAGAAGAGACATATTACAAAGTTGTTCTCAAATGACACCAAAATTATCTACCCAAAAAAGGATAAAATGCATCAATTTCTTACATTCTTAGATTGGTTGCCATTCATTTAAAGTTTGGCAAAGCACCAGCTCAAATACATGTGAAGATTACATAAAGCTATTGAGAGATATTTCACCAAGTGGTGCAACTCCAAAATGTTCAATATATCTCCCTCCCCCACCAAATAAAAAATAAACTGGAATACAAAAGAACATGAAATATGGCAGGCTAGATTTGATGATCTCCTCTATAAATTAACAGGTTCCAGTTAAAACGTGCTCTTGGTCCAACAATACATAATTACATTGTTAATAGAGTTGGATGGTGCCAGGAGAAACCAACCTCTAGTAAATTAATGATAAAAGCAATTCTGGCAGCATGTTAATGTAATTAGAAATCTAGTCGAATGGGATGAAGTCAAGTGGGAAAAACAAATGGGCTTCCAAAGTGGATCCCAGGGTTCAAATCTGCAAGACATAATAACATGTTAAAAATGCATACAATACCACATCCATCAGAGAAGGCCCAATGCAAGTCCCAGCTGACTTTCACAAAAGACATACCCCTTGGTCATGGAAACTAATCCAAAGGTGATTTTAATAACTTACAAAAATGTAACTACATATCTAGGAAAAATATGTTTTGTATGACAACTTCAAATAAAGACCCTGATAAACAAGAGTTTAACAAGAAGAAAGTTGTCCAAAGTAAGCTTTGAAAATAGCCATGGTTCTGTTCGCTAAAAGTCAAGACATCATGCAATATGACACGTAAGATCGAAATTTGTATCATAAGCTAGGAATAGCAAACTATCTGGTACAAATAAGGATTTCTAAGTGCTCTTTCAACTTGAGTAATATATACCGATTACTATGCCAAATCCAAGAGATTTAATGAAGCTTTAATTTTTTCTTAGAATATGTGCAGATAAATAGCAAAGTTAAATTACTAAACCCAATTTGTCTTTCTGTTATTTTTTTAATGCAATAAACAAAGTAGCATAATTACAGATATGAAAAACCAGAACAGGTATGGGATCCACTACATCAATGTTTTAGAAAAATCATTGATACAACGTAGCTGGGATACAATATCTATAGTAATGCATTATCTGTGTGTGTGTGTGTGTGTGTGTGTGTGTAAAAAGACACCATAGGCATAGAAAGTTCAAAAAAAATCCCCCAAATTTGACACATGTGGTGTGCGTGTCAAGAGAGGTGTTGGGAACTTGGGACTCTCCTTGCAATATTAGGCAAATTTTTATTTCATTTCTATTTTTTTACATTTTCCTTTCCTTTCTTATTTTACAGGATATAGATCACATGCCATATTAGATTTATCTCATACATTGCTTGACCATACTTGGGACTATATAGATACAGATACATATTGGATACAGGAATAAACATATCTAGCAGTGAGGAGGGTATATATAGTAACTCTTAAATAGAGGAAAGGAATCAACCTGATTAGACAGTCAATTATAATTGACTTAAAATCATTTTTATTACTTTCCATCGTTATAAAGGCTTACGACCATATCATCCTTTGAGAGCAGGCTTTGTACATTTAAAATAGAATATCATTGCCCACAAATAACATACACAAGTACTCAAGATATGGAGAGCATAATTTAGCAAATAGTTCTAAGAATTCTACACAATCAAAAACAAATAGGAAACAAGGTCCAAGTATTAGTCCAATTTTACTATATTATAATTGAAAAGACATTGACAAAAATAGTCCAAGTATTACCGCAAAATCACTGCATTTAATACTCGGTAGCCAGACTCTCATTCCAAATTATAAGAGATGGGGAGAACATCATTGGGAGCTAATTTTGTACCTATCATCCCTTTAATATTTTTTCTGAATAGTAATAGCATCTAAATTAACAAGGACTCCTTCCTACCTAGTGACAGCCATAAGATGATGCGGTCTAAACCACCCTCCATTCATGATGTAAGAGTAATGGTCTACACAAAAAAAAAGTCACTTATGAAGCTGTGCAGCAATAATGTCATATAGGTGGCCAATCTTGATCAGGCACTCTATCAAGGCTCAATGAAAAAGGTTTAGAAATGAAGATATAAAAAAAATTCAAGAAGAATAGGTGCACCAACCACTAAAGCAGTCGAAGGACATCAACTGTAGACTGTTGGACATGGAAGCAAAGGGGATGCCCAATCCTATCCAAATAAACCCTGAACCTGCTAGATGGGATTATTATTAAGTTATAAGAACAAGGAAAAAGAATAAGATTAATAGAAAAAAAAAGTTTTCTTTTCTATTCCACCTGTTTTGTTGGCTTGTGAAAATAAGGACAAGGGAGGTGGGTGATCAGATATTTGGAGCAAGAAGGCCATCCAATTCAGTCGGTAAGACAATCAACTGTCAAAAAGGGTTATTCGCAACATGCCAACTCCTACAAAAGAGCTAGTTTCTGTTGTAAGGGCTTAAACAGCATATCGTAGGCATAAAAAGGAGTACATATTTGGGTTCCTCTCAAAAAATTATGCAAGTTCAAAACAAGTTATAGCCTCCGGAAGCTAGAGGACTTTCCATCGTTGTGAAACGCCAATTTAAGCAGGTGACGGTTACATGAGCATCCCGGAGGTTTTGCAACCTCAAGTGGTGGTTACATAACCACCACTGCGGTTTTGCAACCTTAAGGAGTGGTTTCGTAACCACCCCAGCGGTTTTGAAAAGTTAAATGGCAGTTTTGCAACCGCTGCGGCATTTTTGCCCTACATAAAGCAGCAGTTTTGCTTGAAGGGAACGCACAAGAAGTTTAAGGGACATAGAGGTGTTTTGGCTTCAGTTTTCGACTCTTAGGATTCTTGTTCGAGCTTAAGGCGTGTTCTTGTGTATATATGAACTTGGAGAGTTCATACAATTCATGCAATTCTCATTCATTCATGAATTCATTGAAGGTCATCCATTTCCATTGAGTGTCCAAAAGCAAAATTGTTTAGAGCTGTGTAGTTGATAGCAAAGGAAGCACAATGAGTGAATGGGAGCTTGTGAAATGCAGAGAAGGAAGTAAAGTGCAAAGTAGATCTAAGGTGAATACTACACAGTTGAGATCGTTGAGTTCAGTAGCTTTTCTTATTCAAGAAGCAAGTCATCCACTAAAGAGTGCAGAGATCATCACCAAAATATTATGCTTTTAAAGTTGGTTTCTTTGCAAGCCCAAAAAGGTAAAAGCTTGTAAACAGCAGAACATAGTAGAGATGAGGAAGCATGGCTTCACTCTTGCTAGAGTTTTCTCACATTGAGTTTCTCCTAGGTATGTCTTGTATATCTTTCTTTCATGTTGTGTTTGATTTCCTTACTTGCATGTTCTCAATACCTTGCAACTAGTCTAACTCATCAAACACTTAAGAGAACTCAAGAACCATCTATCACAAGCATAGTACTTGTTCATAAAGGTTAACAAACTTTGCATTTGTTTTGCAATTCTATACAAACACATTGAATTGCAGTCATGTATGGAGTTGTAGCATGTTTATAATGTGAAGGATAGTATGCAATGAATGTAGCATGTGTGGATTGCATGTGAAGGGTTGTATAAAGAATTGTATGCTCAAGATAACAGTAAAAAGGCTGGAACATGTCTTGCTATAGCATTTTAGTGGTTGTTCTATGGCATAGAACTTGGGAACGACACTTGTTAAGTAAAAGATTCGTGTTGGTGAAGCTTAGTGTGGAATATCCACCTGGTTTATGGATCAGTGGGTATGCAAAAGAATAGAAATTTGATTGTACAAAGGAGAATGTAAGAGAAGAATTATTGCTAAGACTTTTATGTGATGTGGAAGGAGGCCTCCTTAAGACACACGATTGCAAATATATAGCACATCCTATTAGGATGTCCAACTACAAGAGTGCAAGACATTCTGTTAGGACCTCCAAAAATAGCAGCACAACACAATCTTAAGGCTTCCAGACATAGTAATACAGGATATCTTATTACAACATTCAAGCATGAGAGTTCAAGTTGTCCTATTAAGACATTATATATAAAGGCGTGACTAGACCTCCATGCATGTGGAGAAGGAACTTCTTAAGAGAAAGGGAATCAAAAAAGACAGAAAATCATCACTGCAGATTGGTAGCTTTCCTTTGATTATATTTTAATCACTTGACTCACCTTGTTAGGACCTCCAAAAATAGCAGTGCAAGACAGCTTAAGGCTTCCGGACATAGATATACATGATATCCTATAAAAACATTCAGGCATGAGAATTGAAGATGTCCTATTAGGAGATTATATAGAAAAGGAATAGGAAGTCGTGATCGGAACTCCGTGCATGTGGATAAGGGATTTCCTAGGAGAAAGGGAATCACAAAAGACAGAAAATCATCACTGCAGATTAGTGGCTTGCCTTCGATTATATCCCAATCACTTCAGTCACCTTGTTACAATTGTTTTTTGATAAAAGATAAATATATTAAAAAACAAGGAATTGATACAAAACTATTCACCTTCTAAGAACATCTAAAGAGAAAAGAAGATATAAAAACAGCTTCAAGAGCTTACAAAGAGCAGTGCTTACAAACCAGCAAAAGAGAAAGTATATCAAGCATAATCATATCTTTAACTCTACAATATTTTGAGTCTAGTATTGTTATGGAAAGACCACAATATTTCATAAAACCGTAGAAAATCCAGTAGCAGCAAAAAGGAAGAAGAGAGGAACACACATTCCAAAGTTCCTCACAATTTCTATGATGTCCATGAATTGCAGGTTGTCTCCTTTCCTGGGTGGCTATTTGAGAGGTCCAAGTGAGGGCAGTAGTGGTCAATGCAGGAGAGAAAAGAGTGTTTCTCCACACGTTCCCTCTTTCACCGGCCTAAGTCATGATGTGGGCTCTCATCTGTTGCTGGCGAAGCATAGTTTTCTGTTCATTTAACATCTGATCAAAAAGTCATTTGCAGTTCCCTTCAGAGGTGTGGATTTATTCAATGACCTCAGTATAACTTTGGAGTTTGTTGAAATTCTGAGAGAGGAAGACAAAGTCATTTTTTCCATTGCATGAAATCCTTCTGTAAAGCAAGGACATAGTCTTTTTGTTGTTGTATATTGGAGATAATAACATCTGAATTTCTTCCAAGTAAAGATATGTCAATCCCCTTGTATTCAATTTTTCCAGCCACATTGTCAATGCTCTAGGTGATATATTGCATGGATTTACTTATGGAAATATTCTCTCTACCCTCGGCATTGTTTCTTTTGGTCAGCAATATGGGAGGACGAGCTTGAGATTTTGTGATATTGTCACTCTTATTGGGAAGAAACCAAAACTTTTTTTAGGAGAGCAAAGGATAGGGCAAGGGTTATCCACAGAAAAATTGGAGAAACAAGAAGAATTTATTCCCATTGAGGAGTTGGATATAGGCCAAGTAGAAGTCCCACAATGCCTAATGGTCCCCTCAGTATAGAGTTATGCTATAGACTTAACTCTGGTGGTCTGGTTTGACTGAAGAGGAAATGTAAAGAGGTGAGCTAAAAGCAAATAAGGCGTGAGAGATACCTGAGACCATACGGTTATTTCTCAGCACAACACCTCTTTGAACTTGTTTCCCATGAGAGGTGTTCAGTTCTTTGTCAATATTCATCTTTTCGGGATCTTCAGCATCCATAGGGATGGGTTGGTTCTCTGAATTAGTCTGCAGCTCATTCTTTTCTCTGTCCTGCATTGTGTTATCCACAACTTCCTTCTGCTTTTACTTATTATTGTTATTCTTCTTTTCTGGTGTAGACCTTTACTTGTTTTCGAGGATTTTGCAGGCACTTGCAATTGCAATACACAAGCTCTCCTCTTATAGTTTCGACTTTCTCCATAAGCCTGGTTCAATTTATGTTAGTTATGGCCATAAACATGGTGGTTCCTAGTTGCAGAAGATTTGGATGAAAGACCTCTTGAAATGATTGCAAATCTTGAAAAATAAATAAAGAATGTGCCCTGATTTCCAATACAGCAAGCATGAAATCCTTGAAGGATATAACTTTACATGAGGGCCCACCAACAAAAGGGTCAGCCATCATAATAGGAGCTACATTCCTAATACAGTCACCATGATTTGGTGTGATCCAAGATTTTTTAAAATTGATATATGTAGATGTCATCAAAATCAGAGTCAACCCTAGTCCATTTTCCATGATGCTTCTCAAATTCAACTTGCTTATTCTTTTTAGGACCCATTAAGTGCATCAAAGAAGCAGAAGTTTGGAATGTCGCCTGAAGCCAGATGATAAGATATACCTAAAACATAGATTTACAAATTCCATGCAGAGAGTTTTTAATTTGTTCCTGTGCAGGCTGATGTGCGAGGAGTGACGTCCCATAATCTGCCATTTACTGACGAGATATCTTTTATAAGGTGTTGTCCCTTGACAAAGCAGGTGTTCAAAAGCACACTTGTGACTCCTCTGTGGGAGAGCTATTTTGGCAAGATCATGTGCAAGTTTGAGTTCAACCTTTTCTAAGCCAATACTAGAGAGTTTTTTTTTTTTTCTTAAACCATTGCTCCCCAGGCACTGTGACACTAAAGGGAATTGTTTTTTATTGATGTAAAGCCAAAGACTATCATCCTTAAATGGAATAAGAATAAGATGGGGCCATAAAGTGGTGCTAAAAAGAATGATACCGACAACATTGTTAGGCTGTTTGGGACATCGACATGTTTGAAAAAAAATGTCAATTTTTTTTTAAAAACAAGGTTGCCCATGGTGATAATGAACCGGCTAGGAACAAGGACCTTGTTGAAAACAGCATGGGTGTTTAAAGGAAATCTAATGAAAAAGTGAGGTGGTTCAAGAGGGTATGAAACAATTATTTAAATCATACAAGCACATTGGGGGGCCCGCAAAAATAACTTATTTCTAATTAAAAGATCTAGAGAGAGAGGGAATGGATTCAACTCCCTCAAGTCTTTGATCATTTTTTTTTATTTGGATTTAACAGTATGGGACATTAATCACTTGTGCTTCTCTATGAACTTTTCCTTGGATTCTAGTCTGTAGATCCGGTATATGTTTTCCTATTTGGTTGCTATATTTGACAAGGCAGCATCAACTGAAATGGAATTTCTAGGCTTAGGTTCCAAAATGATTTGCTGAAGGTTAATTATACTATCTTTTACTTCACTGAAAGCTGCCTGTAATATCCAGCCAGGCCAAACGCAGTTACCATTCCTTACCATATATATTTTGATTTTGGAGTCCCTTTCCATTCTAAGAGGAGTTAGATTCAGGTTAACCGCAATTTGAAGACCTTTCCTGAGGAAGAGAAATTCAGCCATATTATTTGTATGGTGCCCTATATACTGTATATGCCACTCTTAGCTACCCCAAACTGTGTATGCCTTACATGGGTTTTTCTCTGCTGCCCCACCAGTGAATTTCCTGCACGTTACATGCTTCTTTTGGAAGAATTGTAAACCATTTGTATTTGTACAAGAACGTAAGGTTTCAATTTTATGCTGTTTGAAGGTCCTTCATGTTACAGGATTGGAATGTTCTGTTCTATTTTTTTATTACTTTTAATTTATGACAGCCCAGTCATTTTGATTTGACTTTTGATCACTCCCAGAAGATCCTCAGGCTGTCTTTCATAGTCCACAGGTATTCTTTCACTCCTTCCCTTCCAAATATTCCATGGTACAAACCCGACAACTGCTTTCCGCATAAAGACTTATGTATTCCATATTTGGACTAATTTGGTCCATGTTTTCAGTGTATTTTCAGGAGAATTACTTTGAGCAGCGTTGGAGTTGAAATTATTGGCTTACATGTCCCAGGCTTGGTGGCATAAGAACAAGTTATGAACAGGTGCTTTATGTTTTCTTCTTTCCTTTTACAGTTGGGGCACTTGCTTGGGCCTTCCCCACCTTTTTCTTCATTTGATCATTTGTGCGAATTTTTCCATATATGGCAAGCCATAAAACATGTTTTAATTAGGCCATGTACTGGATGACTACAGCTGAGTTCATTTCCTATGATTAGAATTGTTTTGCTGGAGCACATTGTACACTAAGGCAGCAGTGCACTCCCCACTATTTGTGTATCTCCATACAAATACGTCATGTTCAGCATTTAGAATGATATATCAAGACTATAGTTCCTTTATCAAATTCCCCGTTTCCATGGGAAATTATCCCCCATGTTATTGATGGTATGAAGGTCCCATGTTGACTCCCCATTCTCTATATTGACTACATGGCTTGATAGTCTAGGATTTCATTTGCCTTGCATATTTTTTGGATCTGATACATGTCTTCTGTAGAATGAATTTTATAACCATTCCAGCTAATCTTCCAAGAACCTTCTTGTTTCCACATTTCCAATCTTCCAAGTGAGGTTGGAAAGAAGCATTTTCATTCCCTCGTGTATATGCTTCACTATTTCTGATGGAGGAGACTTCCAAGTAGTGATTATATCATTCCACCTTTTGCCCTGGTTCATATCTATTTTTTATAATTTCCATCCAGTTTTTATTTTCAAAGTTGTGAAGCCTCCAAGCAAGACTTGTGGCAAATGCTTGGTTGAAAAGACAAATGTTTTTTATGTTTAGCCCACCTTTCAAATTTGACTTATTGATAGTTTTCCATGTTATCAAAGGATAATTATGCTGAGAACCCATTCCTTGCCATAGAAATCTTCTTTGTATAGCCTATGTCTCAGCATCAATTGTAGCTGTTAGAGGATTGAGTACAAGAAGACAAATAGGGACAGCTTGTAGGACAGCTTTCACAAGTTGCGCTCTTCCAACTAGTGTGAGATCCTTGTTAGTCCAGTGTGAAAATTTGATTTCCATCCTTTTTTCATTTTTTCCCAAAGAGCACTATTGGCTTTTCCATGGGGAGGGAAGCCAAGATAGTCCATTCGGGGAGTGTCCTCATCGTATTTGAGAATTCTTAGGAAGCCCTATGTTTTCCTTTCATGAAAATGACAGTTGATTTGTTGCCATTAATCATCTCGCCTGAGACAGCCTGACATTTGCAGAGAGCAGTTTTTATGCTTATGATTTCCTTTTTTCTGAATGTTGAGAAAAGTATCGTGTCATCTGATATTTGGTAGCCCATGTGTCTTTTTCTCATTCCACTACCGACAAGCCATGCAGCTTATTTTCTGTTTGCTTAATTTTTAAGTATCTGAGAAGATTTTCACTCATAAGGATGAACAAGGGGTTAGTGGGTCTCCTTTCCGTAAACCTCCAGTTGGAGTGAACTTTTTCCTTTTGGTACCATTTATAGAAACCAAGGAGTGGAGTCACAACTCTCAGCCCACGGTAAAAATTCCTTACTGAAGCCAAAGCCTTTTAAGGTTGCTGATATTAATTTCCAATTGCAATGGTCGAAAGCCTTGGACATATCCAAGTTTAAAACTAATCCGCTCTGAGTTGAGATTTTGCAGAGTGCACAATTTCTTGAACAACAATTATGTTATCGGTATTCTATCTTCACGGGACAAAGGTTAATTGTGTATCAGAAATCAGCTTTGACATTAGAAGCTTCAACCTGTTGGCAATACCTTAGATATGATTTTATAAATTCTCTTACAAAGAGATATGGGTCTGAATTTGTTCCTTGAACTGTCCAGTGCTTCCTTTGGGATTAAAACCAGTTTAGTTGCATTAATTCGAACCAGCCTTTTTAATTTCTTCTAGATTCTTCAGCTACATTCAAAAGGTATTTCATAATGACTTCCCACAATTATTGGTAGAAGAGGCAAGAAATCTGTCCACCCCCAGACCTTTATCTTGGTCAAATGAGAAGACTACTTATTTCAAATATTCTTACTCTATAGCATGTAACAGTTGCATATTTTCATACTCTTCAATCAGCCATAAAGATTACAAAGGAAGGACTCCTCGACTTCATTGACTCCTTGCCTGTAGTTCTGTTCGCTGAACAGATTTTTGTATTAGCCGGTTGCATATTTAGAAATGTTGTTTAGATACCTTGGGATTTGATTGTTCTCCTTTGTGATAGATAAAATAGAATTTATATGTTGCCTATCCAACACAGATTTATGAAAGTAGGAGGAGTTCATCTCCCAGTTTAATCCAAGACTCTTTGGATCTTTGGATCTTTGCCTCCAAGTGCTCTTCCCTTGTCGTTTTGTGAGCTCCTCAATAAAGATCTGTTCTTGATGTGCTAAGTATGTAGCATGACCAGCCTTCCTTGTATCCTTTTTTAACTTTTCCTTATTTTTTTGTGGCAGTTTTCACTTGTATTGCCAAATTGTTAGGACCCCGGTGTTCTAACCATCGATTATTATTTTTGCATTGTAATAGTTTTAGTTAGTTAATTAGGCCAAGCACCCATTTCTATGTAAGGCTGACCCTTGAGTATTATGGTTAGGGTTATAATGCCTATATATTGATGATGTAATGAAGGGAAAAGTATCATCTATATTTTGTAATCTAAGCTCTACTCTCAAGGAGGTTGCTCCCTCGAAGATGCGCACGACATCTTAATATAAGCAAAGTTTGCAATTATTTTTGAGTTCATTGAGTAATCGATTCTTTCTTACATATTGTTATTTTGTTTGATTGATTTCTGCAAGTTAGATCATAATGAGTGATATCAAAGCTCCTTCCAAGGTCGTTTCTGCAGTTGCATTAATATTTTAATGTTTTACAGCAACTACCCACTGTATACTCTCACTTTGCACTCACTAGATCTTGGTGAACAAAAAATGGTGAATGTAGTAGGGTACTAAGTGCTTGGAGCCGTATATTTTTATTTTTTGTAGTAGTGATCTAGGTTAGAAAACTTGTGTTCAGGGTATTAAAATATTACAGAAAGTTGCCGTTTTTGGCTAAGCATGTCATTCTCGACATGTCAAGTGATGTGAGTCCCACTAATACCCAGGCCTCAGACAACATTGTTTACGGATTTTGGCTTCCACATAAATTTGTCGTTTGTTGAAATTGTGAGTGAGGAAGACGAGTCATTTTTTCCATTGTGTGAAAGCTTTCTAGAAAGCAAGGACATGGTCTTTTTGTTGTATATCGGAGATAATAACAGCTGAATTTCTTCCAAGTAAAGATATGTCAATCCCCTTGTCTTCAATTTTTCCAACCACATTGTCAATGCTCTAGGTGATATTTTGCAGGAAATTACTTATGGAAATATTCTCTCTACCCTCGGCATTGTTTCTTTTGGTCAGCAATATGGTAGGACGAGCTTGAGATTTTTTAACATTGTCAGTCTTATTGGGAGGAAACCAAAACAATTTTTAGGAGGGCAAAGAACTAGGGTTGTCAATGACAGGGATAGGGCAAGGGTTATCCACCGAAAAAATGGAGAAACAGAGGGAACTTATTCCCATTGAGGAGTTGGATATAGGCCAAGTAGAAGTCCCACAATGCCTATTGGTCCCCTCAGTATAGAGCTCTCTATAGACTTAACTCCGGTGGTCTAGTTTTGACTTAAGAGGAAGCGTAGGTCAAGCGTAACGAGGTAAGCTATAAGGGGTGATAGATAACTGAGACCACAAGGTTATTTCTCAGCACAACACCTTTTTGACCTTGTTTCCCATGAAAGGCGTTCAGTTCTTTGTCAATATTCATCTTTTTCAGGTTCTTCATCATCCATAGGGATGGGTTGGTTCTCTAAAGTAGTCTACAAATCATTCTTTTCTTTGTCCTGCATTGTGTTATCCACAACTCCCTTCTGCTTTTCCTAATTATTGTTATTCTTCTTTTCTGGTGTAGACCTTCACTTGTTTTTGAGGATTTTGCAGGGTATAGATCTCTCCCTAAGCCTGGTGCTACTTATGTTAAATATGGCCATAAACATGCTAGTTCCTAGTTTCAGAAGATTTGAATGAAAAAACATTTTGAAATGATTGCAAATCTTGAAAAAAAAAATGTGCCCTAATTTCCAGCAAAGCAAGCATGGCATCATTGAAGGATATAACTTTACATGAGGGACTACCAACAAAAGGGTCAGCCATCATAATAGGAGCTACATTCCTAATATAGTCACCATGATTTGGTGTGTTCCTAGATTTTTTAAACGTGAAATACGAAAATGTCATCAAAATCACAGTCAACCCTAGTCCATTTTTCATGATGCTTCTCAAATTCAACTTGCTTATTCTTTCTAGGGCCCATTAAGTGCATCAAAGAAGCAGAAATATGTAGTGTCGCTTGAAGCCAGACATTTGGTAAGATATACCTAAAAGGTAGATTTAAAAAATTTATGCAGAGTTTTTAATTTGTTCCAGTGCAGGCTGATGTGAGGAGTGACATCCCATAATCTGCCATTTACTGACAAGATATATTTTATAAGGCATTGTGCCTTGACAAAGCATCTGTTCAAAATCACACATGTGACTTATCTGTGGGAGAGCTATTTTGGAAAGATCATGTGCGAGTTTGAGTTCAACCTTTCCTACGGCGATTATGGAGTTTGTTTTTCATTTTTTCTCTTTTTTTCATCATTGCTCACCAAGCACTATGACACTAAAGGGAATTGTTTTTTATTGATGTAAACTCAAAGACTATCATCCTTAACTAGAATGATAATAAGATGGGGCCATAAAGTGGTGCTAAAAAGAATGATAAGGATGGAGGTGTTGGCATTATTAATTTAGTGCTCGACGAGATTGTTAGGGATGTTTAAGACATAGACATATGTTTTAAAAAAATCTCATAATTTTTAATAAAAACAAGGTTGACCATGGTGATAACAATGGTGATAGTGAACTGGCTAGCAATACAGATTTTGTTGAAAACAACATGGGTGTTTAAAGGAGCTCTAATGAAAAAGTGAGAAGTAAGTCAAGAGGGTATGAAACAATTATTTAATAAAACATGGATCATGCAAGCACATTGGGGTGCCCACAAAAATAATTTATTTCTAATTAAAAGATCTACAGAGAGAGGGAATGGGTTCAACTCCCTCAAGGCTTTGATCATTTTTTGATTTGGATTTAACAGTATGGGACATTAATCACTTGTGCTTCTCTATGAACTTTTCCTTGGATTCTACTCTGTAGATCAGGTATATGTTTTCCTACTTGGTTGCTATATTTGACAAGGAAGCAGCAACTGTAATGAAATTTCTAGGCTTATGTTCCGAAATGATTTGCTGAAGGTTGATTATACTATCTTTTATTTCACTGAAAGCTGGCTGTAATATTCCAGCCAGACCAAGTGGGGTTAACATTCCTTACCATATATATTATGATTTTGGAGTCCCTTTCCACTCTTAAGAGGGGTTAGATTCAGGTTAACCGCAATTTGAAGACCTTTCATGCGGAAGAGAAATTCAGCCATCATATTAGCATGGTGCCCTATATACTGTGTATGCCACTCTTAGCTGCCCCAAACTGTGTATGCCTTAGATGGGTTTTTCTTCGCTGCCTGACCAGTTAATTTCCGACAGGTTACATGCTTCTTTGGAAGAATTATGAACCATTTGTATTTGTAGAATAACGTAAGGTTCCAATTTAATACTATTTCAAGGTCCTTCATATTACACGATTAGAATGTGCTGTCCTACTTTTTTGTTACTTTTAATTTATGAGAGCACAGTCATTTTGATTTGACTTTCGATCACTCCCAGAAGATCCCCAGGCTGTCTTTCATAGTCCACAAATATTCTTTCATTCCTGCCCTTTCAAATATTACTTAGTACAAACCCGACAACTTTTTTCCGCATAAAGACTATGTATTCCATATTTGGACTAATTTGGTCCATGTTTCTGGGTATTTTCATAGTGTCACTTTCAGCAGCGTTGGAGTTGAATTTATTGGCTTACATGTCCCAGGGTTGTTAGCGTAAGAACAAGTCATGAACAGGTGCTTTATGTTTTCTTCTTTCCTTTTACAGCTGGGGCACTTGCTTGGGCCTTCCCCACCTTTTTTCTTCATTTGGACATTTGTGAGAATTTTTCCATGTATGGCAAGCCATTAAACATATTTTATTTTAAGCCATGTATTGGATGACTACAACTGAGTTCATTTCCTATGATTAGAATTGTTTTCCTGGAGCACATTGTAGACTGGGTCGGCAGTGCACTCCCCACTATTTGTGTGTCTCCATACAAATCCATCATGTTCAGCATTTAGCATGGTATATATAGACTATAGTTCCTTTATCAGATTCCCCGATTCCATGGGAATTTATGCCCCATCTTATTGATCGTTTGAAAATCATAAGTTGACTCCCCATTCTTTATATTGACTACATCGCTGGATAGCCTTAGCAATCGATTGCAAACATATTTTTTTGGATTTGATACATGTCTTCTGTAGAGACAATTTTATAACAATTCCAGCTAATCTTCCAAGAACCTTCTTGTTTCCCCATTTCCAATATTCCAAGTGAGGATGGAGATAAGTATTTTCATTCCCTCATGTATATGATTCACTATTTCTGATGTAGACTTCCAAGTAGTGACTATATTATTCCACCTTTTGTCCTGGTCGATATATGTTTCTTATAAATACCGTCCAGATTTTATTTTCAAAGTTGTGAAGCATCCAAGCAAGACTTGTTGCAAATGATTGGTTGAAAAGACAAATGTTTTTTATGTTTACCCCTTGCGAATTTGACTTATTGATAGTTTTCCATGCTATCACAGTATATTTATGCTGAGAACCCATTCCTTGCCATAGAAATCTTCTTTGTATAGCCTATGTCTCAGCCTCAATTGTAGCTGGTAGAGGAATGAGTGCAAGAAGATGAATAGGGACCGCTAATAGGACAGCTTTCACAATTTGGGCTCTTCCAACCAATGTGAGGCCCCTGTTAGTCCAGTGTGAAAATTTGATTCCCATCCTTTTTTCATTTTTTCCCAAGAGCACCATTAGCTTTTCCATGGATAGGGAAGCCAAGATAGTCCATTGGGGGAGTGTCCTCATATTTATGAATTCTTAGGAAGCCTTATGTTTTCCTTTCATAAAAATGACAGTTGATTTGTTGCCATTAATCGTCTCGCCTTAGACAGCCTGATATTTGCGGAGAGCAGTTTTTATGTTTATGATTTCCTTTTTTCTGAATGTTGAGAAAAGTATTGTGTCATCTGAAAATTGGTAGCCCATGTGTCTTTTTCTCATTCCACTACCGGCAAGCCATGCAGCTTATTTTCTGTTTGCTTGTTTTGCAAGTATCTGAGAGCATGTTCACTCATAAGGATGAACAAGGTCTTAGTGGATCTCCTTTCTGTAAACCTCTAGTTGGAGTGAACCATTTCCTTTTGGTAACATTTATAGAAACCATGGACTGGAGTAACAACTCTCAGCCCACGGTAAAAATTCCTTACTGAAAGCAAAGGCTTTTAAGGTTGTTGATATTAATTTCTAATTGAAATGGTCGAATGCCTTGGACATATCCAATTTTAAAACTAATCCACTCTGACTTGAGATTTTGCACAGTGCATAATTTCTTGAACACCAATTATGTTATCACTATTCTATCTTCACAGGACAAATGTTAATTGTGTATCAGAAATCAGCTTTGACATTAGAAGCTTCAACCTGTTGGCAATGACCTTAGATATGATTTTATAGATCATGTTACAAATAGATATGGGTCTGAATTTGTCCCTTGGGCTGGCCAGTGCTTCCTTTCGGATTAAAACCAGTTTAGTTGCATTAATTTGAACCGGCCTTTTTCATTTCTTCTAGATTCTTCAACTACATTCAGAAGGTATTTCTTAATGACTTCCCACAATTATTGGTAGAAGAGGCAAGAAATCTGTCCAACCCCAGACCTTTATCTTGGTCAAATGAGGACTATTTATTTTAACTATTCTTCTTCTATAGGATGTAGCAGTAGCACATTTTCAGACTCTTCAATCAGCCTTAAATATTACAAAGGAAGGACTCCTCGATTTCAATGACTCCTTGCCTGTTGTTCTGTTCACTGACCAGATTTCTTTTTTGTGGGCTATTGCATATTTAGAAATGTCATTTAGATCCCTTCGGACTTGTTTGTTCTCCTTTGTGATAGATAAAATAGAATTTATTTGTTGCCTATTCAACACAGATTTATTAAAGTAGGAGGAGTTTGTCTCCCGATTTAATCCACAAATCTTTGGATGTTTGCCTCCAATAGGACTCATCACTTCCTTGAAGTTTTGTGAGCTCCTCAATCAAGATCTGTTCTTGCTGTGCCTCCCTTATATCCTTTTGAACTTTTACTTATTTTTTTGTGGCAGTTTTCACTTCTATTCCCAAATTGTTACGACCCCAACGTTCTAACCATTTATTATTCTTCTTGCATTGTAATAGTCTTAGTTAGTTAATTAGGCCGAGCACCCATTTCTATGTAAGGCCGACCCTTGAGCATTACGGTTAGGGTTATAAAGCCTATAAAATTGATGTTGTAATGAACGGAAAAGTATCATCTATATTTTGTAATCTAAGCTATACTCTCAAAGAGGTTGTCCTCTCGAAGAGGCCGGTAATATCTAAATGTGTAGTGTCCCCAAATGGGACGAATTAGAAAATAAAGGCTTTTCCCCAAATTCCCCTAAATCTGACTTAAAAATTAGTAAACCCTAGCTTGAGAATTAAATTCTTCAAAACCATTATTTAATGCAAAAAATCCTAGATGCCAAAAGTGAGGGTTTCATAGGAAATTTTCTGCCAATAAAATAATCTGAAAATAAATAATATATATCAAATTTAAATCCCTTAGATAAATACTTTTCTTTCTCCTTATGCCACAAAATGATGTAGGAAAAATCAATTTTAATCACCAATTTTTTGTTGTTCAGAGAATAAAAAGTCTTCACCAATTTTATATCTATCACTTCCAGCCACTCAAAAATTATGAAAATATTACTGCAGTTGCACAAAAATATGGAGAAAAGGAATATCCAATTATTTTTTCGAAATTCTAAGAATTGCGATTTTTATGCCCAAAATACAGCTGAAACTTCATAAACCCATAACTCCGAAAATACTTGGAATTTCTAATCAAATGATAGCTCAAAACGAAGCTAAAAATATAAGCTTTCCAATGAAACATAAATCACAATTTTTCGTTAATGGGAATGTCACTAAAAATTGCTCCGAAGTTCTGAAAACCCGAGTTTCCTTTAATATAATTAAATAATAATTCTGAAAATTATTATTTAATTTTTTCTTCAAACTCTTCACAAGTCCATCCAAAACTTCACACCAATAATAAAAAATTTAGCAAACAAAATCAGAATATTTAATTTGCAATTTTTAGATCAAATAAAGTATCCAAATCCTAGATGTAAGCTCCCCAAGTAGTTCACTCCACTTGCAAAAATAATATAAATAATCAACAAGCTTAACATGCAAGAAAAGATCATGAAACCCTTACAAACTTCCACACAAATCTTTCCAAGGCAAATCGCCCCACTCCTTAGGGCATGAACAATATCTCCTTAGCAAAGGTGGCGTCAAGAGACACCTTTTTGTTGTATAATCAGTAACAAATCATGGGTTACAGTACCCACTCTTATTGAACACGTGGGTTCAACAAAATCTTCAAGCATGAAAAATTTCAATTATCAAATTTTCCATATCTTCAAATGAGCCCTCATCCTTTTTAAATAGCCTCCTCCAAGTGTAGCGTCCAATTTAGAGGGAAGAGATAATTTTAAAATATTGAAAGTAACTCTTTTTAATTTCACTTTAGGTCTTACATGCCCGTGACCCTTAAAAGGCCCCAACTTAAAAGAAATTTATAACATAAAATGTTTTTTCTATTAATTGCCTAAATTTTTAAATATTTAAAAATACTTTTTTATTTTAGAAGTAATATTATTTTAACTTCCAAAAAGGGGACATTATAAAATGTAAGCAAGGTTTGCCGTTATTTTTTGAGTTCATTGAGTAATACATTCTTTTTTTACATATTGATATTTTGTTTAGTTGATTTATGCTCTATATTAAAAAAATGTGAGTACCCAACGGGTATTTTTGTCAACCTAGAGTTGCACCATAAAACGAAGATGCGCTGAAATGGCTAATCCTCTCTCCAGTTGAAACAATGGGATCTTCTCACGAGGGTGGGTGCCTCAATGGTGATAAGAACCTTCAGAGAAAGCTAGTTCCTGTAAAATGTAACAATGTGGATCTCTACTCTGTGCTGCGAATCTACCATGAAAAAGGGAGAAAGAAACTTGAAAGAAAAATCCTACCTAATGACGGTGATACACCAAAATGTTGATCCACTCTAATTGAAACCTTGAACACTGAATCAAACAAGGGAAAAGTAAGACCTTTGATTTCAATTGATCACTATGCATAAGTATTTCATGAGAAGGTTCAACCCAATGACAAAAATATGAGGGAAAACGATGGAGAGAGTTCTGATACAAGACACTTTGCAGTCACCTAACATCCACTTATAGCTTCAGCAAAAGACATAAAACACTGAACATGACCTGCATTACATGATGAGCTAGCAACTAAGTACGAATCAGAATTTGGAAAGGGAGAGAAATCTATCACGTATGCAAATTGCTGAATGAATGTACACTATGTCAGCACTTCAAATCTGAAAGTACAGTCTTTCTATTGATTGAAGAAGTTACACAACTCACCAATGGCAAACTCTGATCTTACCAAAAGAGGGATCGATTTTACAAGGCTGAAAAGCCATTAATATAGAAAATTACAAAGAGCCAAGAGATTGGCATTGGAAATAGGAGAGGAAGTTTAACTCTTCATTAGCCCAAGTCCAAATTGCATTGCATGGATCTTCAAAATTTGTCTTTCCTTGGCTTATACCTGGCTGTCTGCATGAAAATCTTTGGCGTTGAAAAAAGAAGACAAGCTTTGGATGCATGACTCCTACGAATAGATGTCTTGACTTAAAAACTAGTCAACTTCAAAACAAGAGTAATCAAATTCACTCAAACTGCTAGAACGTTTGAAAGTCTCCTTTTTTGCATGAAATCAATGCAAATGCCAAATTAAGAATTGCGTTTGAACCGCCAAATTGTTTCAAGCTTTGAACAACTATCACTTAGTCATTTTTTCAGACTTTTACACAGTCTTTTGAGAGCTCTCTCTCGGACAGAATTTTCAAAGAAATAGTCCACCTCTTATAGCCCGAAAAAATTCCTTGGGAAGACTAACTAAACTTACAGCTTGTATGTCTTCGTTGTATTTGCACATTTCGTTGTAATCAATAAAGCTCCTTGAAAACCTCTGCATGACTAAAACTCCCCTGGCTGTAGATGGCCACTTGGGTGGCTGTAAATGCTCATTTAAGGACCCCAAAACTGATTCACAAGACAAACTTGGCACCATAGCAAAGTTTTGAAGTGTAGGGGTGACAATTTGCCCTATGGGGAGCAAAATTGTCAATAGGTACCCAGGAAAAACCTCTTTTTTTTTGGTTGAAAAAGGGAGACTGCCGAAAAACCGTTGGTTGGTTACCAAGGCAAAAACCACGATTTTCTACAAGCGGTTACCCGCCAAAAACTGCAATTTTTTGCCTGGTAATTGGCCAAAACCCGGAAACCTGAAAAACATAAATAAAGTGCAATAAAAAATAGCGAATATTTCATTTTGCTGTCATTTTTTCCCTTTGTTGTGCGTCGTCGATAGGAGGTCAAGGTCGAAGAAAATTACTATTTTCAACTATTGTAGTCATCATTTTGCCTTTCCCATTTCGTATAGAAGTTGTGACTCAATACTATTAGGCTATTAGTATTGAATAACATCTATGACTCTACAAAATACCCGCAGATTTGAGGCCCTCGACTCCATTCACATTGTAAATTGTTTACTGCTTTTATAATTTCTTTTCATTCTTTATTAATTTTGTGATTCTCTGAGACTGATCAGTGATAAATGATAATGATCTATGATTGAAATTTGAGTTTGATTCTAAACCAAATGGTAAACTACCAAATTCAAAGACTTTAACTTTTTTTATTTTCATTTTGGCTTGTCTTCTATTGCCGATGCATAGCACAACACACAGCAAGTGCAAGTTTGCAACAACAGTAAATAATATAATTATTATCAAAGTGTGTTTTATCATAAAACACAATCTGATAATAATATATTAATATTAATATAAATTCTAAAACGATCTTTGTATAACTATAACGAATAATCAATGATTCTCATTCAATAATGTATTTTTCAAAATACAATAAAAGGAAGTCATCAAATTTTATCATATTGTTACCGTATCCTCTTGAGTCTTGAAAGTTGAGTCTTTAATTAAATAATTTTATCATATTGTTATCATATTCTCTTGAGTCTTGAAAGTTGAGCTGTAGATTTACAAGAGTGCAGAAGGGAAGCTCTTTTCTTCACCTCTATACATTCGAAGGAGAACGACCCATTAACTAGGTAAAAAAACAAATTCAAATTTAGTCTTTTATACTTGTCATTGTACAATTGTAATTGATTTTCATTGTATCATTGTAATGTCATTATTTCTTTATAAATGCAGAGCTAATTGACTTACAAAGTTATAAATCTCTTATTGCAGATTTGTGGTGGGAAGATTATAATGCAAAGACACCCAATCTTCAAAAATTAGCCATCCACATCTTATCTCAGTCATGTAGTGTTTCTGGGTGTAAAATAAATTGGAGCATGTTTGAGGCCATTAACACAAAGAAGCACAATAGGGTGACAACACAACGCCTCAAAGACCTTGTATTTGTGCGGTGCAATCTTCACCTCCGTGCGAAATAAGTGGAAAGAATAGATAGTCACGAGGCAATTGACATGGATGATTTGATCCATACTCGGATCGGATCGTTAAGTCTGATAGTGTACCCTAGGAGCCCATGTTTACCGAGGTCGTAGATTTAGAGAGGGAAGCAAAAGCAGCTATAGCGATAGGCAAAGCAAAGGCATTGGGAGGGGTTGGTGAGGATTTGGAGTTGGATGATGCGTTTGTGGATGATGTTCCAGTGAAGCAGTCTTTACCTTCCACTTCTAGGGGCTATAGAGGAGTTGGAGAGAACTTCCATGAGCCATTTTAGTCTTCTTTTTGTTTAAAATAGAGCATTCGACATTCACATTGTACTCTTATTTGCTTAAAAACTAATATAAAACATGTTTATGACTTTGAGTTATGTGTTCTCTAAATCTCTATAATCATTTCTATACATTCATTTCATTTTTTTATGTATTTCAGTGTATTTTATGAATTTATATATTTTCTAAAGTAGTGATAAAAGCACTGAATAATTGCCAAGTCCCGAGTACGGGTCAAAAAATTTCACTGTTGAGTAACCGCAATTCCCGAGTTTTTCTACTATGGATTTATGCAAGTAAGATCATAACAAGTGATATTAGAGGTCCTTCCAAGGTCACTTTTGCAATTGCATTAAGATTTTAGTGGTTTACTGCAACTACCCACCATATACTCTCACTTCGTCCTCACAGGATCTTGGTGAACAGAAAATGGTGAAAGTAGTAGGGTACTAACTATTTGGAGTCGTATATTTTTATTTTTGGTAGTAGTGATCTAGGTTAGAAAACTTGTACCAAGGGTATTAAAATATTACATAAAGTTGTCATTTTTGGCTAAGCACGTGATTGTTGACATGTGAAGTGAGTCTCACTAATACCCAGGCCTCAAACAACATTTTATGGATTTTAGCTTCCACATAACTCTGGTTTATTGAAATCCCCTAGGTTTTACTAAACCATAGGAAGACATCAATCATCTACATCTGTGGTGCACCAGTAAGCAGTTGGCCCTAAGAAATTATATTTGTACCTCGAAGATGGAATAGTGCAGCTATGGGTAAGGTGAAACCCTCCATTGTTAGAGCTTTGAAATATTGGGTGAGCTCACTATTTACGAATGAAATAAGTATATCAGAGAACCTATAGACCAGACATACCCTAGCCTAGTTATTACCTACATCAATATTCTTCAATATTGGGTAAATATGGCTAGAAATCGGAAGAGACTAACAAATTTTAATAGTGTAGTTCAACGCAGATCAATGTCATGAGGTGGTCTAAAATTTCGGCAACAAATATATCACCAACCGTGAAGATTCAAACCGTTCTGACAAAGCAATCTTTAGACAGACACAGAATCCAACAATAAAAAGAGAAAAACAAAAAATAAAAAAGTCTGGAATTTTTTTCCCCTATTATCCCAAATTGATTTTCTCTTTGACATGATTCTTTTGGTATAATCGCTTAGTACAAAAAAAAAGATGGATGACCAAAACAAAACAATTCAATCAACGCAATTCACTATACTCCAAGAATTGTCAAAGTTAGACAAGTTGGATATAATTGATGACCTAGAGAAAGAAAGAAGAAATTATATTAATGTCCAAAGATGACCAAAAGTAGGTCAATGGGACTTGAGGATACAGTTGTTAACAATAGAAAGTTATAGGAAGAGAGAATCTTAGAAGCCAAAAAAAAAAAAGAATAAAAGTACATAAGACAAAATAAAGCAATGTGCCACTAACAAAGGTGGTAATGAAACCACTACAAATAGCAATGAAGGGCAAACAAGAGCCCCCAATAACATGTGCCCATGAAGATTGCAAGACCTCATTGAATATCATTATCTATCCCTGAAGTGGAGGAGTCGTTTGAGCCATCATTGATCACTGTGAAAAGATCTGATAGTGCTCATCAGGGATTACCCAATGTCGGGAAAGGCCACAGAGATTCTGGGAGGAAGCAAATCACTTCCTCTAGAATCTCCCCTAACATCCAAGGCTTGTGTACCTCCCTTAATAGAAAAGAAACTTGTAATATAAATTTGCCTTTGTCATCTGGAGGAAGGGGTGCAAGTGTGGCACAATAAGTAGTAGATCCATGTCACCATAAAGAGGAAGAGCCACACTGACAAAAAGGAGCAAAGCTACAATGTTGAGGAAGAGCAAGCTAGGGGATCAGAGTAGTAATGGTGTGTTGAGAGGAGCATCACCTAGCTAATTTATCAGCTCTGATGTGTGAGGTACCAGTGTCTAAAGGGCGCTTAATGCTGCCAATCGCCCGGATGCACAAGAATAAAGAGGTGATCAACTTGGGGGCTCTAGAGCCTCTAGGCTCCTCTTATAGGGATCTACATCAGAGGTTGACAACATCACAAAGATAAAGAGTCAAGCACCATTGGTCTCAATATCTGAATAAAGTAGATAGTGTTGCCTGAGTCCTTGTAGACACAGTGATATCTTCACTAGATCTCATAGTAAATGGAGCATCTGAAAATGAATTGTTCCTCAATCTCCAGCTCTTGAAGAGAGTAAAGAAGGCCAATCCAGTCTTAATGGAGAATGTGGTGATTAGTTTTAACCCATAACTGGAGAGAACACACCATGAGAAGAGAGCAAATTGACAAGACTGAATGCCAAATACAACGCCATGAGCCAACACAATGGGTGTACTTCTAATGCTGGAAAAATCTCTAACAACACCCAACAATATTGTGGGGGACTACCCTGTACATCTCAATTACAATTCCATAAATTTGTTACGGATGACCTTGCAAGTTGCTTGCATATGCAATCTATAAAACTCCCATAACTTAGAAATTCCCCATCGCTTTGTTCAATTTGGAATATGAAGCTATTTAGTGGTATCATTGGTTGGAAAAGACACATGTTGCACTCACATGGGATTACTTTAGTCAACATTTACTCATCCTATTTGGCCCTATTGCATTTGAGGACTTCATAGGGACACTAACTCAATTACAACAAAACTTACTTTGTCTGATTAACAAACACGGTTTGAGAAATTAGCTAATCAAACAATAGGGACAGATTAAGTTTTTTTCAAAAGTTTCCTTCATCCGTGGACTAAAAGAGGATATCCGCACTAAATTGAAAATGTTCAAACCCACTACTGTGATGGAAGCAATCAAGTTGGCTAAACTAGCGAAGGATAAATATGGAGCCCAACATTGTCCATATAAACCATCCCAATTCAAAACCCCTAGTGCAAGAGGAGATGACCACTCGCAGAGCAAAAGGACTATGCTGCAATTGTGAAGAAAAATATGGCCCAAGCCACAAAATTGTTGAACAAAAACTATATCTTCTGGATGTTGAGGCACCGCCATGCCTAACATATTGGACGACTTTGAAGAAGGCTTAGAAACACCCAAAAGAGAGCGCTCCATGTGAGCACCCTTCCCTCAAAATTGAAGTGCATGATTTAGCAAGGATCACAACTCCTCAAACTATCAAGGTATTGGAATATTTCAAGGGGCAGTGCCTAACTATCCTCATTGATTCTAGACACACTTGTAACTTTATTGACCCTTGGGTGGCCAAGCAGGCAACTTGAAATGTGTATCCCTTTAACATTTCTGAGGTGATCATAACTAACAGAGGAACATTGGCTTGCAAAGGAAAATGTTGAAATGTCCAAGTTTCCATGGGTGATTACAATCTCAAATCTAACACGTTCACCCTATCGTTAGGCAATTGTGACATCGTCTTGGGAGCCCAATGTCTTTGCTCGTTGGGTCCATCCTATGGAACTTCTTTGAATTATGGATGCAATTCACAATCACAGGGAAATACTACTCTAAAACGATTCACAGCAAGACCTACTCAACTTATCAATTCTCACCGCATGGCTAAGCTAGTAAAAAGGGGTTTGTAAGGGGTGGTGGCTCAACTTTGTGCAGTTCAAATGACAAAGACAGGGACATCAACGAAACCCGCATACTTGTAGTTGATTCTTCATATGTTCTCTCAATGGTTTGCACAACCTCAAGGATTACCACCACAGCGCTCACATGATCACACAATACAAATCATACTGAGAATTTATCCGACAAGCATTCATTGATATTGCTGCCCCTCCATTCAGAAAATTGAAATTGAGAGGATGGTCCAAGTATGCTTCACATGAGGATCATTCAACTAAGTGTGAGCCAATATTTCACCCCATTGCTCTTTGTTCGGAAGAAAGACAGGTCTTGCAGGTTGTGTGGGGATTTTTGTGAGCAAAACAAACTCCCAATCAAGAACAAAATCCCCATTTTCGTGATTGACAAATTGCTAGATGAAATGCAAGGGCCCTACTTCTCTATGTTAGATCTATGGTCCGGCTACCACCATATTCCATCACTTGAATAAGATATTCGTAAGACAGCATTTCAAACTCATAATGGCCATTATGAGTTCTCAGTGATGCCATTTGGCCTCACAAACACTTCAACATTCCAAAGTCTGATTAACCAAATTTTTCGGCCCTGGCTTCGCAAATTCATCTGGTTTTTCTTCGACGACATTCTAGTATACAACAAAACATGGGAAGAAAATCTATTGCACTTGGACCACACCTTGCAACTCCTCATCAACAATTAGTTATATGCAAAATGCTCCAAGTGCCCCTTTGGTACTATAGAGGTGGAATACCTCGGGCACATTGTCTTAGTGGATGAGGTTATGGTGGATCCCAAGAGAATTGAGGAAAAGAAAAAACTAGCCAAAACCTAAAACCCTTAAAAGTCTTCAAGTATTTTTAGGTCTCACTGGCTATTACCACAAATTCGTCAAAAAAATTTGGTAAAATTGTCACTCTTTTGACTGCCATGTTACGAAAAAATGCTTTCGCCTGGTCTAAACCAGCAAAGAGTGCCTTTGCCCTTCTCAAACAAGCCATGCATACCACACATGCTAACCATTCTAGATTTATGCAAATCATTCATCATTGAAAGTGATGCTTTAAGGATGGGCATTGGTGCGATCCTAGTTTACATACCATAACCGACAAGTACTCGCCAAGGAGGAAATTTTTTTAACCGGTGATTAGTCAACATGTGTTGTTGACTAACCGGGAATAACCGACAAATTAAAAAAAATGCTTAAATTTATCAAAAACATAAATTTTATAGATTCACCTGTAGATCATGTGTATGTCAACATAATCTATGCATTCCAAGCTTAGACCTTACTTGGTACTAATTTGGTAGCTATGCATTAATCCAAAGTATAGTAAATGTGCTTTTTGGAACATACACATTTCATGATGCAGAGAATGTTTTATGATACACAATTTCAGTAAACTTAATTGTTGCCAAACTCTTTTGACTAAGAACTCATTATTTCCTTTTATCAAATCAAGCATCACTATAATGTTATCACGACGTTCTAAAATGTATAAACCATGAACTTGGTGAGAAACATGCCCTAATCAAACCAACTGTAGCCTTAGATGGTGAGGCTCTCGGTTTAATAAATGTGCCTTAGATGATGAGGCTCCAAATACTATGTGAATCCAACGAGGGGGCATGTTTGAATTTATAAGACAAAAAACCACATTTTTTTCGGTGTTTGGACAGCATTTGGAGGCCTTGGCCACATCTAGGTCGTGTACAAGCGTCTCGACGATTACTGTGCTAGTACTCGTCGAGAGCCAAAAAAACCAAAATCCAGCGAGCATGAGTAGCAATTAATGGGTTTGGTAAATTTTTTGCAATTACCTGAGCGACTGGTGAGTAACCAGTGAGTCTGTAATCTATGGGTGCAGTATTTATACAAGAAGGACGAACCTTGCCCTTTACTATCAAAGCATTGGCAGGTGAGAATCTGGCCAAATCCACATATGAGAAAAAAATGTTACCATTCTCTCTATCATGACTCACCAGCGACCATATCTATTGGGGAACATTTTGTCATTAAAACATATACCACAAGATGAAGTACTTCTTGGAACAGTGTCTCGTTGTTGAAGCAACAAAAATGAATTACTAAACTCTTGGAATATGATTATGAAATTCTATACAAGAAGGCCACGAATAAAGTGGTGGTCAAATGCCCTATCTCTCAATTTTGAAGACCAAGGGACCTTATGTGCTTTTTCCTTAACAAATCCATATTGGTTGTAGGAAGTCCAACAAGAGTGATAAAAATATGCACAGGCTCAATAGCTCATCCATCAGCTCACCACTAACCCTACAACTAATATGGGGTACTCTTGGAATGGATATTGCTTGCATTATCAGAAGCAGTTTGTGCTTTCTACAAAGTCAATTCTTCAGGACAAGTTGTTGCAAGAACTACATGCTTCACCCTCGGCAGGACATTCTAGATTCTTAAAAACATATGCAAGAGTCAAGAAGCTTCTTCTACGATGGAATGAAACATGATATCAAAACTTTTGTCACAAAATGTGATACGTTTGAACATCACAAGGGAGAGATCACTTGTACCCCAAGTACTATACAGTGGTTACCAATCCCTACCATAATATGGATTGATATCTCCATGGATATGATTCATGGGTTTCCCAAGTCACGCAGCAAATCGGTGATCCTTGTGCCAGTGGATCATCTCTCCAAATATGCTCATTTTTGTTCAATGGCCAACCCCTATAGAAAATCCATCGTGGCACAAGTCTACATGGACCAAATTTTCCACCTCCAAGGTATGCCCTCTTGCATTGTCTTTAATTGTGAACCCACCTTCACAATTAACTAATAGTAAAAATTGTTTAAACTGAAAGGAACGCAACTAAAAATGAGCTCAGCGTATCATCCACAAACTGATGGTCAAACAGAAATTAGCAACAAATGTTTGGATTCTTACTTGGATTGTTTTGCTTCCAAGCAGTAGACTCACTGGGCTAAATGGCTAACTCTTGTTGAAAGGTGGTACAACACTTCTTACCACACCTCCACCAAGATGACACCTTGTGAAGTCGTGTATGGACAACCACCACCATCTCTCACATCCTACCTTCTAGTAAGCTCCAAGATTTAGGCAATCGACTCAACTCTAACACATTGAGAGACTCTACTTCGGACTTTGAAAGACAACTTGGTATAGGCTTAGAACTGTATGAAGCAGCAGGCAAATCAGCATTGTTCAGAGCACTCATTTGCCATGATGGCCATTGTTTTTTTGTGCCTTAAAACCATATAAGCATACTTCCTTGAAGCCCAAAGGCAATCATAAGTTAGCTCTCCAATTCTATGGACCATACCAAGTGCTACAACAAATTGCAAGTCACGTACAAATTGGACCTACCTCCAACTTCCAAGATTCATCATGTCTTCCATGTGTCATGTTTGAAAAAGGTCCTTGGACAACGTGTTCATGTTCAAATGACACTTCCTGAGTTGGACAAACAAAGATCCATCATCATTTAACTTGAGTCTATTTTGTACAAATGTACACACTCACTCCACAACCAAACCATCACTGATATTTTGGTCCAATGGCGGGGCTTGCAACCAAAAGACGCCACTTGGGAACCTTTTCAGCAATTTCCAAGTCAAGCTTTGAGGGCATGTGCTTACAAAGCTTTCCAAAGGGGGAGGGCATGTTAGGACCCTGACTTCCTAACCATCTATTATCCTTTTTGCATTGTAAAAGTATTGGTTAATTAATTAGCTCGGGTGCCCATTTCTATGTCAGGCCGACACTTTAATAATAAGCATAGTTAGTAATTAACTTGGGTGCCTAGTTTGTATGTAAGGCCTACCCTTGAGTATTAGGGTTAGGGTGCAAGGATATTAGGGTTAGAGTTGTAACTGTATATATTGATGTTGTAATGAAGGGAAAAGTATCATCTATATTTTGTAATATGAGCTCTGCTCTCGAGCGACCCATCGAAGAGGTTCGCGATATCTGAATATAAGCAAGGTTTGCAATTATTTCTGAGTTCATTGAGTAATCCACTCATTTTTGCATAATGCTATTTTGTTTGGTTGATTTCTACAAGTAAGATCATAATACAAATAAATTCTTATTCCGCTCTGATATTTGTGCTTTTACCTTGGAATGTTTTTTGTGAAAATTTGCACATATAATGTCCTTTGATGCACTTGACCTCTTCCCACCATTGTTGTACTTTCCCGTAAAGTCTTTGTACGTTAGCCACATGCTCTCCAACTTGAATTGAGTAGCTCTTTGTCTGGGTTGTTTGTTGATTTTCAGAGTTGTTGGCCAATGGTCTGACAACCCAAGCATTTGTATTTATTTGCTTACTCAACCAGTTGCTTGATATAAAAGTTCTATCCAGTCTTTCTGCAATCCATTTGTCCCCTTTCCTATGATTGGGCCATGTGTAAAGGCCTTGTGTGAAGGACATTTCTATTAATCAATTGGTTCTGATAAGGCAAATTAGAACCTCATCCGCTCTGGAATTGAATCCTCAACCTCCCTTCTTTTCATCTGGGCATTTTATGGAGTTGAAATCTCCTATTATTATTAAATTTCCACGATTTCTTTTGCAGCCCATTCACTTAGCAGATCCAAATAAGATATTTTGTTATTGCCATAGAGGTTATAAATATTGGCCAGAAAATCATGCAATTCATATTAAAACACTTCCAAGGTAACACCACTAGAATGAGTTTCATGGGTGTAGATAGGATAGCTTGCCGGATCTCACTGGACGGTAGTCTTTTTTTGCACAAAAGTACAGATTCTTTGTTCCCCAAGTACTATTGTATCTGATTTTAGCCAGATCCATTGCTTTGAATTCCTCTTTTACATGATCATGTCTATCTTTCCTGTTTAACTAGTCTATTTAGTAGTATGCAGTATGCACTTGTTGGGCATTCCTAGTCCCCTTGCATTCCGTGAAAGAATCTGCATATTAAGACTGCATAGGTGAGGAGGTGCACACCTCCTTTGTCTCATTCTTATTTTGATTTTTCTGCTCCCACATTTGGGACTTTCTTTCTGGGGACTTCCTTCTCGGAGTTATGTTGAATGATTTGGTAACCGTTTCTGTGGGTTTATGGGACCCTTCCACCTTGTTACATTTTTTTTTTTTTTTTTTAAACCAGGAAAAGAACTTATATTAAGAATAAATCAAAGTATACACATTCTACTATGCCAAGCATAATAGCTAATAGTCCAAGCCAGGGCATTAGAAACATTTCTGATCAAACCAACAGCTAACATTGATTCAAATCTAAATCTAAAATCTGTCTAAGATCTTTGGTTAAAGCCTACAATCACAGTATCGGAGCTCAGCAAGTGATCAAAAACCCTTGTTAGATGTACTCAACACTCAAAATGAGCCGAATTAGATCATCACCCAGTACGGTAATTACTTCGTTAAAACAAGTTTACCTCGCAAGTCAATTAAATACTCGCAAATAATGAGTTTTTCTAGTTTTTAATTGCTATATTTTTTTACGAGTTTTTTCTGAGTACTCTTTTACTCTTCAGCGACACCAAGTTGATGTCAACTATAAGTCTGGATAATATGGTTGCAGATGGATTATACTTTTCTCAGTAAATATTGAGTTGTAAGTTCTATGAGCTTTTGTTCTGCTATGACTGTTAGAGTGGAGGAAGCACTCACTCGCACTCCTTGATATTGCAATAGGAGCTCACAAAAAAGAGCAGTTTGTTCCCATAAGTGGTTTCATAATTAAACTACAGTGACCATTTCGTGGTTCTACATGCCATATTGTGCTTGTTCATTATGTGGTTGATATATATAAATTTCATAATGGTTTTCTAACTAAAAATCTAAAAAGGAAATCTTACAAAACAATTGGCAGTGATACGCACAAAGCCATGACATATTATATTAATCATGGTAAGAACTGTCTAGTAAGAAAAGTGGAGAAGAATTCCCCACTAGTTGTACTTATGTCATGACCTATTCGAAATAACACATTGGGAAGCATTATTGCTGGAGATTGTGGTTAGTCCTTTTACAGTAGTGAACCAAATCTGTGTCACTAGAAATGGAATGGCATGTATTGATTGTATCAATTTGAATGCATAGAGCATGGTAATAAAGATATGTTTTCACTGTCAGTACATTCATCAATAACAATCAAATATCCCTGCAGTGCCCACTAGCATCCAAGCAGATCAAGTGACTTGTTAAGATTTACCTTCTCCTTGTCCAAAAGGTATATGCAAAGTTTGTCATATCTAAGGGGCTCGTTTTGATCTGAAATGGATCAATTCAATTGAAGGACGTCTATATGATATGCCTCACTTCTAAGACACTGAAAACTAATGACACAAGCTGATGCATGCCAGAAGACAAGTAACCAGACAAGAATCCTGCATAATCAAACCTGAAGTACAATATCCAAATGAAACCAATGCATTAGTGGACCTTAAGGGTCTTGGTAGAGACATAAAATGTGGAAAACTATGTCAGTAAGACAGATCTGTTGACTGGCGAATTTGTCTCTGCAATGAAAATCAGAAAGCAGATAATTGACAGCATATAAATTATCTGGAATTTAATCAGAAGAATATTCTTTGGTCGAATGAGACTGTACCCCTTTCAAATATTTCCAGCTAAGAGCATACATTATGGGCAGTTAATTTTCCATGGTCAGATTGGTGTTTTGGGTCCCCAATATAATGCTCATCCATCATCGTTTGCACATACAACATAGGTTTCAACTTGTTAGGGTTCCTTTTGGCAGTCTCAGGGAAGCTTCATCATTTTGAAGCGATTGTGATCTGAGCCAGCACAGAGCAAGGTGTGAGAGTCGTTGTAGGGCATTCCCTTTGTATTGTTTGTAATTTTCTTGGTATCCAAGGAAACAAAAGGTATGACCTTATTTCTCACTAGAGCTTTTCCCGGAATGTGTTTCTCCAGGGTAAACATGGTATTATATTTTTGTGTGTTATTATTCATTGTTTCCTTGCATATTCATTCAATTTCCTTTCTTGCATCTTGAGTTTTATACAATTGGGACATCTTTCCAGTTTGTTCCCACCATACATTTAAGCACAGCCATTTATGTAACAGCAGCAAGGGAGCTAAATTTCCATTAATAGTTACAAATATATATGTTGGTGAATTGCATAGGTCCTATACTGAATGTACTCTGAGACCCAATGAACTACTTTTGGTCATTTATGAACATTAATATAATGTATTTCTTTTTTTGTGCTCCATTTGATTTCCACAAGTAGTTTGTCACTTATTTGAAGAGAAAATCAGGAAGTTTTGTATGATACCTTAAAGCAAAAGGTTAGTTATGCACTGGATTTGGCTTTACCTAACTTGCAGCCACCACTTGAGATTAAAAAAAAAGATGCAAATGGATTTGTAAAGGGTACAATTTTTATGCAAGGCGGAAGACCTGTATATTATATAATTCTCACTTGCATCTTCTCTTCTTGTATGCTTCGTCGAATTTGTGTTAAAAATGTTGCTATCAGCGACCACTTGAGATTGAAACAGATGCAAATGGATTTGTAAAGAGTGCAGTTTTTATGCAAGGCGGAAGACCTATATATTATATAACTCTCATTTACTTACATTTTCTCTTCTTGTATGCTTCGTCAAATTTATGTTTAAAATGTTGCTATCATCAATTGATTCCAAAAGTTAGATGCGGACTATTGCATGGTGACATACCCTTGCACCTGAGCATGACAAACAAGGGTTGCATGAATATTGAAGGAATACATGAATGTGTTGAGCCTAAGCATTTCTTAGCCTTAGTATTGTTTAAAAATCCATAGATATGTGCATTTTGTCATCTAGGTTTTTATGCACATATGAACTAATGCACAACTATTAAAATGAATAGTCTCTTTAGTACAATTGTTTATTCATATCAAACTTTGCATTCTATTTTCCAAACAAAAGGTGAACATTTGTGGGGAACCTCCAAAGAAAAATTAAAACTTTCACAATTAATCTAGAAAATGCAAAGCAAAGCTTCAAATCTCCTTTGATTGTAAATTTTAAATATGAATTTGTTGTTAACAGGTACAACTATTCTCTTTCATCAGAATTTTCACAAAAGCTTTCTAATAATAATTTCTTAAAATTCAACCCAATTTGCAATCTCCACCACAACACCGTTCATCTATTAACACAAGTTATAGTCTTCCTACAACACTGCTCTCCATGCTTCCTTCTTTCTGTTACTTATGTGCTTTGAAACCACAATCTTTCCCTCTGTAATTTCTAAATAAACAAGCTTTTAATTTATTTACACCTGTATTTAATCTATTTTCCTATCAAAATATCATTTTCAAGCTTAAATATTAAACAAGTGCAATTTTATGACTATATTCTCCTCAATTCTCATTTAGAAGCTACTGCAAATTCCTACCTAGAAGCTTTCCACGCCCTTTTGGGCTTTCCACCTTTTATTTCAACAATTTCTTCAATTTTTAATAAAAATAAATCCCCTTTAGGCATTGGAATAAAATAATAAATTATTCAACAAGATGTCTTGCCTTAACTTGAGTTGACCACTTAATTCCATGCCATATTTCAAAAAGAGGAATTTAATTCCAAAAATGTGCCAATTTTCAAGAAGGAGAATTTATTTTATTAAATAAGTGCAATTCCTTTTCTCTTAAATAAATAAATTGCTTGCAAACTCTAATAATTAATTCCTCAACCATAGATTTGTGAAAATGACACTTTTAGGAGAATATAGAGAAATATAAATTAATATTTGAATTTAATTCACCACCACTTGAACTTACAACTTCCCGTTCACTAGTTGCACCTCTTATTTGAAGAATTAAATATTATTCCACTTGCAACAACTGTATCTCATTGTTTTCCCCTAAGAATGAAATATTTATTTATTATTCATAAAATAACATCCAAAAAAATTCTACAAAAGCTCCAAATCTTGTCTTTTTAAACTCTCTTCATGCCCGGTAAATTTTCGAAAAATGTCAAGTTGAAGCATATATGTTCTCCCTATTATTCTCTTGACCTGTCTAAACAAAAGAGATAAAAGAACAAACAATCTTTATCTAGAATTATATTTTTAATGACTTAATTATCCACTCCGGACACCTAGACTCTCTAAAAATCTTCTAGAATTTACTACAATTCTTCACAATTAAAATAATATAATTAATAATTAAATTGGCAATATGAGCCAATTTTAATTATTCAAATGTTTTTCTTTTGAAACAAACTAAATGGACTCAAATAGAATTATAAGTTTCATCAATCTTCATTTTGCTTCTTTGAGTCCGGATGCTCCTGCATCATGAACCACCCCTACCTCAGTAAGAGAAGAGATTATCCACGGGTTCTTTGGATATACACTGGACTTGGGTCTCGTTTACTAGAGACCTTTGGATATATTGGGTTTTTCTTAACCACTTGTTTGCTTTGTTCTGGCTCGACAAACCAAAAGGTGGTGACTAGTTTGGGGATGAAGAAAGAAATGCACGAAGGTGTTGTGTGTTTGTGCAATTACAAATTCCGATGTTAACACATAGGAGCACGTCTCTACAGATCTTGGAGGTCGATAACCCATGACCAAGAAGGGGCATGGCTACTTATTTATCACAGTAGACTTGTTTAACAAAACTACATAATCAAGAGCATCAATGCACAAGGGGCAACGAAATTGTTCTTCGCCGATCTATGGGTATATTTTGGCTTTGTCCAATACATCATTTCATACGGAGATTCGACATTCTTGGTCAAATTTTGGACCATATGGTGGAGAAAGAAGGATACAACGTTGTCCACAAATAGAGGCCAAACTGAAGTGGCAACAAGGACATTGGTGCAACTCCTAAGGGGATATAATAGAAAGCATTCAAAGACATGGGATAAGACTTTCCAATGTTTTACTTCTTCTTTATTTAGTTCGTCTTTGATCCTAAGATCCTTTTAACCTAGCATTTTCTAGGGTAATGGAATTTAGTCTCGAGTCCCATTGACATACTTTTGGTCATTCATGGACATTCATATAATTCCATTCTTTCTTTATTTCCTCAATAGAAAAGTGTACACATTCCCACAAAAGTCTCCATTTGCAACATGTTTTAGTTATTTACTTCCAACATAACCAAATGTTGTTTATGGGCATCAAGAAGAGGACAAGAAGACACACATTGGGAAGCAACAATGGCAGAGAAAGTCGTTAAAGAAACTTCATCTCAAAGAGCAAGGGCAGCTCCAAGAGTCTCAAGCCAAGTAAAAAGCACGCCACGAGCAACATAGGGAGGAGTGACACTCTAAATTTAGAGAAATGGTTTGGCACTATTTGAACAAGGATACACCCCCAAGCCAGGAGAAAATGTTGAGGCCATTAAGGTCTGGTCATTTTGAGTCATAGAGCAAGCTAATGGCAATGCATTATGAATAAATTGACTTTTTACATGAGAATGCATTTGATCGTAAATGTGGAGAGCGTGTGCCTCTATGAACCATCCATGTTAGATGAAGATGGAGGGAAAGTATTCCCTTCATTTGAAAACTCTATACCAGATGCACTTGTTGAGTTGGAAAATGTAGTACTATGAAAGCTCAATGATACAAGTAGGGGAGAGCAAGAGCATTGGCAAATTGGCAACAAAAAGTAGCTTCCAAACACAGCCAACTAGCACCCAAGGGAAAATTTGGGAATTCATTTCCCTATCTCCTTTGCAACTAAGCTTTTGTGGAACCAAAAACCTCCCAAATAAGGGTGGTGTGATCTCAAATAGATTTGATCAGCTGAAGGGACTGAATTATCAGCTTAAGCCTCCAATGATACATGTCAACACATTGTGGAAGACAACGAACTAGATAAAGAATCAAAAATCCTACATCACCAAACCTCAAGTACCACATTCAAATGTACCTACGACAACAGTGAGCCTTTGAAGTCATGGTGGAGGCATCAAATGTTGAAAACAAAGTCAGCAGGACAGATTAATTGATCAGAAAATCAGTCTCTGTAGCAGAAAATCACAGTGCAGGCAACTGACAGCAAGTAAATTTGCTGGCAATCTAGCAGGACCAAATCCATTGAAATGAAACCGTACATTTTCTGAACTTGGCCAGCTGAGAGAGTATATCATGGACGCTTTATTTCCATGGCAACCCAATAATAATCTGTCATTTTGTGCATAAACCTGGGTTTTCTACGTTGTTACGTTCCTTTTGGTAGTCTCAGGCAGAGTTCGACATGTTAGGGAGAGAGTAATGCAACCCATCAACAAGGCACTCAAGGAGGAAACACCAGTATCCCATTGCTCCTCTTGAGAGCATTCCCTTTGTACGGTTTGTAATTTGCTTGGTAATTGAAGGACACAAAACACATGACCTTAATTCCTCCTAGAGTTTTTCTCAAAACAGGGTTTCCGGGGTAAATATTATTGTGTGTGATGTTAACTCTTTCCTTACATTTTCAATCAATTTCCTTTGTTGTAGCTTGAGTTTGTACAATTGGAGCACGTTTTCAGTTTGTTTCCACTATGCATTTAAGCAGAGTTCTTACTATAACATCAGAAAGAGAGCCAATTTATCATCAATAGTTTCAAAGGCCTGTCTTGGTGAATTTCTTGAAGAATATCTTGAGCATACAGATCATCTACCTTTTTAGAGCCTTCATATATCATAAGCATAATCTCAGAAGTTAAGGAAAAGAATATTAGATTGAAAAGAATACCAAAGACATTTTTAAAAAGAGTGACCAATGAAAATGTCTATTATGTCTATTTTCCACACCGTAGTAATACAATAGATGTGTATTAACTAGTGACTACATCTTGATTTTTCATCCCTTCCTTTATAGAATCAAAAGTAATGACCTGAAACTTTGGAAGTATGTGCTCTAGTTTATCATGTTTGAACAGTTTCTAGGGTTCTTTTCCTATTGAATGTAATCATGCTGATTTCTCTAGCTTATCATATTCGCTAGTTCTGCTACATTGCATTTTTATATTTATCTTAGTATTTGTTGAGTTCACAGGATTTGGACGCTTGTCGATTCTTCATAGTTTCTTGGCTCGAGGTGAGTTTTAATTTGGCGTAGCTATTTTTGGTTTTTCATTTTGCTATGTGCGACAATAATGTGTCACGTATTTTCTTAGTGTTTCATAAAAATTTACAAGTGTGGGTGGTCTCTCGCTTTGATATTTTGCATTTTCAAAGAATTTCATGGGACGATATCACACCAATTGTCATGTCCATGTGTTTTATTCTTCGATATTTTGATTTTGATACTTAAATGCTGATTTTAGTTGATTTGCTTTATCAACTTGAGTGGGATTGACAAGTGTCTTTTTCCAGTTTCACATACGTTGATGCTCTTTTCTTTTCCTCCAAATTTAAATTGCTTTCATGTTCACGAGATGTTGACACATGTCAACATCTTGTGATCCCACTACCTGGGCAATATCGCTACTTGTTTCGCTTTGCACTTTGTTTCACCCACGGTGCTTTGTGAGATGGAATCATGTCACATGTTCAATACTTGTCAAATGTTGGCCCCACCTTTTTATTTAATAAAGCTTAGGTTTTTTAAATAAACCAATAATTTCAAGCCTGGGCCGCAGTCTTCGAAATAAATCTAGGAGTAATTGTTGCAAAATTATTAAATGCAGAGATGATGTTTTTCCAAGGAAGAATCTTAAAATAGATTGTGAGTGCGCAATCTATCATTATTTTCATCATTGTCATCTAAAGATTAAGGGGATAGTATTTTGAGCTATGTTGGTATCTTGTCAGTGATTATTCAAGGAAATATTTAGTAAGAATGTAGTTGCAGGCACCAAAGAAATTCCAACAACAGATAGGATAGGACCCTGAAGACACAGGGTTCACACCTTATTACGAGTTGTTCCTCTATTTTAGAGACGTGCAACAACCTAGCAAAGATATGGAGGGCTTTGATGAACAAATGGAAGAGACCTAGAAGATTAGAGCATCGTTCTTACAAAAGGAAACGGCAAAGGCAAAGGTATTCCCATGCCCACAACTCATATAGGATGTGTTAAAGTGATTAATTAGCTATTAGTTAATGTTTAACTAATGTGCGGCTATCAACCTTCACAATTGAATGTAACTACGTTCAGCTTAATAAAAAGGCAGGCACACAAGTGTGTGTGTGTCGTATGCCTTCCATTTGTCTTCATTCTTTCAATAGTCATTTGCTAACATTAGTATCAGAGCCACTATTCGAGGAAGCCTTAGGATAAGGGTACGAACATGTTGCAAAGTTTAGGGAAGCCCTAGAAAAAGGGTACGAAGAAGAAAAGGTTCAAAACAAGATTTGTAGTATAGCATTCATGTGTTGACAACAAAGTGAAGATTCACGATTTGGAAAAGACTTTGCAAACAAAAGTAAGCTACAAACACAAAGTTACTCACAAGAAAGATGCCAAAAAAGATTGATTTCTAGGAGGATGATAACTTCGAAGAAAATCTAGCATTTCTACCTAAATAATATGCTATTTCCCACAGAGATGTTGGAAGATGAGTCTCTTTCAAAACACCTTCGGATGAAAGATCTCTGAGACCAGTTATGAGCCATTAATAAAAAGGTGGATGATGATGATGATATGTTGGGACTGGTTTTGAAAAAGTTGACACCCTCCTATGTATCTTTGGTGGAGGCTCTACACTTCATGGTGGAAAGTCAAGACCTAACATTTGATCAAGTAAGTTACTCTTTAATGCAAAAGGAACGCAAACAAACATAGAATGAGTACAGTTTGGCCAAGCAAAGAGTACATTAGCCGCTCAGTGAAAAGAGACATGGAAATGTATCCTTGTTGATTCATCTTCTAAGTATCAAGTAAAGTGTTTTTACTGTCATCAGGTTGGGCATCTCAAAAAAGATTTTTGAAAGCGACAACATGCACTTTTCCACCAAAGCAGTCAAGCAGCTAATGTGGCAACAGTTGAAACTAAGCGACTCTGAAGAAGAATATGATCTCATAGCAACATGCTCAAATGGAAGTGGTATAGCCGATGGTTCATTGTGTCTGACGCATCCAAACATTTCGCATAGTATTGAGTAATGCAAAACAATCATAGTAAGGAATGTTAGGTATGTTCCTAGCTTAAATCAAAATCTCTTGTCGATTAATCAATTAACAAAAAATCCCAACATTGCTATAAATTTCTCTGGGAAACAATGTATTTTGTCTAATGTCAAACAAGGCAGAGTGGTTGCCCTAGGCAATGGGCAAGATGGCTTGTATAGGCTTGTTAACTCTATCACAGTTAACATACATGCACATGTGGAGGGAGACTCCACCATATAAGATGTGCTAGAAGATGAAATTCCTCATTTTCTTGTTGACCCTACTCTAGTCAACTTACATGCATTAGTGGAGGGAATATCCACTATAAAAGACGTGCAAGAGGATGCAATTCCTCAATCTCAATAAAATGCACTAGTAGTTGTGTAAGAGGATGATATGCCTAAGTCACAGGGATTGGCTCAGAGGCTTAGAACCAAGTTTGTTACTTCAGCAAAGCATGGTCATTTAGCTCTCACATCTGACCCTTGTATGGTACCCAAACAGTCGGTTAAACAACTCATTGGATGCACATGGATGGACAAAATTGGTACTTTGGACAATTACACAACTCGTCTTGATTTCTTCTCCTACTGCAGACTTGGTTTTTACTCCCACTGCTATTGTGGAGTTGATTTTTACTCCCATTGTTACTGAGGAGTTGGTTTTACTCCTACTGCAAAATGGTCACATTTCAATTGCTTCTCTCCACAACAACTCAGTTTGGTTTCTTGAGCAAAAATTTGGATGAGGAGGTCTACATGGTGCAGTCTAAAGGTTTTTGGGTCGGTCGTGATCATTTGGTTTGCAAGTTGATTAAGTCCTTGTACGGCCTTAAGAAGGCTTCACGAGCCTGGTATACTTTGTTTGAGCAGCATCCCCAAGATTCTGGATTCTAAACTATGGAGGTCGAGCTGAAGTTATCAGCGAATGATGATTAATCACTGGTCAATGAATCACCCTACAACGAATTGTGGACAGTTTGATACATCTTATGTCCACACAGCCATATTTTTGTTTTGTTGTTGGCTATCCTTTATAATTTTTGTATAGACTGAATTTCCTACATTGGACAGCAGCAAAATCCCAGAGGACTACAAATTTCATGTTGATATCTTTAGAGTACTCTGTAAATGTAATGACTAAACTCTTTGGTCCCATTGCGTTTGTAAGATTTCAGGACAAACTTGGAGTAGTCCCTGGTTTAGTCATTAAGGGTGTTAAAGTTATTAATTAACTATTAGTTAATGTTTAACTAATAGGTGGTTATCAACCTTTCCAACTAAATGCAACCACTTTCAGCTTAATAAAAGACAGACACACAAGTGTGTAAGTGTGTCGTATGCCTTCCATTTCTCTTCATTCTTTTAGCATTCATTTGCTAACAGGATGTGTATCAGAATTGTGAAGAAATAAATGGTAGACTGTATGCAACGAGTGGTAAGATGATAAAAGATTTGACACCCTTTTCCATTCAGCAAATGTTGAAGTTATCGAAGCTCAAGTTCAATTATAATGCACATTGGGTAATTGAATGGCAGAAGAAAAACAAGATCTACGAGGTGTTGAAACAATGGTCATTAAATCCTGATGCCTGGAAGAACAAAACTGACCTCTCCTATTATGTGGCATTATTTAGAACTCCAATTTGAGAAGCCATGTATTTTGCCGAATCAGCTGTATGGAAAGGGCAAAACAGAACTCTTGGCAATACTTTGGGTTCCTTTGTTTCATGATGTCGTAGAAAGGGATAAGCCTCTTAACTGGGTGAAATAATTTCATTCAATTTGATTAAACAGTTTCAGGTTAGTAAACAAGGAGGAAATTTCTTTATGGCTTCTTACCTTGTAGATTGCATTTACTATTCCTTTACTTTCAACCCCTCTTTATTCCCTCAATGGACACCTCTTAGTTGGTATCACATCCATGCAGTTTTTATTTTCTTATAAAGACACAGGCACTTTGACTCCTATATTTTGATTTGCAATGCTTTCATCCCTAGGGTTTATGCAGCCAGTAATGGGGCTGAGTCCAAGAATCTCTATGCAATTTATTGACTCTCTGAGATTTTCAGGGAGTTGGTTTTTTCATAGCCTAGGAACTATAATTAGAGTTGATAGAGTCATGTCTGCACCCCATGAAGTGCCATTTGGTGGGCCCTGATAGGTTGGTTGTCATGGAAGTATGTTATCAGTTGTCCAGGCCTGTTGTTGGTATGTTAAGAGAACGGACTCTTGCAATCTTTCCAAAGTTACCTACTTTGGTAGTCAAATTTTCCACCAGTTTTCAGTAATTGAAAATAGGGGAAATGACATCCTTGCTTATAAATTTGAGGAGACTGATTATTGGAGATGGGATACCCTTAAGAGGTTTAAGAGGGCTCACAAACACTCAGAATCTGAAACCTAAGGCTAACTTGGAGCATGTACATGAAGATCACCCAGACCAGGACTACTATAGTGATGCAGTAGATTCTAGGAAAGTCATCTTGAAATTAAGGCAGGGAAGATTGTCAAACTCCCTAAGCAGGTGACTCAAGATTTCAGTCAAGACTCAAAGCTGCCATCAGTCTAGACCATTCAAACGGATACTGCAAGGACCTGAATCTTCTACCTCAGGATACAAGGCTGACACTGAGAATATTCCCTTTTGGCATCCAAATAATCTTGTAGTTTCTCCTTCATTTTCTCACCCGTCTCATACCATTGCAAGAAGTATCAAGTGATTGTGTTAGATGAGGAGGAAATTGTTATTTCTGAAGATGCACCAATTGTTGCACCTACAGGAGCGAATGCTCCATAACTGAGAATTGGTTAATGCTGGTCCCTTCAGAGATGCATCAACCAAGCGTAGTGCGAAATTTTATAGAAGTGCAGAGCCAAGTTTTACTAATGCTTCACCCAATCCCTAATTCTTTTGATGTAATAAAAATGTGCAGTTCTCTCTTACATACTCCTTTTGACAAAATACATGTTTCTTCATACATTCTGAATCAAGGTGTAACAGATATCCCTACCGGGACATTCCTCAGTATGGGTAGCATATCTAATTGGAGGGAGAAGTTGGAAGTTGAAAGACAAAAAAAGAACAACATTGACATGATTATTGTAGAGGAACCAAAGGCCACAAAGGGTGACTAAGCAAAAAAGAAGAGAGGTGACGAAGAAGTCATTGTAACAAATGAACAGACTATAGCTGACCTATATCTCGCACCAAGATAAAGGACTTTGTATCCATCATTAAAACTCACAGCGACTATGCCCAGGAGGAAGCATAAGACGAAAAGACAGAGTTAGTCGAGGAAAATCAGAATCTGAGGCAAAAAATCAAGGAATTGCAAAGGAAATTGGCGGACATGGTCTTGGCTAAAGCTCCTTCATGGAAGGTTTTGTTTGAGGTGAAGGAGGCTTTAAATTCTATATTTGTTATCTTGTTGCAGTTACATGACAAATTGTTTCAGGTCGAACAGGGGAAAAAATAAATTGACATCAAGACTAAGAAGTTGGTGGAGATATTGTGAGTTTCATCAAAAGCTTCAAAGATGCAGTTGGGCTCCAAAGCTTCTGAGTTCATTACTTTTTCTAGCTTTGAGTCTGGGATGGTAAAGGACTTTGTTGGTAATCATTTGGATAAAATGTCTACTCTAGGTAAACAATTGGGAAATATCATTGTGCTGTTCAACACTCTCATCGAGAAAGCTAACACCTTATTTCCCATATTTATGGTAACTGAGTTCAAAAGACTGGATGGTAAAATGTTGTTTGTGGAGGATTTTAAAATTAATGTTGTGGATTCCTTAAAGGCTCCAAGACAAGAAATCGTTGATTTAAAGGCAATAAAACTTTCTTGAAGGATATTTGGTGGGCCCAACAAATAAGGTAAAGCATACTCAGGTGTTACTAGAAGAAGTGAATCAACCTATTCCATGCATAAAAAGCAAATTCACAGTTACAAACAAAAAATTGGGGAGACCATTTCTAATTTATTGATCATATGTAACTTCCATGTTTGATCAGTGCAAGCTGTTGGTTAACAGTAAAGCTCAATTTTAAGACAAAACCAATCTTTAATTGGTTTTGTCAATAGCATTTGTCTAGGTGTCTTATTGCCTTTTCAGTTGCTTAGACAGTTGAAATTGTTATCATTTCATTATGCAAGTCTATTCAAAGTTGAAAGACTTTGAAATGGTGGTTGGAAAAAGTGGGCAGAAACTATGCTCTTATGTTGATCCATTGGAGACTTAAATACATGCATGGTATTTAGATTATAATAATACAATTCTTGGCTATCTTCAAATATTGAATGTTATACTTGGTATTCATAGTAGTATATTTGACTTGAGCACATGTTGTTTTGAATATATTTGCTTCCGATTGAATATGATTGCTTAGTGGTTTTAATAACATATTTTCATTTGGGCACATGTTTTTTAGGAATGCGAGTTTTTGAAACCTAACTATAATGTTGTGCACATTGAAAAGTTGTTTGGGCATATGTTGCTTAACTTTATAAGTTAAAATTTGTAACAAAACACTCTTCTTCATAGATTTCAGCCCAGGTTTCTCTCTAGAATGAGTTCAAATTTTTTTTATGAGAATTGTATTTCCATATAGAATTACCTTTGGGTGTTGTAAGTCTCTGTGGTTATTGATTTTATTTCATAGGTTTCTAGACTCTTCCCAAAATAGTTAGCAATTACATCATTAATATCATAAACCTAGTAAGATAAGAATTTTGTGCATGTTTTTTATTCATTTATTTCATGTTTGATAATTTGTTTTTCCATATCTTCAACATGTTTTGGTAACCCGTAACCTAGTTTAGTTTCCGAAGACCCAAAGCAGGAGGGTATTTTACCCCTTACTTTCTATGTATCAAAACATCAGACAAAAGTTTGTCCAACTTGTAAAGTAGCCCATCCTTGAGGTAGAAATCAACTTTGACTTCAACATCCATTTTTCTTGTCTTCAAATGTTGATATGTCTCCCCAAAATACCCATCCTTTGCACATGCTTCCTCGTAAGCCTCTTTTGCATAAGGCACAAATTGTGAAATTGTTTCCAAAGCTGCAACTTGATTTGAATCCGATGACCTACACAGCATTTGTGCCACTACATTTGTACTTCATTACTTGTATTTGATAACCAAATGAAAATGTTGAAAAAATCCTATCCAATTGTAACGTGTTTCTTGCTGCAACTTATTTTCTGCTTGAAAATATTGAAGTGTTAGTATGAATAATGGTTTCCTTTCCAAACAAAAAAGCTTCTATTTTTTGATTGCATGCATAATTGCATTTGTTTCTGTCATAAATAAGGTAATCTCGAATCGCTTTAGAAAATAACTCTGAATGATAACAAGTTGGTTTACCACCTTGCAATAAAACTACTCCCATAGGATACTTGCATCCGATTCAAATTCAAATGGCTGCTGCAAATTAGGAAGAGCACCCACCAGTACATAGCTGATCTTATATTTCAATTAATCAAATATGATATCATGTTCCTTACCCCAATAAAAACTCTTACTACTTGCTACAATGGCATGCAAAGGTGCCACACTTGTGGAGAACGATGGAATGAACTTCCACGTGTACTGAATTTCTCAAACAAAGCTCCTAGTTTCTGTAGCACTCTTAAGTGTGAGCCAAATGGTCATAGACTCGGATTCACTCCCAGTTCTTTCCATCAACCCACATGCCCCAAATAGACAAGTGATTGCTTTCCAAACTCACATTTCTTCGTGCTGTAAAAGTTGTTTTCTTTCAACACTTTCAAGAGTTGCTTCAACGAGTTAGATGTTCCTCCCATGTAGAAATGAAAACCAAACTATCATCTAGATACACTATGAAACGCGTATCTATGAATGGCCTCAATACGTCATTCATCAATCTCATAAAAGTTGTAGGTGCATTACATGAACCAAATGGAAGTACCCACTAATACATGCCTTGATTTTTTTTAAAGGCTATCTTCCATACACACTATTGCATATGAACTTAACAGTACCAAGATTTCAGATCCAACTTTGTGAAATACTTGGCATGCAAAAGTTGGTCCAACAAGTTTTCAATCTATGGGAGTAGATACATGTTCTTGATGGTGATCTTGTTCAAGCATCTATAATCTATGGACATCCTCCAAGAGCCTTTCTTATTTTGTACCATGACAATGGTTAACCCAAACAATGAAGTACTTGGACATATGACCCCTTGTTCCAACAACTATTGAAGTTAATTCTTTAACTCATTACTCCACAGATACTTGTCTAAACCAATATATACTAGAGGAGAGTCTAACAACAAATGAATCTCGTGCTCTACTACCCTTTTAGGTGGCAAACCTTTAGAAACTTGGAACACTTTTTGAAAATAATGCAACTCATCCAAATATTTAAAACCATAGTTACTAGGAGACATGGGGGTACGGGTATTGGTACGTGGACAAAGATGCCATTCAAGGGTATTGGTACTGGTACGTGGACAGAGACGCCATTCAAGGGTATGTAAGTAAATGAATAAGGGTACGACTAAATTGTATGTAAATGTTGTCATCAAAAAAAGTGGGTACGGGGACTGGTATGAGGTCCTTGTCCCTATATTGGAGTTTCTTGGTAACTATGTTTAAAACCCTTATTAGCACAATTAATCTTAAAATTTTCTAGTACATCATCTTGGTTATCCTTCAAAAAGTAAACAAAATCTCTCATTTTATTGAATGAGTCTCTTACCTTGGGCTTGCGTTGATATGCTTTGATGATATAACTAACCCCATCCTTGATCCATCTATATCTATTTTCCCTCATGAAGATTAGCATTTCTTAGATGCAAGGACTTCCAAACACAATACAAATGCATCAACTAAAATCGCATATGCTTCCATCTCATCAACATACTTTGGATTTATTCCATATTTGAATCTATGTCTTATCGTTGCTTGAATTTCCACACCCTTCTTCACCCAACCCACTAGATATGGATGAGGATGATTATTAGTTTTTAAACCAAATGTCTTACCAACTCGTTTTTAGTATCAACAAGTACATGTACCTCTCTTCTTGATTTGAATTTGGATGTGGAAAAGCTTGCTCATTTCTTTTCTTTCTTGCTTCGTGCTAGATGCATTGTAGCGGTGCAGCCAAATTTCTTGCCTACTTCGAAATTGTCATCTATCTCGACCTTTGATTGTTCTTTCAAAGATGCCATGAACTTCAAGGATTCTCCTTGGTATGATTTTTGGGATGCAAATCCAAATACAACTTCCAATGTTTTGCGCCAATATGTCCATCTCTAACACAAAGATTACACTGATTCTTTGGATCCTCATAAGCATGTAAAGCAATGGTATTTTTCTTATCTTTCCACTAACCCTTTGTGTAGGATTTGGATGGCCGAATTCACTCTTTACTGATTTGTTAACTGATTTTGCCTAAAGGATTCCCCTTCTCCTTGTTTCTTCTATTCCTCAATGTACTATGGCTACACACATGCTTCACCAAGATTTTTGGTCAAACTATAGATGACTTGTCTCCTAATGTGTGAATGGAGACCACCCATGTACTTAGTCAAGTTGTCATCATCTTCAATGTACACGCTCATCAACAAGGCCTCTCTATGAAACTTTGTAGTATAAGCCTAAACACTAAGACCTCTTCCTTGTCCAAAACACTTCCACATAATATTTTGTTTTATGCCCAATAGGATAAAAATTATTTCTTAAGAATTCTTCAAATTCATCCCACCTTGTTACAACTAGCTTCTTCTTTTCAGAAGAAACTAAATGGCTTTCCCACCAAGTTAGAGAATGGATATTTATTTTGAGACGTAGAAAAGAAATCATTTGTTCCTCATTAACATTTTGGATACTAAATTAAACCTCCATTTGTTTCAACCATTTATCCACTATTTCAAAATCTAATTGTAACTAAAAAGCCTTAATTTCAACTGATGTTCGAATTTTGAAAGGGGATGGCGGGATGTTATTACTTTAGCCTTGTCTTTGTCTTTTGCAGGCTGCTCCTCTTCATCAATGAACTTGTCTTCAAATTCATCTTCATCGGGCTTTTCCCCTTCTATACCAAACATCTTGGCAAGAGCACAAACAACCAAGCGTGTGGATGCTTGGTGATGTTATCTTCAGACTCCATCACATACTCGTTGCTTGATTCAAGTGCGACTACTCTTCTAGCATGGTTCTCTTAACTTACTCTAGCCATTTGCCTTACTTCATGGTTGCACTTTCTTGTAGAAATATCAGATTCATAAGGCTGCAATATTCTCTTTTCTATTGGAAATGTGTTGTACACTTTTCATGATTTACACTCATGTAGACTGTACATGCAGAATGCAGGGACCACCTTCCTAACGGAAAAGGGTGATAGCCCCAGGCCAAACTAGGGGCTTGAGGGCAGCACCCCCGAATTTTTTGATGAACCATACAGGTGTTTTCAGGTGGTTTTAGCCCATGTTTTATATAACCCACCATTTTGGTACCCACTATATCTTAATACCGTTTGGACGGTTTCCTATTGATGTGCCTACAAATACTCGCACATGCATTAGGATAAAGCATAACTTTGAACTACATTAGTGTAATGTAAACAGATTAGTTGATGCAATAAGGAAGAAGGTTACTGTGCTGGTTTTTTCACAAAAGGGTTCCCCTAGGTGAAAATATTGTGTATCGTGTGTGTCATTTTTTATTTTTGTTATAGCGTGAGACTCTATAAGCATTGCTTCTCCTACATCAGTTTATCAGTCTATTTTTCTCTTCACTTTCAATCATATCATTGTCATATAAATCAACCAAACAGTATCCACAATACCCAAATAGCAAACTGCTCTGATACAAATATGACATGCAATCTATGAACTTTAATTACCTTGTTGGAAACTACAGAATGAAGATGTTCTACTTGAATTTAACTTTACATAAAAGAATTGGAATGCAAAGTTGTGCTAAAATTAGTGTCTTTTAGCTGCTGGTAATGAAACAGTACTTGTATTTAGAGAATTTAATGGAAACAAACATGAAACATCAAGAAGGAAAGTAATCACATCAATCTTGACACAAGAATTTCATCTAGAAACCCCAGCGTGGGGAAAACCAGTTGGAAGTGGCAATAGTTAAGCTTCCTCTCTTTCCTTGGCCAAAATAGTTGCAAAGAGCTCAAATAGAGGATAATACAACATTCATCCTACTACTATGCTCATTGAACCTACTCTTTGCACTTCTCTTTCTTCTCCTACAACCAACTGCATTCGCCTTTACTTGCAATTACTTTGATTGTTTGTTGTCTTCGTTTGAAACCATCAACTAAAATATGGCAGAACCGTCGCTCCGTTGCAGAACTGCCACTGACACATGCAACCGCAGCACCACTTCCGCAACCACCCTTGACACATGCACAACTGTATCATCACTTACACAATTGCCATTGACATGTGTGCAACCGCCACTCTACATGAACCGGCATTTTCACCATGGTACAAAATATTATAGTTATGAGACTCTGTGAGTCTCTACAAAACTCGCAGTCCCAAGACAGAAAGGGGCCTACGAGTATTGCAGCCTCAACTTAGTTGACTCACGATATGTCCGCCAACTAAACAGTATTTTAAAAACTTCAAAAAGTATTTATGTCAAGCTAATGGACTGTGAATCGTGTATCTATTTAATGACTAAGGCAATGATTAGCTATTTTTTAAATCATCTCTCCGCTTCTCTCAGTCTCCTCGCATAAGGTAATAAAAAATATACTCAAAAAACTCTACTGCCAGAATCTAGAAGGTTCCATGCAAATAACACCTGTGTTTTTTTAATTATTATTTTTATTTCACATAACATTTGTTTTACGTTATCAACCATTCAGATTAGACATTGAGAAAGTAAGGCACCCAACCAACTTGTAAGTTGCAAGGCCGTCAATACTCTACTGCCATAATCAACGAGGTTATGTGCAAATAATGCCTGTGTTTCTTTAATATATTAATTTTATTCCACATAACACTTGTTTTGCATTATCAACCATTCAGATAACAGATTGAGAAAGTAAGGCGCCCAACTAACTTTTTATTTGCAAGGCGGTCATCACAATTTTACAAGGTCAAAATGCAATATTTTCAGAATATGACAGTGATTGGTTGAAATGTGAAGATCCAATCAAAGCAACCTGCATCTTCAAAATATACATGTACCATTAAAATATGGACCTATATTTATATCGATTAATTAATGTTAAAATGTAAGATTTTTTATTTTGCTGAATCATGCCAAGTTTTTTTACCTTGTGCAAGTCTAAAATGTGCTCCAGGAGTCTAATCCGATTTTGAGTCTCAATACCATGCAGAATATACTCAGAATGAAGGTGTGATTTGGCTGAATTCATAGTTGGTTATGAAGAAGATTCTTTTTTTATCCTTATGGATCAATTTCAGACCACACTTTGTGGCCCATTGTCAAGATGAATGATAGAATTACATCTAGGAGCTACTTATATAAGTCCAATTACATCATGAAATGGAGACACATTACAAAGTCTCAGCACCTCTTTAATTATACTTAGTCTGTAATATTCTTTGAGAGCTTTATCCTAAGCTTCTCGAGAAGCCTTGATTTGAAACATATATCCCTTCCGTGAAGGGAAATAATTTGAAATTTTCAGCTTCCACAATCCATAATGTTAAAAGGATATTGTTAAAAAAGCCATAAATTAAATCCTACAAAGAGGATTGTTTTTAAAAGAAATGAAAGGAAATAGATTTAAAAAGGTGAAAATACAAAGATCGTGATCATATAGACTTCATTCAAGCAAAGTGCCTATATTAAAGAATTTTCTAAAGAATTTTTTATTTTATAGACACCCCACTTTAAAGGTTTTATTAAAGAAATCTAGAAAGAAAGAAAAGAAATAAATTATATTAGTGTCCCTGGATGACCAAAAGTAGGTCAATGGGACTCAAGGATAGAACCGTTGATAATAGAAAGTTCAAGGAAAGAGAATCCAAGAAACTAAATTACATTAAAGTATATTAAAATTTGAAGTTTGTAATAAATGTGTTTAAGAATACTTAAGGAAAAGTCCTAAGGGGACTCAAAATCATAATTCAATTTAAAAAACAAATGAAATTGCCCAAGTCTCCCAGCCAAATTTTAGTACGGCAAATGAATGACTTGAAGAACAAAATGAATGACACCTTAAAGATCAAAATGGATAAAACCTTGAAAGAAATGAGCTTGGAAGGAGAAGATTGCAAATGCAAAACTTCCAAAAACATTTATCAGAAAACAAGGAAGAGATGCAGCAGTTACGTATTCATAACCAAGTTCTCCTTAATTAAGTTAAAATTCTCATAGATGAACAAACGGTATTATGACAGAAGGTAAAATTGTTTGTTGACAAGGGAACTGTGACTATTGTTGAAGATTTCAAAGTTCAAAGTGATATGAAAGCTCACATTCCGAATGAATCTCAAACAAACAAGTTATGAAATTTCAATATTCTTCAACTGGATAAAAATGATCATCTAACACAACATAAAAATATCCATGCTTTGCAAAATATGACAAATGTTGATAATATTAAAAAAACTAAAGACATTGATGAGTGGGACTTAACGAAACCTATATTCGAACCTTATCGACACCCTCATTACTATGAATGTAATCAACTTCTTCAAGAGATATTTAGCAATTTTAATAATCAAATTAAAAGAGATTTTCATGGAATCCAAGTCACCAGTACTCATATCAATGGAATTCAAAAGTTACTTAGATATTAAATGCCTATCAAGATTGATATGGGATCCTTGATTTCATGTGTCGTTACTGTCAGAATTTATTGAGATGTTATCGCTTATTTTATACATATGTTTCGAGGACGAAGACTTTCCAATACTGGAGAGCCTGTAACGTATCTAATTAGTTATTAATAGATGCCTTGCAGGGGTGTGTCCCTATCTCAATACCCTTTATCACATATTTATAATTTATTATCTATTCACTTATGGGTCATCCATCTGATACACACACACACACACACACTTTTGTATTAATATGTAATATTTTTACCTCAATATATCCTTAGGTATATTCCACAAACCTATAAAGATCAAATATTTATGTAGATTTTGAATTGCAGACAGAAGAAGAGACTTTAAGGTTTGCTAATTATCCTACAGGCTACATAGTAACATGGATCCTAAGTTATCCAGTCAAATAACTTAATGGCAGTGTGTACCAATATCAGAAAGCCAATGAAGGTGTTACACAAATCTATGTAAAAGATGAAAAATCAACCGATTTTTAAATCATAAAATATTCTTCAGATATGATATATTTCAATATATGCATATTTCAAACCAATGTCTCGTGCATAATAAATATGTTAAAACAATATATTAATGGGTTTAAGGATATTTTGACATGCACGAAATGGAAAAAGAAGTTTATTATGTATGAACCTCACCTGTCCTTTAATTTTTACCACATAACCAAGAAGTAGACGCAAGTCACGGGCAGCCTCAAATTGAAATTCTGCAACCTGAGAAATTGCCTGGACCAACAATGTTGTATTTACATTATATAATGTTCCTCTTATCGCAGATCTTTTGTCAAAAGAAAAGTTTTCAGGTATGATGCTGGTCAAGAACTTTTCAATCACATTCAAAACTCTATCCCAGCCACCAGCTTTATCTCTTAACGCCTGCAGGGATAATAATATACTTAAAGCAAACTTTCTCTGATGGTTGTGATACTTATGTTCCTTCTCGCGAGCAAAGTCCAATCCAAGATGTGAACTACTTTGTTTTAACACAAAAAAGTCATATCCAGCATCCAATATTCTTAGGATACGAGAGACAAGATACTGGAACGTGACACTAGACGGCTTTAACAGTGCTTCATAAAAAACAGCAAGAGCTGCTTTCCCTAAATATCTTGAGATGCTGCCTGTGCACTTTAGTATTCCATGAAGTATTTCAGTATCGATTATATTATGCTTCCAGTCTGAAGGAAGGTTGGAAATTTTCCCATCAACCATAGGCATTCCTGAAAAAAATAAAGGATTTTGTCAATGTAGAGAGACTAGACATCACCACTATGAACATCAGTCCACGAAAACAAAAACAGAAAACCCCTAATTTTATTTCATCATATATTTTCAGCATTTAAGAAGATTAACCAAAGCATGTCAAACGTAAATTTATGTTAATTGGATCACTTACTAAACCGTCATGGTTAACGAAACAAACAAAGAAAAAATAAATAGACCACTTTGACATGGCAGATATTTAGCTCACCATGTACCATCTGTTCAACATCGCACAGACTACGATTCAAAGAAAGAGAGTGCCTTCTTATCAAACCAATGCCTCCTGTTGAGGAATCAAAAAACAAACTATATGGCATGTTGTTATGACACCAAGACTGCATGTAAATATTGCAAAAACTTTTCCATTCGTATGACAAAGAAATTTGATTATCCCCAATTCCCTGATACATCACACAAATTGTGAAAGTTAGGATATGATAAACAACAATGACCACTTCAGAAGACAAACAATTTCTCACCACCTTACCTCAGATTCTATGACTGTCAGAACCTCCTTACGCAACCCATCTATTGTAAGAGAACGGAATTCAGAATCACTTAAATGTCTTTTACGAGTCTCCAGAACTTCCTGAAGTGGACGACGTTGTCGGACACCTGGCTGCATAAGTCTACGAAGAAAAAAGGTTGACACCGAAGGAGGGATTTCATTCTGCCAGATAAGAAAGCTTATAAGTAAAAAGCAATCGTAGAGTCAAACATTACTTCAAAGTTCAACCAGCCAACAAATATAAAATTGTGACATTTCAAGTACTTGTATTCAGGTACCAAAATCAACCAGCCAACAAATATAAAATTGTGACATTTCAAGTACTTGTATTCAGGTACCAAAATCAACATGTTTCAGAGGAAAGTAAATTAAATTATCACATCATGCGTACTTTTTTCTTATTATAAATATGGCAATCTCATGATCTTTATAATTAATTGCAACAATATTATTAGATTGTCCTTTTTAATTGTAACTCTAATACAACTTGAGACAATATCTGATCTTCCAGACTTTTGACATAAATAACATCTGATACATCTCCAGCAAATCTATACTTTTTAATGTTTAAGTATTATGGCCTACGAATCCTAAGACCATTAAGAACAATCTGGATCCCAGGGCAATATGGAGGACAACCGTAGCCAAAGGAAGCTACCTGTTATGAAAATGGCAGAAACTAAAACTTACAGAGAATAAAAAAACACTATACTGTCTTGAATGAAATGTACTTATTGACAGTACTCGTAAGGAGGAATATCGAGGTCTCCAAGATCTACTCTGTGTAGCTATTCACTATCCATATGTCATAGTTACAAGGATGGAATGGCATAAAAAGTGTTTCAGCTTGATGATGCTATTGAGAAAAAATGGCACGAGGAGAATTTATTTTGTCGGAACCACGATAGGACATAGCTGGAGAAGATTTCCTACTGCAAAGATTTGCCATGTGACTGCACTTCTTTCACACCGACTATAGGATGGTACCTGCTGATCAGTTCTGATTTGTGGTGTGAATGCAATTTAGTTTGGAGCTTCAATGTTGATCAAGTCTGTGGATAAACGTTGGCAAAAATGTGAAATAATGCTTCTGTAGAAATTGATGGTATACAGAGAGAAGCTTCATCTGTGAAGTGCACAAAGAGGATCTACGGACTATTCTTGCCAATGCTTGGATTCAAATCAAGAGAAACCAAAGATATTTAATAAAAGTACAGGCCCCATGGCAATGCATAATTCACACTATTGTAAAGTATATTTCAGCACTTTCTGATGATATATAACATACCCAGGTCCAAGTTGACTAACCACAATGAATAATTCCAGGCTTCAATGCATTATAGGCCATCCAGATAACTAAGTTATTTTCTTGCATCAACCATAACCACATTCACAAAGTTTTACAACCTATTGTGTAAACTATAAAATTATCAGAGGATTTTCATTCAAGCAGGCATCATATAAAGCCTAAACATAAGCATAAAAGAGCCTCAAAATTGAAATCACTGGTATAAACCTAGGCATTCAAGTGAAATGTCATTTGCCCAACGTGAGTATGTTCACAACCTAAACTAACAAAAGAAATAGTTGCCAATAATAGAACCTGCACAAAAAAAATGTTCCCTGCGCACCTTAATTCCTTAATGGCACTGAAATAGACAATATATGACCTATCAACCTAGCCCTTGTACAGCCATGGAAATATGAGTGCTTGACATTAACAAGACCTTGAGAAACACTCGCCGTGTTCAGATTAGAGATGATCCATCGCAAACGATCTCAGGGAAGGAATAAAATTGGAGATTAGAAACGACCCCTAAAGGAGTAACTACGTCAACTTTTAAGTCCTTGACACTTTAAAAAATTCAAAGCATTCCAGCGGAAACACAAGAGATCTTCAATAATCTTAGTCAGTGTTAACTAGATCGAGCACATTATCAATTCTAACATAGCACCAAAGCATTAAGGTTAAACCCCAAGGTTTTGAAGTGTTTTGGAGTGATCTGCTAAGTGAAAAGGAACATTGGAGCATCCAATAAGGATCTCAAGAAAAAAATCAATTTTGAGAATATGGAATGAACCTTCCAAATCTGTTCCACCCAGTACTAGATTGTATCTTAAGAATCTTAGGGTTAGAATGGCGGGCTCTAAACCTTCACATTTTGAGTATTATGTTGCATGTCCCCCATCATTCCTCCCCCCCCCCGCCAAAGGAATCCAACCCAGGTATGTTTCCAATACTGATATGTCTTGGGTACTTCCCGGAAACGTACCAGAAATGTCCGAAAAGGTACCAGAGGAAAACTCAGGCAGTCACAGGAAAAAATAAAAAAACACTGTTAAATATTTAAAAAAGAAACCCTGAACTGCTTCCAAACGCTATAAATATAGCCCCCTTCACTCTCATAACACACAAAAAAGAGTTTGCGGCTGTAAACAAAAAAAAGCTCATCAAAATTTTCCATAAAATGAGAATTAAATCTCGCAGTATAGTTCCTTTGCTTGAACTCATTAGAGAGGTTCTCGTATGCAGCTGCAAAGTACTGCATAGTTCCTGCTGGTTGCTTGTGGACACCTTTTGGCGGTGGCCATCTTCCTCCTCTATACAGAGTAGTAGTATCTTCTGTGTAGAATTCTATACTATCTTCTCTGGGAAGACTCATGAAAGTTCCTGGTAAATCATTGCCTTGATTTATCTCTTCATCTTCGATCAATATGTGACCAGTTTTGACAGATCTACGCGAAGAAGACGTAGATGGTCTGGTTGGTGAGAGACGGGAATTTACAGACAAGTACTCCCCATGCATCTATTAACATCTCCGTTGTCTATAGTATGACCAACACCAATCACCCCAAAATCCTTGAAAATCTGCCCTATGCCAGAAGATTAAGTGGAACTGTCCAACTGCAAAAAGGCCATATTGAAGCAGTTGAAATCCAGTTGGAAGGAATTTTTTATTGCGAGTAGAAGTGTAGAAGTTGTTTGTCATTGCAAGGTGGGAGTAGTTGTTTCAGTTTGCCGTCGCTGATTGCAAAGAGGAATCATTATTGAGGCAGCCATTGATACAAAATTGGATGCCTTCACATCTTCTTTTGCCCAACTTTCATTACTTGGTTTTGATGATGACAATCAAGAGAGTTCTACACAAGGGTTGGAGAGTGGAGTTAGTGGAAGTGGTCCAAGTGTAGCTAGTGGGAGTGGCATTCATGATTATGTGGACAATCCAGATCTAGATGATTTATTCATGTAGATTTGAATGTATTTGCAATGTCTATTTTAAACTTTTTGAAGCAATGAATGAACAAACACTGTATTTTCAAGTGTCTTACTAAAAAAATGAATAATATGCATTGTTTATATATATATATATACCCACAGTGTATCCAAATCAAGGTTTTTGAAAAATGGCATACCCATATACCCAAGACATACCCGTACCCATACAACCTAGTTTGAGTAATTGCGGATAAGGGTTTTCACAAAAACACTTATTTTGAAAGCTAAGGAAAAAATTCGCCAAACCATTTGCAAATCTAAAATCTACACAAAAATCATCAAGTGTGTAGCCTTTAATTTTTATATTTTGCCATTTAACCATTCATTTTTGCCGCAACATTTTAGCATTATTAAGGAATTTTCAAAATACTCCCTAGGTGAAGCGCGACGTAGCTCTGCTCCTAGACCAAAAAAATCATCTACAGAAGGGGCAGCCATGTCAAAAATGGCGGTGGCGGCTAAGTAACGAAAACATCACAACAAGACACAACTGAGGAACTGCCTAGTTGCAACAAAATTTTCCAAAAGGGATCGATGGCCATCCTTAAAGGATCGCAACACCCTAATCGGGTAAGGTGTGTGGGTTATGTTGGTCGGCCCTCCCACGAATTCTAGGTTGTTCAAACAATGTCTGTCAAGGGGTTGAACCCCATCAACTCCATCACCTTCTCAAACATGGTTATATATAAGTGGTTAACAAATCCGTATAAACATGTGGCACCAAAAACCAAAAAAAAAATTGGTTGGCACATGGCAAGCACATATTTATACAAAAGAGCCCAATTGACAAAGTCGACGCAGTCAGTGAATTCCACCCAAACAAATCACAAGTAATACTTGGTGCGATTAGGCTAGAAGTGAATATTTTTATTTTTTGCAAATTTTCTCAGGTCACATTTACACATATTTGAAAATGAAATGAAATGCAATGATGGGGATAGAAGCAAAGGAGATTGTGATCACGGGAATTGAGGGAAGTGAAAAGAGGAAAGAAGTTGTGAAAAATTTGCCAAAGGAATTCAGGTGGCATGAAAGTCAAGCACAACAAGTCGTGAGGAATGACGTCTTGACAGAGGAGTGATCAAGTTCGCAAGAGGAAGGACAAGAAGAGGTACGAGCAAAAATAGTGTGGAAGGGCAAGGAACAAGTTGTGAAGGTTTTTTGGAGCATCCTAGAAGAGAAGCCGAGATGGATAATCCTAGTGAGGAGGAATCTGGCAAAGAGAAAGGCAGTTCGGAGAGAACTACTAGTGAGTCTATAAATAACCCTAATCCAGAACTCATAGAGGATAAGATTGATAATTGGGAGCAAGAACAAATGATGGAGATAGGGGAAATTTCCATAAAAAATGCTAAGGAAATTCCTAATATCCATATTATGGATTGTGATATGAATAAAGTGGTGAATAAACTTTAACAAAAAGCCCTTATTTGCAAATTTATTGGGCTTGGCCTGCAAGGGACAAGCTTAAAATTTTGATTGGGCAGCATTGGAAAGATTGTACTAGGCTTAAGATAAGGTTTCTGACAAAGGTGTTCATCCAATTGACATTCCAATCAAGCGTAGATAAAGATAATATTTACTTTGTTTTATTTTATTTTGAGGGGGGCAAGGGAGGGGGTAGTTTCTGAAAAAAGCAAGTTTGTATATAAGGCCATGTCGCCTCTTTTCAACCCTCCAAAAGAACTAATTTCAAAAACATCATTATGGATAAGATTGTATAAATTGCCTCCAGAATTCTGAGACAAAAAGCATTTAGAAAAGCTACTAAGGTTATAGGGGAACCTTTGGGAATTGGTTAAGTTGTTATGGATAAGGAATTATCAACTTATGCCAGAATATGCATAAATGTTAACCTAGGAGACCTATCCTCCAAGTGATACACCTTTGCTCTTCATCTGGGATCTAGAAACAAGACTTACAGTATGAATGTCGACCTTTGTGATTTTATAACTGTAGACAAATTGGGCATAACATTGGCAATTGTAACCAAGCGTAGGAGAGAAGGCCCCCATCAATGAATTAGAAGTCTCCAAGGAAGAAAGGTACGTGGCAATGGAGGCCTAAGGCTACTGTTCTAGCTAGGCAGAAGGATTAAATGGGCACAACCATGGGAAGCTTGGTCCAAAGAAGAATGTTGATGATCAAAAGAAAAAAATTGGGGAAAATGTAATAAAGGATGGAAATGTGAATTCAGGAGATTGTCACCCCCTGTCCCCACCCCCGCAATTGAATATATAGAAAATCCCCTCTTAGGAAAACGCTAACGAGGATCCCACAAATCTCTCTCCAGATGAGTTGAATGGCTTAGTGGAGGAAGCTATGAGAAACGCCTTTGGGGAGGTAGCTAAAAGCGTTTTGGGACTTGAGGATATCTCAGAGAATCAATCCTTGAGATGGAGACAAAAGGAATGATGGATAATAAAGAAAATAAATTTGTTGCTTCCCAAGGTATGTTTCCAAAATTAAATGACAGGGTGTTGACCTTAAAGGACAAAACTACCTTACATGATTTAAATAACTAGAAAGGAAAGGTTGCGGGGTAGGTTAACTCTAGGTTGAAACAAAATGAAAGAGTTTGAGTAGAAGAGGAACAACGTATTTCAAATAGGAATGCACAGAGATCAGCCGCAAAGATTGTCACAAAACCTACTACTAAGTCTCAACCTAACACAAGTACTCAAAATGTCAGAGGAAGAAAGCCACTAGTTCAAAATATTCACTAGAAACTCAAGAAGCCATAGAAAGTCAGAATCAAAAGACCTTAGAGACTTTCGTAATGGGTGGAAGGGAAAAAGCCTTCCACCAAGAAGACATGAAAATCTTAAGCTGGAATGTCGGAGGATTAAACTCCTCTGAGATGTGTCGCTTGGTTAAGCGGTTAGTAGATGAAGGTACGCCAGAAATATTGATGTCTCAAGAAACAAAAGTAGATAAAAGACAGCTTGAGATACTAGTAAGAAACATTTAGAAGAATTGTGAATGGATGATTGAGAAGGCAAGAGGCAGTGCAGGGAGTTTGGCGGTGTTATGGAACCCAAGAGCCTTCAAGGTCACGCTCATAGGGCAATCTCCTAATGGAGTTGATATTTTGGGGGAAGATTACAAGGGTGACTATGATTTTGTGTTATCAAAAGTCTATGGGCCAATGGGATTTGATGAAAAAAAGAAGTGTCGGCAAAATTTGGAAAGGATGAGAGATGCTCACATTGGAGTGCGTTGGACTGTTGGTGGAGACTTTAATGCAGTCCGAAATGCCAGAGAAAAGGTAGGTTGGAACTCTATCTAACCCCTCAACTCAGTGGATTTTAATGAGTTTTGTAGCGATTGTTCATTGATAGATGTGGAACCCAAAGAAGGAATCTTTACTTGGTCGAATAGGAGAGTAGAGATTCATAATATTAGGAAAAGACTGGATAGGATATTTCTCAGTTATGAGTGGGGGATGGGAAACACTAGATTTAGTTTAGAAATTTTAAAGTTCTCAGGATCAGACCACTGTCCAATAGCATTAGAGGTGAAAAGTGGTAAGAAACTGGAAGGTGTCCCTTTCAAAATGAAGTTCATGTGGTTTCGTGATCCATCGTTTTAATATTTTTTTTTTAAATGGTGGGAAACAAAAGAACAGGACTGCAAATGGTTTATTCTTAGTAAAAAGCTGAAAAATGTTAAGGATGAGGTTAAGATTTGGAATAAAAAGAAGTTCTGCAGTGTTTTTGGAAGGAAAGAATCCATTTCTTCTGAAATGGGTATTGTACAGAAGAAGATTATAAATGCACGCCATAACAGTGAGTTATTGGAAAAGAGAGTAATCTAATGACAGAATTTCAACAAGTGCTAAGAATGGAGGAAACCCATTGGAAAAAGGAAGTGTAGGGTCAACTAGCTGAAAGAAGGTAATAAGAACACCAAATTCTTCCATATGTAAACAATTGTCTGGGAGAACATAAAATAGGAATGATAAAATCACTCTACCCTCAGGAAAAGTGGCTAAAAAAAAGAGGTTAGGGAAGGAGGAGCAGCCTTCCAAAAGCCTTTTAATTAACAAAAGAAGGGATTACTGATTAGTGATGAAGTGGTCCAGGAAGAATTTCTCTGTAATATTCCCAAGCTGATATCAGAAGAAGATAATATCAAGCTCATGAAACCTTTTTTGGATGAAGTACGAAAAGCAGAGTTTACCTTAGGGGCAAACAAGGCTCTATGATTGGATGGCTTCCAAGCGGGATTTTTTCAGAGCTTTTGGCATATTATGAGCCATGATGTTGGGGCTTGTGTGGAGAGTAGAAGGAGAAAATCCATATATAAGGAATGGAATGCAATTTTTTCAGTACCGATTCTAAAAAAAGAGGATGCAGCGTATTTTGATACTTTCAGACCAATAGCATTATCCAGTATCATCTAAAAAATACTCACAAAGGTCTTGGCATTAAGGTTGAAAAAACACTTGGAGGTTATCATTTCAAAAGCTGAGAGTGCTTTTGTGATGGGGAAGAAGATTTTGGACGAGATAGTCAAGGCGCATAAAACTATTTATAGGAAAATATAAGCATGAGTAAGAGGATGATCTGGACGTATTTGGAGGAGCTTTCTAGATTTCATTTTCAGCAGTCCAAATTTGTGCATGTGGCATGTTTTCCACTACCTTTGGCTTTTGTGGAGGTAAATACATAGGAGAAGGCCTTTGGATTGGAGGTTCCTTTCATTATGTGTTTTTCTTGCCTAGGTAGTTGTTGTTCTAGTATCCATCAGGGCTTTTGACCTTCGAAGAATTTTTAATACGGTGTATATTAAGAAACAACTAATAGAATATTTTGTGATTGTTCTCTTTATGTCCTTAATCTTGATTTTTATGCAGATGGTTTAGCTTCATGGCAGTGTTGAATATCTTACCTCTAGCATAAGTAATTTGATATTTTCAATTATCTTGTGCATGTTTGGCACTATTGGGAATTACTACACACTATTTGGACAGATCGCCCTTTTACTTTTGCATTATTTTTAATTTTCCCTCACTCTTCATCACAAGCATAACTAGTATAGGGGAGACATCTCAATCCAAAAGTTTTCTTAGTTAAAACGCCTAAGCTTCCAATTGTGATAATTTTAGTTGTGGATGCACGGTTTATGGATGCATAATGTATATATATCCAGTCAGGTAATAAATAGTGTCAACATTTTATCATGCATGGACTTCTTCCATCTTTTTAGAACAATTGCCCTCAATTAAAAAATCGTGCACAAGTATTTGTCATGACAAAACTTCCTATGTCTCGACATAGCCTCAGTCAGCCTATGTTGCCTTGACTCTCTGTTCATCTGATACTCCAAAAGCAAGTCGTACTTCACCTTACAATGTAATTTTATCCTCAAAAACTTTGCATTCACGCTCATTGTAGTTGGCTATTTGAATTTCATGTCAACCACACGTTCAAACTAGTTGGCCAACTTATCAATGAACTTTGCATCCTTGACATTATCTGTGAACTCAGGAAGGTAAGCCAACTGTAACGTTGATGGTTCGAAAGGACATGGCATCGCTGACTTTTGTTTTGGATCATCTCTTTGCAAACCTTCTTCTTTGTTCATCCCCATAATTTCAATGCTATTGTAATCTATCTGGAACACATCATAGTCTTCCATTTATTAATGGAACAAACCATTGAGGGAGTTCTTCTCATCTTTGACGCACGACTATAACTCCAAGATTCATTCATTATTGGACTCCATTGAACTTCAGTTTCCATCTACTGAGCATTCTTTGGAGTTTGAGTCTAATGAGGCTGCTTCCTCATTGACTGCTTGATTCTTCAAATCTATGATACACTTCCAACCTTTGCTTTCGATGGAGAGCAGATTTTTATTCCAGTTATGATCGGCTTGGGCAGCTATCAACTAGCTTCAACCCAATAGTGCATCATACGCCTTCTTTTTCAACAAAATTACAAAGTTGAGAATAAAGGGTTGGGTGCCAATAACTACCTTTTGAGCCATAAGAACTCTCAAGACCTTTATACAATGTTGATCGTCTCCCACCAATTGGAAAATCAGTGGCCATATAGTAGGCTTCTCGAGACTCTTACACAACTCCTCTCGAAGAACATTCACACTAGAACTGATCCATAGGGATCAAGAAAATCATTTCACTTCATCATGCAACCAGAGGAAACCCAATTTCAGTCAACAAGAAAGCTCCAAAGAGAGTATTTCTCATATGGTGTTGAACTTGTCACTTCAAGCAGAGCGGTGATTTTGCAACTATCATATCTGGTTTCAGTCAACAACAAAGCTCCAAAGGGAGTATTGCTTGTATAGTGCCGAAATTGTGGCTTCAAGCAAAGCAATGGTTGCACAACCATTGTGACAGTTTTGTAACCATCAGTCCCAGAAGAGGGGGTTTCGAAACTATCAATATACATAAAACAACATTTTGCCCATTGTTTGTACGGGTACAATAACAGTAGAGGAACAATGTCTCTTAAGTTCTGAGACGATTAAGAGTCCTTTAATACATGAAAGGACACTTCTAGAGCATGATAAATAAGGAGCGCACACACAATTGAGGACAACAGTGCTTGGGTGACAAAGTTAGTGCTCAATTGGTTGTAAAAGAAGGAAGAAAGGTTGCAGAGAGGAGTTGAGTGAGCAAACAGCAAAGTGGCTGTAGTAATTGTTCCATAAACTCTTTGTATAATTGTCTAAAAGCTATAAGAAGAATCAAGGTGTGTAATTGCAACTTCCAACTAGTTTTTCGCCATCATGGGATTTTCCAAATCAGAAGTCTTGTGTTCATGTGTTATACTTATTAGTCTTGCTTCTTTACATTCATATTTATAGTACTGAAATATTTGTTCCATGTTCCAAGAGTATACTACACTAATTCAAAGTCTCTAAAAGCTTTCAAAACTGTTAATTTAGAGTTCAATCTAAGTAGGATGGCATTTTATGCTTCTGCAAATTCAATTAAGCAATCAAACATAGGAGTTCTCAAATCATCTTGGTATCAGCTCAGATTAATCTTTGGGTATCCTGGAAAGTTTTTGGTTGATTTGTATGGCAGTGACAAGATCCAGAGAGGAAGAATTGCTACCTAGCAATCCTAATATTTATATAAGAAAGTGGAATCTAAAGGTGAAAGATAATTATCCAAGAGAGCTGTTGCATTAGAGTCATTCATGGAAAGCAAAATGAAATCGCAAGATTCTATCAAAAAACAAAAAGAGCTCATAGCTAAGAACAAAGAATCCATGGACATGGTGGTCTATGCTCTGGCCAGGTAGTTTGGCATAAGAGAAAGAGAACCCTATGAAGAGAGGGAAGAGTTCATAGATGCATGAGCAACCTCCAAATGACAAAGGTAAATCTAAGGTAAAATCATCTGATCATACTGATTTCAAAGTTTAAATTGTAGTTAAGATCAGATATTTTAAAGGACAAGTAGATGCTGAATTGTCAGACAAACAGTTGAAACAAATGGAAGTATACATTATTGTACTTAAGGTTCCTGAGGCACAATATATTTATTTTGCACATCTCAAAATGGAAGGACATACTCTAATTTGGAGGGAAAGTTATCTAGTCTCTTCTGAAAATAAAAATAAGCCAATTGTAACTAGGTAGGACGAACACAAGCATTTTTATCGCATTGGCCATAAAACTGATAAGAAAATTAAGTGGCAGTATTTCAAGCGAGGAAGTTGTCAAAGTGTGCAGGGCTATAACACGGAATTCCGTAGACAAACTATGTTGATGGGATTAGACTTGGAAGATAAAGACAACTTGACCAACTTGACTAGACATGCCTAAGGAGATGAGTCAACTCAAGAAAGCCAAAGGATCTTGATAAAGCATGGGTACAGACGTACTAGATAAACAAAGAAAAGAGACAAGAAAAGGGAGAACACTCAAAGAAAAATCAGTCCACAAATCAGTCCAAGAAAGAGACAAGGCAACCTTACAAGCCTACAAAAAGGATAAGTGGAAAGGTAAGAGAAATATGACCACTTTACATGTTTGTAAGGATCCAAAGAACTATTGTAGTCATCGCATTATAGATGGGTATACTAACACAAGGTGTTGGAAGTTACATCATGAATTCCATCCCAAAATCATTCCAAGGAGGACTCCAAGAAGTCCATGGCATCTTTGAGAGAGCAATGAGAGGTGACACAAAGGACAATTCCAATGATGAGAAATTAGGTTGCACTGCTACCAATGTGGCTAGCATGGAACATAAGAGAGAAGAAATGTGCAAGCTATTCTAGATCAAGATCCAAATCAAGAAAACCAAGGTAGATGCACTTGTTGATATTGGTTCTTAGTCAAATTTGATTTCAAATGAAGTTGTAAAGAAGCTTGGTTTGAAGACATACCGTCCATGTCCTTTGGGTCGGGTGAAGAAGGGTGTATAGATTCAAGTGACTAACAAATGTAAATTCAAATTGAGTACTAACCCACAATATGTTGATGAGATAGAAGGAAATATGATTCCTCGTGATGCATTTGATGTGGTGTTTGGGAGTCCTTGTATCTTAGAAATGTTATCTTCATGAGGAGGGCTAACATACACAAATGGGTCAAGGTTGGGGTCGACAATATCATTAGGACACATCAAAGCAAGCCTAACCCTGCCCTAGTAAGTGCCAACCAAGCAAAGTGACTCATTCAAGCAAATAAGCAATTTTGTTTACTTCTTTTGAATGGTAAGCAAGAGAATGGGTTAGAAATTTCTGAAATCAATTGTGTTAAAAAATAATTAAAAGGTTTGGATGAACTGCTTCATTCATTTCAAAATGTAATCCAAACTGCTAAAATTTGCCTCCAAAACGGAAGTAGAGCATGAGATTCAATTTCTACCTAAGTCTCCTATACCTAAAATTGTTTGTAGAGGCAATCACTTTTAGAGAGTATTAAAGTGAAAAAACAATATCACGAGTTATTATAGCAAGGGGAAACAAGGGGTCATATGCCCAACTACTTCACCATGTGGGTCACCTATTGTGATGGTACAAAAGGATGGCTCTTGGAAAATTTACATAGACTATAGAGTCTTGAACAAGATCACTACCAAGAATCAATATCCACTTCCACAATTTGATGAATTGTTTGACCAACTCCAGCATGCTAAATAATTCACAATGTTGGATCACAAATCCAAGTACTATCAAATTCCTATAAAGGAGGAGGTAACCCAGTTTTGTTATCATTATGAGGTATTTTTTTCAGCAATAAGAGAGAATCATGTACATGATAAAGAAATGTATGCACTAATTCAAGCAATTAAGAAAAGACAACATTATTTGTTGGAAAAAAAAACCATTGTGTATACTAACAACAAACCTCTTCAATATTTACAAGCACAAAGTGAATTGCAACAAGCAAAACACTACAAATGAATGTGGTTTCTTCAACTATTTCATTTGGTGATTAAGCACAATAGGGGAAGCCAAAATGTTGTGGTAGAAATGTTATCTAGGCCACCAATCACAAAGCAAATTTTAGCTTTGGAAACAATCTCACAACTTGATTCTTTCACAAAGAAAATACTATGAGGAAGCATATGCACAAGAAGCTGATCTTGGGCAGACATTCCAATAATTTCAAGTTAAGAAATTTGATAATGAAGGCAAGGATAGATCCTACCTCAAAGAAGGGCTACTCTACAAGTGGCATAAACTATGTGTGCCAAAGGAAGAAAGACTTCTATTGAAAGGGGCAACACATACTTCCAAATTTTTTTAGCAACTTTGATGTTGGTAAGACCATAACTCATTTCCAAAGGTATGTGTATTGGCCCAATATGCAAGAAGTATCTAGATTCATTAGAGGATGTCAATTATTTTGTACAAACAAGCCTAAGGTTAGGAAAGAAGGAATATACATTCCACTACCTATGCCTACTAGATCATGAGAAAGCATTTCTATGGATTTTATGGGAAATTTACTAATTTCCAAGCATGGCCATGACTATTTGTATGTTGTCGATAGATTCAACTAAATCTGTGTTGTGATTGCATGTAAATGTTCATGTAAAATATTTTTACATCATTTTTGCAAGTTTACCTAGGTTAATAAGTTAGCCAAGTTAGTTATATTAGCTATTTTCTCTATATTCATTTTAGGAAAATTAGGAAAGATAGCTATGACTTAAGCAAACCAATCAAAATGGAAAGAGTATTTGGGCCAATAGGATTTATTCATGATGTCACTTGTCCAATCAAGGATTTTATATGGCATACCTTGAATTCCATAGATATTTTCATACTCCCACACCTGTAATGCATTGTAAATAGCTCAAAACTCTAGTAGAGGAGCAAGAAGAGTTTTCTAGTAAAATAGATGCAGTTTATTTATCATAATTCTATCATTGTGGGTTTCAAAACAAACTCTTATTCACACACAAACAAGAATACTAGCAAGTAGAAAACCCTAGTCAAATCTAGGTAATCATTAGGTGTTGTTTTGCTTTTGATTTTATGTGTTTTAGTAAACTAAAAATGTTGTGTTTAGCTTATTGATTCAGAAAATCAGAATTCAAATACTTATTTTCTTCAGAACAAATCATTCAAACCTAGCCTACATCCACCTAGAAATATGAAAACTTGGTCTAACTTGCATTTGCAAAGAGAACTCCTAAATATTTTTGTAGTATTGTTGCTTAGGATCTAGATTTGATTTTGCATTTACTTGCATGTTAGAAAACCTTAGTTTGCACAATAGATCCATTCATCTACAATCTGAAAATACAAAAGCAATTTCATTTACTTTGCACCCAGAAAAGTTAGAAATCAACACTCGCATTTTGTTAGGCTAGATTTCGTTTTCAGTATTGCATGCATCAAAAAACTCAATAAAAAGATTAAAAAAATCACCTCTCTTTGATTTCAGTAGTTTTTAGTTCTTTGCTTTCTATAATTTCATTTCAATAATCAATTCAGTTTCAATTTATTTGCAAAAACCTTGTCAAAACACGCACAACTACAAAAACAATCAACAATCAAAACCTTGCCAAGATGAGCACAAGTGCCAAAACCATCATGGTATGGGAGCCCTAGACCGTAGGTCCTATCTTGAAGGAGCGATAAAAGGGAGGGGACTAAACAAAGCCTTGCCAAAGACGAGCGCAAGCAAAAGCCTTGCTCACACATTCAAAACAGCAAGCACCTATTTAACAACACATTCAATACAAGATATACGCTTAATCATTACTGACCAATATCTCTCTGCCATTGGATAAGAATCACTGAGCCTCTTTATCCTCATCGTGCTAGTCCATTCTTAGAGTGCTTGCTCCTGTTCTAGCAAGTGCACTTCAGAACGATATGTTGAATATAGTCGTTGATGTCAAAGGTGCATCTTGTGAAGGTTGATGTCAAAGAAGACTAAGGATGTTGTAGAGTGTTGTCATCGAAGGATGTTAAGAGAAAAATTGAAGGCAAAAGAGAATTTGAAGGCAACTAATGTATTACGGTTGCATAAAGTAAATGTCATTGAAGTCAAAGTGCACAGGAAGCCTAATCATGACATGAAGAGGTATGTGAATGAAAATGAATGAACATAGGCATGTGAAGGTTGTATAGCACTATTTGAACATGCATGTGAGGCATTGAAGCATGCATGAAAGTTTCAAGGTGAACCTATAAGGGTAGGACCTTCAGTCTATGTATGTACCTATACCTCTCTTAGACCCTGCCTAGACTAATGAGGTATGAAGATTAGATTTCAAGATAAGTATGCATATGTGAGCATGGACAGAGGTGAGATAAGTTGTTTTAGGCATGATCACAAAGTTTGAGCTCAAGATTTGAAAGGAAAATGCATAAATCATTGTTTTAGGCCTTCTTGAGTTCACAAAATGAGGTCTCAAGATCCGAGAACTTTCAAACGTTCGTTGGCATGTGTAACCTCTGCATGGGAATCTGAGATGTTAAGGAGAGATAGGGAAGGGTCCTAGCTAAGATCTCCAGGGATTAGTTTTGGATTCAAGTGGCAGTCCTTTATGAACAATCGTTAACACCAAAACCTGTGTTAACCCTCCCTAAAACCCTAATAAAGACCCGATGTGAAAGATACTATTCAAAACAGCTCATAATGGATTCAAATGCCTAGACAAGCTATTGGAGCATGTAGTCAACTTTCCTAGGTACCTCAAGGTGGTGATGGTTCATCCGATGAGAGAGAAATTGCACATATACAGGCTTATTTGTCAATAAGTTGTAGCTCTCAATAGTTGTATTGGTCAAGAAGATCAAATGGATGGGAGAATAATCTAGAGACTCATTTTTCATGTCCATGATGATTTATAAATAGGTTCTAGCCTTCAAGTGTTCTAATTTGGTCATCCAAGTTAGCTAGTCGCAAACAAATATAATGGTGTGAAAAGTGAAAAATCCAGGCAGAGATGAATAGATAGATATGAAGGTTTGTGCATGATAGATTCATGCAACAAAGTGCATTAAGAGGTTATTTATGACTTGTAAGTCATGATCATGCTTTGATAAGCTTTGGAAGTCAGTGTATATGGTGAAAAAGTTCCTCACAAAATGACATGTTTGGTTCAGATAAGATTGTGTGATATAAGGTCAAGAAATTGGGCTACAAGACCAATACTTGCCATTAGAACATATGAATTTTCTAAGGATGGTTTGGAGATCTCATAGGACCATTTACATGTATCAAGAGTTATGACAAGTGTCTACACAGGTGTTAGAGGTCTACTTCACCATGACTAGTTATTGAGGTGAATTGACAGTTTTGAGTGAGTTGCAGAGATATTTTTGAGCCTTTATCTCATGAGTGAAAGTGTTCCAAGCATTTTGTGATGATCCTGAGGTCATGGAGAATCTGTTTACATGTTTCTTTTGTCAGAGTTTAGTAGCTTACGGGTGTTTAAGCTTCATTTTTTCAAGACAAACTTTTTAGGTACACAGTTCTAATAGAGCAGTTTGTCCTAAAGAAGCTTTCACGGTATGAATGAAAGATACAAGTCTAAACAAGTATGGAGGAGGTCAGTAGAGGTCAATGGCTAAGTGATTGAATGGTTTTTGATTGTTGGAAAGAGTCATTTGGGCCCAAGAAGATCAAGTTTTAGTGTTAAGAGGATAGACCTAATGCAATTAGGTCTCCATGAGACCTAAAGAAGAAATGAGGTCTAATTGAGTTGTTGCAGACCAAAAGGGGTTCAAAGTACGTTTGAATCATGTTCATAAGATATTCTAAGACCTATTGTATGGCTGACCTAAGAAGTTGAAGGCGTGTGGCCGACCAAGTAGTGTGTGACCATGAGACCAATATATATACAAGGCAGTTAAGGCCTATTTGAATGTATGCAACATAAGCGAATAAAATCTTGCATGGTAGAGCAAAAGGTCATCTTGAAATGAGAACATAACAGCAAAGTAGAGGTGTGGTGGTCAAAGTTTATGAGGTGGCTGAGTTGGTGTTGAGTCACTTAGGGAGTTGGTGATTCCTTGCAAGTAGGTGCTTGTTAAAGCCTAGTCAAGTGGGCACTTGACTTTATTGGGGTTGGTGCTCCAAGTTGAGTTAGTGCTCAACAGAATTTGGTCTTTTGTTTTAGAGGACTGTAGTCCATTTGCAGAAATCATAGTGGGTTTTCTTCCCCTTAAAGGTTTCCCACTCATATATGTGTTATCTTGTCCGAATGGTTCTTTATGCTTTGCTAGATCTCAATACTACTTTCTTAGTTCATGAATGATTGTGCATAATTGAATGAAAGTTTTTTAAACACTGATTCACCCCCCTTCTCAGTGATTGTGCTTCCAACACGATATACATTCTAAGCTTAGGCTTTAGGTGTTTCACTCAATACAGTTTAGATCTTATCCTTAGTCAACGTAATGCCCTAGACAAACAATCTAGGCTTGTAGCCCCCCCTTTAGTAGGACCCCTCCACATTCTTCCCTGCCAAGTAATAACCTTCAAATTTGGGCCTTCCATATTCCCTTTCCTTTGTCCTCGGGTCTAGCCTCGTCCTATTTCATTTAGGCTACCCATCATATCCCATCACGTCAGTTGTCTTGGCCAAACTTCGAGAAGTCAAGTCCACAGTTTAGCATGTGCTATTCGCGTGCATACGGACCCCTTGTACCTATCTGATGAGGTTGTGTCAGATCTGATATCGCACTTGTGTTATCATTTATGAAAAATGTGTAGTATTTGCTTTGAGATTGTTTGGTATCCTTTATAGAAAATGTGAATATTTTTTATTGTCATTCGTGGATAATTGCACCACTCTACTTTTATCCTTCCACCAAGAAAATGACACCATCCTTACTCTCTGGGACGAATTGGTCCAATTTAAAAATCATATCCTCCTTTGTGGACAGTTGTGTTTCTATTGCTATCCTTGGGCCTTTTCTTTAGATGACATATGGATGACTTAGTTGATGAGTTGCCAACAGGATCAATGACGATGACTGAAGTTGCCAACAAGTGTTGCAAATGATGAGTTGCTAATAGGATTTGTATTTTGTCAATGGGTTGCTTCAATTTTTACATCTACAACCTTTTGTACGTGATGGACCTACATGTTTTGCATTTCTTCTTCAATTTATCTCATCCAACAAGTCTGATTTGAGTGAGGATGAGTTGGCTAATCCACACACTCATTGTTCCATAGTCTTAACTATAGTTTAGGTTGTTTGTAATAAATAAACTGTAAAGGGGCATGCATCTTTATTGATAGAGGCACCCCTTAAATAAACATAGTCATATTTACTTAGTTATATTTTATGTTTTGTGTTAATAATAAAACTATCTTACGAGTTGAATTCCCATAGATAGTTGGTTATTTAGGTAGTTGGTTTTTACCGGTCATGAGGTGAAAACCTATATAATAATGTTTGAGTGTGTAAAAGGGTTGATGACATATTTGCACTCTATTCTATGTATCTATTTTGATTATTAATAAAATGTTTTGGTCTACCTACTGTAGACACAAGATTTACCCTAAGGTAGTTTTTATTTGTTGAAGTGATTTGAATGCTATCAGTGGTATCAGAGCATGGTAAAAGAAAGCATGGTGATCTCGAGTAAAAGAAGAGGTGCAAAACAAATTCATATGATTAGATAAAGAAAGCTCACGTGAAATCAATTTTGCAGTGAACAAGTTAAGGTATGCCCTTTATTAAACTTTGGTGTCAAAATTTGAAAATTATTCAAATATTTAATTTTTCAAATGCATTTTTAATTCATCAAAACATGTGATTGGAGGGATATATAAATTAAATACATTGAGAAATTAATTTTGTATGGCTATATACCTGAGGAAGCATCAAAATAATCTTCTTCCATTTTGAAGCCTGATCATCCTATAGAAGTTTTTTGTTCAAACCACATTCTTAAAATTATGCCCAAACAGAGAAAATCATCCATTTGTACGGCCTTTTCAAGCTTGCAAACCCCTATAACAATATGATACGGCCTCCATAAGTTTGTGGAAAAAATCTGAAATGAATTCGCTGAGTATTGCTATCATTTTGAATCTCTATCTCCTAGAAATAAGATCTAAAACACCCTGGGAAGCTTTTAGAATTTGTTTTTGAATGGTACAGCCTATATTTTCACCTGTACGGCTCCCATGGCATCCCACACATTCCAGCCATCATCCTTTTTGCTGAAAATCCTCAACAAGGACCCTGAAACAACTTAAAACCAGCATTGTACGGCCTTGTATGGACTTGTGAGGACATGGAAAGCCCTGAGATTTTCTGGGCAGCCATGGCATCCAGGGTGAAGCATGGCAATGGAATGAAGCAAGAATAATTAAGTTTCATTTTCAAATGTTTTTGATATAGTTTCATTAAAAAATTTAAGGTTGGGGGGGTCCACAAGTCAAAGCAGCTTTTTACCTTTTTTCAAAAAAAATCATGGATGAAATAATGTTTACTTCGCAAAATGATTTTTTATTTATTTCCATAGAAACAAAAATCAGGGTTCAATAAAAAAAATTCTTTATATGTCTTGTAAAAGCTCATAGAGCAATTGAAGACTTATTTTGTATAAACCCTTGGAAGTTGGAGGTCCAGGGTTCAAATCCTCTTTTTGGTCAATTTGTTTTTTTGAGGAATATTCCATTTTTTTGGACTCTTTTGCATATTTTGTATATTGTAAAGGGCATAAATCGTGTAAAAGAGTGAAAAATAATGGGAGAGAAAAATAGTTGTGTTTTTTTGGTGAAATAAGGGTGTAATTGGTGAAAATAAGGGTGTGATTGGTGAAATAAATGTGTAAATTTTTGTTTTTTTGTGATGTTAAGTGCAAAACCCATCCAAAATCTTTCATTTGCTTTACATGGAGGTTAAGTGAAAAACCCCGTAGAAGCATTGTTTTGTGCCAAGTGTTATTGTGAGTGTGTTGCTTTTTTATTTTTCGCATTTACTTTCATTTCACAATGCCGAAAATTCAAAATTTGCTTTCAGATAGTGATCATTTAACAATTTTCAATTACACTGATTGGAAATGTTTAATGAAACCATCAATAATTTTCAATGAATTATGGGATGTTGTGAAGAATGAAAACCTTGTGTTGCCTACAGAACAAGTTAAACTTGATATTTTCAATATGCGTGATTCTAAAGCCTTAGCTTTAATCAAGTGTTGTTGCACTTACATTCATATTGAAAACTATCCCCATGGTTACACTGCATGGAAGACTTTATCTGATTTGTATGATAAAAAAGCCCAAGCATAAGAAGATAGATATACATATGCAGTTGTTTACTTTGACATTAAAGGAAGATGGGGATATAGGAGAATACATGTTTAAGTTGAAGAACATTGCTATTGAGTATACTAAGGCTGGGATCGGTAAACTTGATGATGATTTCATTGTAACTACTACATTGAAAAGACTACCTGTGTTATATAGAAACTTTGTGAAAATGCTTCATGTCTATGGCAAGATCATAAGCATAACTTTTGATAACCTGTCTGAGTTGCTTATTTAGCAAGACCTTTCTCTACCTAAGAAATCCAAGAAAATTGAGGAAGCCCGTGTTACAAAGTCCAAGCCTAGTTCTTCTTCTTCTAGGCAACACAACCATAGAGGGCAAAGTTATAGAGAGGGTAGAGGTTATAGAGGAGGAAGATTTCAAAATAGAGGCAGAGAATATAATCAAAACAACTATTCTAATCAACAATATAGCCATTCTCATTTAAACAAGATGAGTGATAGAAGATGTGGTCACAACTCTTATAGAGGTAGAGGTCGAGGTAGATCAGACATTCAATGTCATAGATGTAGCAAATTTGGTCACATTGCTTCTCAATGTAGGATTCTTTTTGATAAAATTCAAAGGCCACAAAAAGTAACTAAGTCTAACTCTGCTCAATATGTAGACCATGAATATGATGAATCAGAAAATGCTGCTCATGAATTTGCATTCACTGTTTTAGGGAACATTGCTTATATGGAATATGAGGCTAGAGATGAGTTCACAAATGTGTGGGTTAAAGATAAAGGTGCAACCAAACACACAACATTCAGGCAAGCCTTTTTTTGGACTTTCAAAGAAGCATCTCTCACTCCAGTATCCTTGGCAAATAAGTCTATGCATGTTCCATAGGGTCTTGGGTCTATTCGGATTCTTCTTCCTAATGGTTATATTAATGGTTATATCAAATACTTGGAGAATGTTTGGTATATTTCCACATTGCAAAAATATCTTCTTTCCTTGGTAACTAGCCATAAGAAGGGTTATTAAATTGTGCTTGAAAATGGGCTCATTTATATTACCTCAGTCAAAGATGGATACAAAATAATGTATACAGGTTATGAGGATGGAAATTTGGTTTGTTTGCATTGCAAGGTGCTTCCTCCCATAATGGAACCAACAACAGTTGTTGATACAGGTACAGGTACAATGTCTACATAGCGTTTATGGCATCTCCGCTATGGACATTTGAATGATCACTCTTTAGTGGACTTGCAACGATATGGCATGGTAAATGGTTTGCCAACTTTTTGCAAAGATGGTATTCTTTGTGAATCACGTTTTAGGCAAACAAAACAAAGAAAAATTACCTAAGCATACTTCTTGGCGGGCTAACATATATTTGCAGTTAGTTCATAGTGATGTTTGTGACATGCAGAAGTCATCCATTGGTACTACAGTGTATTTGAGAAACAAATCCCCTACAACTGCACTTTTGGATAAAACTCCATATGAGGCTTGGCATGGGTTTAAACCAAAAGTTAAACACTTAAAAAAATTTGGATGTCTTTGCTTTGCATTAGTTCTTGTTGAACACAAAACTAAGTTGGAACCTCGAAGTAGAAAATGCATCTTTCTTGGATATTCAGAAAATAAAAAGGGGTATCGTTTGCTTGCAAATGATACAAGCAAATTCATAGTGAGCAGGGATGTTATATTTAATAAATTTGGTGATATGAATATTGCAGAGATTCACTCACAATTTGACAAGTTAGAGAGGAAGATTCAAAAACGTGCAAAGGGATTGAATAATGCAGCAAATTTTCATAGATTGTGGTATGAGACTCGTATCCCTTCCATTTCTTCTACTTCCTCAAGTATTTCACAAAATAATGACATAGAAAATGTTGAAAATTCTCTTTAAGTCTTCTTTCAAATGATGCACATGAAGAGAATTCTAGTATCCCTGATCTTAACAATTTAGACAAATATCCAAAATGGGCTCAAAGTACTTTTTCTAACCTGAAAGTTGATAAAGTTGGTGTAACAGATCCCAGGAGTTCTTGTAAACAAGTAAATTATGCAATTGTTGTTACTACTTCCACTGAGCCATCCACTTTTGAGGAAGCTTCTACTACTGAACAGGTTTGGCAAAATGCAATGCAAAATGAGTATGATGTCATTCGTAACAATAATACTTGGGTTTTGGTTGATCCTCCTCCACATGTTCAACCCATTGGATGCAAATGGGTTTATAGGGTTAAGTATAAATCAAATGGCTCCATTGATAAACATAAGGCAAGGCTTGTTGCGAAAGGTTATGCCCAACAAGAAGGCATTGATTATGAGGAAACATTTGCACCAACTGCCAAATGGCACACTATTCATATGGTTTTTGCTTTAGTAGCACAAAATGGTTGGAAAGTACATCAAATGGATGTCAAAAATACTTTTTTGAGTGGTGATTTACAGAAAGAAGTGCATATGAAACAACCCCAAGGTTTTGAGAAAGTGGGTGCAGAACACAAAGTGTACAAATTAATCAAAGCTCTCTACGGGCTCAAACAGGTACCCAAGGCTTGGTATGAAAAAATGGATTTCTACTTACAGAAAATTGGCTTTACACGTATTGAATCTGATTATACTCTCTATATTCAAGTGTAGGGAAAGAAATTGTTAATTCTTATTATTTATGTTGATGACTTGTTTATCACAGGAAATGATGAACACCATAACAAGTCTATGAAAAAGGAACTAAAAGAAGGGTTTGAGATGACAGATCTTAGACTTCTTCACTATTATCTTGGCATAAAAGTTACTCAAAAAGATCAAAGTATTTTCATTTCACAAATTAAGTATATTTTTGAATTATTAAACAGGTTTGGCATGAATGATAGCAAACCTACCATCATTCCAATGGAAAGTAACTTGAAATTATCTAAGGATGATGATAGTGCCTTTTTTTATGGCAGAAAATACTGACAGTTAGTGAGAGGTTTGATATTCTTGATGACTACTAGGCCGGATATATCCTTTGCAGTTGGAATTTTGTCTAGGTTTATGCAGGAGCCTAGAGAAATTCATTGCATGTAGCAAAAAGAGTAATTCGTTACCTTTAGGGAAAGAAAACATATGGCCTTGAGTACCGCCGCAACAAGAACTTCAAACTTGTTGGGTATTGTGATGCAGATTTTGGCAGATGTGTGTATGATAGAATGTCCACAACAGGGTACACTATGCATATGGGTTCAACTGCCATTGCGTGGTGTTGTAAGAAGCAGGATACAGTGGCAAATTCATCAATAGAATCAAAATACAACGCAACATGGGCTGTTTCCAAATAAATTGTTTATTTACGACGCATTCTTAAAGATCTTTAGATTGCTCCTACACAGTTATACATTGATAATCAAAGCGCGATCAAAATGTCTAAAAATCTAATATTTCATGCCAAAACAAAACATATGGATGTCAAATATCATTATCTGTGAATGCTAGTGTCGAATAAAGTACTTGGTCCAATATATTGCCCAATTGTTGATCAGACAACTAATATCTTCACAAAACCTCTTGATAGAATTAAATTTGAAAAATTCATTAAAATGTTTGGTATGTGTCCAAAGAACTGACTTTGGATCATGGGGGCTTTGTTAGGACTTATTCCAAAGTCTTAACTATAGTTTAGGTTATTAGTAATAAATAAATTGTAAAGGGGCATGCATCTTTATTTATAAAGACACCCCCTTAAATAAACATAGTCATATTTACTTAGTTATAATTTATGTTTTGTGTTAATAATAAAACTACCTTACGGGTTGAATTCCCGTAGATGGTTATTTAGGGAGTTGGTTTTTACCGGTCATGAGGTGAAACCCAATATATTAATGTTTGAGTGTGTAAAACGGTTAATGGCATATTGGCACCTTTTTCTATGTATCTATTAGGATTAGTAATAAAATGCTTGTGGTCTACCTGTTGTAGACACAAGATTTACCCTAAGGTGAATTTTATTGGTTGAAGTGATTCGAATGATATCACTCATCTAGCCGATAGATGCAGTTGATAAAGGTACAATACAAAAACTCCAGTGATAAAGCAACAACTCCATACATCTTCAAGAGCAATTGAGGGTGCAAATGGAATAGAAAGTACAAGTGAAAGCGACATTGAACCTCTAAAGGCGGTTGTAGTTTGGAAACAACTAATAGCCCCAAATATGAAACTACTAGTGAAAGCAAAAATGAAAGTGATAGTAAACCATTGGGATTTGCAGCGTTTTGGACAAAACTAGCAACTTTGGCAGGGAGATGAAAGTGAAAGCGAAAGTAAGCCATTGGGGTTGTAGTGGTTTGAACCCAACTAACAACTGTGAAGGGAGTGCACATTCTCGGTAATGGAGATATGTTGCACGATTTCCTCCAAGTTTAGATTAAGGGGGATGTTGATGCTAAACGCACCTATTGTAATCCCGACTTAACAAGAATGTGTAGATATCCTTAATCTATGGCTGTAACTCATGAAGCACCAAGCTCTGTGACCATTGGAAGACGTATGTGTACCTACTTGTAGGTGCATATCCATGAGTAGGCCTATTAGTAACATGTTTCCCCAATGTACCTAGGCCACCTTTAAGTGTGGAGGGCAAGGGAGGGTAGTGCTCTCTTAACTTAAAGCCTACCTTAATGGTGTAGGTGTATCATCTATTGTACCCAAGTAATAAAGTGATAAGTGAGAGTAATGTGTAGTGTGATCTCTCTCTCTCTCTCTCTCTCTCTCTCTCTCACACACACAGATTGATCTATTGTAATGTTTGTGGATGATGCTATGAAATCATGGAGTAGAGTCGTTCGATGTTTGTTTGTCTTCAATAATCTAGGTTATGATTAACTAGATCGGGTATATCACCGGTTCTTCCACTATGCACAAACCATCTATAAATAGAAATAAGCCCCTATGATAGACTAGAATAATTTAAATGGCAGATAAGAATTCAATTTTATGTACTTGGAAACAAAAACAAACAACAAAATAGACAGCACAATAGGCAACCAAAGAGACAAAACTCGAACAACAAAACTAAAAAACAAGCAAATTTATTGCAATTGGCACTAACAGATTGAAATATTGGTGAAGTACATTGATGAAAAGCGAAACATGTATTCATAAGGAATTGATGTTGTTCAGGGCCGAGATTTTGGAAGATACCTGCAAGAAAGTGCTTTATATTTAGCCCAAGATCAAGAAGACGATGCAATTGTCTCTGTCATCTATCACGTAAAGGAGGAGGATTCATGTTTATTTATTCAGCAGTCAATCGGATCAGCATCTATCAATTTGGTGAAAACCAAACAAGTTGCTCAAAATTAGTTTGATATGGTAGGATCAAAGAGGATCTTTGTGTGGGCTTATTTATCTCGTGGTCAAATGTCATTGGCCACATACACGTTGAATTATACAACACCAAATGTTTGTCATTTCAAATGTGTTTAATCAGATTGTCCTGATCAATGAACTGCTATTACCACACCTAATATTGTTCCTAAAAGACATAAATTTTAGTGTCACAAGTCAACCTACGATGTTGACTCAAAGAAAACTATGTTAGATAGACCTATGACTTGACTCTTGATAATTCCAACTAGGGATTGTCAAAAACTAATCAACGGATAAATTGAAGAAGGCACAGTTTTCTCTCTAAAACATGATAAAGATGTAAATAAAAGAGCTAAAATCATATATTGTATCACTGCATCTATCTATGTATTATAGAAAGAAGTGCAAATACTTCGAATATCCAAATCGTAAATCAGTTTAGTACCTTAAAGGATGAATATATGACATGGTGAACCAAAATAAGATTATCCACATCAAATTCTGAACCTTGCAAAAGTTGATCTGCAATGTAGCTTTCTTGTAGATCATAGTTACAAAGACATCCTCTACACAACAAAATTCCAAAAGTCAGATGCAAAAAACCTAAATAATGACACTACATTTATCGCATAAACTATATATAGAAATATAACATTCATAGAACAAAATGGGCAGAAGATAAACCTGTGACTAAAAGTAACATACATGCATACAAGAATTATATCCTATAAGAGGCAAAATGAGATGCGCTTAGAGATAACCATAAAAAATACCAATGACGGTAACAAACAACTATAGATAGCCTAATACAAACAGCATGAAAGACACCAAGGGAATACATTATCTGTTATGCAATGCACTTAAACAACAGGATACATCACAAAAGAATAAATCTAACAATGTACGCTGATTGCTCATATACCATTAACACATTGGCAATGAAAAAGTATTTTACTTATTGCATTTGGGCTACCATGTGCATAGTGACTCGTTCTCAATAAAATGAGGCTCTCAGATACATAGCACTAAACTCCGCCACATCATTGCACAACTGTGTATACAAGAAAAGTTTGGGTAAAGGTGGCAACAGCTGACAATACACACAACTATCCAACCTAATTATCATGGTATTTTTTTGGGACCCCTGGTTCAGTACAGCTTTGCCACATACATACAAAAAATATTTAAAAATATATATGAATATATAAACAGAATTTGCTGTTGGGCCTAAAATGGGGCATCTACAACATAGTATCCTATAAATAGGAAAAAGGAGAAGACCATTCTAAGTCCAACACATACAAGATGGCAGTCCATAAAGCTGTCCGTGGCTATAGACAAGGGCCGTGTGCAAAGGAGGTTGGAATGGATCTGTACGGGGAGCCTACATATACAATCTCTGAAGGAGATAGAGAGTGAAGAACCTTACTAGATTCAAGGTGTCATCAGACACTAAAGCAAGCACTATAAAGACTAAAATGCCATTAGCAGGTAAGCAAGAGCTATGAAAAGGTAAAACGAAATGAGACAGTAAAGCAAACGTTAAGTAACAATAATGTCAAAGATAGCAATAAAGTAACAAGCATGTGCTAAACTATACTATCAAATACATGAGACATACAACATCAACAATATCAACCAAAGTACAAAAGGAAGTGGGATTAGAATTAAGGACACTTGCCTTTGGTTCACTTGTCAGCGCATTAATCTCCCCTTTTGCTTCTAGCACTTTGTAAGGGGCAGTTGTAGGTAAAGTCAAGATGGGTAGGTCAACCCCTAAGGAGACCAAAGGCTTTAGAATGAAATTCCCTGCATTGATGTGCTACAATCTTCCTTCTCTCTAGTATTAACATCTTTTGGAGGTGCTTATGTGCTTTGTTGGTCTCCTTGCCTCATAATTGTTACCAATACACGCGTGAAAGGTCATTTAAAAAAAGCCTAATCATGACAGTTGGTCGTCAAATAGAAGTCTTAAAATATATACGCGATTATAAATCCCATAAAAAATTGATTAGGGAAGCTCCAATCACTTAAAATATTTGTTCCTTTTTCCTCAAATTATTTAATAAATTTTCTCAATGATGGAATGAGGCTTTATTTATGAACTTTAAAATGCAACCGGATCCTCCTTTAGTTACAGTACATCTGTTTTGGGCTGTAACACGCAAGACTCCAAAATGCAACCAAGAATAAATATTTTATAGAATATTAAGTAGTTCAAGAACTTGGTTCATCCAATCTAAGAATTTCTTTTCAAAATCATGTAACATGCAAGAGTCTAAATGGAAGATCACTTTATTCATTGTCCATGTGTGTTTTTAAAATTCTGTGACAAAAAATAGATGGTTGCACTTTGTTGACACCTCTAAGAAACTACAGCTTTAAAAAATATTAAACGCTTACTATGACTATCATCCTAATGTCATATAAGGTTGCTTCCAATTATTAATTAATTTAGGACCAACCACAACATATTCTAAATTGCAACCAATGACAGAAAAACGGAGATTAAAATATATTTTAACTTTTGCATATATTTCTTCACTATGAATGCTCACACATATACTTTGGACTGGTGACTATTGAGAAAGAAGAAACAAAGAACTTATATTTACATCCACAAATAAACAAAGCAGATCAATGGGGTGCAAAAGTACATTCACTTATGATAGAAAAGTACTAGGATAAAACAAACCCGGGATCTTCAAAGTAACTAAACACTAAAACAAGGAAACATAAATAAGGGCTAAACCCTTGACTATATGATCCATGTAAAGGTACAAATAACCATGCAAAGTACAGGCCACTTTGGAAACAATTAGCCAATGAAGAACAAAGTTGGATCCCAAGGCTCCAAACCACCACAATCACATGTTTGTAGGAAAGCTCAGAGCCACAAAACCAACTACCTCATATTTCACCAACAGAATTGGACCAATGTAGGATCTAATAATGTTTATATGAGAAAGTCAAAGACTATGAGGAAGGATGGACAATCATAGGAGAAAGCAAGTACTTCCCCTCAAATCTCTCCAAACAATCAAAGTCAATGAATATCTAGAGGTGGAGAGAGATCTATTAATGTGTTCTTGTGCACATGACCTAGGCTATCGACAAAAAGAACTAGGTCCTCGACTGAAATGTGTAGACATCCAATTCCTAACACCATTTGTGTTGAAATTGTCAATCTTACTCGAATTACACTCAAATGCACATTTTAGGTCAAAATCCATAAAATGCTCTAAATGGTTCAAACTTGTCACTTACAAGTACCAGTTTAGATCAAAGTATCCCTAAATAGGGCAATGCATTTTATGAGCCAGCGAACTTTGATTAGATCATTTTGAGTCAAAATGACAATTTTGCCATTTAGTGCTCCTGATCACTCTTTTCTTCTAATTCATTGGTACACGTCACGTACCTTTGTTATTTGGTGTTGGCAACATCCTAAATGGGAATACAGCTCCAACGCATCTAACATCGTCTTCCAGTTCATCTCCAATCAAATTACGACCCAGTAATATGACTTTCTGACCATTTTGATTAATTGAAGGCCAATTTTAAAATAATTGCACAAATGTTGATTAACCTTGTTTAAGGCTAATTAATCCAAATCAAGAGCTTAAGTGGATTTTCCATGAGTTGTTGAATATTTCTTTTTGAAAATTGATTCCTATTAACTACATCATCAAGGGACATCATTTCGTGAGAAGACATCCCTATGCCATAAATGCCACAAATATCAAGATTATGGGTCACCCATGCCTAGTTAATGCCTCCCATGCCTCTTCAATGCCCCTTCTTCCAAGGTCATGATGAAGATAATTATGGATTTAATTCCAAATATTATGATTATCCATGGCCACACATCTCAATCTTGAGATGGACGGTCATGGTTGATCCTGACCAATCTCAAAAATCTATAAATAGAGAGGCCATGGACATGAATTTTAAGCTTGAATATTGCAAAGTTATAACGTTAAATTGTTCCCACAATCCTTTGCATTTGATCATTGATATTGTTTATTGATGGGCTAGTTTAGTGATTTCAAATCATGAGCCTAGGTTTTATGGAGTGTTCTTGAAGCATTGGAGAAGTTTGCCACCATTGTTGACAAAGACAAGGATGTTTGATCAAGGGTGAACATGTTTTTGAGTCACATAGGTATGGTGAATCCATTTGGGAAGGTAATATGATGTTTTCTTTTATTTGTTTCTTGCTATCCTTTGTAATTCCCATAAGAATAGATAGGCTTAGTTAGTTATTTATGCATGTTTCATTATTTATGGACTAATACTTGACTAACTTGCTTTGTAATCCTCACTACATCTTGGCACGCTCGATGGGACTAGACGCATCTCACCTGAAGAAGATCATTTTGCAACTTTAAAATATTCATTTGGACCCTTAAAACTCTTGCAAATTGACTTTCTAATTTTATTTTGCCATTTTTGTTTGCCACGATTTTACACAGTAACCGACGTCGGCAAGTAAGACCGACATCGGTTGCATATCTTAACCGACATCGGTTGTATACCTATCATCGGTCACATTGGTATAATCGATGTCGACATCGGTTGCATATCTTAACCGACGTCGGTTAGCAAAACCGACATCGGTTGTATACCTATCATCAGTCACATTGGTATAACCGATGTCGATTAGATAACCGACATCGATTAGAAAATGTAACTGTCGTCGGTTATATAAACCAACATCAGTCATTGTGTTTTCTAAAAAACACAGACCCGAGAGCTCTTTTTCTAAAATCTATTGTTTCAAACCAAAAAGAGCTTCAATGCTAAAGGACATGCTGACATTTTTGCTACATGACCAAACTTGACTTTTGCTCAAAACATGTTTAAATCACCTTTTACATGCTTAAAAATCAATTAGGAACCTTGTTTTGGTGCTTAACAAAAGAATTTAGCTGCTTATGGTGAATGTTTTCAAAGTTCACAATCTTAAGACCAAAGGGTCAAATGAACACCACCAAATCTTTCATTTGGGTTTAAAATTGAACACACTTGTCAATTTTTGTTTGCAATAGTTGATTAATTAGATTTTGTTTGGCAAAAAGAGGAATGTTGCGTGTATGCGCTTTCATTTGTCCCCTTTAGGGAACCATTGGAATCAAAAGCGTCATTTCTATTGCAAATAGTCTAGTCCAAGGCTTAGAAAGAAAGTCGTCTAAAACACTCCCCAATATCTCGTCAAAGTTTGGGTAATCTTGAAAACGACCCTAAAGTCCTTCTATTTTATGCTTTATTTATTTTTCATGCAAACTTGGCTTGCGAGGGGGACATCATTACCTACCGCAAGTTCTTTAGGGAAGCTTTGATCTGGGGTTTCACCTCCCGGCATTGACTTCATTTGACTCCTTTGGAGTTGCACATGAGACGTATCTACATTTGGACATCGCACTACACTGAGCGAATAGCAGGATGTAGTGGTTGTAAAAAGGACTAGACCTTTTTACAACTAGCCAATGCCAGGGTCACCCAATTTCCGTGCTTGTCTTTTGCATCGTTTGACGTGAAATTCATTGTGGAATTGATTCCCCTAGAATGATCGAAACCTTTCTAGTTTAGTAGCCCCCACTTTGTCGTACCTTGTCAGTTTAGACTTGAAACGTTTATTTTTTTGTCATTAGCTTACTTGGTCTTGATTTGTGTCTAAAACTGCTTGTTAACCCAATGAACTTTACCAAAACACATTGTCCCCAATTTTCTTGAGCAAGGGAGGCATTACGCTGTCCAATTGGAAAATTCACCTTTTTCCTTGTTCAAATTGTTATCAAAAGCTTTGTGTCATGTCATCCACTTTGACGCAGTCATGCTGCCCAATTGAGTCTATATCTTTTACCCAATTTGTTTAAATCATTCATTTATAATCCACATTCGAAATGAACCTTTCTGAGTTCTAAGGGTTGGTGTGTCAAAGTGGTTCGTCATTTGCGCACTAAGCTTGTTTTAACTTGGGTTCAATTTTCCATTTGGATTGAAGGTCGTTCATTAAGACTCAAAATCACATTATCATCTTGGTGGACTCAAGTCATCTTGTGTATCGCTCATGCTTTGAGTCTTAGAACATAGTTTATCCTACTGGAATCATGTGGCGACGTGCTACCTATTTGGTCCTAGCTTTGTACTTAGTGATTCGTGTATGTTTTTACATCTTGAGTTGCTTAGTCCATTTTGTCTTCTTCGTAATCCGGAGAGCTTTCCTCTAAAACTTCTAGGGTCAACTTGTCAAAGTTGAAACTAGCATTTACAATGCGAACGTATCACAAAGATCTAGGCTTTGGTGTACTAGTTTTCACCTTGGGTCTTTGAGTTACACTCTTCCGATCTATACGATTTCAACTTTACCAAAGGTTGAGTAAACTCGTGAACCAAATATTATAAATTGTGCGTGGTTTCAAACCACCCTCCCTTATAGTCTCATTGGTACCTTGGTTATTTGTTTAAAAGATAGCCGAAGCATACTTTGTTTGGTTGCCAAACATTGGTCCAAAGTTAGTCAAACACACAGAGTAGCTCTTTTAGACATGACTCAAAGGTTCACTCTTAGTGGGGCCTCTTATGGCCTTAGTTATGAAAATGAGCAATTTTATGATGGTCAAGATAACCTCGTTGTTTTTGATGATATCCCCGCAACAGTAAGATCCGAAGATGATTACAATGAATATCAACCCCAAGAAGATCAAGACGAAGCCCTTCTTAGATTGATAGAATCAGGTGCTAGACTACCTTCTGACTTTCCTACAGAACAATTGCATACCTTAGAGAAGGAGAACGACGGCAAGAGCAAGCTTTTGCACAAATAGACATACCTTCTTCTAACAAAGGAAAGGAAATACAAAGAGTCAAAACCCACAAATCCGGATCTTCTAGCTAAGATTAAGATAATAAGTCAACGATATGCAGATCAACTTGTCACAGACTTAACTGACTCCCTAGTTGCCACTTCAATTCACAAAAAATGCTTCGAAAGAACAAGGAAATGTGGTTGAAAGTACGCAACAAATATTGGATGAGGATATTACCATAGTGGATCAAGGTAATCTAAATGAACAGTTAAAGACACAAGAGACCTTACAAAGTGTTCCATTTGACAAGGAACATACATTCTTCAATCATCAAGAACCTCTTCTCACTTTAAAAACTCAAAAACCCAAACATTCAGTTCGAATTGAGGAAATCCCTCAAGACAATTTGGCTAGTTCTTTTCAACCAACCCAAAAATTGGTAAATAAACATAGAAATTTTCAAAATCAACAAAGTACAAAACAGCCAAATTCAGAGAATGTTTTACAATCCAAGTATCAACGGCCTATGTTATCAACTCAAGGAGCAAATCAGAACCAAGCCATGGATCAAAAGTTATACAATCCCTATGGATCCACACAAAATCAGGGGCACATTCCACCCCAACAGCAACAAAACCAAGGGCACATTCCACCCCAACAACATCTTATTCAATCCACAAATGCACCAAACATGCAAGAATGGAATTCTATGAAGGAAATTATTCAAAGATTGGAGATGAATAGAGTCAAAAAGTACAAATTCGATGAAATATGCCGATATCCATTTGATTTATCCATTCTCCAAAACCCCTTTCCACCTCATTTTGAGGCACCCAATTTTGACAAGTACAAAGGAAAAGGAGATCCACGCGAGCACGTACAAGAACTCTTCGTCTTATGTCAAGAGATTGCCTATAGTAGCGAGTACTTACTACAATTATTTCCATGAAGTTTAGCTGTGCAAGCTCTTGATTGGCTACTTAAACTACCCAAAGGATCAGTTGCGGATTGGAACGACTTATCAGAAAAGTTTGTTAACCATTTCTCATACAACATAGAACATGAATTAACTGTTGTTGACTTATGCAAAGCCAAGCAACGTGATGGTGAAAGTTTCGTTGCATATCTGCAAAGGTGGAGAGCATTGGCAGGCCGCTTTCAACATAACTTGCCAGCCAAACAGTTGGCTGATATCTTTGCACAGAATTTGCATCTTGAAGTTGCGCATAATTTACGGTTAGCTTGTGCTAATTCATTTGAAGAAATTATTGACAAAGGAGTGCATATTGAGAAGGCTCTTATTGCTAAGGGCCTTGTTAAGAATTTTGCGCAAGGTCAAGCGTCTAATCAGAGTAAATCACCAGCTCAAACAGTTATGCAAGATAAACCTAAAGGCTTTAGCAAACATAAAAACATGGTCGGAAATGGGGTGACTGAAACAAGACATGTACAAATAGTAAAAGCTATGCCTCCTCCAAATGTACAATTAACTCCCCCAAATCCACTACCTACTTTGCAGAGACATTTTCCATGAAGGACATTTCATAACAATTTCAGAGTCTTTAGCAGTTTGGGAGAATCGGTTGAAACAGTGTTACAAAAGCTCGTTGCAGATAATTTAATTGTATGGCCAGTATCAAGGCCATTTCCTCAAGATCAACCAAAACCAGATTGGTACAAAGAGAACGAATGGTGTAACTTTCATCGTGTTGCTGGTCACGGTGCATATCGTTGCATTCAATTGCGACATATTATTGAGGACTTTATTGAAAGTGGTGAACTAGAAATTAAGTTGGCCCCTAATCAAGATATGGGAATCTCTAAAGACCCCTTTCCTCCACATGATCCACCACCACCAAGAAACAATCAAAATGATCACAATCAAGGATAGAGACAAAAACAGAACCAACAACAAGGTCAGAATCGTAATGAGCATAATCGAAATCATAATGCCCACACTAATAATGTGGCTTATAGCAACATACCTTACGACTATAATAATACTATGAGATGCATTTCTGCAACCCACATTGCCACTGTTACTGTAAAACCGCGTGGCCAATCTCGTGTTCCTCACAACACAGGACCCATCATTATAGGGTCAGCACCCTCTCCCCCTAGTAATACCATGTCGGATACGCATCATCATGTCGCTACTCCGTTTGCATGGGTTACTAATTCTGAACAACAGCACCTTTCTTCTAATTATAAAGGCTCCTCGCTAAGCCAAAATTGTAGCAATATAGTTAGACGCCCACAAGTCACCATCCAAGGCCCTTTGCCTTCCTCTTCTAATTATAATAACTCCTTGCCACCTCTATGTTGTGCAGTCGCAACTAGACGCCCGTGAGTTACCATCCAGGGCCCTTCACCCACTTCTTCCATAAAACCAAATGAGAACATTGTGCCAACGGTTCCAAAGCTGGATACTGTCCCAACAAAGACTAAACTAGTTCAAACCATAATTCAACGACCTTATAGTCTAGCATATCAATTATATAAAACCCTACACAAATTTCCATATTAGAACTCTTGTGGACATCTGATGTCCATAGAACCATCTTCAACAAACTTTTGCAAGAGTCTATTGTGCCTAGTGATATAAACATTGTTCAGTTCCAGAACCTAGTTAGACACTTGTCTCCATTTCGACAAATCACATTTGATCAAAACGACATGTCCACCCTCGGTCCAAACCACCATAACCCACTATACGTTGAGATAATCATTGCCGATCACAAGATCAAGCGGGTTCTTATAGATAATGGTTCAAGGTTGAACATCATATCTCTTAATTTGGTACAACGATTGGGCTACATGGATAAAGACATTCAGCGAAAAACTATTACAATCAAGGCTTACGACAACGCCGAGAGGGAGTCATCTGGTACAATTTGGTTGCCAGTCATGGTTGGGTCTATTTCTTATCATACATTATTCCATATTGTGGATATGGAGCTTCCTTATAACATACTTCTTGGTCGTCCTTGGATCCATGAAGTACTGGTAATTCCATCTACTCTTCACCAATGCCTTAAGTTTCCCCATTATGGGATCGAAGTTACTATTCCCGCTGATCAACAGCCATATCAATACTGCAAACATCTTGAAGCAGAGGTTTGTAATTATAACTATTGCCAAGGTTCTGAATTCATTGCAAAGAACAAAGCCATCATTTCTCATCCATCTCCATCTAATTATATAGACCCTAGTGATCTAGCCTCCACTTTAGTCAATCCATTTCCTGCTACTCTAGCCAAGAAGGTTATTATTAAAGACGTAAGCATTTCCACATACCATTTGAAGGACGTCCTCCATATTGCAAAATTACCAAAATCCCCTAAAACATTTGGTAAGCCTAAAACTTCCCAAACTCCTAACAGACCCAATCAGATTTGGCAACCAAAGAAGCAACAACCAAAACCTCCTGTGATTTTTGTACCTACAATTGCACCAAAGAAAGATCGAGAGGCTTTTATCGAGGAAGATTGGTTATGTTCTGAAAGCCTTGTTGATTGTTTTCAGAATCCAAAGTATCCTATCCCTAACCAGATAATGGATCATCTTGACTATACAAGGAAAGGCCTTGGCCCACAAGCGCAAGGAATTTTAGAACCCTTATCCACTGGAGTTGTCAATTGGAATCATGGTCTCGGTTTTAAACCACCAGAGGATGACCTCATGACATTTGATAGTGACTCTTCCGAAGTGACTAGTAACGAGACTCCTAGCAGCAACACAACGTCCCATTATAGCGTTTTCGATGAACTTGTTGACTCGGATTTGTTTGATTCAAATCCCATATTAACCATAACACCTATTGGAGCTTCCCATCCTGAAGCAAAAACCCGTGCTACTGGTGCTTCCCTTCCTAAAATAGGACATTATATCTTTGCCATTGGTGCTTCCCGCCATGAAGCAAACCCTCACTATAACCTATGCCTTTGCCATCCTGAACTCATTGATTGGGATCAACAAAATTCGGTCATATGCCTCGATGAGTTTCAAAATGAAAAATCGATTGCAAAATATATGGGCCTACGAGATGCATTCCCCATTAGTGATCATAAGCAGTGTTTTTATTTTTCATTGGATCCTTCTACCTACTTTAAAGAGTAGGCAAACTTTTTTAGTCATAATAAAGAACAAACATCAAGATCTTCAGGTGAAAACCTCTTTGAGGCACATGTCGATCAGGGAAAAAGTAAAGAAAAAGACAAGCCTTTGAGTGAAAACCTGTTTCAGGCGCTCCTAGGCGGGAAAGTTTGCTCATCCACTCAGGACATAGAAAGCCCATCCAGCCCAAGTTCCATAGCTAGTACAAGCATCTCTTCAAAACAACATCAAATATTTGAGTGTCTTGCTCTTGAATTTCCAGAGGTTTTTGCCAATTGGCCTTTACCTGAGAAGGTAGATTCTGATTCTTCATATTATCCGAATCTTTGGGAGGAACAAAAAGATATAGCAGAGGAAAATGATCATGACCATACATTGCCTACAATTCTAGAAGACGGATCCACGCTCCTTATGGAGAGCACAACAGCAGTGAATTTGGGAACCCATGAGGATCCCAAAATGGTTTATCTTGGAGCTTCCCTTACTGAAGCAGAACGTGAACATATTACATCCATTCTTAAGGATTATATAGACATCTTTGCATGGGCATACTCCAACATGTCAAGATTGGACCCAGATTTAGTGGTGCATCATCTTGTTGTTCACCCTGGTGCTAAACCAGTCAAGCAAAAATTGAGAAAGATGCATCCGTGCATCACCCTTTTGGTTAAGGCCGAATTGGAAAAGTTGTTAGGAGCCAATTTTATCAAACCATTGGACTACTCTGAATAGGTTTCTAACATAGTACCAGTGAGTAAAATGACCCCAGGCATACGTGTTTGTACTAATTTTTGTGATATCAACAAAGTATGCCCCGAAGATGATTTTTCTTTGCCCAAAATCGACATGATTGTCGACTTAACTGCTGAGTACGAGATGCTATCCTTAATGGATGAATATTATGGTTACAATCAAATCAAAATAGCCCCTAAAGATCAACATAAGACCGCATTCACCACTCCATGGGAGACATTCTGTTACCAAGTCATGCCATTTGGTTTGAAGAATGTTGGAGCCATATATCAACGTGCAATCACTGTCATTTTCCATGACATGATGCATGACATTGTCGAGGACTACGTTGATGATATACTAGCAAAATCAAGCATAAGAGCGGGACACCCTGACATTCTACGAAGAATATTTGAGAGGCTTCGTGCATATAAAGTCCGCTTGAATCCTAAAAAATGTGTCTATGGAGTCACATCAGGAAAATTGCTAGAGTTCATTGTATGACGAGGGATCGAAGTCGACCCTGCAAAGGTCAACGCTATTATGGAAATGCCTCCACCAAACAATCTTAAACAGTTGTGAAGTCTACAAGGAAAGATCCAATCTATACGCAGGTTCATTTCTCAATTGGCAGATAAGTGCCACCCATTTACCCATCTCTTAAAGAAAGGAGTAACATTTCAGTGGGATGAATATTGTTAGCATTTGCAAAGCTTAAAACATACTTGACCAATCCACTAATCTTACAACCTCCAACACAAGGAAAGCCACTGCTTCTTTATATATCAGCCACAGAACATGCACTGGGGGCACTTTTGGCTCAGCATGATGATCATGGTAAGGAACACATTTATTATTTAAGCCGCACATTAGTAGCCTATGAACATAATTATATGCCTATTGAGAAGGCATTTTAACCTATAGTGTTTGTCACTCAGAAATTGTGACATTATATGCTAAATAACAAAACTATTGTTATCGCCAAGGTAGATCCTCTCAAGTTCCTCTTATCTAAAGCAGCTCTTCAAAGACGCATGGCTAAATGGATTATGCTCCTCAGTGAGTTTGATATTGAGTACCAGAATCAAAAGGCAATCAAAAAACAAGTTCTTGCTGACCAACTTGCAAAAGCTCCTATTACAGCCACTCAACCTCTCAACTTTGACCTTCCAAATGATTCTATCATGACAATAGAACAAGCATCACAAGAACCTGAACAATGGACGCTCTATTTTGATGGATCCTTCACATTCCAAGGGTCTGGAGCTGGCATGTTGTTGATCACGCCACAGGGGGATTTGATCCCCAAAGCCTTCCATATACAATTTTAGTGTACAAACAATATGGCCGAATATGAGGCAATGGTTGCAGGGCTTCGTCTTGCCATACAGTGGGATATTCAAAGCTTAAAGGTCTATGGAGATTCGCAACTAATCATAAATCAAACAACTGATCAGTATCAAACAAGAGATGATAAGCTTGTTCCTTACAAGCAAATTGTCGATAACCTCAAAACACATTCTAAATCTCTGCAGTTTGAGCAAGTTTCGCGAGTCAACAACAGATCTGCCAACGCCATGGCAACAATCGGTTTCATGATTCAAATGCATGACAGTGCTAAAGAGTATCAGTTCTTGATTGAAAATCTTCTTCAATCAGCACATATTCTATCAGATTCAGAAAGGATATGCACCGTCGTTGATCCTAATCCCTCACCTGAACTACCATGGTAGCAAGATTTTTATAACTATTTCCATAGTCATGTATTTCCCACCAACCTTTCCAACAACCAACAAAAACTATTCCTTCATCGCTTAACACGTTATATCCTCTTTGAAAACACGCTTTATCATAAAGGCTATGATGGAACGCTTCTTCATTGTTTATCTTTGGGAGAATCCAAGCTGGCACTAAAGGAGGTTCATGAAGGAATATGTGGGGCCCATACCGATGGTGTAGTCCTAGCAAAAAAAACTCCTCTAAACAGGGTATTATTGGCCCAAAATGGAGACAGATGCTTGTAATTATGTAAAGAAGTGTGTTCCTTGTCAGCAGCATGGCAACTTCATACATGCACCTTCCTTACCATTGCAGTCGATTACAACACCATGCCCATTCTCAACATGGGGTCTTGATCTCATTGGAAAAATTAACCCGACATCTTCAAATGGCCATAAGCACATTTTGACTACAACTGAATACTTTACCAAGTGGTTTGAGGCCATTCCTCTCACTTATGTTACTAAGAAACAAATCGCCTAATTCATTCATTACCATATCATCTGTCGATATGGCATCCCAGCCCGTATTATATCCGATAATGGTGAATCCTTTGTGAACCAAGATGTGAAATCTCTTTGTGCAAAATTCAAGATCAAGCACAAGAAATCCACTCCATATAACCCGCAAGGCAACGAACAAGCTAAGGCGTCAAATAAAACCATTCTAGCCATCTTAAAGAAGATTGTCAATGATGTTGGTCGTAATTGGCACTTGCAACTCTTTCCTGCCCTTTGGGCTTATAGAACCAATCATTACACCCCAACTGGAGCTACTCCATACTCCCTTGGTTTTTGCACTGAAGCTATCATCCCAGTCGAGATTGAGATCCCATCATTAAGAATATCACTAGAGCACATTGAAGATAATGAAGACTATAGAGCCTCACAACTACACGAACTAGAGCTTCTTGATGGTAAGTGTTTGGCCCCCCTAGAAAATTTGCAGGCCTATCAGAACAGATTGTGGAGAAGCTACAACAAACACATTCTCCCTCGAGAATTTGAGATTGGTTAGGACCATATAGAACAGTTTTGAAAGTAAACCAGAAGAATATGAATGTTGAACCCAAAAAGAAATGCAAGTTTCAATCTAATTGTTTAGGACCATATATTGTCACAGCAAACTATGGATCAGGGGCATATCGATTGGCTAAACCTAATGGTGAAGAACTTTCAGAGCCCATGAACATCATACACCTTAAAAGGCTCTACGCATGAATAGCTTTAAACCATTGTCTACAAGACCCCTAACTTGGGGGCAACTTGTGCTGCCATAATTTTATCCCACCCTTCTATCTTACCTTGAACGCATTTTATACTACCCTAGTCCACTTTTCATGATTTTCAACCGTAAAAGCTTTGAATCCTTGGCAGTCTAAACATATTCTTCATCCTATTCTAGATTGCTCTCTTCGAGAAGCATATTCTTTGTTATGTCTAAGGCATGTTATAAGTTTGAACACTTTTTATCCCTTGACCAATTCTGATCTCGATTATGTCTCATGAACATTATGAATATCCTCAGCAGCAGTTCTACAAATCAGTTCGCCAGAACAGTATTGTGCAACTTCAGAGAAGTGAACAGAAACGTCTTCTCAGTTCCAGACCATTGCTACACTTTTACAGATAGATGAATGCAAATACTTCTTTTTTATTTCAGGTTGCACATTATTATGTCACATTTGCTGCTCTATATTGTTTTATCAAGATCCTCGCTCTCGTCGATTTGCGAGCATGGGCCGTTGCAACCGACTTAGCTGTGTTATTGGAACCTCTACTCTCAGGTCGTGCATCTCCTCGACTAGATGATCCCACTTTGTGCATATTTTATCCCAAAAATACCAAAAACATTATAACATGATCCACAAAAGAACAAAAACATTGTCTCACGCTTTTATATATTTGTACATTCCCATTCCACCATGCTACACTCTTCATCTTCTCCCACGCACTTGCCGTTTTGCAAGCACAGAAACACCAATTCATTTCATCTTCTCCCACGCACTTGCCGTTTTGCAAGATCATTCTTTCTCGTCTCATCAGATTCTTGTTTGCCATATCTTCCATTTCTTCTCTAAATCATGTTGGTTTGATCATCATTTTTCTTCTATCTCATTTCCTGGGAGAACTACATTTGACCTAAGTTCATGTTGAAACATACATCCATGGAACTATGTAGGCAGTGTCCACTTGTCTTATACATCTGGAGTCAGCTCGACCAACGCCTTCCTTTTTTTCTCTTCCCCCATTTCTTCTATCATTGTTCCTCTTTAATTAGGGAACAATAATCATGTCATTGTTCTTTGTTATGATAGGGTGGAAAGTAACGCCTCTACCACACATGCATGAATATTTGTCTTTAAACTACACTAACTTGGTTTTTGTTTGTGTGTTTATTTGAGTTTTCTTGGTGTTTTATTGTGTTTTCTTGGTGTTTTGTTGTGCTTTCGCACCTCTCCTTTTATTTCTTCTCATTTTTCTTACTTCTTGTCTCATTTTGGTCTTGTGTTTCCTTGTTTGTTTTTGCTTTTCTCTTTTGTGTTTCAAAACATCTTGATGATTCACAGGGATCTCGATTGTTTATATCTTGATCCTATGTTATTACATTGTTTTTGGACCATTTTGTTTATTTGATTGTTGTGGGTGTCTTGTTTTTCTATTTGATTTTGTTTTTCTCTTTTGTGTTCAAAAATGCCTTGACGGTCCACATGGATCTTGATTATTCATATCTTGGTCTCATGTCGTTAAGAAGTTCTTGCCTTTTGTTTTTTAAACATTTTTGTTCCTACTTAAGTCTTGATTGATCATATCTTGATTTCAAGTTAGGTTCTTTTATGTTTATCTTTTTCTTTGTTTTTGCTTTTTTGTTTAAATGTAAATCGCTGTAACTCTGGTTTTGGTCATTGTTTTACCGTTATCCTTAGTTATAGATATTCACATTTGAATTGGCTTAGTGCAATTAGAATCTTATGTCATTCTAGGTTATTCATACGTATGATGCCTAATTTCTTTTGCTATAGCAAGCACTTTGTGCTCATGTCTCAAAGTCTTAACGTCAACATCAGCTCCAATGAACGATTCTCAAGAACACTTTACAAAACCTAGGCTCATGATATGGAATTAGGCTTCTAGGTAACATGCATTTTGGGGTTCTTTCTCTATGCTTAGACGTGCATATCTTTGCATACATTGTAAGTCTAATCAATTCTTGATCATTTTTCATCATTCCTCATTCCATTCTCTCCCAAACTTGGGTGAACTACATTGCCCTGAAGTTCATGTTGGACCATGAGTCCATGGAACTATGTAGACAGCGCTCAATTTCTATTGAGGTCAGCGCGGCTATCTCCATTCTTCTTTTCATCTCTCTCATCACTTTGTGCATTCTCATATGCTTGGTTTTATATAGCTTTCTAAGCCATTACACCATCGCATGTACGTTTGCGTCAGCTCACTTTAACCTATCTTTTCAGTTATATCCTTGAGCTATTTTGCTTGCCAATTGCCCATACTGGGGCACAACATTTGAACCACAACTGAATCAAATCAGCTCTACAGGGGCAAAATCATTCTTTATTCTTTATCAATGATCAAAATTTGCCCTATTGGGGCAAAATTATTTTATCATAATCAAATCTACTCTACTGGAGTACTTATTATATTCTCTTTGGAGACCCCGTTCTATTGGTGCTTCCCTTCCTGAAGCAGAACATTCTCTCTTTTCCTCTAATTCCAAGCTCTCCACATTAAAGCCCATGATGGCAATATTTTAGTGTGCAACTTGTCTCGAGATTGATCAATGTCGTAAGCACACAACTTGTACTTTCAAATTGGGTACATTTAAAGTGTGTCCCTTACATTTATGGATTGTATCTTTCCCATTCCCCCTGTCTCTAGGGCCTATTATACCTCTAATTATATTTTGATCATTGATGGTAATCACGTATGCAAACATTAGCTCGTCTGGATGTGATCTATTCCATGGGTTAACCTCTCACTTTCTCTCTTTTCGAGAGTCCATTCTTCTCTTTCATCCTAGTATGTCCTCTCGAGGGGGCATCATGGGTCTATTCCAATTTCTTCTTGACAACTCTTTTCTTTGAAAAGACGTTGCTTCACCTGAATGTCTCGCTACTCTTTTTCAAACAAGGGCAAAATGTAGACATCCAATTCCTAACACCATTTGTGTTGAAATTGTCAATCTTACTCGAATTACACTCAAATGCACATTTTAGGTCAAAATCCATAAAACGCCCTAAATGGTTCGAACTGGTCACTTACAAGTGCTAGTTTAGGTCAAAGTATCTCTAAATAGGGCAATGCATTTTATGGGCCAGCTAACTTTGATCAGATCATTTCGAGTCAAAATGACAATTTCGCCATTTAGTGCTCTGAATCACTCTTTTCTTCTAATTCATTGGTACACGTCTCGTACCTTTGTTATTTGGTGTTGGCAACATCCTAAATGGGAATACAACTCCAACACATCTAGCATCGCCTTCCAATTCCTCTCCAATCAAATTACGACCTAGTAATATGACTTTCTGACCATTTTGATTAATTGAAGGCCAATTTTCAAATAATTGCACAAATGTTGATTAACCTTGTTTAAGGCTAATTAATCCAAATCAAGAGCTTATGTGGATTTTCCATAAGAGTTAAATATTTCTTTTTAAAAATTGATTCTTATTAACTGCATCATCAGGGGACATCATTTCTTGGGAAGACATCCCTAGGCCATATATGCCACAAATATCAAAATTATAGGTCACCCATGCCTAGTTAATGCCTCCCATCCCTCTTCAATGCCCCTTCTTCCAAGGTCATGATGAAGATAATTATGGATTTAATTCCAAATATTAGGATTATCCATGGCCACACATCTCAATCTTGAGATGGACGATCATGGTTGATCCTGACCAATCTCAAAAATCTATAAACAAAGAAGTCATGGACATGAATTTTAAGCTTGAATATTGCAAAGTTATAATGTTAAATTGTTTCCACAATCCTTTGCATTTAATCATTGATTTTGTTTGCAAGCTTCATTGATAGGCTAGTTTAGTGATTCCAAATCATGAGCCTAGGGTTTATGGAGTGTTATTGAAGCATTGGAGGAGTTTGCCACCATTGTTGACAAAGACAAGGATGCCTGATCAAGGGATAACATGTTTATGAGCCACATAGGTATGGTGAATCCATTTGGGAAGGTAATATGATGTTTTTTTCATTTGTTTCTTGTTATCCTTTGTAATTCCCATAGGAATAGATAGGCTTAGTTTTTATGCATGTTTCATTATTTATGGACTAATACTTGACTAACTTGCTTTGTAATCCTCTCTACAAGATGAAGAATATACACAACACCTATAATAAGAGTGAGAAGGTCAAGGCCTAGCAGCAGTACCCAAAGATGAAATCCATCTAATTATCTAGTCTCAAACCGTTTGTGAATATGAAAAATCCAAGAGGTGCTTTGTGCCTCTGACATCTAAAATCTAAAATTGGTTGAAATGAGGCAATGAATCTAGTAGACATACGGATCCCCTCCAATGTCCTACACCTAAAGTGTCACCATCTGAATGAAAAAGAGCCAAGCATGTTTGGTCAAGACAATGGAAGAATGGGGATAAAGAACCTTAAGAGTCTTTTTACAAATAGCGATACCAACCCTAAATCGCATTTTAGATAAGACATCTGAAAATAAAGTCCTACTCCTCCACTTGATAGAACAAAGACATCCTATCACCACACAAGATATGGTGGTCTATCTCAACATGTAATTAGTGAGAGCACACCCTCAACTGGGCAAGGGGAATCCTCGGAATTTTCATCAATGTTATTACAGACAGTCAAGCCAAATGATGGTGTTGTACATAATCTGCAAGAAATACTCAGAATACAAAGCCATTTTTCAAGGAAGAGGTGTGGGAGAGAGATCCAAGTGACTTAAATGTGTTATCGGTATATATCTTCTCTAACAGCTCTATTGATCGCCTTCCTTCAAGTGAAGAAAGCAAGGAGGGTTAACCAATGACTATCTCAATGGAGCAATTAAATCAATAGAAATGCAAATCGACTCAAAAAGCAAACTAGTTTCAAAATACCAAAAACATCAACGCCAAAGGAGACCCACAAACGCAACCCTTCATGAAGAACAAAGTGCCAAATATGGATATCTCTCACCTCAAGATTAAATCAGCCAGTGATTAAGTATGTGCATATAGACAATGAACCTAAATATACTCTTGAGATAAAGGAACTAAGCAACAAACTAGGCTTGGACATGCACTAAGGAACCATTTGTTTACAAAGAATCATAAGTTGAAGCATTATAGTGTGTGCATTCTCAATATGAACACATCCCAAACTAGGGATCCCAAACCTTTGACCCATATAGAATTGTGGGTTTGATGACTGTGTTGAATAGGCCATCAGGTTGTCTTTAAAAAACATCAAGGGAGTGAGAGAGGAGAATCAAATCCTTAGAAAAGGCAATATAGGGATCAGAACTTGAAGTAAAGTACAAGCATCGTCAAAAAGCATGCTAGCAAAAAAAATCTTCAAGCTCATCTATGCAAATACGGAAGAGTTTCGGCAAGAGTGGGCAAACATAATTGACTCCAATAGTAGTCTTGACAAAGCCAACAAGACTATGGGAAGCCCAAACCGGCCATCAATCTTCTTATACAGAACCTCATGATGGCAGTAACAAAAGAATTTGAGATGCCAATGGCAAGTTTCTTGAAAAGAGGTCTCAAAACAAAGTCAAATGCCTTCCTAAAGTCTACAAAACAACAAAATGTGGTCAATAGTGTAGAAGTCTCTCTTGAACCTCTCTGAGATTATCAGACTTCATGTACTCCAAAAGTCTCATGCCCAACACAATGGGGCAAAAAGTTTGGCAAATGTAAGTTCAACTTTACCTCTCCACTTTTATATTTTAATCTAAATAATCTCACCCTAGATCTTACTTCGTGGGGGTTGTTAACCAGGTGTATATTTAAGATTAATAGTCTGCTTGTGCCCTTAGTTATTAAACATTAGGAGAAAGACATCGCATTAAACTTTGTCTTCCAATCTAAGTGTGATTATCAAACAAAATCTCAGTCTCCTTGTTGAACTCTGAATTTCTCACTTTGTAAATAAAGAAATCTTTCATCTATAGTGTAAAATAATAGGGCCTTGTTATAGATTAGCATTATACTCCCACTATTTAATTATTAAAACTAAAATAATCAGCAAGGTACACCTCCAAGCCATCCCATAGAAATTATACTCCCTTCCATCTCATTAAGCAATGTGTACAAGGAAGCTTCATAAATAAATAAAGCCCTTAACATAAGCAGAGATGGACCAACTCTTCACAAGAAATGTTGACAGTCATTCAAACAATTATGGTCTCCTTTTTTATACACGGTGTTAACCTTCCACCACCTAAGCTATTAGAACCAAAAATATTCAGTTATATCAACCCCATGGCCTTGAAGTTTTAATGCCTTCTTGCATCTCATTAAATAATTTCGAGGAAACTGCAAAACATATACAGACTACAAATAAGGACTTTAAATGTAAAGGCAGGGATGGTCAAGCCCTATGTTTATGAACTTTGTGACTATAGACAGAAAAAGCCTTCATTGCAAGATAAATGAATAAATCCTGGAATATGGCAATTCAAAAAAAGGTTGGAGGTAAAAAATGAGATCACGTAGCAATGAAAAAGGTGACAAAATTATAACATCCACCTAATAGATACAGAGTCATATAACTAATGATATTATCCAGGTGACTTACGACTCCAGATCTGCATAAAACAAGTCGTAAAGATCTGAACCGCCTTCCTTGAGTACCCATAATCTATCGGAAGATAGCTTCATGTCAATAACTTTTCCCTGTCAATATAAGCAAATCCATCAAAAGAAGTCCATAGACAGAACTAAATGTTATGGAACCTGAGACATAAAATCGCTAGTAGAACACGCAAACATGTTTGTTTTATGTTTTATCAAACTTCAGAAAGCAAACTTATTTAACATCTCAAATATAAGAAGCAGATACAAAGAAATCCCAAATTTTATCACAAGAAACCATTAAATATACAATACAACTAAAGATGAAAGTTCAATAGTTGCCATCACCTGCTCCAAAGGTATACTCTGTTGCTGCACAGACTGGCCACTTCGGCCCCCAACATCACTAGAGAAAAGATTCAACTTACATAGAGCAATTGTCTCTAAATTGGCTTCCTTCACAAATGTTAATTGACATTGGTTAAAACAGGAATTGATAATTTGAAATGTTTAAAGCTATAGTGAACGTACTAAATTGTGGCCAAGACTTTATAGTTATCTAAATGCCCCACATAAATAAATATTTGAAGGAAACTCCTCTTACTGCTCCAATTACATCCAAGGAAGCTTAGTATAGTCCATATATCATAAATACAAATTCTCACTGGTTGTGAAGCTCAATAATTAGTTTCTAGCTATAATTCTAAACACAAATCATTCGTGATCAAACCTAGAAAATAAGAGAAGATAAACAACTCTGCTGAAAGACGAGCATTGAGAAGAATATTGATTGAAGATCCTCATTCCATCCTTTATCTAAGAATCAATTAAAAGTAATGTCATACCGATAAGCTTCTGTATGAAACTGCCACTGATATAGTTGTCGCATTAGCATCTGTCTCCCCAACACATAGCATACTTGGTCCAAAACCTGTAAACGAAATATCAGTACACTGCCTCATCAAATTAAACCATGCAGGACAAGTTTCCCAACTGAGCCAAACTTACTGTAATGTTCCAAACAATTTGTGTTTATTTGGTAATGTTTTGGCTTCCTTATATGCTTCCAAAGTAATCCATGGCAAGACGTTGCATTGAAAATTTTTTTTTCCAAAAAACAAGATTGAAAATTTGGTAAACAACAATTTGAAGTATCATCACATGGGCTTAGTGTATCAAGTTCAAGATCCAAGAACATATTTCTTTATAACAACTCGCATTGTAAAAGCAAATTACGAAGAAAAGAACCCAAACACAAGTAACATATAAAAATCAGTGCACTGTTTGATTACAACAAAGACTACGACCGGATTCCCAAATAGCTGAGAAAATGCCAAAGATATTCAAGCTGTTATTAAAAAATTTAAAATTACACTGAAAAATTTTTCAGTGTATGTAGAAGAATTCTTACAAATAAATACCCCTTTCAAAATAGATGAGATTTATAGACACAAAAGCCACCCCCTTCCTCCATTAAAACTATGGTGTAAATATCAAAATAATTCCCTTTACTCATATTTTTATCACCCTCACTAGAGCTTTCTTCACCCTTAATCAAGTTTTTCACACCCTTATTCTACTTTCCATTGGAATCTCTCAATATTGTATGAATGTCGAAATCGGAAGAGAATCTCCAATTGATGAAGAGGGGACTTAAAAATAGGGTGGTCATCGCAAATAGACTTTCTCAAAGGATGTGCAAAACCCTTTTCTTCTATCTCAAAAGTTAATTGCCTCAAGAGGCATACTGGAAGTCAAGAAATTTGAGAGGGAATTAAAAAAATTGCAAAAACTCTTCTTTTCAACTCTCGATTACTTGGTCCTTGCGAAATTTGAATTTTGCAATTGAGATGACATCAAACTCAACCTCATGGCCATTCTTAATTTGAGCCAAAATTTTAACTTGATTCTATCTTCTTATTCAAGCTTAGCATAATCAATGGCTCCAAGTCTCTCACTCATAAAACATCCAATTTGTGATTCGAAAGGCTCCAAATCTGGTTGATCTTCGAGCTGCTACACTTCAGTCTTCTCATTCATTTGGACTTCATACTGATTAAGAAAAAAAGTATCATCCATCTTCATCCTAGTGATAGATATAACCTTCTCCTATGTATCCATCTCCACCAATATAGCTTGATCTTCCTCTTCGCATTTGTTCTTTAATTTGGTTTCCATGTCAACGGTATCCATATCATGGTATACACTCTATACATGTTCTTCTGGCTCATTACATGGCAACACCATGTTGACATCTAGACTAGGCTATGGCGTGTGACTCATGCCTTCAACTTCCATGAATGTATTCAAGATAAGTTTCACTTGCCTTATTATATATTATCCATATGTTGAACATCCTTTATTTATTATTGCTTGCTCGCGTGCATGCACTTCCCTATATGTTTGCATCTATTGATGTCATCTACAAGATAAACATCCTTTTTCCTATGTCCTGCTCTTTTCTAAGGCAAAGAAATTGAGAAAACATATTCCTTTCACTCATTCTTACATCACTACTAACTTGCAATGCCTTCCTTTTGACAAAAGAATACGGCACAATTCTTTGTCAACATTAGTGGCCTTGTAGCCTCAACTTCCTCCACCAAACTCTAATCGGCAGCTACCATCTTGATGAATCCACCTTCCAACTTTATATGATGGCAATTCAAACAATCGTGCTTTCTTAACGGTCCTCCAATTGCAAGACTCTCCTCTTTTGATATCCCTGTTTTGCATGCTCTCGTGTCTGAGTCCCTCCCAATCAGCGTCAGATGAGTCATCACCCAAACCTACATAGCCCTGAGAAATCCTTGAAACTTAGCTCTTTGCCTCCTCAATCAGCCCTAGACGAGCTTGCAACTTAGCTCTCTATGTCCTCAATCATCCCTAGACCACTAAAACTCCAACGACTTCTTGCTCAACAAAACTTCAAAACACTGACTTTAAAAAACAACTTCATGCTTGACAAAATTCAAACACTAGATGCTTATTCTATGACTATCATAAGAAGCCACTATTTTTCGACATTTTGTCCTTCCAACCATGCATACCTTTCGCAGTTCTTGTACTCACTCCTTGGAGTCATTTTCGTTTCTTCGCACATTATAGCCTATAAGAACTTAGTCATAAGCTTTAACTATGTCAACACCTATCCTTTGATCCTTCTCTCTCCTCTTGAAGGAGTTTGTCTCGATATACATGTCTAGTTATCATTCATTATACATCACATTCTCACACTTTGTGCAAATCTTGCATCAACAAATAATGGCAAACCAAGAGTAGGTGCAAGTTGATCATCAACCAATCAACAAGTAAATTCTACACCAAGTTTTCCTAGGCAAATTTTGGTGCAACATGGGTTTCCGAAGATTTTCCTTGCATATGTGCTTGATATGCAATGTTGTAGAGGGAAGGATAATCTTTAGTCAAACCAATAAATGGTGTTGCAAATTTATTTACCAGTGCAATTTCTCAGATTGAAACTCGAGACTCCACCTCTACCAAATTCATCTTTCTAGAAAAACTTCCAGTCATCAAGGTAACTGACATATTGTCTAACCCAAATTCGAGCAGGCATCATTGCCTAAAATGTAGTTAAGTATTTGAGTAATCAACGAAACTAGATAAATTTACACAATATAAGTAACACAACATAGGAAAAGAACTTGGAGGTTTATTCATATACGAAAATCATGTACAATATGGTTTCCAAAAATAAGGACAACAATGACAAGCAAGGCGAACAACCAAGAAAGAAATCATATTAATGTCCACATATGACCAATCGTAGGGCAATGGAACTCAAAAAATACATTCAGTTTTAATAGACAAGTACTAGGATAAAGGGACCCTAGATTATAAAAAAATAACTACGTAAAAGCACTAAAGAAACATGAAACCAAACCATGGGATAAACCTAAAATGCCTAAACCCTGAATCATGAGAGCATTGTTGATACTTTGAGACTAGGTTGCTCCTTTCTATCGGCATCTCTATTGACAAGCTACCCCCTTTCGTGTATTCCTTGGACACCCCTCTCGAGCTCCTTCCCACTAAGGACGTCATCACTAGGGCTGCTAGAGCAGATATCTACATACAGTATATCCAGACCCCCTAGACCTCCCCCCATGAGCCGCTTAGTCCCAAGCTTGTTTTTTATGTTGATCATTTCTTGCAAGTGGTGGACGGTATTATTTGTCGCCCTCATTATCTCCATGCCATTTGTCTCACAGATTGAGGTTCCCCTTGGCCAAATGAGAGTTTGTTCCCACCAGTAATGGGTTGAAATGGGTTGAAACAGACCATCACGTTCTCCATCAGGAACGGATCGGTAGTCTATGCTCCCTCCAAGAGGTGGAGACGAGGGCCACTTCACTTTTAGATGCCCCATTTAGTATGAGACCCAAGGAAGATATCACTGCCTCTACATAGACTCTGACTATATACACAGACCAGCGGTGCCTGGGTCTTTATCTTCACAAAACTATCACTTTCTGGCGCAGATCCCTACAAGAGGTGGCTAGAGGTTCTAGAGCTCCCATATGGATCACCTTTTTCTTTCAGCGCATTCAGGTCATTGGCAGCACTAAGCATCCTTTGGACATCGGTACATCAAACATCAAAGCCGATAGATCAATTAGGCGGCGCTTCTCTCAGTGCATCAATACTACTCAAACTACTCAAATCTCCAAGCCTGCTATCTCTCAACATCGTGGCTCTAATCTGCCCCATCAATGTGGCTCCGTCCCTCTCTAGCGACATAGATCTACTACTTACCAGTTGCCCCCCAGACCACAAGGGCAAACTATATTACAAGCTTCTTCTCTACTACAAGAGTTACATTGGCCTTGGATGTTAGGGGAGATTCTAGAAGTGTCTTGCTTCATCCTAGGATCCCCCAACCTAGATCCTATGACCCTGTATACTCACTGGACAACATTATCAGATCTCTCATAGTGATCGATAGTGGCTCAAATGATTCCTCTACTTTAGGCACAAACAAAGACATTCGATGACATTTGCCTCCAATCTTCATTGGCACATGTTCTTGGGGCTTTCATTCACCCCTATTACCATTTGTATTGGTTTCTTTGCCACCTGTGTTAGTGGCACACTACTCTATTTTGTCTTTGTACTTTATTTCTTTGCTTCACCACTAGAATTCTCTCTCCCTAGAACTTTCTATTGCTAATGGTTATATCCTTCAATCCCATTGACCTAATTTTGGTCATTTGTGGACATTAATATGATTCCTTTCTTGATATGACTTCTTTCTTTCTAAGCATGCCCAATGAGCACGCTCCAGACAAGATCCACAAACCTCTAAACTCTAATGAATAGTGGATTTAACACTACTCTCAAAAGAATGTTTCTTGGATGAAATATCTAAATATGGAGTTGAAAACACAACTGGCACTCTAACATTGCCAAAGATTCATATCCCTTGACATTTGCAAATGAGATGTTGGGCTCACACTAAACAAAGGACCTTTCAACTGCACAAGCAATAATCTCTACCAGCTCCTCTGAAAGAAGTATGGAGTTTGGACAACACATCCATGTGAGGTATGCTTTCGTTAATGGGACTGCTTACAATATTGACACGGCAATGCTTGGAGAAACTCCAACAAAAAGAAAAGCGAGAAAAAAAAATAGCACAAAAAGCTTACAATGTCTAAAGCTCTCTAGACCAGGGAACACCAAAGATGAGAAAAAGTTTGGAGAAGAAAAAATTATGACTCCATTTTTTTTGAGGTGCCAAAAAGATGTGGCAGACATTATAATAGAACTAGAAATCAATGTTCGGAATCTAAAATCAAATAAGAAACTCACATCAGAGAGCACAGTCCCGTCAGTTAGCTTAAGACTGGAGAACAAAAGCCACTAATACTAGGGATAGAGAAGTGTCTGCAGTACTGTAAAACCCAATAATCCCCAAGATTAGTTATAAATAATGACCAGGCTTAAACTGCTCCATTTGAAAACTTGTCACCATGAATATAGACACAGTTTATGTTAAAACAATCCTCGATAAAAATGTAATCAACCCAAATGTAAAATCTCACACAAAAAAAAGTCCATATGCCCTTGAGAATAAACTGACTCAAGATCCACCCGGCAGGACTGGCTTAGTCGCAAAGATCGAACGATGTTCCTATGAAGGCCAAGGTTCAACCCTGCCAACGCTGGCTGCCCTGCAATTAGGCAGGCCCAGCATTAATTGGGAAGAGCAACCCAGACAAGTGCAAGCCCCATGTAATTTTGATGGTGTAGATTGCCATCTGCCCATAGCAGGATATGCCAAATGGAGATCCAAGCTCAACTGGTTCTCTAGTGACTATCTCCCTGTAAAAATGGGGATCCAAGGACTTGTCAGTAGAGACACTCAGGAGTGATCCTGCAGGGAAGGTTAACTTGGGTTTTTTGTCTCCATTATTAAAGAAAAAGACTCCAGGTTCACCAAGCTAAAAAACATCCATATAATTGCAACTGAGAAGAGAAATTAGGCAACCTTATAAGACTGAGATTGAAAGCCTGACATTAAAATATCTTGGAAAGAGAAAATTCTGTCAAAATATTATGACTGCACAATTAATAGTATTCAAACAGACAAGTTTGGTAGGACCCCTTCTCCACCAGTTCAGACAGTCTTATAAAACTTCAAACTTGCCAGGACCCACTAAAACACACGTCAATGCTTATATTACAATTGTCCATTGCAGAGTTTTTATAAACCATGTGCAAACATAAGATATGAAATTTGGTGGCAATGCTTGTCTTGGAATTCTCCATTTGAGAGTTCTGATAAACCACATGTAACCATAAGATATGAAATTTGGTGGCAAGCCTTAGACTGCTAGCATCAACTTTTGCTTTCAGAGCCTTTCATGCGATGTAGATCCAAAGTAAACGAGGGTGAAGAAAGTAATACATATGGCTAAGTCTAACAATGCAATAAATGTCATTTTTGAATGAAATAATATAGATTAAATTTTGTGATCCGAATAAACTCTTAAAGATTGTTCATTACTCTAAAAATATCCATCAATCATAATAGAACAAAGCAATTGACATAAAATATCAAAGGCTGTAACGCCTGCAATTCTCTTTCTTATTCAATCTATCAATTATAATTTATAAAAGTAGATATTCCAAAAGTCAACTTACCTAACAAGTCAGGAGAGCCTAAAAAGTGACTGAAAACTCTTGTTCGACTAACCAGATCCCATATGCGTAGAGTTCCATCATCATGAAGTGCAAAGAGCAACCTTTTCCCATATGCTTCTGATGTCACTAAATCCTTAATCATACCAGGAGTTTTTCCCCTGCATAAATGCATAGAAAAAACAAAACAATTACCTATGATATATGAAACAAAAAGTGAAAAAAATTAAACCTCTAAGGTGTGCCTCATACATTAATATAACATTATATAATCATTGACCAAAACTATTGCTCATAAGCAAAAGACTGCCTTAAAAACTGGCAGCAACATCACAACTACTTTTCAAGGCTATCCTTCACAACTGTACTAAAAGGCTGAAAAATAGTCGACTAAATAACTTACTATTTTATCATCTTTTGTGCATGATTTTGGCAGATGTGTTATATGGGTTGGGCATATAACAATACTCTAGATAGGTAAAAATTAAAAGGCCATTCTATATCCAACACATAACAAATGCCAATCCATAAAGCGGTATGGAACTATAGGACAGGTTTGTGTGCAAAGGAGGCTGGAATGGATCTAACAAAGTGGACCTACACATACAATATCTAATGAGAGAAGAAGGGTGGATGACCTTAATAGATCCGGGGTCTCATTAGACGGTAAAGCAAGAGCTATGGTTATTAGGTCAAGGGAAGTGGTAAAGGCAATAGTCAAAACAATAAAATAAAGATAGAAATCAAGTAAATGACAACAAGTATGGACTATTTGGTTAAATGACAACAAGCATGGACTATATTAATAAAATAAATAAAACATACAACAATCAACCGATATAGAAAAGAAAGAGGATATGATTAGGGATACTTATCTTGAGTCAACTTGTCGACGCATTAATCTCCCCCTTGGCTTTGAGCACTTTGTAAGAGATGATTGTAGGTGAAGTTAAGATAGATAAGAGAAACCCTAAGTAGACTACAACCGAGACTCAATATACTTGGTATACCTCGATGGTGTAGCTCTTATTCTTGAATCTTCAATGACTATGCAACTTGTGTTTCTTTGGTTAAGCTCCTTAACATCAATTCCTCTTCTTCCTCAGGAAGAATTGTGAGCGCAAGTAAATCGGATTATATTCTTTTTTTCCAAGAAATAACTAAAGGAAACCCATAAATAGGAGTACGGATCCCCAAAATCAAAACTCAACCCTAGTCGACATTGTCAGCTCGATCAAAGGCGTAGAGAGAAACCAAACATCATTCGCAATGCCTAAGTCTGCAAACTTATCATTCTATATTCTCTTGTCCTGATGATGGTTCACGGAGAGTGATTTGAAACGCTGATTTAAAAAAAATCACACGATTTTGCCAAAAATCTTCATCATATACTTCATGGACTGTGGAAATACTCTCTTTGATTAATGTCGATGACATCAACCAAAACCGGGGTGCAAAAGGGACATTATTGGTCGAGCCAATTAAATCGGCTGTGAGCTAGCAAAATAGGAAGTATGTTGAAGGAAAGAATGACAAGCATGGAGGACAACCACAATGGTATGAAGGAGATATGCACCTGCAACACACCTCTCACGAAGTGGTCTTAGTTGACCCACCCCGTTCTCGATGAATGTGAATGCATACATTCTAGAAGACTGATGTGTTGACAAGCCCTACGTAAGACTATTGTTAGTAAATAGAATTTAATGTGTATGCAAATGCCCCCCGGATCTCATCGCTCATCACAATAGTGTAACAAGTGATGGTGCTTCATGAAAATCATATGCACCAAAAATAAATGAAATGATTGTATTTAAAATAACAGAAATGCTAAAAAAATGAAATATACATACCTTGAGCTACCTTTCCACTAAATGGATGTGTGCATCTTAGTTCTGATTGTAGCAAGAACAACTAATTGTCATTTTGACATCAAAAGTTGCTACTGTTAACCCTAATGATTCAAGATTGCATGGGCTAATGCAATAATAACATTCAAATGAATCTAAATGCAAGTATATGCAAAATTATAGCTTTCAAAGAATATGGTATTGGGATAGGTATATATAGCTGAGGTAAGAGCTATATTAGGTCTAGAAGACCAAAGGATAATAAAGATAGAATAAAATAGTAAGGATCCCAAGCATGGCCAAGAGGAATCCTTGAAGAGTATGGCAATGGCTGAAAAGGTATATTGAAAACCAAAGATATAGTTGTATCATGTAGGCATGGTTTGAGGGGGAAGTTCATTTGATTCCCCAAGTAGCATAGTTCAACCCAAGCGCCCTAATGTTGTCGTGATGCTATGTCTAAAAGAGATATGAAGAAAAGGATGTAAATAAATTAGGAGATACTTGGAAACAAGATAGTCTATCAAGGGGAAATAATGGAAGGGAGGAAAAAAGGGGCATCACCAAGACAAAGCCACGTTCTCTACCAAAAAAAAGACATCAAAAGGTTAAGGAACCTTGTTTTGTAAGGTTATGGTTTGGGCTAACTAGTGAAGCAAGTAGCTTATCCCATCAAGGCTTTAAATATGCATGTAAAAGTTAAGATGCCTACAATTCCAAATGCTTCACAAGTGATGTTACAGGAGGTACTTAAACAAGGATAACCTATAGCATTCCATTATAAAACATTCTCCCAAAATGTACAGATGCACTAAGTATATGCATAGTCACAAGGTTCGGCCGGATCTAGGCCGAATCCAGAAAATTTTGTATTTTTTTTGGAGTTCGGATTAATACGCCAGGTTCGGTTCGTTTTTCATTTTTTATTATTAAATCTCAAAAAATTAAAAAGTAACAAAAATCCTAAAAACACCGTCGACGAGTGAAACCCTAAAAAATCTTATAAAGTTGCAATGAAGCCATAGAAGTTAAACATAGAGGTGAGAACTGAGAACTGAGAAGGCAAAACTCAAGAGATTGAGTGAAGAGAACGCAGACAGCAAGAACGGCAGATGAACGAGTAGCAGTAATTTAGACGCACAAAAAGAGGCGTTTCATCTTCCAGATTGACAGTGTTCAAACTTCAGTTGCTAAAGACCTACGTGGCACATAAAATACTGGCCATCATGACAATGTCAACCTATTAATCATATTTACAACTATGTCAGCCAACCTAATAGAGTTCAATATTTTATTCCAAAATATACTAGGTAGTCATTATCAAACGCTGATATAGCTCTATTATCACCCTTAATTTATTTTAACTATATCACTAAGCCTAATATATTCAAGATTAATACTACCTCAACTAATTATACCGACCATGAAAATATAGTTTATCCTTGTACTTTTTACTTAAATATATTGGACATGATGATAACTTACAGTAAAAATCATCAACTTATTGTTGGGTAGATACAATTCCTTTTGGAGTATATCCTTTTGTCTTGGTAGTTTTAAATAATCCTAAAATGAGATGTTCATGTGCAACTTTTTCATTTGGTCCACTATATTTATTGAAGGATTGCCCCCTTTAGAGTTCTCCTTGGGAACCTTCATAACCTGTGATGCAACCAGAGGAGCTAAAGCTACAACCATTGGCCTGTAATTGGGAAAATTTTGATTTACTTATGGTCTTGGGGTTGCACCACTTTGTGAGTAGTTTGTGACTCTTTTTAGGTCATGATGGCTAACCAAGCTATATTTTGATAAAAAATTGATAGATTTATAGAATTTAAATCAAGGGTATTTATCAGTAAATGAATACTGGGAGTAGTTTACAAAGCTCTTGAAGTATGTTTTGTAGTACTATAAATATGAATGTTTCTAGATCATAAAGTTTATTATGGGATTAAAACCCCAAATCGGTTGTGAATTGGATGTACATGGACCATCCACCATGGACTAGGTCTTTAAAAAGGAAGTTAAGCCAAAACAAAAGCTAAAATCACTTGTAGAGGTTAGATAAAAATTTTAAAATAAGTTAAAAATTCAAAAAGACCATTTAAGAACTATAAATGGAATGGGAATTCCAAGAACCAATTTAATAACTAGAATGTGAGATTCAGTAATGTTTTATGGAATAAGAAACTAGGAGGTAATTTCAAGAAAACATTCTGAGTCTGATAGATTGTAAAAGAAGGCACTCGACAGACTAGGCAGGTGGACAAGACGATCCGTGGAGTAGCAGGTCAACAGTGAGTGGAGGCTCGGCGCAGAGTGATGTAGGTTTGAACTTTGCATTTTAAATTTTAGGTTAAAGTTTACTAAAATAAAATGACATTCGTTTTGTTTTTGTTTTTCTTTTTTTTTTTTTGTTTTTTTTTTTTTAATTTAAATTTTATATAATATAAATAAAACAATTAAATAATTATTTTATAATATACAAAATATAAAATATATAAATATAAAATATTAGATTTTATATATTATAAAATTAAACTTTAATTTTTTATTTATATTTTATATAAAATAATATAAACTTTTATTTTATATATATTATAAAATACAAATATTAAATCTAATTTAGTAGATATTAAAATTATTTTATTAAATAAAATTAAATTGAATATAAAAACAATAAAAATAATCGGAAAAAATAATATAATATTTAATTTATAATTTAAATATATATTTTATATTATAAATTATAATTATTTTATAATTTATTAAATAAAATATTAAAATCTATTAATAATTTAATTTTTTTAATTTATATTTTATAATATAAATAAAATTAAACTTTAATTTTCATTTTTATAAATTTATATTTTATTAAAAAATTTAAATTATAATTTATTATTTAGATATATATTTTATATTAAAAATTATAATTATTTTATTAAATAAAATATTAAAATGATAAAATTTATTAATAATTTAATTTTTTTATTTATAGATTATAATATAAATTAAATTTATATTTTATAAAAAAAAATTAAAACTTAGATATATATTTTATATTGAAAATTCTAATTATTTTATTAAATAAAATATTAAAATAATCTATTAATAATTTAATTTTTATTTATATATTATAATATAAATAAAATTTATATAAATTTATATTTTATAAAAAAAATTAAATTATAATTTAGATATATATTTTATATTAAAAATAATATTTATTTTATTAAATAAATTATTAAAATGATAAAATATATTAATTTAATTTTTTTATTTATATTTTATAATATAAATAAAATAAAGTTTTAATTTTTATTTTCTAGATTTATATTTTATAATATAAATAAAATTAAACTTTAATTTTTATTTTATAATAAATTTTAAATTTAAATTAATTTGTTTATAATAAATTTAAATTTTATCAAATAAAGTTTTTGTTTATTTATATTATAAAGAAATAAATATAAATTTAAGTTTATCATAAAAATAAATATATTTTATGCTTTTCATAAATAGATAAATATAAATTTTAAAATATAATTATATTTATGTTTAAATTATAATTTATATTTTATATATTTATTTTAAATATGTTTATTTTTTATTTTTTTTCAATTTAAATTTTATTATTTATTTATGCAAATGATTATAGTTTTATAATATTATTGTAAATTTGTATATATGTCATTTAGTTAAATTAAAAAATATATTTTTAAAGAATTTTTTAAATGTATATTAAAAAATGTTTATAAAACTTTTGTAGGGCAACGAAGGACAACCTATCATTATGGCAAGTACTCCGCTTGAGAAGAAATACATTGTTCAGTGAGATGCAAATTCCAGAAATATGAAATGCACTCTTTCTGATTCAAATATCACAGCGGCTATAACAAGGGTTCGCAAATATTATCTTGGAAGCCTGGATGTGAAGATTTGTCCAATAACGACAGAGAACCCAATATATGCATCATTTCTCAATCAACTCTGAAGCAAATATGAATTGAAGACAATTGTATCAACAGTTGAATCTTCAAAGAGGGCTAAAATTCAACACAATCTAACACAGTTTGGTTCATTTTCTAGCTCGACGCATTGCCTAGCGTCTATGGAAGCCAATAAAAGTGAACATCAAATGTCCCACTCTTAGCCTTCTTTGAAAGCCATGTGGAAGCCGCAAGAAAAACATGACATAGATAGATTGGTGGTCCGTTTTTTTATGCAAATGCCACCCCTTTCAATGTTGTTCGAAATCCACATATGAAAGCAATGGTAGAGGGGATCGCCAATTTCGAAAAAGGGTACACAATGCCATCTTCTGAAAGCCTGAGAACTGTTCTATTAGAAGAGGAGACATCAATATTTAGTGAACTAGATAAAATAAAAACGCACTGCAAAAAATCAAGTTGCACTATAATAAATGACGGGTGGTCTGACACAAAGCGAAAGCCACTCCTCAATAAATTGACCCAATGCCCTAAAGGGTTTATGTTTGTCAAATCAATTGATACAAGCAATGAGGTGAAGACTGCAAAGTTCATTTTCAAATGCATTGAAGCTGCTATTTTGGACATTAGATAAGAATATGTTGTCCAAGATATCACGGACAATGCAGCGAATTGTAACGTAGCAGGGGAGCTTCTTATAGACAGATTTCCTTTGTTTTGGACTCTATGTGCAACTCATGTTTTGGATATTTTGATTGAAGATCTTGCAAAGTTAGAGTGCGTGAATAGTGTTGTCAGAGACGGGAAACAAATTTTCAAGTTTATACTTAATCACCGCTTGACCTTGAGCTTGTATCACTCATATGCAAAGGGTGAACTTCTTTCTCCAACTGAAACATGATTTGCATCTAATTTTATCACTTTGCAAAGGGAGGTGGAGTAGAGCACAGCATTGAGAAGAGTTGTCACTAGTGAATAATGGGTACAATCTAAGCTTTCTAAGGAAAGTGTTGCATTGAAAAAATTATCTTGGGTAGTTCATTTTGAGAGGGCGCCGAAAAGACTCTTAAAATTTTTGAGCCACTTGTCAAGTTGTTGAGATTGATTGATGGCATGAAAGCTTGTATTAGTTTTGTGTATGAAAGCATGGAGCAAGCAAAAGAACAAATTAAAAAAGCACTAGTAAATGAGGGTGATGAAGTTCAGGGCATTTGGGACATTGTGGACATCCGATGGAACATGTTTCATCGATCTATACATGTTGTAGGTTGTTATTTAAATCCTAAGTTCATAGAGGTGGATCATGATTCAGATGAGGAGGTGAAGAATGATTTATTGGCAACAATAGACAAGTTGGTTCAAGATGAAAATGAAAAGCCTAAGGTGACGAGGCAACTGACTATATTCAAGAACCAAGAAAGCATGTTTTCCCTCAAGGAAGCACAAAAAGACATTGGTAATATGGATCCCCATTTATGGTGGCAGACATATGGTTCTTCTACTCTCGAGTTACAAAAGCTTGTCGTGCATGTCCACAGCCAGTGTGCCAGTGCTTCTGCATCCGAAAGAAATTGGAGAATGCATGATTTGATCCATACTAATAAGAGAAACAAACTAGGAGCCAAAAGGCTTTGAAATCTTGTGTTTGTCCAAAACAATTTAAGATTGCTTGAGCACAATCTTGCAAAAGAAAATGACAATCTTCTTCTTGGAGATCCATCCTTTGAAGGAGTTGAGGAGAATATTGATAGTGTTGATAGCGGATTTATTGATGGTGCTAGTGCTAGTTTTGATTTTGAAGCAGGGTTTGATGTTGCAAATGTTTGAAACTTTTTAAGTTTTATTTCAATTTTGAGCTTAGGCTCTAAACTATGGACTATGGATATTTTGTTATCTTTGAATGTAATTCAAGTTTTAAACTCTTATGCATTTCTTAATTTTGCAAGTGTTAAATTAATGTTCATTGTTTAGTAGATTGAAATGTTTTGCACATCTCTCTCTCTCTCTCTCTCTCTCTCTCTCTATATATATATATATAGATATATATTTCGAACCAGATTTTTCCGAATTTTTTTTGAAATTTTTCAAGAAGTCCGGATTCCACATTTTTTGGCCCTTTGGAACGCATTCGGATTTCCGAACCTTGTGACTATGAGTATATGTCTCTTGTGATGGATGGTATACAAACATATTAAGAAGATATCTTTTATGAAGTTGACAAAAGTCATAACAGGCCATATTCCCTATGACTGTCGTATTTCCAGATTTGATAACTGTTTTTTGTTGTTTTGATATAGAATGTGGAACATTTGATAACATCTTTGTCACCTATGGGAAAGGGGGAAACATTGCTATCATTGGAATACTATGACAATTACAATTGTTATGTTTCAATTTAACTGCAGTTCATGTATGGTTTACGAAATTGTGGAATGACATTTTGTGTTTTATGCCTTGGTTTAATTCAGTTGTTAAAATGTACTTTGATATTGGAGCATACAAATACTGCAGATGATTTAGTGTTTTCAAAAACATGCACATGGGAGCATTCAATGCCATTCGAGTCCAATTTGGACAACATGAAGCCTGCAACTTTTATCTGATGGGTAAGAATGATAAAAAGTGATTTTTAAGTTCAAGTTCATTTTGTACTTGAGTCTTGTACCTGGACTCACATACGTGTGTTTAGTATTTTGCGGTTATCCATAAAATTCGATAATGCATATAGCCAGTGGCTATCGCATTATTGACGTTTTTTTATTTAGTCTAGCCAAGCTTCTAAATGCAACACCATTCACATACTGCTTGTCAATGGGACCCTTGGCATTTCTATTTTGTCAACTTGGTTGTTTCAAGATCAAAGCCCTAAGGGCAACGCAAAGGTAAAAAGCAAGGTTTAAAAACAAATTTGTTTACATGAGCATTATAGAAGGTAATGTTTTAAAATATAATCAGTGGTCATGGCCACAATGCATAACCTAGTCCAGCTTGGAAAAGGGGCACCTCCCCACCATGATATTTGTTATTGATACTAGATCTTGGCACAAACTATAGCCTTGGTGGCATTGTAACGAATCCAACCAAGTATGCATTGAGGTTTATGGAATTTTCAAATTACGCTTTGGAGATGGTTATTGGTTTTCAACTCAACTTGAGTTGGAATGTGGCAGTTAGGGTTTGAGTAGAGTAGTTGGCTATTTGACTTTCTCAAGCCCATCATTTAAAGGCATGGTCGACATGGTCTAGGAGGCCTTGGCGGGCCTTCAACCACCTGTGCTTGGATAGATGGTGAAGCTCGAACTGGGTATGATAATTGCAAAGGTAAGTCAAAATCGTGTCGATTTGCTACATTTTGATTGGTTGAAGGAGTTAGTAGTTGTGTATTACTCTTCAATCTGGGAGTTTTGCATGCATACTAAATATGAGTTTTAATGGCAGCTGTTAGTCGGTTATAGGCATTTTCTTTTTTATGGGAACTTAACTTTTGTTTGGTTTTTAGTGGCATGCCGAGATCTGAGGGGAAAAAATGAGGTGGTCTTGGGCTTATTTGAGCAGGCAGCCATGTGGGAAAAGGGGGAGATACTGTAGCTGGGTGTTGGGGGTTTTGGGAGTTGGTTGTGGACTGTGTTAGGAGAGTGGTGGACGTTTTTTATGGGTCCTCGAAAATTAGATTGGAGGCTGTAAATTTCAAACCTCAACTACCTTTGTTTCCACTTCAGTCTCAGGGAAGTTCCTTTATCCTTTCTAGATATGAACTGGTTGAATAAAAAGAATGGAAACCTGATTGGTAGTTATGTTAGCTTGGGCCCGCATGAATATGATGCTTGGATTTATCATCGACGCATAGATGGCTTACATTCTTGTTAACTTGTGTTAACGCTTACAAAGATGACTGTGTGTTGATTTCTAAATTCAGGGGTTTGATTTATTAGAAGCTAATGGTGAGGAATTTGGTGTTGGGCACGGATTGCGACTGTGCATTTAATGCATTTGGGAAGGATAAATTCATTGGTGGGAAAGGGTTTATATTCCTCTTTTTTCTGCCTGCATTTTGAAATGGTAATGATAGATAAAAAGAATGGAAACCTGATTTGGTAGTTATGTTGGCTCGGGCCTGCATGAATATGATGCTTAGATTTATCATTGACGCATAGATGGCTTACATTCTTGTTAACTTGTGTTAAGGCTTATGAAGATGACTGTGTGTTGATTTCTAAATTCATGGGTTTGATTTATTAGAAGATAATGGTGAGGAATTTGTTGTTGGGCACAGCTTGGGCTGGTGCATTTAATGCATTTGGGAAGAATAAATTTGTTGGTGGAAAAGGGTTTATATTCGTCTATTCTGCCGGCATTTTGAAATAGTAATGATAGCTGAATGTTATTTAGATTCTGGTTTTTATGTGATGCATGAGTGAGATATGTAAAGTTGCACCTATAGTTGCATTCGAAAAAGCTAATCTCTTGTTCTAGGTTTTAATGGCTGAGTCATTCCTTGCATTCATTTTTTCCCTGCGTTGGTGGAAATAAGAATGATTGAAGGTCTGGTTTTTAAGTTATAGAATGATTTATTAATGGAATAATAACAAGAGTTATTGCTGTTGGATTTGACCGGGCTATACTTGTGGTTGACAAACTCCGGCCCATATATTTTAGATGCATTGAGTTTTGGCTATTTAGAAGAAATGGTTTACATTCTCTTCCTGTCTGCATATGAAAATCAATAAAGGAATGGCTGAATGTTGTTTGAACTCTTAAAGTTTGATTTAAATAAGGCATTTAAGACCACACCAGTAAATGCATTGGGTGAGTCATTCCTAGACATGGGCTTGTATGTTTTATTCTGCCTGCAAGGGAATTAGTAGAAACGAAGGCATGATCCGATCTAGGTTTTTGTAATACAAAATAAGGATGGTTGAACTGCATTGCCATTGTCTTGTTTTTTTTTAATGAAGTATAGGAGATGTTTGGTTATCTCCTTGAGGATATCTTGACTGCCTGTGATGGATTATTTTCGATAGCTATACAAATTACGAAAGAAATTTGTTGGTATTACAGTTAGTCTATTCTTCCTGTTAGCTGCTATTCAGTTGCATAAGTTGATCTAAGCATTCTTGAGGTTAGCAAACTGCATGATGAATGGGTAGGTACATACCTACATATGTAGTCATCTGCAACAATGCACCTAGTCATTATGTATTAATTATTTATGGAGGCAAACTTGTAGGTTAACACTAAATTTAAAGTTGTTTTCTTAATTATGCATTTGATGCTTGACTGTTACAGTAAAGTTTCTGTTAGTAAGATCGGTGAATCTACGGACACTTAAATCACTATATCTTCTGCATCTGAACTATTAAAGCATTAAATGCAATTTGAAAGTAGGTTGATCTCGAGGAAAGTGTAGAAGGGTTTGTACCTTTCATTGCGAGCCAACAGTTCATCAAAATTGACAAAAATTCGTCGAGCATTTGCACAAGCGACACTTGACGTATCCTCGTCAAATTGACGAAGCACTTGATGCGAAGCACAAGAAACGGATTCTCTTTATTTATTTATTTATTTTTAATGTTCCATCGAATTACGTCGAGCCCTGATCCCATGTCGCAGTGGGTATGCATGGCAAACCATCTCATGGGCACAGGCTTAAAGACAATTTTTGGTGGGAGTTCATCATTGTGGCTAGGTCGATATTGACCTTGAGTTCAGATGGACTCTAAGTTTAACTTGTTTGGTTATGTATTGCTTGAGTACTGCTGCCTTGTAGGTTCTTTCTGTTATGAGGAACTACTTTGGCTTTGAAGCCAATGTTAAAATAGATCATTGGTATGTCCTTGAAATAGTATTTAATGACTTTCATTGGGATATTTGTTGTGCTTGAATATATTGAATTGTATTAAGTTAGTAAGTTTATGTTGTATTTCTCAAGAATTGTAACTAATATTTTAATTGTAATGGATAAGATTGATGGTTTATTAGATAATAATTGGTTATTATCATATTTGAATGAGTTGGATTGTTATGAAAAAGAACATTGTTTTCCTTGTGTTCTGAAAATTGCAATGTATCCTGTTATGTAATTCTACATCTTTGTTATAAACATGAATCGAGGGATAATGGATTTAAACTTTGTCTTAAAGGAATGCGTAGAAATTAAGTGGATTCTTAATAGTCTAAAGCCCATCCTTACAAGCTGCCATGAATGTTGTACTTCTTGTTTTGCATTCATTGTAAATATCGATGAATGATAGACAATGGCAATGATATTATTCTTCATTGAAATAATGGTTCATTGTTAAGATATTTAATTTGATGTTAAATGACTTTAACTCAAAAGAAGGAATGAACATTAAAATGCGTTCAAGGAATGAACATACCTAAAACTTTATAAATGTAAATTAACTTGAGAAGTCATAAATGTTCCAAGGAAACTTAAATAAATCATGAATACTCAAATGTAGAAGGCCTTAACGAAGGGTATTGCCCTTCAGGTCAGCCCAACAAGTAAAATAAATGTACTGATTTTAATCCCACTTAAGAAAGGTGAACAGAATAGATCCTACAACTAAAGGTAAAAACAAAACTAATTTAGCGGGTATAAGTGGGACCCCCTTATGAATCAATCAGCAATTAAGAGGCTGCTTAAGAACTTAGCAATGAACCTTGTATTGAATAATGGGAAAGATATTATTAATCTTGTTTAAATAAATGATGGGAAGTTGCAATAAAGGAATGTATCGAAGGGTACTATTGAAGCCTTTGTTTAAAGACTTACGAGAATTAATTGTCAAAGCAAACGTATCAATGAAGGCTCATGTCTAGATAAATTAACAAGACTAAGCAAAGTTATGTTCACATGCTCGTCTTAGCAAACCAAAACGATGGCACAAATGGTGCTTCACTTAAATGGTTTATCTAACATGAATTTATCATGCTTAATGCATGACATGCTTAAAGGTGAGGTCTAATGAGGGCAGGGGTAAATGAATCCATGAGTTCCTCGGGGAAAAGCAGCAATGTCATTCACTCATGCCCTAATTGGCAGGAGTTCACCTCCAATCCTTGCAACCCAATTGTTGGGGCATAGACCTCAATGCAATAAAAAGGAACCAAAACATGGTCATAAACAAAAAGACACATAAATTTTGAAGGAAGACTACAGGCTTAGTCAACCTCAGACCACAGGCTTGGTCAAGCAGTCAACTTGAATAGTCAATATAAAGCCGACAAGTGTCACAAGTTTGGTAATATAGCTATATCAAACAAATTATTGTGACAAAGTACGCAGGTTTAATTAAACCAATTGGTAATGAAAGCACGGTTATCTTGTGTAACAAAAAGAAACACATGGTTGAGTGGAAAATATCAGAAAAAATAGCTTGTGTCCCATTTTTGGGGTCTCTACAATGATCAGGATCAAGATGATAACTAAAATATAAGTTACTCTCTTAAATGAACTAATAGATACTTTCTCCTTTTAGATAACTCCATTTGCATATTTTGTAATTATTTTTTATAAATATATTAATAAGATATTATTTTCCTGATCAATCCTCTTGTTATGATTATATTTCTTTAAAGCTTAGTATTTAATGTTCATAACTTAGGGTCTTCCTACCGTAGTACTTCTCTATTGTGACTGAATGTACTCATCCAAATGACCTACTTTTGAACATATGTTGCAATGAATATTATTGCTTTCCTTCTTTCTCTATCCCTTTGCAAGTACTTTATTGCATATTTCGTCAACATTATTTAAAATCGACCTCGTTTCCTCAGTGAACGTCGGGATACATGCAAGCACATATGCTAAAATGTGTGCAAGCATACAAGCAACACACAAACAAACACGTAGAAGTTCTATACGGTAGATATTTTAAATTAGTTAAATAGACAATCACATATGCTTACATTAATACAAGTATGCACATGCCACACATGCAAGTAAGCATGAAGATATCCTTAGTGCTCAAAGTCATTCAATTGTGCAGGCATCTGTTCTCGATGCAAAAACTCATGCATAGACTTTCTGTGCATGCACACACTCACATAAACAGACACATACACTCACTCTACTCTGTGAACTGGCAAGCATTGGTTTTATTTGTGTCTTTCAAAAATAAACAGCATGCACATGGAAACCATGATATTCTATAGCCACATAAACTCATTGAACATAACTCATATGCATTTTCTAGTGGAAATATCAGTTCAAGCTATTGATACTCCAGTAGTGATCAAAGATTTACCTAAGTACTCAATGATCAAAGTATGCTATCTACAACATTGTTCACCATCTTCCTTCTTCATTTCATTGTTTTTCAAATCACTGTCCAAAATACACCCCAGAATAACTAACTAGTTTTATTCCCCCTGTTGTCTAGGACTCCAAAACTACTGCATGCAGTTCAACTATCATTGCAAAGGAGTTGGAACAGAATTAAATTTTCAAATAATATAAAAATTCACAAGCCACCTTAACAGAAACCCGCCAATTTTTGGCAGTTATTTCTCAGGAAACCAAAACACTTTGTGGGTCATCAAAATGTATTTAGTCATCCCTAACTTCAAAATTGCTAATGTTCACATAAATAATTATTGGAAACAACCCAGGTTCACTTCTCACAGGAAAAAAAATCAAGGTTAAACTATAGCACTGCATTTAAATTACATCGATACATGTACCAAGTATCAGACATTGCATTCTTAAATCAAATCAATTATTGCACATGATTAGCATACCTAGAAACAAGTCCCCATAAGCGTCCCAATCCACCATCTCCGTCTTTCAACTCAAAGGAAAAATCTACAGAGCATGCAAATTCATAAATACAATAGATACATGATCAAACATGCTATTATGTAATATATAATATCTTTTCTAATTTCACTTAACAACATATAAGATGACAAAAAGCAGAAACTTAAATGATGAAATGGGCATAGGCACAACATGCAATGAAACAAATTAAAATTTTCAATGCAATGTACTTGCAATTCTTACAGAAGTTTCTTATATTGAAGCTAAAAAACATCTTGAAGAAAATACCAAACTTTATCCTTCTGAAGCAGCCAATTATTTAATTCCTGAAAAAGATATCTTTACTCATCAGCTACATCAAGCCTGCAACCCTTTTTTTACCAAGAGAATTCTAAGCAATTTTCTAAAAGAATGTTTCAGATGATATTGAGCGTTAAGGGTGGGTCATCTTGGCCGAGAAGACCTTCGCCAGTGCATGTTCATGGTGACCTTTATCAACTTCAGCAAGGTATTTTGAGTCTCATAAAATATAGGCATCTTAGGTTTAATTCTAAAGCTCACAACACATTAACACTTGGTGGTGTGAGAATAATTTGAATTAATGCAGACCGCTGAACTGCATGTACAGTGAAGAGGTTAAATAAATAGTAATATTTTTGTAAATACCTCCAACTCGCCATTAGTCGATAGTGAAGGTGCGCTGAATGTGTTTAAAACTCCAAACCCTATATGTCATGTATACAAATTCAATTCCACAGCCTCTGCAATAGATGACAGAGGAAGAAGGTGGGTGTTAGTGAGACCAGGAGATCCTGTCCAAGAATCCAAGTGAGGGATCTTTAAGTGTCATGTAGATGAGAATAATTTTTTTTTTTTTTAAAGGAGGAGATTAAAAAGCCGGATATTTTTTGGGTATGTCTAGGAATTCTGCCTAGATTTTTTTGAATGAATGGTTGAAAACATTGGATAAATATATGGTATCCTAACTAAGGTTTTAGATATGAAATCTAAAATATTTATCAGTTTTTTCAAAGATAATGAAATGGACAAAAGGATTATTTAAAAACATCTCTGGTACTGTGAGGATTCTGCATCTGGAAAATAAAGAACTTCATTTGCTCGAACTTGTGATGGATCTCTGCCTCATACCTTGCATTTCTGGCATGAATAGGCTTAAGTCATTTCAGGGAATTATGCTATTGCGATGACTGTAAAGATCCAGCTCACACAAAGAGTAGTTGTCCATTTAAAAAGACAGCTTAAAAAAATGAATATTGTAAGTAATGGGAGGCTTCTGTAGTGTAGTATTGTTTAGATAGTTTATTTTTGTGTGATATTTCACTACATGGGAGTATTTTTTTATACTCAAGTCATTGTCATAATGACTAGTTTCCATGAGTAGTCATATCTATATGACCTTTAACTCGTGTGCATTGATGAATAATCACAAGACAAGGGACCCCACAAAGTAGGCAAGCACCTCTAAGAATTTGTTAGTATATGAGAGAGGAACGAAAGTTTTTATTTTTATCAGAAACAACTGATTTACATAGACATCGGCATCCCCACCCATGTATTTGGATTACATTAGGTGGATTATAACATACTGACTAAGTGTATATCTAAATCAGAGCCTCCTTTGGCTAAGCTAGGAACGACAATTTTTAGAAAATCCACCCGTGGGATTTTCACCTTCTACCCTCTTTCCCAATTGGAACAGCTTCCGTTGCATATAATGCCTTATAAGCTTATCTTGACTCATAATTATTGTCAATGGGCGATATCTCATACCCAACACATTGTATAGTACATAACGGGGAAATAGGTGAAATTGCCTATTTGTAAGAATAATTTAACTTTAAAGGAGACTAAACTTTCTTAGTATGTTACAACTGATGTGTGTATTTTATCCAGTGATATAAAGGCCCCCAACCAAAATTAGAAAATATCAAAAATACTAAAGATATGTCAATAGTGGTCAAGTCAAATAGCCAAGAACCTAGTGTTTCCTTGGCCACTGCTTTAAATAATAAATAAAATATAGAAACGAAAAAATAAGGTTGGTCCTTGGGTGACTGGTAAATGGAAAGGATCTACCAATGCCCTAAAAAAATTGATAAAGCAAAGAAGCTTGCAGCTATGCAAACAAGAATTAACTCTGGAAAGCCTCCAAAAAGCAAGCAAGATTAGCGAGTTTAAATATAGAAATATTTGGAAGCTTTGGGGAGAAAACTTGTAATCAAAAATGTTTGAGTTCCTTATCATTGCGAGAGGCTAAAGTGATGGATGTGAAATTAAAAAAGGCCGAGTAGGTCACTTGAAAACATGCACGTACCGCAAGGCAATGCAGGAATGCGTGAAGGTACCACGATTCTTTGTGTGTGGCACAAGACACTGGAATGGCAGGGAGCTCCAAATCCTAAGGAAGAGTGTGTGGATCTGCACGGTTGCGCACAAATCATTTGCCCTTTCTTGGGGAGCAATGGTCCCCATTGCGTTTTCGATTAGTTAGGGAAACTAAACCAAAAGTTGTTGAAGGTTGTAACACTTAGCCTAATTATCGTATTGCCCTACCTTGACCACTCTAAACAATTGATGTGTGCCTTGTAGGATGTGCGTTGTTGTCACTTCAATGGTATGATCCTTCGATGATGGGCACAAGTGTTGAGGACCCAAGTTTGAAGGATGTTGAGTTGTCGTTGGCTCAAGCAAATGTGGGAAGTATGGCTTAAGGAGTTCCACATTGAAGACTTGATGCAAACCAAGTACTGTGGCATGTCAAGAACAAAGGCATTCACTCCAACTATGCACAGAATGGTGTATGGACCATAGCACAGAGGTTTGTTCTTCTTGTATGGACCCTTGAAGCGTTTGTTCTGAAGATGCAACCAAACCTTATCGCCTACCTTAAACTCATGAGATGTGCAATGCGTGTCATGTCACTCTTTGTCCATCTGTTGGCACAAATGTATTTGTTGACCCTGTTGGTGAACACTCTGGATGTGTTGCAGAAACTTTTGTGCCTTGTGTCCAATTACTTTTCCTGTGCACATGACTTTGTGCCAAATGGTGCACAAGAGGATATGTCTAGGGGTGTCCCTAGTTGGAACCCAAGACATGTCTAAAATGGACTATGCACCATAGAGCTATGTAGAGCTTTGTCATAGGCATGTTGAATGTAGAGCAAATTGTCATCCCAAACATGTAGATGTGCACAACTATACATTGCGCAGCAAATGGACAACAGTGTAATCGAAAACTTGCATTTGTCCATCTGTCTGACAAGTCTTCTGAATGGACTAGTCCTTGATAATAGCCTAACTTCAATTCGAACTTGGTAAAGTCTTGTGCACCTCAAAGCTAGTACAAGAGGTCGTTAATGTGCAGCAATGGAACCAGTTCTTCAATGTTATCTTGTTTTAAGGAGAAGAGTTGGCCCTAATCTTGCCTTGATCAATAAGCTCTTGCATTTGGCATCGGACTCCATCATTCTCCCAAATGGACCTACAATATAGCAAATTATTCAAAAGAGGGGATCCAAGAACCAAATCAATCTAATGTCTTACAAAACAATGTGTTGGGAGGCCTTTTGGCTATACAAAGACGTCCCCATATTGTTGCAATAACTTGTCGAGTTGTTGCGATGATGATTGCACAAAATGGCACGCTACTAATGCATGTTTGCTCAATTACATAGGTGCTTCTGGATGGACTATGAGGAGCACAAACTTTTGTGTGTGCAAGACAAGCTTGCAACATTGTTTGGCAGAGACCAAAGTGAGTTTGGTCATTGGAGGTGACTCCAAGAGGTTGACAAAGCAATCTTTGGCACAAACTGTCTACTCTTGGTGCCTGGAATGATATGTAGCATCTTGGTCATACAAATACAAACTTCCAAGAAAACATCACAAACCTCTAGTGCCGCAATGTCCCAAGTGACCGTGTCCTCCATGGGCTTGACTGTAAACTTGAAAGTGCATTGTCATCGAACTTGGATATCCTTCCCTTGTTGAAGCCATCCAAAGAGTATGGTCGAGGATGCACATCAGTGGTAAGGCCTAGATACTTGACTGGGTCTTACAAAACGATGTTCTTCTAACTTGCACTGTCAATGATAACATGAAGTTGTTGCCCATTGACTAGACACTTTATCCATTCTTATTTCTCGGAAGTATTTGTGGCAATGGTGTTGGTGCTCAAACAATGGAGAAGTGTCTTCTACTTGTGCAAGACCTAATATAGATTGCACAATCAAAGATTGTTGCACGCGGGATTCATAATCATTGTGTGAACTTGTCACCTTGATTCTTTCTTCCTTTGTCTGGCATGGAAGATGTTGGAGTCTTTTGGTGTTGTGAAGCCTTCTTAGGATGCTCTCCCTTGTGCGACATGTTTTGCTTCTGCACGGAAGGGTCAGATCATGCGTTGTGCATGGGTTGGCTCTTGTGCACAGTGCAAGATGAAGAGAAATTTTGCTTCATCTTTTCCTTGGCTTTGATCTTGGCATCATTGCATTAAACTTGCCCCAACATGGCAGGAGCCACGAACCCCATCCTTGCACGACTATAAGGTGAGAGTTCATTGATGTACTTCAACACCTTATGTTACTCCGTCAAATCCTTGCACGTCTCATGGAATTTGTTGGTTTAGTCTTCAACCGATTGCTCCTTATGTTGGAACTTGATGTGTTCATCCACATAGCGCTTGGGGGGATAATACCCATCCTTCATGGCGCTAACAAATGACATCTGAATCTCAATGGGCTCCAAGTCTTTCTTGTGCTGCACACTGAGGGTTTCCCACCGGTGAGGCACTAAAATGGACATCTTCAACATTGCAAAGGTGATTTTCTCCATGTTAGTGGAGCAATCAAACAAGAAGCAGTCCACCAGTTGTCGAATCCAACTATCCAATGTTTGCGATGTTGATTTTACCTTCGAACACTAGAATGTCAATATTGACTTGCACTTTGAAAGGGCTTAGTTACTAAAATGACGTATGTGTAGGCCACACAAAAGGAGTGGCTTGTGGTCCAAGTTGTAACATAATTTCACAAAACTGGCCAAAGACTTTGTACTGCTCCTTGAGGGCATCTCGAATGCGTTTCTAACCTGCTCAGTGAATGTTTTCTGGGCATCAGCGATCTTGCTCTTGCTATGGCGTTTTTTGGGTACTCTAAAACAAACAAATTGGTAGTCCTCCTTTCTTGTGTTGCGCTCATGAATTTATAAGCATATGAGAGCTCTAGTTATGATACCCATGATCCACACCACTTGGCCCAGGGTGTCGGTGTAGTGGACAGCCCTGTAGTATTAGCTAGCAATCTACGAGTTATAGAACATGCAAAGGAAAACTAATACAGTTGTAAAACAATACACATTCGAATACAAAAATATTTGCAAAAAGGTGCAACTTCTATTCAATGCAAAATAATATAGAAAAGGTACAAATATGTACAATGTTCAACAAGGTTGGGAATGCAGGTTCTTGCGATCAAAAGGGGAAATACTTCTTCCTAATTTGCCGAGACTGGAAAACAAAATTATAGATATGTGTAAATGGTAGATACTCAGGACATGCTATCACTCTACTATTGAGTGTCGTCTCTGATCTCTTAAGGGCCTGACGGTTACAATATATATTATTTATTCATCATTACAAGAAACCAGTTACAAAAGGAACGGTTACAAAATGGCTCATCTTCTACCCTGGTGACGGTTCATCTTCCTACAAGTGTGATAGTTAGACTTATAGTGTCGTAGTATGCAAATAGGTTCTCTAACATGGCGTCGACCTAGGAATTGCCACATGGCATGTCGCATAGTAGTGGGGAGCTGCCGTATGGCTACTAAATGTTGAGACCTCTATGCAAAGTAGGGATGTTGTGTGGTGTTGTGCAAGTCCTGCGAGGTGTTGTGTTGGTGCACAGTATGCTACAAAGCATGGCAGCAATGTTCAAGTACGTTGCAGGGTTGCGCGCATGGCACGGAGTTAAGAAGACACTACATGGTAGTCTGTAAGGCAATGCGTCTATGCGTGAAGGTGCCGCGAGTCTCTGTGGGTGACACAAGACATTGCAATGATGGGGATCTCCAAGTCCTAAGGAAGAGTGTGCAGACCTGTGCAGCTGCACACAAATCACATAGGCAATATATCCGAGAAGAAATTAGAGCGAGCAAAGAGTGGAGCATTGTAGTTTCACATCTCTTCTCAAAGATATTTTCTACTAATCAAACAATAATAGCTTACTTCTGAAAGATAGTTGTATATTTTTCTTTATTCATTCATGGTCCATCTTATCTGCTCTCAAGTCAATAACGTAGCTAGTTTCTTTGTTCAAATATCATTCTCTTTATGTGTATTTTGATCTCTATTCAATAATGGTTCGTTTAGAAACACTCAAGTTACTAGGGTATGGGGGTTCGCTTTTTTGGGGCCCTAGGTTTGGTATGGCTTGGGTATATCTATACAAAATAAAATAAAATAGGATAAGATAAACACAAGATTAACCATAATGTCAATGTGTCCAAAGGGTTGTGTAATGATGAAAAGATGCATTCGTAAAGAAAGCGACCCAAGATCAAATGATCACACTGCAATAAGGCAGCTCATAACTTGGAGGAAAGGCTGATAAACTCAAGCAAGCAAACCAAAATAAAGAAAAGTAAACAACATACAACCTATCTAAGAATGCCTATTTGCTAAAACAAACAAGAAATAAAAAATCAAACAAGTCTATGGTTAAACTAAGTCCTGCTTCAGTCAAGCAACAATCAGTGTATGAGCTACTTGCTGAAATGACAAGAATGAGAAACACACCAGCTCTTTTTAGCTTAATTTTATATTTTTATACAAATATGTAAAAGTCACATGCAACAAAACTGATAAACCTGCACATACTTAAAAATATATATATTTTTTCAAGAAAATGGTGTATTTTTAGGTATGGGATGTTCAATCAAATGGTATATGATTGATTTATGAGCTAAAATGGCCTTAGCTATCAAAAGTCAGACTTATGACAGTCCTAATTAGGATAAACCATCAAATGATTTGATCATATGATGCTTATGTAATGGTTTTGATCATCCATGTGAAATGCAAGAAGTATAAGACAATATGCAAGCTCTTTGAACAAAAAGAATCTGATTTATTCCTTTTCTGAAGATTTCAAATGATGTAAGCAGTCAGTGTGAGGAAGAAATACACAAACAATATCCACAAATCTGATTTGAAAGTTGTGAAGAGGTGAAACTAATCTTGAAATTCACAAAAACAATCAAATAAGTTGTTTCCTCCTTTGTTTACGTGATGCAAGTGAAGAATCAATGATATGCATGCATAAGGATGTTCTATGAGAATGCCAAAAAAAAAAACAGATTTGATGTTCCTAAGACCAAAATCAGATTTGTTATCCATAGAAATCAGCAAAACAAATGCTTCCTATATGCCTTGTATGATGCAAATGAGAAAGCCAATGACATATGCATGCAACAAGCAATTAATAGGAATAACCAACAATCAGATCTAGTTGCTCTTGGGTGCTAAGAGGAGTTCGATCATGTATCAAACCTGCAAATGAGAATCTTTCCAAACCTTAAGATGCAATATGACTCACAAACTAGCAATGTACAAACTCTAGAATGTCCAAGCAAGTCATTAATGACTTAAAACTGGACTCCAAGATGACAAATACAGCAAAAGACTCCAGATTAAAATGTTACAAAAAATATGAAGAAATGCAAACTAGTACTACGCAAGAAAGAAAGAAATTAAATTAACGTCCACGAATGACCAAAAGTAGTCAATAGGACTCAAGAATGCATCCAATTACAAGCATAAAATGAATGTTACTAAAACAAATTTGTGGCTGAAACAAGGTATACTCAGACCTACAAGACATCAGATGATGTGTTTTTTACCAGTCGATCTTCCCAAACCATCAATCTAATGATATATAACAACTCTAGAATGCAAGAATGAAGCTATTGATGTACAACACTCTGTGCAAACAGAATGTCAGTCCTGCAACAAGTTAAATACAGCAAGTTTGAATGCACACAAGCAAAGAAATGGATGAAAGCAAAGACCATCTAGTGTATGTCACAAACTATAAGACCATTTCTTACGCTTATGAACCTAAATTTTACTGAAAACTGCACTTGAGAATGAGAATAGACGAGCAATCAGACTACAATATGCAATATGATGTAAGCAAAGTTCAAGATGATGCAAGCAAGCTAAATACACTAAATGAGACTAAAAATTATGCAAAACAGGTTTACAAACCAAAGATTTTTGTCAAACACTTCGCAAGCATGCTATGGATGCTATAAACTCTAATGCTATGTTGTTTGGGTACGGGTACGGATACAGGGACGTCTCAGGTACGCGGGTACGTCATTTTTCAAAAACCTTGATTTGGATACGTCGTGGGTACGTCTGTATATATATATATTGTATAGTACTCATTTTTTTAGTAAAACACTTGAAACTACATAGTGTGAAAATACTTGTCTATAAATGATAAAACACTTAAAAATATATAATATTCATTCATTCATTACTTCAAAGACAAGATGTACATTCAAATCTAGAATAAATCATCTCCATTGTCCACAAAATCATGAATGCCACTCCCATTATTTTTCAACTTTATCATTTACTGACACTTTCTCTCGCAAGGGCTCATAGGTGCATTGAATCTCACGAGTGCTTGCCTTAAGGGGTGCACAGGGAATGGGGTGGGATCGGCTTGTGGCACTTTGCAAGAGATATTCTCATACTATTCTATCACGCATACATCCCTTCATGCAACGTTCATACTTCCTATGATGTCTCCTTGAAATCTTGTAACCCTGAAATATGGCTAAGTTTGAAACCCTGGAATCTGACTAACTCTGAAATATGATAGGATCCTCCAAAACCTAGAATTTGCATTATAGCTCCTAGCAGTCTAAAACCCCTCTCAAACATCCTGAAAGTATATAAATAAAATATAACTTAAAGTATAAGAAACTAGATAGTTTCTTATACTTAAATGTTTATTTTATTTATATACTTTTGGGTTCGGACTGGATTTACATTTAGGGTTGCTTAGTTTTTAGGGTTTTTTTTTTAAGGATTTCTTGAGGGTTTTTTTTTTTTTTAATTTTGCCATTTTTCTGCCGGAATCCCTCGAGCACGCCCGGAGACGTCCTGGGTACTCCCGGAGGCGTCCGTGGCAGTGCCGGACGTTTCCGGTACGTCCACAGACGCCTCCAGGACGTCCCCGTGCCGGAGGAGTCTCCGAACAAGAGGCACGGGGGGGGAGGGCGTACCCCTGCAACGTAGCTCTAATGATCTTGACAATGGCAATGCAAACTAACTGAAATGTGAGAATGAGAAGGACAAGGCAGTTATTGAAGATGGAAAATGCCAGAACCTCTCAAGCTCTTTTTCAGAATCCAAATAATGCAAGCAGTGCAAAGCAAACGTATCTAGAAATGCTATTACAATTCTAAAAATTAAATGAAATCATAACCCACAAGTTCTGACCTGCTAAATCGATGAACAGCTAGTCAAAAATAGTGTGAAGATGAAGCTGGAGCGTAGTGTCCTCAAAAAGGGGCCTCTTGAAGGGCGAGTTTTGTGTAGACCGTTGCAAGAAGACAACGTAGAAGACGAAGACCACTAAAAAGATGACAGGATAACAAGCTTCACTAAAATACCTCAAATAAGCAATATAGCAGCTGAACGAGGGTATATGAATGCATTGCTAGCATTAGCTCCAAGCAAACTTTTTCAATCCCTCATTACATATGGCACATGTAAAAATGGACCCAGGAGATAGACAAGCCTAGGTGTAGCATTCACGAAGGGGCAGAGATGTGGAAAGACCTTCTAGAGACACCTATCAGCGTTCAATTCCATTCCCCTGACTTTTCATATCTTTTTTCAGAACTTGTCACAGAGCCGCCCCTTTGCAGCCAAATCTGCCAAGGGTAGTTTGAAAACCATCAGTTTGCAATCAGAACTGCCACAGGAACATATATATATTGCACCAATGTGTAGATTTCTGAAATAACTTTCCAACGCTTTAAAAATGGACTTGCTCGGAGTCCATATGATAAAGTAATGGCCAACAGAAAAAACAAATATCCTGTGACAATCAAATGGACTAAACCAGCTTTGTGGGACAAACGGAAAAGACACAAGGATGAAAAACAAGAGCTACCTTGCATATAGATAATGCCAAAATGCCATTCATGTGCAATGGCCAAGAAACCGTACGAAGGCAATAACCTAGATCTGAAAGCGATAGAAATGCAACAGTATGTATTTAAAAGATAAATCTAAGATCATTAGGGGACATGAATGGGGCACTGTTAAACGTAATTTTTGGATGCATATAGTTCCTCCCCTTGCTTAGCTATTTATCTTTACTCATACAACATATGTAAGGTCCCTTTTTGGGCTGAAACCAAACAAAAAGGGTATGCCATAAATCTCAACTTAGACCCACAAATTATTAGAAAAAATCAAAATTCCATAAAACTGAAATTTATTGCAATATTTTTCCATAAACTACAAATTGCCCAAAGACCTAGGCGACTAGGATTTGGGGTAGATTTATGCCTCAAAACTGCTCTAAAAATTACAAAATTAAATCTGTGGATGGATAAAACTATTCCAAACATAATTCCATAATCAAATTTGCAAAAATTTTATTTTCTAATTTTATGTGACAAAAATACAGCTAAAACTTATAAATTTCACAACTTGCAAAATACTCAGAATTTCTGAACCAATGATAGCTTGAACTGAAGATAAAAATGTGTGCTTTCAAATGAAACAATAATTAGAATTTTCCCTTGGATGGAAGTCACCTAAATATGAAACTATGTAGTCAAACCCTAGAAAAATCGAAATCTGCAAATGAACAAAAATTATGCCCTTGGATCTTCTTCAAAGATCCTCTTCAAATCAACTCAGCACACTTGCAATTTCTGAAGTGATATTGCCTCTTCAAGATCTCCTTGGAACCCCAAGCGCCTTGATTCAAGATTGGAACTCCAATAACCTGAAAATAAGATTGATTGACAAAAAGATGTTTTCCCAATATTTTAAATCTACTTTTATAACTCTTCCAAGGTGGGTGAACCACTTGTGGAGGTTATTTGGCAAAGATGGACCTCTTTTAGCAACTTGGGTCTTCTTCTTTAAGCTCAAAGTCATTAAAGACTTTTAATTGAGGGTCAAGTCCTCATGAAAGTGTCCTTTTAATTTATTATCTAATTTACTCCTCATAATATAGTAATTAAAATTACTTGAGGGTCAATTAAATAATAAATAAGAAAATTGTCTTTTAATTTCAAATGATTAGAATCACTCTCTAGCAATCTCTTATTTATTAAAAATATTCCCCTTGCATCATCCCTTAGCCCACGAGGAATAAAATAGGCTAAAGGTCTTCAAAAGGTTGATCAAAAATCAACCCCTAGAAAAAGGGACCTTACAGGCCTCCCTTCCCAAATTTGCTTGTCCTCAAGCAAACACAAACTCATGTCTCCAAGTACCATGTCCAAGAGGAAAAACATGTAGTACTCCCAAAGCCTTGATCCATTGCCGGTTAAATAAGAGATCTTTTGCCCAACCATGTTCATGCTTCCGAAGGGCCTTGGCCATTTCAAGATTTCTTCAACCTTCTTATTTTTTGTTTTTACTCTTGCACATGAAGCAAACATATTAAAAAAAACATGAATGTTTAGCAACACTTTTGTGATTCCTCCATTGTGTCTTGTTGGCAATATCAACTCATGAATTCTTTTGGTCCATATACTGCTGTAATTCTTTCCTTTTGCATTCAAAACTATCATAGAAGTGGTTGGAAATGCACTTAAGCTTGCACAAAATTCCCCCCCCCCAAATGATAGGGATTGGAAAGAAAATTTCCCTAGTGTCAAAGTACCTCCAAAGAAGTGTAGAAAGGAGAAGAAGCAAACTGAAAATGCAAAAAAAACAGTCCATAACAATATGCCAACACGGCTCATGAACCATGGGCTGCCCTCCTTCGTGCTCTCATTCATTTTTAGCATGCCCCAAGGATTTGCCATATTTTGGACATCAATTTGTGGTCCACTTAGCTGCCCATAAAAATGAAATGACTCAAGGATACCACAAATCTTGGATGCTTACATACTCTTGGCTGTAGCATGTTATTCTTGCACTTAACTTTGAGCATATGATGGCTGGAAATTCATGTGCAGGTGCCCAAAACTCTTCCAAGATGACAAGGCTTGGGAAATACATCTTCCATTTGCCAACATACATCCATGAAGTTGTGAAAAGTCGAAAGAGCAATCTAGAAATGTAAAGAACAACAGTGCAATTATTCATGGCATTATGCGGAATCAACAACATCATATTTTGGCTGTAGCAATGTGTTTTTGGCATTGTCCTTAAGCTTAAAGTGGCTGGAATCCTTCTTGTAACAGCAGCAAAAAACTTAAAAATAATGGTATGTGAAACATACACCTTCTCCATGGCCCAAACCTCTTTCCTTGCAACCAAATACCCATAGATAAACCTGGAAAAATAGTAGCCAGCAATCCAACAACTCGGAATTTCTTTCATGGCCATGCTCATGCATAGGTTGCCTTTCTCCAATTTTTCTTCTATTAAATCAGCACTTTCATTCATATGGTTCCTATTGCCCCTTTTGTATGCAAGTTTGTCAATAATAAGCGAAAAAACATCAAAACTGAATGGTTGTTTAAAATTGCTATTTACCAACCAACAAGCATCCCTCTTAACAACATTAGCAACCTGATTTTTTACATGTTCATCTATACATAAATTCTTCCTATTGGTTGTAACAACATAGCAAAGTGCTTCCTTCTTAAGGGCATAATTTTTATGCTTCAAAGTACAACTTTCACAAGCATAAATGCCCCATAGGAAATGAAAATTTGTATGATGAGTTGCACTTACCATGTAGTGGGTAGCCCAAGAAGCTTGACTGAAATTTTGCATTCTTTCACCAAAAATCAGAATGGTGAGGGCTGGAATCATCCACAAAATAGCTAATATTTCTTCAACCAAATCCACAAACGGAAGATCATTCTTATGTATGATTGAATTGACTTGTAGGATTGCACACACCTTATTGAGTTGGATGGAAATGATGATAACTCTCCAACTTGCCCCAATAAGATTCGTTTGAAGAAATTCATTCTCCTTGAGTTCCCCTTCACACCAAGTGACTGAAATTCCTTCCCATGCAATCTCGAATTGAAAATCACTCCCTATGATGACTAAAAGTTATTGTATGACAGCAAATACATGAAGACACTTTGTTTTACTTACTTTCCATTTCAAATGTACTATTGTTTTGTCTTGGCCCATGTCTAGGAAACAGCCCCTTATGCGAACATCTTCAATCTTGACCATATATGAGTTAGCCCATGATGTGACATCAAATCTGAAATTGACATGAAGTAATTTACCAAATTTTTGAACCTCGTTCTTGCTACCCCCTCTCCATGTAGTGCCCTTCATCTCATTTTCCAAGTTAGCACATTCATTATCATGCAAAGACATAGTATGGTGATGATAAAGGAAATCTTTGTTATCAAGACAATAAACTTGCTTACCCTTGATGGCTGCCATAAGAAGCTTATTACTCAGAAAATCAGCATTGTTAGCTTGGGTAAAATGCAAAACATCCCCTGGATCCCATACCTTAGGGTGCCCGTAAAAGTGCATTTGAACCACAAAATCTTCTTGTCTTCTTGTGTAAACCAAACCCTTCATTTTATCTTTTGCATACTTCTCATGATGGAAACAAATCTGAAATGACAAAATATGCAACAATACATCGACCCTCTTATACCTTGAAGTGTCTTCATTGGATCTACCTTCATTGGTGGAGTTGAGAAGTTCAGTTAAAGGTTTGACACCCTCTTCATGCTCCGCGTGAGCTGTTATTCCAGGAAGGACAGCAAGTTGCATATGATCATCTCTACATAGAATTGTTGCTTCAATCACCAAATTTGCCTCCACAACTTGTAGATCTGATCTTGCTTCTTCCATGATCCCATTTTCTGTCACTTCACTATTTTGCAAGCAATCGTTAGAAGGTAAAGAAATATCTTCAATCACTAAAATATTTTTACCTTGGACTTCAATGGTAGATTCTTTTAGGAGTTGTTCGTCCTCCCTTTCTTGGATGTCTTTTCGTAGTGTCCCTTGATGTTGCATCTTCCTACCATCAATTTAAGCCTTGAGCTAACAACATTCATTAAAAAAAGGGATTGTTTTTACCTCATCACTCATAAGACTATATTGGTGAGATTTTGGCTCTTCTTAGGTGGTTGTTACACATATTCAATGGGCTCCTTTTGCAAAAAATTTGCATGAAACATATGCTTGGGTTTTGGAGAAACCCCTTCATTGGAAACCCTCTTATTTTCTGAACTTCTCTCTCCTTGAGGTGCCACATTTTTCCCCATGGCTTTGAGAAATTGCACCATGGTGTCCTGGAACTCCTTTTGACCTTGAGCTAGATCCATCAAAACTTTCTCCAACTGATTTTGTTCTCCCATGTCTTCTTCATGTGCCATTTTATTTCTTCTTTTGCATCCACAAACCCTCATGCTAGCAGGATCAAGGCTCTAATACCACTGTAAGGTCCCTTTTTGGACTGAAACCAAACAAAAAGGGTATGTCATAAATCCCAACTTCAACCCACAAATTATTTGAAAAAATCAGAATTCCATAAAACTAAAATTTATTGCAATATTTTCCCATAAACTACAAATTGTCCAAAGACCTAGGCGACTAGGGTTTGGAGTTGATTTATGCCTCAAAACTACTCCAAAAATTACAAAATTAAGTCTGTAGATGGATAAAAATATTCCAAACACAATTCCATAATCAGATTTGCAAAAATATTATTGTTTGATTTTATATAACAAAAATACAGCTGAAACTTATAAATTTCACAACTTGCAAAATACTCCGAATTTATAAACCAATGATAGCTTGAACTAAAGATAAAAATGTGTTCTTTCAAATGAAACAATAATTAGAATTTTCCATTGGGTGGAAGTCACCCAAATCTGACACTATGTAGTCAAACCCTAGAAAAATAGAAATTTGCAAATGAACAAAAATTCTGCCCTTGGATCTTCTTCAAAGATCCTCTTCAAATCAACAACAAATCAACTCAGCACAGTTGCAATTTCTAAAGTGAAATTGCCTCTTCAAGATCTCCTTGGAACTCCAAGCGCCTTGATTCAAAATTGGAACTCCAATAACCTGAAAATAAGATTGATTGACAAAAAGATGTCTTCCCAATATTACAAATATGTTTTTATAACTCCTTCAAGGTGGGCGAACCACTTGTGGGGGTTATTTGGCAAAGATGGACCTCTTTTAGCCGCTTGGGTCTTATCCTTTAAGCTCAAAGTCATTAAAGACTTTTAATTGAGGGTCAAGGCCTTATAAGAGTGTCATTTTACATAAAGTCATTAAGGACTTTTAATTGAGGGTCAAGTCCTCGTGAAAGTGTCCTTTTACTTTACTATCTAATTTGCTCCTCATAATATAGTAATTAAAATTACTTGAGGGTCAATTAAATAATAAATTACAAAATAATAAATAAGAAAATTGCCTTTTAATTTCAAATGATTAGAATCACTCTCTAGCAATCTCTTATTTATTAAAAATATTCCCCTCGCATCATCCCTTGGCCCACGAGGAATAAAATAGGCTAAAGGTCTTCAAAAGGTTGATCAAAATTCAACCGCTAGAAAAGGGGACCTTGCATCATAACTAGGGTTTGCTTGACTTGGGTTCACTTCCTCTTGTTGAACTTCTGATTGATTAAGCATTTTAGCTTTAGTATTAATTGTTTTTCAGCCTCGGGTTTTTTCCTACCCTGGTACCGCTCTATTGTAAATGGATGTACTTTTGAGTCCCATTGACATTGGAAAAATCAAATCTATTAATTTTATTCATCAACAAAGAGTTACAAATATAGATGGTCGTTCTCTTACAAACTAGGAGTCTCACTTTATCTCTCCTACTACCACTCAGCTAATCCTAATCCCTATTCTCACTCACACTTCCTAGTCTCTAGTGAGTTGTTACAATTATGACTAACTTAGATTAATACAACTGTGTTGTATTAACCTAGGAAATATCCCACGTTCCCCCCCTTAGTACAAACATAGTTCAAAAGGGAAAGGAATGTGCTCCATGGGAACTAGGGCATACTCCACTTCGAGATGAACAACGGTGGATGGAAACATATTGCCAATCCAACAAAAGTAGTACAAACTCGAACATACACTAAGTTCGCACAAATTACAACTATAGTGGGAATAGCCTCACTACCACTACCACTCTGATAAGGGATAGGAACGCATGCTAATCCAAGATCATGCAAATGAAAAGGGATAGGGACATACACGCTATTTGATATTCGAAACTGTGAACGGACATACATGGTTCACAATGAGACTAGTAAGACTAAGCCTTACTTACCTTTACATCATATGAGAAGGGACATACTCTCTACTCAATGTAAGTGTGGCATAGGCTTCCATTTTTGTTTCAAATTTGCTCCTCTAGTTGTTTGGGCCTCACTATTCTTTCAGTGGGTGTTGGCCATCTCACTAAACAACACGTTTGCAAACACTATACTTGATCATTGCCACTTGATCACAAACAACGAAATGGTTACCACTACAACTAGACACCATTCTTGGCTTTAGTAGGTTTGGCGTAGGGTTTCTAAATCATCTATAGCTGGAATACGTCATCACTATCTATAATGACTAACAACTCTTCATGCTATGCAGTCTTTTGGGCACATTTGTTTTGCCACTTAGCAAATTTTCAATCTCTGAGTTAGCAGTGAACTCAAGATCATCATTGGCCTCCTTCATTTCCTCCAGCCTCCTATGTGACTTAGCTCAATTAGCTAGGTCAAATTGCATGTTGTATGTTTGATAGTTCCAAGTTGTGCATACACAAATCCCCCCCTCCCCCAATAATTAATATACACATTCTTAAATGGACATCGGATTTGCCGATAATGCATCCTTACAAAAGAATATTTTTACTTTGACTGATGACACACAAATTATTTATTTAGACTAGGACTAAAGGACATTAAACTAGTACAAATATCTTAAATACATCTATCTAAAAAACGTCGAGAGATGTCAATCTCAAGGCCCTTATCTTGGATTTTTCACATACCACAATTATTAATAACTTCGTTACCTTCTTCGCAAATTTCCCACTAAATGATGACAAATTTATCCAGCTTGAAAAAAATCTTTCTTTGAAAACTTCTAAGTGATGGTCAAATGGACATCAAATTTAATGTTGGGATTCAAAGTGAACACACACAAACATTACAACCCACCACCACCCCTCCCCCGGCTACCATTGTAGAATGCCTCTCGGCATGATTTTTTTAATGACACTAGACTGGCAAACTCAAATTTATAAAATTGACACAATTATTCAAAGGACCCCCTATTGACTCTTACTGACAAACATACTACTAATAAACAAATAACATTGATTAATTAAACACAAAACCCTAAATAACAATACTATAGACTTAATCGCAGTTACAAACTTATTGAAAAATGTGTCAAGTATTAACCATATTCTATAATAATAATAACAAAATTTAGACATCTAAAAACCGACAAACTATATAAAGAATTAACACCACAAAACTCTTAACATAAACAAAATACTAGACAATAAAAACCAAATCTAACTAGACTATAAACAACTTGACTCAATATATATGCCTTAAAGCTATTTAGGCATTTACCACATTAATCTTCCACGACCAAATCATGATATTAAATGGCACGAAAGTTGATTGTTGCACGAACAGGCAAAAAGCATGCACATGGTAAGAATAGCAAGAGTCAGGTAGATTTGGTAGCTACAGGGCAAGGCAGATTTGAACTAGCATTGCACAAGTTATACATGCAGATATCTAATATGTGCATGTGAAGACAGTCAGGGTATGGCAGATATGCTTGTTGATAGGTGCACCATGGACGAACAATGGAATTGTCAGGGGCATACAATGATATACTAGTGGTTGGGAGTTGAGAGCATAGATGATCACACAAATGCACAAGGCAAGATGGATCTTGATGCTCTATGGCTAACTCAAAATGTCATGTGTGCACGAGTCTTGAGAACTGACTGACATGCATGGAAGAATCCTTGCCAAACTCGATGAATTTGTCAATCTCGTGTTTTGTATACATGGGGAAGATCAGGATTGCCACAGGTGCTAACAGATTTGTCCGAGGGCAAACATATATGGGAGGATCACCGTTACAAGTTGTCAGACCAAAACACGGGCAAAGTCGTAACCAACTTGAATGTCGGTGATGCACACGAATGTGTAATGCCATCAGAGCAGATGCATGCATAAGAATTCATCCATATGTGCTGAAGTCAATAAAGAACACCTTAATGAGCTTTAAATTACCTTAACTTCCATGAACTTAAAAAATACTTACTAAAATATTTTTATACTACAAACTATTTTGATCAAATGACGAATTTCATAAAACGGGGCAACAATGCAAATAATGAGCTGCCCCTCTGCATTTTACTTCATCATAGTCACAAAATAATGATTGCTTTAATACCATATTGGGGAAATCGAATCTATTAATTTTATTCATCAATAGTGAGTTACACATATAGGTGAGTGTTCTCCTACAAACTAAGGGTCTCACCTTATCTCTCCTACTAACACTCAACTAATCCTAATCCCCATTCTCACTCACACTTCCTAATCTCTAGTGACATTGTTACTACAACTCACATACAAGCACACTCACCTAACAATATAACTAACATTAGACTATGACTAGCTTATATTAATACAACTATGTTGTACTAACCTAAAAAATATCGAACATTGACCCACGTTGGTCCTCGAGGACAATAATGTAATTTCCTTTTTTATTAATTAAGTATGAAACAATTATGACTGTAGTGTTCATATAATCTGCTTGGTAATGGACAACTAGGGGAAACAAGACCGAATAGGGTAGGAGAATACCATTTATTGGAAAAGAAATGACAAGTAGAATGGGTTGGATTTAATAGAAAGTTTGGGTTGGTAAGTGCATAACATCAAAAGTGGTGAATCTTCAAGAAGAAAATTTGAGTGTGTCTGGTTAAACAATCAAAAGGATATCCAATAGAGATATAGTGTAAATCATAAGATTTTTATTGAATGCTTCTTTTTTGTTACTGCCTATAAAATTCCAGCAACAGTTATTCCCTTTATCTAATTATTACTCAAAGTGTTTGGAGTGCGACATTGGGGAAAGTTTATGTACCATTGCTTTTATATAAAAAATGAAAAGTGTCTCACTTTCAGGTAGGGAACATTTGCCTCGTATTTCAGCTATTTAAAAAGCTTTAAGTAATTGGAGCTTTTGTAGTTTAAAATTATTGTAGATTTATATTTTATGGGTTTTCTTAACTGCATGGAGTATTCAATACTCAAGCAATCTTCGATGACCTATTTTCCATGGGTGCCTATTCTCCTACAATATTTCACTCATGTACATTGGCAAAAATCACAAGGCAAGGGGACCCATAAAGCACAGAAGCACCTCTAAGCGATTTTAGTACCGTGGAGGAGGATACTAACACATCAACCCAAGGACTTTCACCTCAAAGCTTATACCAGATTCACAAAGCTTTTAGTGCATGGAATACCTTATAAGCCAGCCTTTCTCACAATTATTAGCAATATTGGATAATCCATACCCAAAACTTTGTTATTTTTGAGTTGACAAAATTAATAGAAACAATGATATTTCTAATTAGACGAGAGCTTTTACCTCCAGAAGGAATTTGTCAAACAGTTTGGCAATGTAAAAGCACAGCAAAGAAGACATGAGGCTTGCCTAATTGAAAGTGAGTTAAAGCAGATTGAAATTCAACTTTAAAAATATCACATTGGGAGGAAACACTTACAGCACAGACAGCAGTTAGCAGTATTTCGAGAAAACTCCCCTTTACAGAAAAAGGCTTGAGTGAAGAGAAATCTTAAGGGAAAGGCATTTATTACGGCTCTTTCCAGAGTTCTTAAAATTTGTCTTTGTTCAAATTGGGTGCCTAGGTCCTACTTGTCTGTACTTCTATTAGCAGCCCAGGGACAGGCATAAAAAGTCTCTTTAATTTCAATTTTAATGTGTCTTTCTAAAAATAACAACAGAACTACGAATGGAAAGGTGCAGGATAGCAATGAGTTTTGTTTTAGCATTTTAAATAATGAACACAAAGCGTACCCATAATGTGTATCATTCCAGATCTATTGGTTAGATATTAATAGCCATTGAAAGTTTAACTCTTGCTAAGTTAAGAGCCTTAATGTTAGAAGGTTGATGTTTGATCTCCTATGAATCTAGAATCCATAAAATTATAAAAATAGGAATTAGTTAGAGATATTCTGACAGCACGTTGCTTTTCTTTTTTCGTGTTAAAGTTATTAGAAACCCTAAGTGGGGATATAATGTATTTTGCATGGTCATGAAAACAGAACTTCTTAAGATTCGGTTCTGTTTTTAACCATTCTTGGAGTTTGACCCCTTCTAAGAGTCATTTTAGCGTTGAATTTATGTCAACGGCTTATTTACTCTGCTTTTGAGTGGGGCTTCCCGCCTTCAATCACCTTAGAACGCAAACAGGAGATCACTTTTGACAGCTGCTAATTGCAAGACTCTTTTGCTGTATGAATTAAGCTTGCATGAAATACAATTTTTGTTTGAGCTTGTCACAGGTTTCTTGCAGGTTGTGGTATCAAAGGATACCACCTCATATAATCTATTCTCTGCTGGCTAAAGCCAATATTTATTCTGGTTGAAAGGTCTCTGTAGCTTTAAAGTCAGATTCCGGTAGGCTTGCAACAGTAGGTGGGGATCTAATATCTATCTACCAACCAAACAAAGAGAAGTGACATAGAATTTGCAGCTTTGCACTGGCATACAAAACGTTGAGAACAGTGGGCGGTAAGGCCTTGTTTCGTCCAAGCTTTTAAAATGTAACAAATCACTTGAGAATCTGAGATGCACCAGAATCAGTTCTGCTTACAACTCTAACTACATTTTAAGGTCTATCATCCATTCTGAAACCTTTTTTCCAGCTCAAGTTAAACTTCATCCTATCTTTGCTGCTTTTGACTTCAAATCTGTGTTAAGTTGCCTCAAGATTAAACACTAATTATGTAGTCAGTTTCCTTGCTTTCAATTAATTGAATGCCATTTAATGCATACAGGGTGTTTTATTGGAAAATCAGGGTCAAGAATATTTCAGAAGAAGATTTATGAATATATTTTTCACTTAAACAATATTCTCTGAAAAAATTTCTCGTCAGAAATACAGTTTAAAATACAAATAAATAATGAAAACAAAACCTTGTATCGCTAGAAGGTTTCAGCATATTAGGGGCAGACAGACAGACCCAAGATTCTACAATTTTGGTGTTTGCAAAGAAAAGCTAAGAATGTGATTATGGTGATCTTATAGATTGTGTTCAAATTACCAGGATACTTTGAATGACATGTCTGTCTGTTACATACTGAAAATCGGTAGGTAGTAATCAATTTTGCATAAGTGGGATCCAAGAACTCTAAATATTGGTCACAGACATAAGGTACATGATTGAACGCTCAACTGTGGAAAAATTATTAAGTTATTAAATCGCCACGTGGCCAACGCATAAATTGATTGAAAAAATTATACAATACCATGAGCACTCTCATCAAGTTGACCAAGTTGATGACACATAATAGACCCATTTTGGCCTCCAATGCACAAGATGCCAGAAGCTGCTGTGATTGCTGTTATTTTATCTAAGCGGACAAGATTCTTGGATAAATCGAGCTGTATCAGCTCATTGTTACGTAAAACTGCTCCAGAGTGATAAGCAGCTGAAGACTTTAATTTAATCAGATATGCAAATCCCGAAGTTGTTATGGCATAAAGTAATAAATGTCCAGCAGTGTTACTCATCTGCATCATATAAAAGACTATTTAATAAATGTGACAAAAAATACAGGGCAAATAGGATAAAGCAAAAACCAAATGTCTGGAAACATGTAAAGATATACCTAAAATTAGAAATACCCTACAAAAATCCTTCTAACATACATATAGACAGGGCAAATCAATTGTTTCTTAACAGCATAATATCCCTGAAACCATAAATCGATACTAAAAACAATTCTCAGCAATGTCCTCATATATGCTCATACAGAAAATTAAATATTTAACAGTATGTCTGAACTATGTAAGTTACCTGATGTTTGAAGATAGATGCAAATGGAGAAAGTGAATCCTGGAAAATAATATGCAAGCCATATCTTGGGGGTTCCCGCCGAAATGACCATTCCGTTAGCTCCAGCACATTGGGGGAATCCTTATGCACGCGCCTGGCTTGAAAAAGGGAGCATAGAACAATGAGAATCCCACTAGGTGTAACAATTCAAAAATATAATTATACTTCCAAAACCAGAAACTCTGAATCTTAAAATAGCAGCCTTCAAACAAAATGACAAATCAACAAACGTTTCTCAATAACAAGTATACCTTAATTAATTTCTCTTCTTATCTTCAATAAGTGTTAAACAGTCAGCTATAACAACTAATTAACCAACACTTATGTTTGTGTACAGATACTGCTTCTTTGGGTGTTAAGTGTCCTTTGCCCCTACTTTCGCAGTTTCTTCAGTTCATGGCATTACGGTTTAATGAACTCCTTTGTAACTTCAACACTTCACTCAAAAGATTGATAGTCTCCTTGTATGGAGCTATTCTGGTGCATATAGTGTCAATCTGTCTTCTTCAGTGATCAAGTAATGGATTCAGTTTCATTTCTGGTGAATACAGTGTCGATCTGTATTCTGGTGCATAGCTCATGCAGTTTTGAGTTCTTCACCAGTTGGCCATCTACTTGCACCTTCGGTGATGGCTTTCATCCCATCCAATGCATCTTCAGTGATGGCTTTCATCCCATCCAGTGCATCTTTGGTGGCTTTCAGTCCACCCAATGAATTTTGTGTGATGGCCTTCATTCCATCCAATGCATCTTCTTCAGCATTGTGTTCTACTATTGTGCTATACTGCTTCTTGGGATGCCTTGCAGCATATTTCTGAACCTCCAGACACTTATGTTGATTTACTTTTTTTAAGAAACCTTGTGGTGACTCATTTTTTCGACTTACACTTCATTGTACATGGGTACCTAATTAGGACTAGTTATCGGGACCCATATCTGAGGATTTGTCTCTTTGCTCTTCTCTTTTCTCTCTCCCTAATTTTGCACTTAAGGGAGGGTGTTGGTGTGTTCACACCAGGCTAAAAGTGATCTTTAGCTATCTAGCTTGGTTTTGTCTAGGTTCACACTAGAATAGGGTTAAGCTTAAATTAGGGAAGTTGTTAATCTGTTTTGAGTAACAACTCATTATGTGTATGAACAATCTGTGTGAGTGCATATTTAGTCACTCATAATTTGTTCACAACAACTAATTGGTTATTGTGAAACAAACTTACCCGGTTATTTATATGTGGACTCCCTATTGTAAAATATGCCAATTGTAGAACACATGACGACACATGATGCCAACATTTTAATATCATGAATGAGAGACATATACACAATTTTGTGCATAATATTCAGTTAAATCTTGCTTTGTGTATAGTGGCTCAGTTCCACTGTGGTTATGGTATGCAGATAATTCCTGTGGATGATTATTCTCAATTCCAATATTCTGTTCTGATTAACTATTTGGCAGTACCAATGTCAAGGAATACATTAGTATACATCAAAATGTTGTCATCACTAGTTCTCTCATCAAAATGTTGATGCCATAGATGCATCTGGAAGCCATACATGTGATTGCTACCATTGTATAGAGGAATATGTAGCCAACATCTACATTGTCTCTTCATATGACAGCGTGACTTCTTTCTTAAATTCCAATGCTTCTTGAATCGCCACAATTAATTCTATGACAAAATGAATTGACAGATCTTAGTGTTCCTTATTATGAATGATCATCCAAATCCCTTGAAATTTCAAAGGCGAGCTTAACAGATGCTTGTGTTCCTTCCAGCACAATTAGGATAAAAACAAGATTTATCTTTGAAGTGCATATTAATAATAAATCCAAATTAGTCTATTTGAACACAGGACTGATTGAGTCAAACAGACACATCTTAACATTGTTTAATGTTTTAGTCCACACAACTTTGCATGCATCTGTTAAGATTACAATAAATAAGCCTACATTGCTCTTGAAATAGTATGGATCTTCTTATACTAGTGCAATAGTGATCATAAGCATCCAATCCATATCAAGTTCATGACAGTTACAATACTTTTCAAAATGGCCGAGCACCCCCCGAGTTTGACTCACCTGCCCATAAAAACAACCAGATTCAAACCTCCAACAAATCACTACCAAGTTTCTGACTAATTAAAAAAATGACATCAAATCTAATTGTGAAAGCCCCATAATTAATTTAAGACTTGAATTAAACCTTTGTAGTCAACTAGTTTCTAATTTTTTTGCCAATGTTTATGCAGGGTACCGTGTGAACTCTTACTTTTCAGCTTGCAGAGTTGTTCCCAATTCCAAGTCGTGGTCCTTGAAATCCATATTCAAAAATGCTAAGACCAAGTCATCCTCTTAGAATCCAACTCTGTTTCGGTGATTCTCGGTTCAGCTTCCTTGTACCGGCATACATTCACACAACTTCAAATGCTAGCGGGAAATATCCTGCATGATACAAGTTAACCAGAATCCCCATTGCACCAACAACCCAGCTTACTTACGGGTATTTTTATTTATTAGTAAGTTGATAGTAACAAAGAGTCCTTTAAAACACGAGAACAACAGCATAGCCGCCTATTAAGCATTTTTTAAACCTCTCCCGTTTTTAATGATACAAGGCTGTCAGAGATCAAACTACAGGGTTTTCGGGGTTTAAGCCTAGGGTTTAGGGTTTTTGAGAAGTTTCCAACTTTCACATCAAGAAAATATAATTGCAGCAGCCAAGTAACCAGTGTTTTCACTTGAAAGGAAATTCCGTAGTTAATTTTCTTCCAAAGAATAGGCGTTGCTTTGTTATGTTAAAGGTCGGTCGGAGTTGGCTCATTTGATGCTAGAATTATTGCCTGTAGCAACTGGTGCTGAATTAAATGATACGGTGCTAATTTTTAGGAAATGTAGTAACTCACCAGATAACGTAATCAGCAGGGCCGCCAATGGCAAAACATCCAGCTGCATCGCGTGGAAGAGGGGCGCAAGGCAGATGTCGAACAGGCACAGTTATCGGAACATTCACTTGTATCCACTGTACGGCGTCGCTCCCAACTATAGGCACCTCCATACCCTAGCTTTTTTTAAAGCTTAATTGAACAACAGGTTCTGTTGAACAAGGGGATTAAAGAGCACAAAAGGTTCGACAATATATGCGTTTGTAGAAAGATTTGTTTCAGAATGGGTGCGAGTTTGACTGTTTTTATTGCAGTGCCTTCTGCGCAGGCCCGCCCAGTTACCAGAAACGCGACGGGACAAACCCGTTTCTGCGCAGGCATGGATTATTTTAAAAAAATTAAGATGGAAATTGAAAATTTGGAGATCTTATACCCCATATATCGAGAGGACAAGAAATGTAATGGCTTTGAAGCTAATATCAAAAGGTTATAACAAAGTCGAAGAGCTTTCTCGTAATTAAGAAAGGTAAAATTTGGGATTATAAAGATAAAAGACTTATGTGAATAAAAAATTGTCTTTGTGCGCACTTAATGGTGTGTTCTTTAGTTTTGAATCAAATAGTAAAGAAGAATGTGATGGGAAAGTCACTAGTTTTTATTTACAGTAAATTTTCATAATTAAAATATGTTCGAAGTTCTTTTCTAAAAAGAAGAATAAGTTTTGTTAAAGTTTCATAAGAGTAAAATCGATATTTTATTTTGGTCTTTTTATTCTTGAAGAAGAGTAGATTTGATATCCTTCTAGATGAATAATGGTAGCTCCCCACCTTCCACTATTGGTTTTTCTATGGACACCAAGTTGTAAGTACTAAATCGACAACAACAATGAAGGAGGTGGACGCAAAGATGAAGGTAACATTTGGATTCCAACAAAATAATGAAGAATGTCTCCAATATTTTGGGGAAGAGTTTGATATGCTTTTTCATGTGGGGTGTAACTGATAAGGGAGGAGATTCATGCTTGGGCTCAAAAAAACTAGAGGACATATAAGGAAGTGGAAATTAAAGCATGTACGAGAGGTTACTTCATAGTGGTGTTTTCTAACGATGTAGATCACGACAAAGTCTTTGGGGGATGATCGTGTTTCTTTAAAAACATAATTCTCTTTGTGAAATATTGACATATAAGGTTTAAACAAATGGAAGAAATTCCATCCACAAAGTCATTTTAGATCACAATGATGTTATATCACAATAATTCTAGTTCAAGTATGTCTTTGATATGATAGTGAATACTATGGGAAAACCAATGGAAACCTCAAAACCTTTCCACTAGAAATGGCTAACGAAATATGTGAGGATATGTTAGATCTCTCCAAACTTCCTCCAAATATATATTACTTTGTAAATAGAGAAGATAAAATTGGATCCAACCGCTTGATTATGAAAGTATCTCATTTATATTCAAGGAATAGTGCAAATATGGTCACCTGGTCAGAGAATACGTGATAACCCCAAAAACTACATGGATCTCCAATGTAGTAGTGGAGACGAAGGAGGTCGATAACAAGTTTGGGAAATATAAAAGAAAGCATGTGATAAAAATCAAAAGGAAAAAAGGAGTTAAAGCAAACAAAGAGGAGAAAAATAAGAGAAAAATGGGGGAGACAACCAAAGAAGCCGAATAAGAAAGGGTTCTTAACTTGCAAAAGAATGGTATAATAAATGAAGACAAAAATGCAATCTTAATTTCATAATATTGATTCAAATGCACCTGGAAAACTCATTAAGGATCCAATTCCTTGGGAGATATTAAGTAGAAGAAAAGAGGCCCATATGTAAATAGAGAAGGAGACACCCACAAAAGGATAAAAAGACTCACAAGTGAATGATATAAGTAGCCAAGGGAAGGATGATTAATCGACATAAGCACCTAAAGAGTCACGATTCTTTTTCAACCAAAAGAAGAGCAAGAGGAAAAAATTCAATGTTGGAAATAATGAGAAGAGCACACTCAAAACTTTAGAAATTATTCAAAAAGAGATGAGAGAGGATGTGATAACATGAAATCAATCTTAGCTAAATGACATCTTTATGGGTACCAAGAAGACCAAATCAATTTAAATGTTAATCATATCTTGGAATATCAAAGCGCTTAATACCCAAAACAAAAGGAAACTTTTAGGAGTGGTTTCCAAACATAAGCCTCGGGTGATATTGCTCCAAAAAAACCAAGCTCAATGAAGAGATTGTTCATCAATGAAAGATTGTTAGGAGATTTATTTTGGAGCAAATAGGTGTGGTAGCAAAAGTAACAACGAGAGGTTTAATGACCATTTAAAACCTTTATCATGTGGAGTTTAGATGCATGAGTACTTGCATAACTAGATGGAATGTCAAGCATTCAGTAAAAATATGAAAGATAACATATCCCTCGTGAATTGCTACAACCCCCAAGACAAGAGGGAAAAGGAGACAATATGGGAACCATAAGAAGAGAGCAACAGATGACCTGGATTAGGGGAGGATGTTTCATTGCTAGACTTGATAATAAGGAGATTCATAAAGGTAGATCCAACTCTCTAGGAGACTATAGTTTTAACATATTCATTAAAAGAATTGATATGTGGGATGCCAATCCTAAACAAGAATGGTTTACATCAAACAATAGGAGGAAAGGAAAGGGAAAAAATGATACATTCATGGTTACAACAAAGTGGTGGGATCAAAACATGGTCTTTTGAGTGTAAGTCACAGTAGAAAGTAGATCAAATCACTGACATATTGTCCTGAGGATGAATGAGAATCCTAAACCTGTAAAAAGTTACTTCACATTTGAAAATTTGTGTTTGGAACACCCTAAGTTTGATGAGATGATAAAAGAAGAGTGGGAAAATATTATCACTAAAGAGAGGACTAAAATGTTCTACTATCCTAAAAGTTAAAATATATGAAAGGGAATCTTGAGGTGTGGTATGGGGAGGTTTCCCAAAACATTTTCAAGCAAAATGAATAGCTAGAAATGCAAAGAATTAGATTTAAGAAAATATTATAAAATAAGGATTCTCAAATACTTTGTGAAAATAATAATAAGTGGTTGATAATAAATGTTTTAGAGGAAAAAAATAAAGATAAAGAGGGATTAACGAGGGTGGTAGTAATTAGATTTTTTTTTTCACATGGCAAGCAGAATCAGAAGACAAGCTATATTCACAGGGGGATTGGAGAACTATAATGGGGAGATGGTTTGGGATCCATACGAGATTATAGAATATATTTCCACACACTTTAAACACTCTCTGGCAGAATAAGAGATCAACATGAGATCAACCCAAAATGTTCTTTTCAACAATATCCCCAAGATCATTTCAAAAGATCATAATGAAGAACTATAAAAAGTTGTCTCACTAAAAGAAGTTAAAAAAGACCTCTTTGATACAGAAGGGGATCGTACACTAAGTACAGATGTCTTTCAAGCTCTCTTCTTTCAACTTTAGTAGGGTCTCTTGGGAGAGGAAATGCTAGGAGTGGTATAGGAATTTAGGGCCTCTTGGTCTATTCTCAAAATCATGAACAATACTTTCATTTCACTCATCCCTAAGAAAAATGAAGTAAAAAACTCATAGAAATTTAAACCCATCTCTCTTTTCAATATTAATTACAAGGTTATTTCAAAATGTCTTGCTAATAGGCTCAAAAAGAGCCTCTTGCTTATCATCTCCAAGAAATAAGGAGGATTTATGGAAGGGAGACAAATATTGGACATGATTGTTATGGCTTATAAGCTTATACACTCCATGAACATTAATAAAAGGAAGGGGTCACTAATTAAGTTAGACATAGCCAAAGCATATGACAAAGTCAATTGGGACTTCATGCACCAAATTTTTAGGAGACTTGGGTTTAGAGACAAGTGGAAAAAGTGGGTGAGAAGCTGCTACACCTCACCCAAACTCTCATTTTTTATCAATGGTACCTCAAAAGGTTTTATTCAAAGTTCAAATGTCTTAGACAAGGGAAACCTCTATTGGAAATATTCCTTGTTAATCTACATATGTAACATAGGAATATTTAGTTTATGTGGTTATAAGTTGTTTTAACAAATTCATACAAGTTTATTGCAAGTAGGTTATACACTCCTATATTCTAGGATTTATCTTTTGTATAAAATCCTACGTAACATGACAATGAAATAGTGTGTTTCTTTTGTGTACAATCTACGACCAAAAATATCATTGGTATCAAAGTAGGATACAACTTTGAGATGGATAGATAAAATGAAACAGGGGCAACGCTTGATTTTATTGTTTCCCCAATTCATGAGAGTCTATGATATTCTTTGTGAGTGTAGATTAGTGCTACATTTATGTGATTAGTGTTTATATTTAATAGTTTTTAAGTATTTTTTAAACACAATACAAATTATAAGCCACTCATATCTAGTCAAGTGTGTTTGGATGTATTTATATGAGTCGTTCAGGATTTGGATGCCAACATTAGTACACAGGTGTCAAATATTTCTAAAATTGTCCCTATGAATTGTGCCTCACCATTTTGAAACAAAGTGCTACACCTTATTGAAAATAATTTTCCTATGCAATATCAAGTGTTCATGATCTGGGCAACAATTTAGGTGATAATTCGGGTGACGATTCTACCCCAATTGATGACAAAACTTTCAGGAGCCATAACTTTTGCACCATATCTCCAATTGACTCCCCATTTGAACCGTTGGAAAGCTAAAAACAAGGAGAATGCGGTGAGATGGAACGAGCTCCATCAATGGGTTTTGAACCTTGAAAACTCAATGGAAGTGCTCCAAATTTCAATTTTAGTAGTGTAGTCTAAAAATAGTAAGTTTCTAAAAATAGTAATCCCTCAAATTATGTATTGTTGTAAATCATGGAAGTTGAACCACTTAATCTCCCTTGAGATTGGTGACCTTCCACATCCTCCTCCTACCTTAAAAATGTGTATAAATGAAGATGTAACCTGAAATGGAAATCAGACATCTCTTTTAAAAGATAAGCATATGTTTGTATTTGCAATCTTGAGTAATAAAACATCTCTTCTCAAAGAAATCATTATTACTATGTTATTTTCATGTTTCTTGAAATATCTTTCAATCAAAACTTATGAGTTTTAGATCAGTGGTATCAAAGCGGTTTGTCTTGAGAGTGTATGATCCCAAGGATGAGGTCAGGCTACAAGAAGCTTGGGTGGAAACCAATAGAGCTTCCAAACTATCCACCTATTCGCTCCAAATGACCTCAAATGGTGGATGACACTGAGACATCTGATCCCTTCAAGGAAATGGTGAATGAAGCCCTCCAACGGTAACAAGTGAAGATGTTGTAATAATTTGCCCAAATTCTCCAACAAATCCCTATGGGAAATTATGGCTCCTCATCTGTACTTCCTGGCTCCTCATCTATGGAACATCCTTTCAGTGCCCCAACACCCTTCAAGGTTCAGATGAATTTTGATATTCTTACATTTGAAGGCAAAATTAGTGCTGATGCAGTAGAAAATTGGTTGGATCGATTATCTTCCTACTTTTTTGTAAATAAATTCACTGATGGAGAAAATATCACTTTTGCTCTTTTGAAAGCATCATTGCCCATGAAAAATTTGTGGGAAGTGTATAAAAAGAGGTTCAATATAGATGGCATTGGCTTTGAGGTGGAACTTACCTGGGATGATTTCATGGAAGCGGTAAAGGAAGAATATTATCCCATTGGAGCATATGATGACCTGTACATACAGTGGCAACAACATCACCAAGGTAAGGACCACTATGTTCAAGATTACACTAACATTTTTCATTCTCTATCTGCGAGATTGACATCCAAGAAAGTGAGAAACATAAGACTCTTAAATATCATGGTGGACTACAATGGTACATATGGGGGGAAATGGAACTTTTCAATTTGGAAACTCTCAGTGAGGCATATAAGTTCACAGTGAAGATTGAGCAGAAGCATGGAAAAAAGAATACGAAGAGTCAGCCTTCAAAATGGAAAAGTGACAAGGAAGGTCAAACACAAGGCCAAAATTAGAAGCAATTCCAAGATAAGAAATATTAAAAGGGGAAGATTGGGAAATGGTGTGATTACCACAAAACTAGAACTCACTCTAAAGAAGAATATCGAGCCATCAAGTCACTACTTTTTGAGTCATAATACTCGACATCCACTGCTCTACCTCATACACACCCTGCAGTCAAAGAGGATGAAAAAGAGATTGTAGATGCTGAGCCTGATACCATCGTTGCTTCATCACAAACCCGTGAGGAAAGGCTAGATGACAAGGAAAGGTTGTTTCACTCTAAATTATGGGTAAAAGGTAAGCCTCTGCATTTCATTCGTGATAGTGGGAGTCAAAATTATTGAATCTCTATTAAAGTTGTGAAAAGTCTAAATATATTCATGAAGCCTCACCCAAAGCCATATAGTATTGGATGGTTGAGCCCAAGGAGAGACCTCCTTGTCACCCATTAGTGTCTTCTTTTATATGCAATAAAACCTTTCCAAGATGAAGTCTTGTGTGATGTGGTCAATCTAGATGTGTGTGATGTACTCCTTGATCAACCATTCATGTATGATCGACATGGCTTCTATGAATCATGAACCTGAAGAATTACCCTCACTCTTAGAATGCGGTGTTATAGGGTACTAGAGGTACCACCTCCCATATCTGTCTCCCTGATTAGTGTTAAGCAATGTAAGAGATTGGTGGAGAAGATAAATCAATTCATTCTCATGCTGGTCAAACCATAGAAATCTAAGAAGGCTGATGTTACAGTCTTAACTACACAGTCAACACAACAATATAAGCAAATGGGACAAATCATGGGAGAATATGATGACTTACTCAAGTCACCCATGGGAGTTCCACTTCACTGCCAGGTAAAACATTCTATTCATTTGATCCTAGGATCACCTTTACCTAACAATCCTATATATCATAGATCAGTTTTGGAGAATGATGAGATAAAAAGGCAGATTTAGAAATTAATTCAAAAGGGTCACATCAGGCCAAGCTCTTCACCCTGTGGTAGCCTGATTGTTCTGACACCAAAGAAAGATGGAACATGGAGGCTTTGCATTGACTATCGAGCCCTAAATAAAATCACTATGAAGAATCGCTACCCCCTCCCCAAAATTGATGACTTGCCGAACCAACTCCACAGTATGAATTTCTTCACCAAAATTGATCTCAAATCTGGCTATCACCAAATTCCCATTGATCCCACTGATGTCTAGAAGACTGCATTCAAATCTAAGGAGGAGCTCTTCGAATGGTTGGTTATGCCTTTTTGATTGACTAACACACCTACAACCTTTGTGGTTATCTACCTGGATGACATACTCATCTATAGTAGAACATGGGAGGAACATCTGCAATATGTTCTTAAGGTGCTTCAAACTCTTCAGGAGCACAAGTTGTATGTAAATCTCGACAAATGCACATTTAGGATGAAAATAATTTAGTACCTAAGGTACATTGTGAATGAGAAAGGGGTCCATGTTAATGTAGAGAAGATTTAGGTTATTCAATAATGGCCTACACCAAGGACCCTCATATAACTTCATAGCTTCTTAGGTCTTGCAAATTTCTATCACATGTTTGTTCTTAGATTATCACATGTTGTTTGGCCACTAGCCCAGGTGACTAAAGGAGGAACTAAAGTTGCATATCAGTGGGGAAAAATACAATAAAGGGCATTTGATAATTTGAAGAACAGACTCTATTTAGCCCCAGTTCTTGCCTTGTTAGACTTGCATCGACCTTTGAGTTGATGACAGATGCATCTAAATATGCAATGGGAGTTGTCATCATGCAACATGGCCATCCTGTTACATATCACAGTGAAACTTTCAATGATACAGTCAAGAAATACTTGACATATGATAAGGAGATCTATGCCATTGTGCAAGCCTACAAACAATGGAAACACTAAATCTTGGGGAAAGAGACGGTCATCCACATTGACCATAGACCATTGGAATTTATCTAGGCATAGAACAAACTATGTAATGAGAGGCATTAAAAGTGGGCCACATATCTCTAACAATTTCATCTGATAATCAAAAACAAAAAGGGGAGCTCAAATACGACCATAGATTGTCTAAGCCACCCACCAATTACTGCACTCACAATAGTTCTTGACTTGTGCAGACATGAGACTACCGCTTGGGGTACTCTATATGAAGTAGATCCTACATTTGCTGATACATATTAGGGACTTTGAGAAGGTAAACATGTTTTTGATTTCTATTTGTAAGATAATGTCCTTTGTCACATGGGGCATGTCTATGTTCTAGCTACAGAGTAATAGAAGATGATATGGGAAACACATTTCAGTAGGATAATTGGACACTTTGGTGTAGAAAAGACATTGGCAGTTCTTCAAAAACACTTATACTTGCCCCATATGTAGAAGGATGTGGAAAGGCACCTCAAATCTTGTACCCCATGTGTGATAGCCAAGCCAGCAAATAAGAAGCAAGGATTGTACCCGCCATTACCAAAACCAACCAAGCCTTGGGAATCTATCTCAATGGATTTTCTCTTAGGTTTGACCACTTCAAAACATGGTAAGGACTGTATTTTTGTTGTAGTTGATCATTTTTTTAAAATGGATATCATGATTGCTTGTAAGAAAAATATATATGTTGAAGAAACTACTCAACTATATTTTAGTCATGTATGGCTCCATTTTGGTCTCCCTAAGTCCATTATCTTAGCTAGAGATAGCAGGTCCCTGAGCATCTTCTAGTCAACTCTATGGAAGATGATGGATACCAAGCTGATGAATTCCATAGCCTTCCATCCACAGACTGATGGTCATACAGAAGTGGTGAGCCACTTGATTGTTCACATGATTCAAATGCATCACTCCAAACATCCACACACATGGAATGAGGGGCTTCTTTTCATATAACATGGATACAATTGGGCCCTGCATAGCTCGACCAAGCACAGTCCATTTCAAGTATTCTTTGGGTTTTAACCCATGGCACCAATTGATATAGCCATTCCATTCTCCACCATGGAATACACACCTCATGGGAGATCTAAGGCAACAAAAACAACAAATTTCATTGAACAAATGCAACACAACTAGTAGCAAGTGCATGACATCTTAGAGAATATGAATAAGAAGTATAAGCAATGCCATGATAAACATAGAATTTCACACCATTTTGTTGTGGGTGACAAGGTTTGGTTACGAATTCAAAAGGAATGACTTGCAGGGCCACATAAAAAAATTTGGCCTCTACGATATGGTCCCGACACCATCACCAAAAAGGTTGGAGAAAATGCTTTTGAGTTGAACCTACCAGCCTACCTTGGTCTGCATCTAATATTCAATGTGAAGCTCCTCAAACCATATCATCCACCTCTGTTGGACACTTTAGTCATAGTAGAACAATTGGACATTGATGAGCTTGATCTTTAGAGTTTTTCTCCACTGGAGGAGGATCAGATTGTGGACACCTGGATGAAGATAGAAAGAGGATGCTCTATTTCGCTTTATCGGGTGGTAAAAAAAGGGCCAACTTAGCCACCAAGGTGAGTGGCTCACAGAGAATCAAATTAAGACACAACTACCACACCTGATGAGGAATATTGACACAATGGGGACCATTGCTTCTCAAGGAGGGAGGAATGATCCAAGTAATAATTCAGGCGATAATTCGGGTGACAATTCTACCCCAATTGATGACGAAACTTTCGAGAGCCATAACTTTTGCACCATAGCTCTGATTGACTCCCCATTTGAACCGTTAGAAAGCTAAGAATGATAAGAATGTGGTAAGATGGGACAAAGCTTTACTTAGTGGGTTTTGATCCTTGAAAACCCAATAAAAGCACCCCAAATTTGAATTTTAGTAATGCAGTCTAAAAATAGTAAGTTTCTAAAAATAGTAATTCCTTGAATTCTGTATTGTTGTAAATTATGGAAGTCCAACCACTTAATCTCCCTCAAGATTGGTGACTTTCCACATCCTCCTCCTACCTTTAAAATGTGTATAAATGACAATGTAACCCAAAATAGAAATCAAATATCTCTTCCCAAAGATAAGCATATGTTTGTATTTACAATCTTGAGTAATAAAACATCTTTTCTCAGAGAAATCATTGTTACTATGTTATTTTTATGTTTCTTAAAATATCTTTAAATCAAAACTTCTGAGTTGTGGATCAGAGCACTATGTGCAAAGATCCATAAACGTATGTCCTTCAATTCGATACCCTGGCTCTACTTTTGACACTAGGTTTAGGCCTATAAAAGGGGAAGAAATGTGGGTTGTGCTAACCTGCACCACTCCCCAATAAATGTTGAGCATTGCCTACATATTCAATACTCTAAAGATGGAAATCAAACCACATGTATTTTTCATAGTTAGGTGTATGAGTAAAATGGTGTTCCTTTTATGAATGAAATTAGTAATATGGCATTAAACACTTGACATGAACTTGGCTTAGGTGCTTTAGACCTAGCTAGGGCCTGCTCTTTGTGACTGATTTCTAAATTTGTAAATTATGGTAGTCATTTTGAATGTGCATATGTCTATAGATGTTTATTTGATGAATGCAAAAATAGGCTTAGACTTATTATGTATATATATGGGACTATTTGGGTAATTTATCATGCCATCGACATATATAATGTATAAGATGACCCATAAAGATAATTTAAATTTGAAAAATGATTATTGGTTGGAAAGGGGGTAGGTTTGTTAGAGTTGGAAGCCTCCATAATTTTGTAGGTGTCTAAGTATGATAAACTAGTCTAAAAGGAAGAACATTAATCTAATGATCTATATATAGTTAGAGTATGGTAATGAATAGGTTAGGCATAAACTAAAGAGTTCTTGTAAATGGTTGATAGAAAATTAGGAAGGTCAGGCCCGTAGAAGACAAGTGGATAAGAGAGAATGGCATACAAGATCCCTATGTGTACGTAAAATTCATGTAAGGTGAATATAGGTAAAAAATGAAATCCAAAAGTATCTAATATCATATTATAGTATCTATGAATGCCCCACTTTTATTCTAGTATTGAGATTAAAACAATGATAGAGTAAAAAGATAAATAAATATACTTTAGTGTGTAAATACACTTTATATTTGGGAGAAGGCTCTAAGTGTGTAGATTTCTTCATGTAAACCTACAATGAACATGTATCAATAAATATCCATATATTCAATTAATCTTGAAATAAATGCAACTTTTGACATCTAAAAAAAAATGAAGGAATACGCCTATAAGTTTGTAAACTATGTTGCCTTGTGAAATGTTGGAGATGATACTTCCTTTTGAAACATTGGAGATTGTGTTTCCTTTTGAAGCATTGAATAATTTAGGGTGATCATTTCCAGATGATTATGTACTAAGAAAAGGGCCATAGTTTGGGAAAATAAATTTTCTAACCCTTGTGAAGAGGGAATAGTGTTGGTCATTGAGTGACATAGAACATCGACTGCACTAGTTATTTCATTGATCTCCAACCTTTAGAGGAAGCCTATATTAGGCTCATGCAGAGTGAATCAAATTTGATTCAAAATGTTTTCATCTTGGTACCATGAATGCCATATCAATGCCATGCTTAAAAATAAAAAATTGTAATAGTTTTTATGTGAACAATGCTCATTCCCCATAATCTTATCCAATTAATACCAATATGATATAGAATGTTTATCAATATATATACCATTTTGTCTTGAATCTAAAATATCTAAAATATTGTAACTTGTGTTCTTGAACAATGTTTGCATATACCCCCAAAATATGTCTCATTCTGTAAATGTATATCTCGTAGTTTGAACAAAACTAATAATTTAAACTAATATGAATTCTCTAAATCGTGTAATTTATCCCAAAATATGAAATTCTATAAATGGAAGTTTAAATATCTAAGACAATCCAACTAATATGCCACCTTATAATTTGAGGAGTGTAGCCTGCAAATTACTGGTATTAAAAGAAAAGAGTTAACCACATCATGCTATATAGAAAAATGTAAGCATGTTGTAGCATGAACCAACATGTGGAGAATATGTCATTAAATCATATGTGAAAACATGTTGTGTAAGGCATACAAGTGTCATATATATATATATATATATAGCAATTAGGCACCCAATAGTAACCGTCAAACATATAACCAATATATAGTAACATACACAAGAAAGGTGCATGATATGGATCATGGCACCACATAAAAGTGTTTTACCTTATTTTCTATTTTTATGATCTTACAAGATAAAACTTTGAACTAATTAAGATTATATGAAATACATAAATAAACACAAATCTAAATGTAAAAGGTAGAATATGATTTTACCAAACATACTTACTATAAATAGAATTGACCTATGGGAATAAAATACTTAGCATGTTACTGCAGTTTATAGGTCTGACACTATATTTAGGTCATAGAAATTGTGGGAAATTGGATCAATAGTTGCTCAAATTAGGAGTTGGGTCTTTGAACGTGCTGGAACAAAATTGTCATCCTTTGTATGGGATCAACATATGTTTATAGATTTTTTCGAGTAATTTATGCCTCTCTATTTCGGTAAAGGCTACTACGCCTACTTGTAATTTGTCTCTATGTGTGATATCAAGGGTTAGTTATGTGAAAAATATATATAAACCTTTCTCCTTGTATTTTAGACCCTGGGTCTAATTTTGACACTAGGCTTATGCCCACAAAATGGGAAGAATGGTAGGTTGACTTGACCCCAACCACTCCAAATTGAATGGCTTAATTATGCCTTCTTGGTGGACTACTAGTTATAGGATGCAAAATTTTAGAATTCAATCAATAGTGCAAAGTAAAATAATTCCCTCCTATATTAACAGGGGAGGCTCCCTTCATTATAATTGGAAAGTTAAAAAAAATAATACTTACAATTTATACATTTAAAATTATTTTTAGGAGTTTTTATCAAGAACGAGTAAGAAAAGTATTTAGGATGAAGGTAGTGAATAAGGAGAAAAGAATAAGATAGAAGGAAGGAAGAGGACGAAGCATGCAGTAATTGAATAAACTTGTGTTTCAATTATTTTAACACATAGGAAAAACATCTATAATAACGACATCTCAACCATAAACATTTTATAAAAAGAAAGGAAAAGGATTAAAAGAATTAGTAGATGCATGAATAATGATCACTCATCAAGAAAATGAAAAGACACAAAGTATTGTAAATATTATTGTATTAATCATTGGAAAAAACATAGTTTCTTCTTCTCTTTCCTTTCTACCAAAAATTGTTTACTTGTAAAAAATTCCATTTACAATAGGACCAACTCTTATTTACAATAAAAGTGTGCATAACTACTTCATAACTACCTTTATTTGAGGTAATTTTATATTTCAAAATCATTATTTGTTTTACAAAAATGAAGAATAACTTATAATTCATTACATTTTTATAGAAAAATCACAATGAAGAAATAAAAAAGTTAGAGAGACAAAGATTTTTGGAAGTGTGACTAGAAAGACAAGACTTGTTAGGTTGAGAAGATGTTTGTCCAACTATAGTAGTTTGATCTTACTTTTTATGCTATGAAAACTTCAACCTGTATAATATAACAAGCCAAGTATTCATTGTATTGGTTGCTTCATCTATCCCCTTAAAGAGAATTGGAATGTTTTTAATCAGATCATTGAGAACACAATGAATATCACTTAAATTATTCATGAATTACATATTAAAAATATCCATTATGAACAACTCTTTGTTCATCTTCTTCTAAAATTTCTCCTTTATCGAAGCATGTATGTATGGTTTTAATTCATCTCCTTTCAACAAATCACAATGTATAACCCAAACATTTGCACAAATTTTTGATTTCATATCATCATAGTTCATGCTTTGTATGCACAAATATTCTAATGCATCTTCTATAGCATGTAGTTTCCATTCAACATAGTAGACCAAAGGTAATAGTTATTTTCATCAAACTTGCTAAACATACCTTTGGAAATCAATATCTTTTCATCCATATGTGACATGTCTTACAAGTCTCTGATTTTACCTTTCCAAATTCCAATTTCTTTCTTCATAGTCTTAATTTATGAAGCCACGTTTTCATGTTCAATTATTACAATCTCATATGCTTTCCTTTTTTCATTTATAAACTTCAAACCATCAATGAAAAGCTAATCAACCTAATCAAATTTTAGCAATGGCTTCTTTATTAATATATTTGAATGGGGTTGATTCAGACACTACCTTCAATGGCATTTAACTCATATTTAAAATTTATTTGATGTATGCAAAAGGTATAAGCACATATTCTTCAAATTGTTCTTGAATTTGTTTCCCCTCTTATTTTCTCTTGATCAACCTCATTGTAGTCACTTGGGAATTGTGGATATCACCTCCACGAGCTGATTCCTAAATTGAGTCAAATTCATTTCCTCTTGATATTTTTCTACCATAGGTTGAACAACTTCTACAAATTGTGCACTTGAGAAATAAATTTAAAACATTGAGGTGACTTTAACTCCATTTTTATGTAGAAGAATTTGTAAAAGAATGGCAACTGCATTGATATCAAGAGCTACATATTTAATTGAAGTTTTATCTTTACTATTTGTTGTGCCCATTTTAAGATGTATCACCTGAAGAAGTAGTTATTTGGGTACAAGGAGTTGTGAGCGGAGCCATTGAATTAGTGAGTGATTAAGGAATACCAAGAAGACCCAATAAAATTTAGGCTTGCCAAATGGGTGAGGAATGAGTTGAAGGTGAAGGTGGAGGTAGAACTAGAGGTGAATGTCATGGAGAAGGAAGATGGAGAGATGATGGTGAGGGAAACTTATTATGTGTCATAGAAGTAAAAAGAGGGATTTAAGTGGAGACCTAGTTAGAAGCCAAAATATTTTGGGTAGTATTATTAATTTATAAAGAGGGATCAAGGTTTTGCAATTAATGAGATTCACCTTGCACAATGAAAGAAGTTGGGGTTTTTATGATCGAAAGTTTTTATCTTGATGAAGAATCATCCCCACGGGTTTGTTGAGGAACCTTATTCTTGATTGGATCTTCTTCAAATCTCCTCCACCACTTGTTGTTGGGCTAGACCTTAGGATTTTGAAACATATTTTTGTACAGGTGTGCTAAGATGTACTTGTTAATGAAATATGTTGTTGGCTATTGGAAGTCCATACATATTTTAAAGATCCCCTAGTGGTATATTCAATCAATTTTTTTAATCAAAATTGGTTGTAGATCCCAGCATGATTAATTTTGTACGTTCTTTAAAATTTGACAATTCTTCCATTAACTAATCAATTAGGGGCAAAGGCACAAGATGTACTTTATTGGTAAACAACATATCAATCATATCAATTCCATAATGAATTATTACCTTTGTCACTTATTCAAGCCTAAAATATTTCATTCTATCCAAATTAATCCTTGAATAATCCCTTTTTCTCACCCCAAAATCATCTTCACAGTCTTCCCGGTGTCTTCAATTTATAGTATATGTGAGTAACCAACACCTAATTTGAGATTATCGTTTACAAAGTACTTACTATCAAAAGTAAGTCTTTTGGTATGAGGTTGAATTTGAAAATATACTAATGAATTCTCAATGTTTGAGGCATCATGGGCCATTTTTTAAATACAATAACTCAATCCAACGGGAAATGAGATTCCCCTAACATGTATCTGATTACATTTCTTATGGTCTTCACTCAACTTTATGTAGAGTTCAATAAGAATAATCTTATCGCTTGCATATATAGGTATCCTATATGGAGTGCCTTGAAATCATCCCACCTTGACATATTTGAACCTTGGAAACAAAATGAAATAGCTCCCAAACTTCTTGATTAAAATGATAGTTTTGTTTGATATTCAGGTTGCAATGTTGTCTTCATCAATCCTAACTACCAACATGGTAAATGCATTGTTTACCCTCTTGAAATGTTTCTTCAATTTGACATGAGTGAGTTTAGGAAACCTATCATGTACCATCTTCCCAAGAATATTTTTCCCTACTTCATTTCATCCTGGCCATGGTATCAGGTCTCAAATAGAATAAACTAAGTATGATGTCATGTAAAACTTTTATGTTGATTTCAATGTAGTTAGTTGTTAATAGAGATCATCATTGATTATTTATCCCCAATCAATGAGTTTTTATCCAACACAAATGAAATTGATATACATGCACATCCAATTCTCAAACAAGTGTGTATCAGCATGGCCATGAGTCTGTTTAGATATGTTATCATGTTTCACAATTCTTGTTAAAAATCAGTCTTGTATAAGGTTCTAGCAAACTTTAAAGGCTCTTTATTCTTTTTACTTAAACTTTATTTACTTATAATTTTCAAACATTTTTATTTATTTTGAACCCATAATTCTTGATCGATGTGCTTTCTAATTTATATTGTTTCATCATGGGGTACAATCCCAAAAAACATGTGAATTGAAGTATTATCAATTTTAGCTATCAAAACATCATATACAGATCTCATTTGTCTTTTCTCTGGATCATTGTATTTTTCACATGCAAGAACTAAATTTGTACATTAGATAGGTGTAGGGCAAGTAATGGCACGTGTAAGTCCACTATCTAAAAGGCATTGCCCTAATATTGTTCTCTTCCAATCCTGCATTCTTTCCCAAAATTCCTTAACATCTATATGGCCCATATAGTTGTTAATGATTTATGAAATGTTTGTATCAAGAGTCGAGATGGACTAATGGACAATATACTTGATTTTAATTTTTGAGAATTATGGTTATGCAGAAGGAAACTTTGGCAAGTAGTGTCAAAAACTTTAAGGAAAAGTTGGGAGGTGTTTATTTGGGTAAATGGGGTGTACCATAGTGGACATAAAAATATCATAAATTCCCCTTAGTACTTTTTTTTTATTTTTTTGGGGCTTAATTAAAAAAATTTAGGGTTCACAACACCTCTCATATTTGATATCAAATAATAAAAAACAAGGAGAATGAAATAAAGTTAAGCTTGAAGAGAATAAAGTGTTTGAGCACCAAGAGAAAATTTAAGGAGTCTGATGCCATCTAATGCTCTAAAAAATTTGATCAGATGTTTTATAGCAATTAGAAAATTTTAGGGTTCACAACACCTCTCATATTTGATATCAAATAATAAAAAACAAGGAGAATGAAATAAAGTTAAACTTGAAGAGAATAAAGTGTTTGAGCACCAAGAGAAAATTTAAGGAGTCTGATGCCATCTAATGCTCTAAAAAATTTGATCAGAGGTTTTATAGCAAATGGAAACAATTAAATTAAATTTATATGTCTAAAAAATGTGACTTTAATGTTAATCAAGTGCTTTCAAGACCAATAAAACCTTTTTTTATTGAAAAAACCAACTTGGTCATCAAACATATTGGAATATTCAGGTATACCAGGAATCGATTAAACTGATGACACTTTCTATAAGTTCCTTATAGACTCAAAATATCCAATATAATTTATTTTAATTTTTATTTAGACAAATTTTCAAGACTTCAACAAGAGTATAGTGCATATCAAACACTTGATGAACTTATAGAAGTCATTCTTTGACTTAATTTGATAAATTAGGTAAATCAATAACTCTGGGAACTTGAGCAAAATCAAACAAATTGATAACTTGAAGAACTCAAACTTCCATTGGTGTCCAAAAGTTTCATAATGCTGATGGGTATTGAAAATTTCAAAATTTTACAAAGTGTTTATAATGAAAATCTAAACTTTAAATTTGGGCTAAACAATCATGTAAAAATTGGAAATTTTAAAAAGTTAAATTTTTGGTGACAACAGTTGGCTCTAACCAAGGACTTAGACTCTAAAGTACAATGGAGGACCTTAGAATATTTGGTTTCAAAGAGAATTGTTTTATTCATTAGGTTGTAGATTCAAACAACTATTTTGAAACAAAGTCAAAATAAAACCTCAAATATTAAAGGAATACATAAGAGGTTAATAAGAAACACAACAAAAATAAAGGAAACGACATGATAATGTATGAAAGGAAACATAACCAAAATCCTAACTCATCTATGTACATTGCAAGGGAAAACTTGCTTTCATTGAAAATAATATTCTAAGTATTTTCCATTGTATGGAAATAGAATATGTGTACCACATTGATAGGCTAAATAGTACGTGTTGTCTCCAAAAAAGTGTTGAATATTGAAAGGACCTGGCCATAAAGAATCAAACTTGCCATTAATTCCTTTCAGTTCTCTTATTTTATCCCATAGTAGAACTAAATCTCCAACTTCTAAATATATTTGATTGATTTTTTTAACAAACAATATCTTTACTTTAATGTTTATAAATCCTGTCAATAACCATTACTCTTTATTCTTCTAATTTATTCAAATACATGATTCTCTTATCTAGAGTACTTGTAAAATTTACACTTTCAATTGCTTTGGACAATTGTAATGTAGGGAGCTCCAAGAAAATAGGCACTATATCATTTGTCCCACATAGAAGTTGAAATGGAGACATCCCAATAGCTCTTTGTAGAGTGACAAGGTCAACCCACAATGCATTGTTTAATGTTTTATGTCAATTCCTTTGATTTTCATCGACCAATTTATGGATGACAGTAACAATGTTTTTGTTACATGATTCAACTTGATCACTTCCTTGTGGATGGTAATATGAATAATTCAATAAGGAAATCCCATATCCATAAAAAAAACCAATGAGCTCAAAATATGAAAAATTAGATGCGTTGTCTTTAATAAGTTTATGTGGCACAACATATCTTACCAAAATATTAATTTTGATAAAATTACATATGACTTTTGAAGTAGTCTGTTTGACCATGATAACTTTAAATCATTTTTTAAAGTAGTCCATATATTTTGGAAAGTGGATTTGATTGACACTCTAGTGTGGATTCAATGTCCCAATTAAGTCTAATCCACACTACTGAAATGATTCTTTAATCACTATTGGTCTTAGTGAGAGAGCTACAATTTTTGGTTTACCGACAAACTATTGGCATGATTCACATTTCATGGCCCATTCTTGAGAATATTTGAATAGTGTAGGCTAACACTAACATGTTCTTAGAATTTTATGAGTTGTAACAGGTGATGAGGCTATGAAAATCTCTGAGAAGTCTTTTATACTATCTTTGTCTACACATGTAAGAAAAAGCCATCAATAATTTTTTGGAAAAAGAGTATTATCCTAGATGATGTACTTAGTTGCTCTCATTTCATTGTCATTTTCTACTTTATATTAAAAAATTTAAGACAATCTCCATAAGTCAATAAATAGCAATTTTTAAAATACCATTCATCAAGTGAGCCCATAAATACTACAAGTGGTAAGTCTTCAGTTTCAAAACTATTTATTTCTTCAATTATAATTTTATGTTAATCATTAGTGTCCTCTACAATAAGTTGGCATAATACTCTACCTCTAACCAACTTAGTAGGTTTAATTTCCAAGTCGTATTCTTATACTTTAGCAATCCAAATTCATATTTTAGAAACAAGTTCTTGTTGTGTAAGAACATATTTAATGGTTGTGTCAAGAACCATTACAATTGAATGAAAATTTAGGATGTAATGTCTGAATTATTTACTACTTTGACAACATCATAAACATGTTTTTAAATACATGAAAATCTTAGTTCATTATTCTTCAAACCACAACTCATGAAATCAATAGGAGATTTGATTCCTTCATCATTTTTTTGAACTCGTATGGTTGAGAGAGTATATTTAGAAGAATAGATGTAAATGACGAAATATTTCTTAAAAGCTGGACATACAAGAGTAGGTGTCTGAACAATGCCATTATTTATTTCTTCAAAAGCATTTCCCCCTTCTTTGTTCCACTTGAATGCATATTTTAATTTCATCATATCAACATTACATCTTATCAATTCAACAAATTTTGATATAAACCTTCTCAAAAAATAATTCTAAAGAATGAATGAACTCCAAGTTTACTTATCAGACGAGTAAGTTTCAAACTGCCTTTATTATTTTTGGCTCAATTTTTTTTCCTTCTTTAGATACAATGTGACCAATACATTTTTTTGGGGGATTCAGTGAGGTTTTTTGAGATCCACATCTCTAAAATACCTTTTCTAAATGGCCATAATGATCTTATTTCTTTTTTTAGAAAATAATCAAACCATTAAGATAAACCACTATTATCTTATTTTTAAAATCATGAAAAACCAAATCCATTACCCTTTAAAAGGTTTCATCGGCATTAATGAAACCAAAAGGCATTATTCGATATGCAAAATTTCCCCTTAAAATTGTAATTTTTTTTATTTTGATCTTCTTTAGAGACTTCAATTTGATTATAACTCAAAAACCATCAAGCATAGACAACATTTCAAAACCTATAACTAATTTTAGAATTTGGGCCATGATTAGTAGGGGTAGTTATCTTTGAAAGACGTTTGATTCAAATTTTTAAAGTCAACAAAAATCTTGTTTTCTCCACTTCTCTTTCAAATAGGTACAATGTCAGCAATCCAAGTAAAATGATGGATAGGGAAAATGATACATGCGTCGATCATTTTTTGAATCTCAGAAAGAATAGTCCAAATAATCTTAGGATTATAATGTTTTTGCTTCTATTTATATGGATATTTCAAAGGAATATTGTGTTTCATTTCCTTTCATTTGAAGGAATTGAGATGAGCATAACACCACGAAAATATGTCTTTGTATGATTTAAACAAGCTAATAAATCTCTATCTTTCTTATTTTGAACAACATTTACAAACATTGACATATTTAGGTTCTTTGGAAGTGCCATTATTTACTTTTGCTTATTTTGAATAATTGGATGATTCTTATTGAATCTTCTTTGTTATATATCTATCGTGTCTATCAAACAAGTCCTCCAAAGATACCAAGCCTTTTATAATATTAATCCCTTTCAATTGGATTACTTTATCACATTCTATTTCATCTTGGATTTAGTTTATTTTTTTATCTTTAACTAAATAAATGCCTTTAATATTTCTTTCATCAATTTGGCACTGTGATTCTCTATAATTAGAGGTACTACCTTTAAAATATAGATTTATGAAATTATCATCTTTTCCATAGAAAGCAATTATTTTCTTATCATTGTTAAACACCTGTCAATGATCAACATTATCAGATATAGTACGTCTATGTACCAATTTAATACTATATTTATCTTTATAAATACCTAAGTGATGAATTAACAAAGATGCATATACATCCAATGAATCAAATTTCGTATTATCTTCTTATAAAAATTTCTATTATGAATAATGCTTCAAACATTTCAATACAATCCAAAAATCTATTGTGGTAATCTTTTAGATGATAATTTCTTCCTTGATATTTATTTCTTACCTACTTCACAATTAGTTCAAAATCACCTTTAGATTTTAAATTCTTAATTCCCATTTATTATACAAATTATAGACCTAAAATCAAATCTTCATATTTTGTAATATTATTTGTGCATTTGAATTACAATTTATAGGAAAAATAAAATATTTCACTAGTTAGTGAGATATGAACTATTCCAGCACTTATACCGAATGAAAAATAATTACCATCAAATTCAAGGGTCCACAAATAATGGAACACTGTAGATGTTCAAATTTAATAATTAAGTTCTTGAAAATGTTTAATCTTGACATCCTTACCTGGTTTGGCCTATTCACCATCCTGTTAACTTGATGTCTTGATGAAAGTATTCATTATTCTACCCACTACCATTCAAATACTGATAACATCACTCAGACATACCTATTTTGCTTAGAGAGTCCTATCAACCAAATCCCAATAGTATTTGTGCTTTTGAGACAAAATTGTAGCAGTAGATAGGGCTGCAATCCAACCTTGTCCATTAGTGCAACCTTTTCCCCTGAGCTCCAATGGTAACTTTTCAAATTCAAGATGTTTCATATTAACTCTCTTGAGCTTGTGGCAAGGTTGATTAATGGAAATATTTCAAATATTCATCTATATAATCATATCAAGTTTAATCAAAATACCAATAGTAATCAATTAAAAATTCTACTATTTATTGAGTGAAAGGGTAGTAGTCCTTCCAATTCAAATTATGATTTCCTCTCATAGTCATAGGCCAAGTCTGAAGTTGTTTTATTAAAATTCAAGGGTACTCATTATCAAGCATTCAAGTCAATCTATCTAGTTGTATTCATATAATAAACATCAATATTAACACAATCATTTTAGGACTGAGAACTACATCAATTTCAAGCCCTTTTGGACTTTGTAGGCAACACTCAAATTATGCGAGGTTTTATGAGGATAGCTCATATATTCTCCTTGCTTGATTCCCCTTTTTCGCATATGATCTCTATTCATTTTATCTGTAGGAACTAGGGTTTTTAAATTTCAAGTCTTTCACATGTCAAATAAGTTCCCTTAATTAATAATTCAACCATGTCTAGTAGTCACAAGTGCTCTTATAGAAAAATCAATCACACAATCAACTAGGATGTGGTCATAATCAATAGATAGGTCACAATGCACCCTTACCCCCCTAGAATGGCCTTGTATTAGTACATCAAAACCTTCTATTTTTAGATGTGACACAATTCACAAGTCTTCTCAATCAATTCTACATCAAATATCTACTTGTACAATCATCATAAATTAGATCTAAACTAGATTTGAATATTAGAGCCACTATTTATAACCCATCTAAATTTTTGTATTTCATTGTGTTTTACATTTAAATTCTATATATTATGTGGATTTGAATCAATATTTAATCATTTATGTGTTTTATTTCATTTCATTTCTAAATCTAATTAAAAAACACAAATATTTTGGTGAACCTGTAATTTGTTTCTTTAAAACACTATTTATTGTTTTCTTGTTTTTTGTCTTTACGATTTCATACAATTTTTTGTAAATTACTAACACTGAAATAAATAAATTTCAAAAAATTAGATATAAATCTAACACTGTGAGTCAATATTCTTTTACCTTACATTTAATCTGACACTAAAAAAGTTGTCTTGTCACCTCGGATAAACATCTGACACTAAAGCATTTCTCTTTGACTTTGGGTTGAATTTTTTTGATCTCTATACATAAAAATATTTCAACTTTATTTTCTATTTACTCGCTCTTTGTTAAATATTTAAATATTTTTGTGTATCTTCCTTGATAGGTTCCTTTATTTGAAGGCAAAGATGATCCTGAATAACATTTGCATGCATTCCATGTAGCTTATCTAGACTATGCAGACAATGACAAATTGTCTACAAAGCTCTTTCCAAGAATTTTCAAAGAATATGATCTTAGATGGTTTTATGATCTTACTCTTCAACCAATAAAGGCTCTCAATCCTTTGGAAAATCAAATTTTAAAAGACTTTCCTATCAACATTAGTGAAAATCCACCATATGCTCAAATTACAAAGCTCAAACAAGGGTCTAATAAAATAATCAATGAATACGTTCTAAGATACAAAACTATGCCATAAAAAATGACAAATCAAATGGATGATAATGAGATCCAAGATATCTTCACTCAAAGTTTGCTATCTCCACTTCAAGATTTAATCATGTTTGATATGTTCACATATTTTGATGAGTTATGCCATATGGTCAAAGAATGCAAGGTCAAATTGCTTACTTTGAACAACTCAAGTATAATTTAAATGCTTCTTCTACTTCAAATGTCAAGTTTCAAATCAAGTCAAATTATAAGTACAAACCCCATGAAATCAATAATGAAGTTAAGATTACAATTAATGTTTTCTCACAACCAACGCAAAATATTTTATTACAAACTCCTTCCGAGGAGGAAATTCTTAGGCTTACCATCACCTCCTCAAGTATTGTGATAAAAGTTACTTGAGTGCTTAATCTCTCTTCCTCCACCAATGGAAGTAGACATGTCTAAACCAAAATATAAAATCTTTGATAACAATGCATATTGCAAATAACATCAATGTATTAGGCATTCCAAAAACAAATGTTTCAAGATCAAACACAAAATTCAAGATCTCATTGACTAAAATATTATTGATATTGGCATAACTACTAAAAAGGATAAGCAATAATTAAATGATAATTCAAAGCTCAAAATTTACAAAGAACATTTCCCAAATCATGAAGCAAAAAATAACAAGGATAATTCTAAAGTGCATTATGTATATAATGCTCATCTTCCTCCTTCTACATATGGGCATACACTTGATAGTAACATTGATACAATTACAAGTAAACAAGCATCATGTCCTATGATTACATTTGATGATAGTGAATATGTTGATGATAATTCAAATAGATTTGCACTCTTTATTCGAACATATGTTGACAAAAAATCCATACATAGTGTTATGATAGACAATGGGTCAAATGAAAATACATGCACTACAACACTCCTCTACTCTAATGTTATACAAAACAATATGTATAGGATACTTCTAGAGTTGTTAAAGCATTTGATGGTTATACATAAGATATTCTTAGGCATATAATGTTTCATTTCCAAGTGGGACCTCTCATATCACACACTCCATTATTAGTTTTATTAAGCACAAGGGTATTTTATATGTTATTAGGATTCCCTTGGATATAAAATATTAGAGCAATACCTTCTATAGTGCATAAATTTCTTAAATATATTCACGGTAATCAAGTGGTCAAAATTTTAGGAATCTAATATGAATATCCTTTAGAACCGTTGATATTTACTCCTCATACATAATAGTTTAATAACACATACATTGAGTAATATGGTATTGAAATATTCTATATAACTATTCAAGATCATATTATAAAATTAGTTTATCCACCTATTTATGAGCATGATCTGGTTACACATGAGCATATTATAGAATCAATTTCTTCATCTACTTATGATCATGATATAATTACACATGGGCATAATCAAGTACTTTCAAAGATCATGGTACATTTTGCTAAGAAAAAAGTGGCAAATGAAAAGTGTTCTTTATCTCATAAGGCAACATAGGTCATTTAGAGAGCTTCACCACAAGTACGTGTAGTTATATCTCCTCATATTACATACGAGGATAAAGGTTTACGTGGGTATATGAGAATAGATTCATATGGTTATATTATAGCATATGATTTTTATTCATATTTAGAGGCATTTACAGTTGACACTTCCTCTTCACAAGAAGTCATTCCTTCATATCAGGTCATGGGTTATGATTAAATCCCTCCCATTACAAATATAATTGGTTATCACAGAGAAGTTGAGAAGACACATAGTTGAGGCATAGTTACAGACCAAACTTGTAACATAAAAGTGTACAAGATTCATTCGGAATCACTTCTATAATTTTTAGAGTTGTAGCTTCATTTTTTTGATAGGTTGGTGCCATCATAAAAATTGAGTTGGAACTCAGTTAGGAAGTTGACGCTTTCTTAGAGTGGGTGCTCTTGAATGTAACAAGTGAGGTTTGTCTGTGAGACATTTTTTTGTGAGACTGGATTAGAATAGTAGCTTATAGCAGCTTTTCTCACCATGGTTTTTCTCTTTGGGTTTCTACAGTAAAATCTAGTGTTGAGCATTCTTGTGTATGTGTGTGATCTCTGTTATGTTCTTTACTTTACATATACATTGAGTATCTTGTTTAAAAGTTCTAAGAACCAGGTTTAAAATAATCTACTAATTCACCCCCCCTCTTAGTAGATTGTGTTCAATAGGAGAGAGAGGATGCTTAGGAGCATATGGTAGATAGGGGTAGAGAAGGAAGAAAGAGAAAGGGAAAGGAAAAAAAAGAGGTTTGAGGACAAACAAATTTGGCAGAGTTTTTAACTCCATATACCAGGTTGGTTATGTTGTTTAATTCATAGAGATAATACAGAATATTCTAAAGGGTTTTAGTGTTTCATTAATGAGAATTATATAAAAGTTTAAAAGTTTGGCCATGTGGATGGCTTGGCTATCCATAGAACCAAACTTATAAACATGAAACCCTAGTCTAAATGGATAAGTTGTGAGAATGATTTGCCATAATATATAAAACTTTGAATTTTAATGGAGATATTTCTATGTTTTAATTTAGATGAATGAAAACCCTAGGATAAAAATATTTCTGAGTTGACTTTAACTATAGGTTTTTTGAAATGGAAATTTGGGTTTTTTAAACTCAGTATAGTTATTTTAAACATTGAATCTTTCAATTCATTAACATGTTTATACTAGGTCAAAATACTATCAATGGGTGCCTAGAAGTTTTAAACTCATAATTAAACATAACTATTTTTATATCATTCTTTTTATGCATAGATATTAACTTGACTATTTAATAAACCAGGTCAAGTATTTAAACCCTTACAAGGCATGAATGTGAGTGTAGGGTTTTAGTGATAAGTTCAGGATGGTTTAAGATATGTTTCAAGGTTGTATAAATCGTATTTTGAAATTTGTTTTGGACAATGGGGTCTATAATCTACATATATATAGATGAGATGTAACACCAATATACATGGAAGTATCCATAAAATAGCATAGTCCCATATTAAGGGGACTTGTGTATGAATACATCAATGCATATAACTTTGTTTCACTCAAGTTTTCCATTATACCCTTCACTTATAGGATATGAAACTTAAATGATTGCAGTGGATGGTTATTCAACTATAGTCTTAACTGTGTGGTCCAAATTTATATATATGCATAGAAGGTGAAGGTTTCTAGTTAATATTAGGTCTAGGTTAAATTCATTTTATGAGTTTTATATTAAAATGATTCAATAGTATACATATACAGGGGAATAAAAATATATACAAGTTATAGCTCTCAAAAGAATTATTAGGTAACCTAAAAGTGTGTGTGTGTGTGTGTGTGTATTGTTGTAAATATTGTCATTGATGTCAAAAGTCTAACATTGGTGATAAAGGCCCCATTACATTTAATAATATTTTTAATATTCATATCTTGGCTAATGTGTGTTAATATTTATTTAATATTAATGAATATATTTTTGGTTGCATATAAGTTAAAAGAGGGCCCATGGAGAATTCAAAGAGTCACGGGGTAAAAACAAAAGAGGAATGGGACACATTTTCTCATGAAGAGTCATCTTGAGGAATTCCAAGAGTCACCATGTGAAGACAAAAGATGGTATGGCATATTTTTCTATAAAAGGACATTTTGAGGAATACAAAAAGTAACCAAGATAAAGATAAAAGAGGAAAGGATGCATTTGCTTATGAAGGGTCACCGTAAGACTTTTCAAATGCAAGGATATGAAGGGTCATACAAGTTCAGTGTCATTTTCCATGAGATTTGAAGGGTCATAAAGGGTGAATGCCAAAGGTAATTTGGAAAGATATAAATAAAGGCTTGAGAATATATTTGTAATATGCAAGAGAGTGCATGGTTGGAATTTATTTTTGAAGAGAGAAAAGCAAGAGATATTGTATAGTTCTATCATTTGTTGAGTAAGAAACATTGAAAGATAGTTGTGTTTTATACACAAGAGAGGTTGGTGCTCTTGTGGGTTGGTGCTCACAAATCTTTGCAAGGGGTTGGTGTTCTTGTGAGTTGGTGCTCATAAAAACAGTTGTGTTGGTGCACTAAAAAGGGTTTGGTGTTTCTACAAGTTGGTGCTCATTCATATACTTGAGATTGTTCTTCATGTTTTTTTCCACTTTAAATTTCCATGTAAAAATCCAGTCTCTTTCTCTCTCTCTCTCTCATGATGCATATTATTGTTTCAGTTTTATTACATATCTTGAATGTGTGGTTAAGTGGTTAAGGAAAAAGAATTTGACTAATTAAAAAATATGTATATAATATACTGATTCACCCCCCCTCTCAATATATTTCATGCTTAAAAATTGGTATCAGAGCAGGTTCTTTCGGAAAAAAATTTACAGCTTGAAGGTAGATCAAAAAAGTATGATAGTAGATCACATGAAGGTTTTTCTACAAATAAAGGACCTTTATTTGATGAGACAAATTATACTTTTTGGATCATAAGGATGAATACTTATTTGATGGCTCTTGGATTCGACATTTGTCAAGTAGTGGTGAAGGAATATGAAGAGCCACAGACACTTGTAACTACTCTGATAGAAAAGAAGGCAAGTGAAAATAATGCTAAAGATTTAAATGTTATTTTATGTGAATCAAAATTTGTTAAATTTATGCAATGTAAATTTTCTCATAAAACTTGGGTAAAACTTGAAAATATTTACAAAGGTGATGGAAAGGTTCAGCAAGCTAAGTTTCAGACTTTCAGAAGATAGTTTGAGAGTTTGAAGATGGAAGAGGAAGAAAATATAGAAAGCTATCTTTTGTGAGTTGATCAAATAGTTAATCAGATTGAAGGTCTTGGAAAAAAGTTAAAAGAATCAATTATGGTTCAAAAAGTTTTGAGATCTCTACCATTGAGATATGATGCAAAAGTTTTGACAATTGAAGAGATGAAAATTTTAGCCAAGCTAAAGATGGATGAGCTACATGGTATTCTTACGACATATGAGATGTGGACCAAACAAGAGAAACCATCAAAAAGAGAAGTTTCTTTCAAGACATTAAATAAAGAAGAGGCTAAGATTTAAGAATCAAGTGACAGTTCTTGCGATGATGAAGATGACAACAGAGCTCTATTCATTTGTAAGCCAAAAAAGGGCACAAGTAAATATCAAGAAAAATTACCTTTTAAATGTTTTAATTGTATAAAGATCGAACATTTTGCAACCGAGTGCCCATATAAGGGTAATGATGACAATGAAGAAGGAAAGTCTACATACAAGAAAAATTTCAAAGAAAAATTCAAGAAATGATTTGAAAAGAAGAGTTTATATTCTAAAGATCCTAGCTCGGTCGAAGATAGTGGAGTCAGTGATTCAGAAGAACATATTCTATTCATGGCCATACATGAAGATGCCTTTGCAAGCAAAAATATGGATGATCAAGAAGAAAAATAGGATAAAGCCAAAGTGAATCTAGAAGGAGGATTCATTTGTATATTAGAAGAGTAAAATTTTTTTGAGAATAAGGATTGAAGATTAAAGCTCTAGATCGTAAAAAATGAAAAGGAGTCAAAAGAAATAATTGAAGATCTACAAGCACACTTTGAAAAAGCCAAAGGAAAATGAAGAAAATTTAATGACATAGTTGTAAAAATTAAATAAAGAATGTGAAAGGTATGTTTTTAAAATTGTTTCTTTAAAAGTAGATCTTGAAAAAACAAATAAAGCAATCAATGATAGAGCAACCAATGATTTAAAATTTGAGAATAGCACTAATATATTGAATAAGATATTAGAAAGTCAAAGATCAATTTTAGATAAGATAAGTATCATATTTAAAAAAGAGAAAGGGGAGGCCACTACTTTTACAAATAAGAAAAAAAGAAAGAGCTATGTTGAAGTTCTTACGAAAGAGGAAATAAAAAAGAAAGAAATTAAGAATATAGAGTACATCTCAAACAAAGAAAGTTGGAGGGAACAGAGCTACAAAAGATAATCAAGTTAGAGATACACCAACAGGTCATATTTTTATGGTTATTATTTTTATTGTAATAGATATGGTAATAAGAAAATAGAATGTCAAAAAAAGGCTAATAATTTTAGAAATAAGGAGAAAAAAAGTCATGCAGAGTCAAGCAGAAGCCATAACTCTTTTTCTCCTCTATCAGGCTTTAATGAAGAAGCCATAATATGTTACAAGTGTAACAACTTCAGACACATAGCCTAATAGTATAGAAACATGTTCGAGTCAGTCAAGAAGGACCAAAGTTTCAAGGCTCCATTCATTAAGAAAAAAGTTCAGATAAGTTCATGGAAGAAGAAATAACCTAAAAATTTTATGTTGGTATAAACATCTTTGCACGTAAAAAATGAACAAAAGCCATGGTACATTAACAGTGGATGTTTAAGGCACATGATAGGAGACAAAAGAAAGTTCATAATCTTGAAGAAGATCAATGGTGGCACAATAAAATTTGAAGATAATACTACTACCAAAATTATCGAAAAAGGTACACTAAGTTTGGATAATGGTAGAACTAAAAATAAAAATGTTTTATATGTAGAAGGTCTTAAGCATAATCTTTTGAGTGTAAGTCAAATGTGTGATCAGGGACACACACTAAAGTTTTATATAGAATGTTGTGAAATTAGGAGAAAAGATTCAGATGTGTTGGTTGCAAATGCTCAGAGAATAGGCAATAATTTATATATGTTATTAGACATCAAAGTTCAAGAATATTTTTTGAGTCAGATTGAAGAAAGTTGGTTATGGCACAGGAGAATGGGACACATAAATTTTGATAATCTTGTCAATATCAGCAAGAAGGAACCAATCTGAAATATTCTAAAGATTATAAAGACATCTGACATGCTTTATGAATATTGTCAACATGGGAAGTAGGTCAGAAGATGATTCAAAATAAAAAAGTACTCGACCACTTAGATGTTAGAGCTTATTCACACTAATCTATGTGGACCTATGAGAACTCAAAGTACTCAAGGTGAGAAATATTTTATATTTCTTATTGATGATTTTTCATGTTTGACTTGGGTAATATTTTAAAAGAAAAAATTAGAAGCTTTCAGACATTTCAAAGCATTAGTTGAGAATGAAACCAGATTGAATATTAAGTGTCTAAAATCAGATCAAAGAAGAGAATTCATGTCAGATTAGTTTATTGAGTTTTGTGAAGACCATGGAATAAAGAGACATTATTCAACAGCTAGAACTCCATAACAAAATAGAGTAGTTGAATAGAGAAATAGAATAGTTCAAGAGATGGTGAGGACAATGCTAAATAAATCTAAGATACCTGATAAATATTAGAGAGAGGTAATTGCTACAGTAGTGTATATTCAGAACATAGCATTATTTAAAGTCAATAGTGGCAAGAATCCTTATGAGCTATGAAAAGACAAACTAACAACAGTTGATTATTTTAGAGTTTTTGATAGCATATATTTCATAAAGAAAATTGATGAAAAACTTGATAAGTTTGAATCAATAGAAGATAAAGGTATATTTCTTAGTTATTCTTGCGAAATTAAAGCTTATAAATGTTATAACAAAAGAACTAAAAAAATTGTTGAAAATGCAAGTATCGAGATAAAAGATGGAACATAAAGAATCAGTGATCTAGTAGGCATTCTTGAAATCATTGAAGAGGAAGATTTTGAAGAATCAGATGAAGATGAGAAGAAGAAGAAAAAAGACACCAAAACTCCATCCAAATATGTTCAAAAAAATTATAATGAAAGTGACATCATCAAGGACATAAATAAATTAATTTGCACTAGAAGAATGATGGTAAGTGAATCTAAGCAAGTTAGTTTTTCTTTGTTATCCAAAATTCAGCCTAAAACTTTTTCAGAAGCTAGACATGATAAGCATTGGGTTAAAGCAATGGATGAAGAATTAAATCAGATAAAAAGAATGATACTTGGAAATTAGTGCCTAGACTAAAAGATCACAATGTGATAGGAATAAAATAGGTTTATAGAAATAAGTTGAATGAAAATGGAGAAGTGACTAGGAAAAAATCAAGATTAGTATGTAAAGGATATGCTAAGATTGAGGGAATAGATTTTGAATAAACTTTTGCACTATTATCAAGGCTAGAAGCTATTAGAATGTTTCTTGCATACACAACGTTTCAAAATTTTAAAGGGTTTCAGATAGATGTCAAATCTGCCTTCCTAAGGGGTAATCTAGAAAAAGAGATCTACAATGAGTACTTTGAAAGATTTATTTTCTCAAATATTAGTAGCCATGTATTTAGATTGAAGAAAGCACTGTATGGATTCAAATAAGCTCCCAGAGCTTGGTATGCAAGACTTGATAAATACCTACAGGATCAAAGTTTCAAGAGAGGATTTGTTGACAGTAATCTCTACATCAAAATAGAAGGTGAGTATCAATTGATTATTGTGGTATATGTTGATGACATTATTTTTGGAAGAAACATTGAAAAGATGACAAAAGAATTTTTTGATAATATGTAAAAAGAATTTGAGATGTCTATGCTTTGAGAATTGTCATTTTTTTTAAGGTTACAAATATTTTAGTCAGATAAAATAAATTTCATATCGCAAAGTAAATATGACAATAAAATGTTGAAAATTTTTGGTTTTGAGGATTGTGCACCAGTTGGCACACCAATAAATAAGGTGAGAAAGGATGAAGATTCACCTATTGCAAATCAATCTTTGTATAGATCTATGATTGGTAGTCTTTTATATTCGACATTATCGAGGCCAGACATCACGCATGCAAAAGGTATAGTTATAAGATATCAGTCAGCTCTAAATGATAGTCATGTTTAGTTGGTAAAAAAATATTCAAATATATCAAGGGGACATTGGATTATGGATTGTTATATCCCACAAGTAGAGATTTCACTTTGGTTGCTTATACAAATTTAGATTGGGTAGATTGCTTGGATGATAGAAAGAGTGCAAATGGAGGAGCTTTCTTCTTTGGTGATAGCTTAGTATCATGGTTAAAAAAAAATAAAATTTAGTATCACTTTTTACAGTTGAAGTAGAATATATTATAGTAGTTTTATGTTGTACTCAAGTGTTTTGGATGAAGCAAACTTGGAAAGATATCAAGGTAAAATATGATGAACTTATTTATATTTTTTGTGACAACATAAGTGCTATTAATATTTCAAAGAATCCAATGATGCATTAAAGAACAAAACATATTCCCATCATATATCACTTTTTGAGAGAGCAGGTTGTAGATCAATAAGTTAAGATGGAATATATCAGTACTATAGAATAGATTGCAGATTTTTTCACAAAGGCACTACCAAAAGACATATTTGAGTATCTACGAGAGAAGTTGGAAGTAATTTATTTTACTTCCTACCATTGAGTATCAACATTGATTGAGGGGGAGCTAAGTGTTAGCTCCAGATTAAGTCCTTTGCTATTGTTGTCAAAAAGGGAGAAGAACAAAAATAGGTACAAGTATAGGAATAGGTGCAGAATAGGTACGGGGAATAGGTACAAGTTGCTACAGTAAGAGGAAGTTATTGTATATTTTTCAGATGGTAGTATGTATAGGTTTCAAGATATGGCAATTTGAGTTTGAGGTTGTCATCAATGACAAAGGGGGAGATTATTATAAATATTGTTATTGATGTCAAAAGTCTAGTTGTGGTGATAAAGGCCCCATTACATTTAATGATGTTTTTAATATTCATATTTTGGCTAATGTGTATTAATATTTATTTAATATTAATGAATATATTTTTGGTTGCATATAAGTCAAAAGAGGCCCCATAGAGAAGTCAAAAAGTTGTAGATTAAAGACAAAAGAGGAATGGGATGAATTTTCTCATGAAGAGTCATTCTGAGGAATTCTAAGAGTCACCATGTGAAGACAAAAGAGGGTATAACACATTTTTCTATGAAGGGACTCTTTGAGGAATATGAAAAGTCACTAAGATAAAGACAAAAGAGGACCGAATGTATTTTTTTATGAAGGGTCACCATATGACTTTTCAAATGCAAGGATATAAAGGGTCATGCAAGTTTGGTGCCATTTTTCATAAGGATTAAAGGGTCATAAAGGGTGAATGCCAAAGGTCATTTAGAAAGCTATAAATAAAGTCTTGAGAATCTATTTGTAATATGCAAGAGAGTACATGGTTTGTAATTGTTTTCGAAGAGAGAAAATTAGGATATATTGTAGACTTATATCATTTGTTAAGTAAGCAACATTGATAGCTAGTTGTGTTTTATACACAAGAGGGGTTGGTGCTCCTATGGGTTGGTGCTCACAAATCTTTGCAAGGGTTGGTGCTCCTGTGAGTTGGTACTCATAAATAGTTGTTGTGTTGGTGCATGAAAAAGGGGTTGGTGCTCCTGTAAGTTGGTGCTTAAAAACTTTATAATTTGAATTGGTGCTCATTCATATACTTGAGATTGTTCTCCATGGTTTTTTACACTTTGGATTTCCATGTAAAAATTTGATCTCTCTCTCTCTCTCTCTCTCTCTCTCTCTCTCTCTCTCTCTCTCGCGTATGGTGCATATTATTATTTTAGTTTTATTTCATATCTTGAATGTGTGGTTAAGTGGTTAAAGAAAAGGAATTTTTGATTAAGTAACAGATATATATATATATATATATATATATTCACCCCCCCTCTCAGTAAATTTCATGCTTAAGAAACTGAAATTGCTTATTTGAAAAATATTTAAGTGACTGCATGGAATTATGTAAACCACTTTAGTTGAGTAGACCTACATTTTTACTCAAACACATCCTTATATAGCTAGTTGGGTCTATACATGATTGTATTTTTATTGAATGAATTTTCCATACACTGAAATATATCATATTTATACTAACGGCTAACTTAATTTTAGTCTACATATATTTTGATATTACGGTAAATTATTTGGGTTTATTTATGGCAAGGTTAAACCACTATAGTTCAAATTATATCCTTAATTGGAAGATAATAACAAAGCATTTATGTTTGTGTTCATGTATGTACAGTGCATGTGATACCTTAAATACATAGACAATATATTTGTCTATTAAGGGCATACTATGTACAAACATACATATACAGTTTGTACAATAAAGTTTGTGTAGTACATTTGAAATGTTGTTTTATCAAAGCTAAATTTGGTTACAGCCATATGTTGGGATATATATATATATATATATATATATATATATATTACTTGATAATCTACTACAAATCTAAAGATTAGGTATATCATAAATATATATACACCTATTTTATGTTATAAATATTTCATGATATGGCAAATATTTATGGGTGTATTGTCATTTCTGGCTGAGATATAGTTGTGTTTAAATGGTTAAATGGAACATGTATATATGTGGTAATATAAATAGAATACAAATCGTATAATGTTGAGATAGCTTATTAATGTACTTTTGTTGTTGGATGTGAAGTAAATAAGCTAGAAATTATGTTATTTAGATGGATGAAATAGCATTAAGAGTTGCATGTTATTATTTGGTAACGTGATGTCTAGATATGTTTCTTACCCAGACGGTATGATTCTATTGAGGACTATTTATGAAATGTGTTTATTATTTTATAATAAATTAGATGATTTAAGATTCATTGCATTACATTTGGAATAAATTATGTGTTTGATATTTTTGTGTTTATTTTATTTTAAATCTATTAGTATGGAATATACTGTATGAATCTATTGGTTTTTATATCTATAACCAACTATCATATTAATGATCTTAAATAAGTAGTGAGATAGATTCCACTCATTTAGTACCATTAATGTGTAGAAGAGGTGTAATCCGATTGAATAGTGTGTATGAAATTAACTGATTGTAGAGATCAATAACTATATGAAAACTTTATCTAAATTAATGTTTATAGTTAAACATTATTATTTCATGTCTTTGATATAGTTTACATATTTGTATGATATCATGCTAGAACATATTTCTTTATAGTATGCATCATGTATTAGTTATCTTACAACACACGGGTTTTAATTTATCACTCTGGATTCATGTACCCTCATTATCTACCTATCTGTGAAAGGAGGGCCATTCCATTTTTGGGAACTAGTGTGGGGGATTGATGGTCCATAGTTGGTGTAGAAAAGTACTTGGATGATGCTCTCCCTCCTTGCATCAGTATTACACTTGAGATTACTTCTAGACACTTCAAGTTCATTGAGACTCATGTTTTGTAGAGTTTTGTATTATTGTATTATTATTATTGAGACATTTCTTATTGTTGAAACTATACTTTATATTCATATGTACATTTACAATAGTGGTTGTAATATTGTATCAGTCATGGTTGAATTTATAATATTACTTTATGATTTAATGCAGTCTTTATTTGTAAATTCAGTTTTGTACCTATACTTGATATTGTTTTTATGGTGATCATTAGATAAATGGATTAGTTATAGATCTTTATAAGGTTAATTGAAATTAATGTATTTATTTAAAGATAAATTTTGTATGTTTCATCATTGTGAAATCGATTTGTTGAATTTGTGTAATTATTTTTAAAAAAAATTCCTTATTCTAGTAAAACCCCTGAGTGGGGTTGTTAAATTTTTGTATCAGAGCCGAGACTCAAACTCTAGGAATTTATGTATCCACTAATGCAAACTTATTCTCATGTTAATTAGGATGCAGAATGGTGCACACTATAATAAGAGGTAAGGGTACCTTAAATATCAATCCTCTTGTGGATCTAAATTAGTTCATTAATAAATAAGTTGCAAAGTTAGATCAGATCCTCATAGCCATGCAAGAAATAAGGGACCGAATCATGATCCTAGAATAGGAGATACATGGGCATGTTGAGGAGAATGCTCAGAAAGAACCTAAAAATCATCCTACTAATAAAAAAAATCCTCAATATCAAAGGCATGAGGAAGTGCCACAAGATGTAAGAACTCAATTAACTATAGAATTAACATGAGATATGAAAAAGGTGAATCCACTCAAATTTGATGGAACCATTTCTAGATATGGAGATTAAACATGGTTTACAGATATGGAGAAATATTTTGAAATACGTAATTACTCTAAAGTCACCAGAGTAGTCTGGGGAGCATATCACCTTGCTAGTAAAGCAACAACTTGGTGGGCAAACAAGATGCTTGAGATGAACCTCGACTCTACCACTACAAATTGGTAATAGTTTGTGACATTTTTTAGATCATGATGGCTTCCTCAACTATATTTCTATTATAAGCTAATAGATTTTTAGAATCTTAAGCAAGGAGACCTTTCCATGAAAAATACTGGGAACAATTCACCAAGATCTTAAGGTATATTCCTTAGTATATGGTGGATGACAGGTTCATAATCAAGAAATTTTATAGGATTAAAACCCCAAATTGGTTATGAAGTGGATGTGTATGGGACATCTACCATGGATCAGGTCTTTGATAAGGCAATCAAGGAGGAACATAAGCTAAAATCTCTTGCCCAAGTCAGAGATAAGTTCACTAAAAAAATTTGAAGTTCTAAACTGACTTTCAAAAAGAAGAACTGGAAGCAAAAGAGTGGAGACTTCAAGAGTTAGTTCAAGAACCAAAATGATAAGTTCAACAGTGGCTCGGGGAATAGAAAACTTGGTAATAGTTTCAAGGGAGATTTTAAGGGAAACCAATAGTCTGATAGGAAAGGACCACCTGGAGTTTACTTCATTTGTGGAGGTGACCATTATGATCTAAAGTGTACTTAGGATAACTCAAATAACAAAGGTCTTACTTCTCAACATGAAACATTTTAATAGAAAATTCATGCATCTATTGACAATCATCAAGCTAAGTTTAAAGCTTCACCCATTGAATACTAGGTATTTTGTTTGATCATCCAATTTCTATTTTGATTGACATGGGGGCTACATAAAATTTTATTACTCTTATAGTGCTTAGTAAATTATCTAGAAAAGTTAGAGTTATGGTAAATGCATGGTCAGTACAATATGAGAATGAGTCAAAAGTCAATGTTGACAAGTGTTTAATAGAATTTAATATTATGTTGATTGAATTCACTATAGTAGTGGATCTGTATGCTGCACCATTAGGGTCATATGATGTGATCATAGGAGTCAATTGTCCTGTGAAACATAAAGCTAAGGTTGACTATTATTTGAACAAGGTTGAGTGTCACTATGATTTTATAAATCAAATATAACTTCAAGGTGAAAGAAGAGAGTTGAAACTTAGGCAGATTTCTATAATTCAACTCAAAAAAGCTCAAAAGAAGGGATGCCAAGTATTTATTGTTAAGATAAGTGAGATGGAGGAATATAAGGAACCATACATCAAGGATCATCCTTTTCTCAGTAAATTTCAATATGTAATTCTAGAGGAATTGCCTGGATTACCACCCAAATGTGAGTTTGATTTATCGATTAACATCATACCTAGATCGTAACCATAATCTAAAGCATTGTACAGGATGACAACTATCTAATCGCTTGAGTTGAAGGATCACTTTCAAGAGTTGTTATCGAAAGGGTTAATTATACCAAGTGTGTTACCATGTAGTTCACTTGCAATCTTCATCAAAAATAAGGATGATACTCTTCGCCTATGTATTAATTACATGAAGTTGAACAAGGAAACAATCAAGAATAGATATATGTTGACTCACATTGATGATATTTTTGATCAAATGTGAGGGGAAACTATCTTTTCTAATATATATCTTAGAGTAGGGTATCATCAACTGAGAATTTGAGATGAGGACATTCTAAAAACGTTTAGAACATGATATGGGCACTATGAGTTCACAATGTTACTTTTCAAGTTGACAAATGCTCTTGCAGCATTTATGAATCTCATAAACAATGTGTTTAGAGATTATCTAGACTATTTTGTACTATTTTTTATGAATGACATCCTCATATATTATGAGGAGGAAGAACATATTCAGCATCTAGAACTAGTTTTGCAACATTTTTGAAAGAACATTTTGTACACAAGTTGTCCAAGTGTGCATTTTTTCAAATGAAAGTGCAATATCTAGGACATATTATCTCTACATATGAAATTTTAGTGGATCCAATGAAGATAAGAGCCATAATGGAATGGCCAACACTTAAGAATGTGTATGAGGCAAGGAGTTTCATGGGATTAGTAGGCTTTTACATGAAATTTGTTCTAAATTTCTTTAAGATAGCTAATCCAATTACCTCTCTTCAGTGGAAGAATAAAAGCTTTGTCTAGTCAAACAAGTGTGAGAAATCCTTTCAAGATTTGAAAAGGAGGATTATTTTAACACCAATGCTAAGAGTTCTCAATTCTAATGGTCATTTCTTAGTGATCTCAGATGCATTTGGGGATGGACTTAGAGTTCTTATGAAGGATGGCTCATTTGTTTCATACGAATCCATAAAATTGAAGATTTATGACATGAATTATGCCCCTCATGATCTGAAATGTGTTACAATAGTGAATTCTTTGAAATTTTGGAGGCATTATTTGTTGGGGAAACTATTTGAGCTCAACACTAGAAATTTGGGACTCAAATACATATTCACCCAACTAAACCTGCATGTGTGTCAGAGATTTTGGTTAGAATTTTTATCAAATTATGATTTTGTTATTAATTATATCATGGGTAAAGAGAATAGATTTTATGATGCTCTAATTTGTATAAAATACATAGTAGCGGTGGATACTATCAGAAGTACTTTCCATTATCAGGTAATCAAATTCTCATTAGGTCAAGAAAGCATTGTTAAAAAATGATCAAAATTCTAGGTATAAAGGATTCAAGTTAGATACTGATGGTATTTTAAGTTACAACGGTAGGATGTATATACTTAATAGAGAGAATATGAAGAGCACGGTGCTAAAGGAATTGCATAATATCCCATATTTAGGGCATCTAGGTGTAACCAAACTCATGGCTAAGCTAAAGCCTCTTTACCAATGGAAAGGGATCAAGAAAGATACAACATATTTTATGTCTCATTATTTGGAATGTCAGCGTGTGAAATCTGAACATGTGCATCAAACAAGATTGTCATATCCTCATGATCTACCATAATGGAAATGGCAAGTGATTAGCATGGAATTTATATAAGGGTTGTTATTATCATGGAATTGACATGATATGATTTTGGTTGTAATTGACAAACTAACCAAGGTAGCTCACTTCATGCCAGGCAACTTGACAGATGATGCACCAATGCTTACGAAGAGATTCATGAAAGAGGTGTATTGATTACATAGGTTTTTAGAAAAGATAATTTCGTATCAAGATCTAATAATGAATTATGAATTTTGGTTGACTTTAAATTCATCTACGGGTATGTAATTAAATTTTAGCACTGCTTATCATCCATAAATTGATGGACAAATAGAGAGAGTAAATAGGTTTTATAAGATCTCCTTCATATTTATTACATGGATCAACAATACAAGTGGGAGGAGTACCTTCTATTGGTTGAGTTTACTTACAACAACTCATACCAATCAGCATTGAAGCTGGCTCCATTTGAGACATTATATGAAAGGAGGTGAGAATACCAACCATTTAGGATAGGTTAGAGGACAATAAAGTTTTTGAACATGAAATGCTTATGAAAATGGAAGAACAAATCAGGATAATCAGGCAAAGGTTGGGTAAGGCCAATGATAGACCAAAAAGTTATGATGAGTATCACTTGGGAAGATTATGATGAGTTTTAGTGGGACCAATATTCTAAAGATAGTATCACTTGGGAAGATTATAATGAGTTTCATAGGTTGTTTCCACATTTATTTACTTAATATGTTGTTGCATATTATTTTATTTTCTACTAAATGATGTATATTCAGAACTTATATTTGAATAAGTGTCATTGGGATGATGACTAACTTTAGGGGGAAGGATGTCACATCCTGATTTTTTTCTTATCTTAATAACCTATTGACTTATGGATTTTATGGTTATTATTTGGTTGATTATTGTTTAGTTAAATTTGATTTCATATGTTGATTATGGGCAGTTATATGTTCTTAATTTACATGATTGATTTAGATATGGATTTACTTGTACCTATATATTGTGTACATGATGATCATGTGTATTAGTTTATATAGAGGTATTTTATATGTTTTGGGATAACTACCTTCATTATTGTGAGGTGGACATAGGATAGATCCATCCCTCAATAGGAGGGCATCATCAAAGAGGGTGACATAGTTGGAGGCATTGGGGGATGACAGATTGAAGAAATAGAAACCCCCACACACACCACAAGTAGATTAATATGTTTTGATCATTGTTTGTTTTAGATGGCTTTAGTATGTCTTTGATAACGAATATACTTATGTAGTGATCTTAGTTTTTGGTTGATACTTATGTTGATTTAGTTATGTGATTTTACTTATGATTGTATTAATTAGTCTATCTTGATTATGTTATTTCTATGTTGAATAAGTGAATATGTTTATGTTCTTATCATTACTTATTATTATCTTTGGATATATCTAGGTTTAGTATGACAGTGTCTTATTTGATATCATTGATATAGTGGTAGATGAGATTTTATTACTTTACTTGATTTGTGTGTCAAGTTAATTAGACATATTATGGCTTCTATATTTAGAAAATGAGTTAGTTTTTTGTTAACTAAACATTAATTCTCTACTAAGTCCACATTGCTATTTGGAATCAATATCAGGGTAAGTGCACGAATTTGGGAGATAATTTTGTTGAAATTTTAGGTAACATGATCATGATATTGAAATTATGGATTGGTAATTATCAATCCATAATTCAATCACGTTAATGTATAATGTGATCGCATTGATAGATAATGTGATCATGTTATTGTAAAAATAATAATGTGATTGCGTTACTATTGTTTTGCACATTAAAGTAATAAACATGTAGATGGAGTGCATGTTGGTTAGTAAGTAACATGACCATGTTATTAATAACTTGATCACGTTATTGATAACATGATCACATTCTTATTATTTTTCACATAAAATCATGTGGGAGTTACAAATGAAGTCAACTTTGGCTAGAAACTTATATTTACTACTATAAATATTAAGTTTACATTTATATTGTTACATTTATTTTCTTGTAATTTAAATTTATTTTTGTAAATATAGTAAATTAGGTCACTCAACATCTGATAGAGTTGGTATCATAGTTGCATGCCTTATGATGTGGAAAATAGTTTTTTAAAATCCAATTTGGTCAATATTTAGGCATTTTTAGGGTCTAAGTATTAAACCTAGGAATTTTGGGACATAATTTTTTTAATTGATGTCTAATTTTGGTAAACATATAGTCATTTTAAAGTTTTTGTGCCCTCCAGATTCATTCTTGGCATTTATTAGAGTCTTAGGTTTGTCAAAATTAAAAATTTAAGACCACTCATTTTTAAATTGATACAAAGTGGTGTGATTTGGGTAGCATAGGTCACATTTATGACCTACACACATCAAATGACCACTTTATGTCAATTTCACTTGTTCATCATCCCTCCCACATCCTTGATCGATTCTTAATCATGTCTCATCACCCATAATCACTCTCTTATCATTATTCACTATCCCTAATAACTCCTTGATTGACCATCATTGTCCTTAGTCATCTCTAATCACTCCCCCATCATCCTTAATTACTTCCTCATTGACCTTCACTATCCCTCATCATCCCTAATCACTCACTCCTCATCCCTCATCATTCCTAATCACTCAATCATCATCCCTTATCATCCTTCATCACTCCTTTATTGTCCCTCACCATCCTTAATCATCTTTAATCACTCCCTCATCGTCCCTAATCATTCCTTGATTAGATCTCACCATCCCTCATCATCCCTAATCACTCCTTTATTGGCTCTCACCATCCCTAATCACCACTTCATCATCCCTAATCACTCCATATTCATCCCTCATTATCCCTAATCACTTCTTATTAAGCCTCGCCATTTGTCATCATTTATAATCACTCCCTTATCATCCCTAATCACCTCCTTATTGACCCTCACCATCCCTCATCATCCCTAATCACTGCTTTAACATACTTCATCATCTCTAATCACAAATTCCTCATCCCTCATTGTCTATAATCACTTACTCATTAATCCTCACCATCCCTCATCATCCCTAATCACTCCCTCATTCTCCCTAATCACTCATTCATTGAACCTCACCATCTTTCATCATCCCTATTGACTCCCTTATCATCTCTACTCAATTCCTCCTCATCCTTAATCACTCCATCCAATACCTTAATGGTGGTATTTTATTGGGGTTTAAAATTTTTAGGAACTACACGTGGAGATTTGAGTGATAACATAAAATATAAGACATAGTGATCAAAATGATGTGGAGACAAATTTGAAACATAAATATTTAACACCTATGAAAAAATATGGGGCTATTAGAAATGATATAATTCACAATTGAAAATCCACCAAAAAAAAGAGAAGCAAATTAAACCACCATAGCACCAAAAATGGTTAGTAAATACATGAGGATCACCAAGCTATGTTATTTACTAAAACTAATATATTACTTTCCATATAAAGACATTTTATGACCTGAATAATTACATTAAAGGCCTTATATTTGTATGTCTATTGATTGATTCATCATTCCAGAGAGTGTAAAATAATTTTCAAATGATTAGAACAAATAGTTCAATATTGGAAAGTGGTGCTTAATTCATAAATTCAATATTCAATCCAATGAAGAGTGTCACACTATGAGTTCTCTACTTGCACATCTCGAGAAGTGGGTAAAAGTTATATAGAACTATAAAAAGGTAATTAGATAATAGATTATGAACCCAATGATATGGTTGGTACTAAAAATATCTCTACTTCCCCTAACAAGAAATTATATGAATTAAAAATATTGTTTCATTAACAAATGTATATCAATGGTGAGCCAATACACTTCATAATTTCTAATGGAAGTTAGAAGAATTTAATTTCTCTTAAAGAATATTTTCAAAAATTGAACTTGAAATTTATACATCATCCATAACCATATGCTAGTGTATGGTCTAGTGCAGGCCTTGAGAAATGGATCACCTAGTAGTATCACCTGGTGTACAAAATTAAACTTTTCAAAGATGAAATCCTTTGTGACATCTCTCCATTAGAGGTGTATGATGTTTTGCATGTGGTAAACCATATATTTACCATTGACATGTAGTTTATTAAGTAAATCCTTGAAAAGTTATGATAGATTTTTATGATCTAAAACACCATATTTCGTAGTTAGTTCATAAACTTTCAGTCATTAGTGACAAAAAGTGAAAGAATCTTGTCAATTCTAGTAAAAAGTATACTCTTGATGGTAAGAAGTAAATGTAATAGCATACTTATGTCACCATATCATAGTGTGGTTTATCCAATAATAATAAAGATACAATAATTGAACCATAAACTAGATGAATACGAGGATATCTTTCAGTCACCTAAATAATTTCCTACATACTGTACACTAAACAATACTATTGATTTGATCCCTTAACTACATCTACCTCAAACCTCTTTATACTACATATCATTTACATAAAATGAATAGATCAAGTGGAAGATCCATGAAATCATGGATAATGGACACATAATGCATAAATTATTACCTTGTAGAAGCCCGATTGTGTTTGTGCTAAAGTTTTGAATTAATTAAAAAAAATTAATAAAATTAAAGTAAATAATTATTATCCTAATTTAAATATTAAGGCATTTTTATTCCATATCCATGGTGTATAAGTCTTTTCCAAAATTGATCTTATGTTTGGGTATCATCATATTCATGTTAAACCTCGAAAATTTGGAATATAGTCTTAAAAACAAAGGAAGGATTGATTGACTAGTTGGTTATGCATTTTATGTTGACTCATGTAATGAATTCATTCATTTCAAGATGTTTAACGACATTCTTAGGCCCTTTACCTATGTAATTTTCTTAATCTACCTTGATGAAATCTTAATATTTAGAAAGCATGGGATGAACATGTACACCATGCTAAAATAGTGTTTCACATTTTGCAAAAATATTTTTTTATGATAACATGAATAAATGTTCATTTTTCATGCAAGAGATAAAATATTTGGGACACAATACACACACAAAGAGTGCATGTGTGAACCTGACCAAGATTCAAGTCATACAAGAATGGGAAACACTAAATAACTTTGCATCCGATTCAAGTCTTCTTAGAATTAGAAAATTATACAACAGATTTGTGTTTAATTTTTACCTTTTCAACCAAACTACCAAAGGTGTAACTTAAAAAAGTTTCATCTAGTCAGTTTCACAACAAAGATAATTTGATGAACTAAAATTCACACTCTATGTTATGTTATTACTTATGTTACTTGAATATAAATTTAGACTATCATCCAATTCATTCAATAATAAAATTGACTATCACAAATGGGTATTACAACACAAGTCTTAGAAAGGAGTTAATTTCTATAATAATGGATTAAACAACATATGTTTGGAATCAAAGATATCTTTAGATTATTTACTTATGTCAGATGATGAGGGAGTGATTAAGGATGGCGAGGGATGGTGAGGGTCAATGATGGAGTGATGAGGGATGGTGAGGGTCAATGAAGGAGTGATTAGTGATTATGACAGATGAATAAATATTTATTAGGGATTATGAGGGATGAGGAGGGAGTGATTAGGGATAATGAGAGGTGGTGATAATCAATAAAAGAGTGATTAGGGATGATAATCTTGAGTGATTAGATATTATTAGAGAAAATGAAGGTCAATGAGGGAGTGATTAGGGATGAAGAGGGAGTGAATAGGGATGAGGAAGAGATTAGAGATGATGAGTGATAAGGAAAGAGTGATTAAGGATGATGAAGGATGGGGAGGGAGTGATTAGGGATGATGAGGGATAGTGAAGGTCCATGGAGGAGTGATTATGGATGATAAAGGAGTGATTAAAGATGACCATGAATAGTGAAGGTCAATGAGGAAGTGATTAGGAACAATGAGGAATGATGAGAGAAGGTTAGTGGTAATGATGGATGAGTAAAAAGTGATCAAGTATGAGTAATGTATGATTAACAAATAAAAGTAACACAAAGTGGTCATCTGATGTGTGCATGTCATCAATATGACCTACACTATCCTAATCACACCACTTTGGATCAAGTTATGTACTAAAATCCCTAGGTTTAATACCTAGACCTTAAAAATGCCTAAGTACTGACTAAATTGGATTTTGAAAAACTTTTTTCCATGTCATAAGGTGTGCAACTGTGAGACCAACTCTATCAGATGCTACGTGACCCTAATTTCTTATATTTAACAAAATAATTTAAATTATAAGAAATCAAATGTAACAATATAAATGTAAACAATATAAATTAAATGCAGTTAATAATGTGATTATGTTACTAACGTAGTTAATAACATGATCACATTACTAAGGCATTCAATAACACTATCACATTACACATGTAGTCAATAATGTGATCCTATTATTTGAATTTGAATTAAATTCTCATGTATTTTATCTCAGGAATGGCTTGGATACCCGAGCCAAAGGCTTGGACTATCAATGTACAGTTGAGTTTTGAGAGTTATGATAAAAAACAACAGAATTCAACTTTGATTTCCAAATACACTAAGAATTTCAATGTGAAAATTAAAAAACTTAATACCATCATGATGAGAATTCTCTCTTCTTTCCAAAAATATGATATTTATAATTTTTGGACTAGTTTAAGGTTTCCAACTTTGTTGATTTCTAACTATACCTTTTTTAGGCCACTACATGCCGCAAAGATACATGCATATACATGTTCATGTAATTTGTATTTAATTTATCCAAGTGAAAAACATGTTACATGGTCACAAATTAAGCTTAATTCTACACACATTCAAAATAAATTTGATTTTAGTTTTTTTTAAGTAGTTAGGCATGTTGCATGGATGGCTATCCATTTTTTTTATCAATTTTCAGGATCTATTTACTTACAAAATTAATTTAAAAAAATTATTTATTGAAAAAATATAAAAAAAATATAGGTCACAAACTAGAATATCTTATCTAAATTTTTGCCCAAAGTCTTTCAAATAATATTAAACACTGCTAAAAAAATGTTTCACCACATGACCGTCTATCTACTATATTTTTTGAAAAAAATAGGAGTTCATCTTCAAATTTTAGATGTTTGACCTAGTTATACTTAATCATTTTTTTTTAAATAGTGTTTTTGAAACTAGACTCTAAATTATACCTTTCATGTTCTTACACTATCTTCAAATTTGGAGTGTATATATCTCAAATTATCTAGAAAAGTTTAGATTTCTGAAATTTCAAGAGAATCATGTCCATGGGTACGCCACTTTTTGTCCCCCAACTTTGTTCACTTACCCATTGATACACCTAATACTTAGAAGATTATTATTGTTTATAATAATTGCATGAACTAATGTTAAGTCAAATATTAAGATCGAGTTTCATTGTTAAGGATTATTGATGACATTAGTTTCCTTATTTAATGAATTTGGAAGGTTTATTGTTTAAATGATATTTGGTAAATATCATTATTTTGATTAAATGTTATTATGTAAAAAGGTTAGTCAAAGGTCTAGTTAATAATTTCATACTAGTCAACATATCATCAACATTATAATGTTTAAAGACTCTATAAAAGTCAATTGCATGGATATTAAATGAAGTCAATGTAGCATGCATAAAAGTTTAAAAGAGATTATTATAATTATATTGTTTAATGTCTAGAAGGTTTGAGATATTTGGGTTTCTGTTGGGTTGACTTCTGTTAATAAACTATTAAGTAAAACCATCATTCTATTTTGGGATTTTTGGCATGACAATTGTTGATTAGTCTTTCAAAGTCTTCTATAAGTTTGATTTCATGCAAATATTCCTTCACCAAGCTCATAATGAGCACAAGGAGTTCTGGTGGAAATAGAGTAATTTAGTTACATGAGGGTAACATACAAGAGAATATAATGGGGAGAGAGGATGCCTGGGAGCATATGGTAGATAGGGGCATAGAAGGAAGAAATATAAAGGGAAAGGAAAAAGAAAGAGGTTCAAGGATAAACAAATTTGGCAAAGTTTTAACTCCATACACCAGGTTGGTTATGTTGTTCAATTCATATAGATAATATGGATAATTCTAAAGGGTTTTAGATATTTTCATTAATTAGAATTATATAAAAGGCTAAAAGTTTAGACCTGTGGATGGGTCGGCCATTAATAGAACCATACTTAGAACCACAAAATCCTAGTCTATATGAATGAAAACCCTAGGATAAAACCCTAGGATAAAATGATGTTTGAGTTGACTTTAACAGTAAGGTGTTTGAAATGGGAATTTGGGTTTTTAAACTCAGTATCTTTTGTTTCATTAACATGTTTATATTGAGTCGAAATACTATCGACAGGAACCTAGAAGTTTTAAACTTAAAATTAAACATAACTAGTTTTATATCATTCTTTTTATGCATAGATATTATAACTTGATTGTTTAATAAACCAAGTCAAGTCTTTAAACCCTTACAAGGCACGACTATGATTGTATGGTTTTAGTGATAAGTTCAATATGATTTTAGATATGTTTCAAGGTCGCATAAATCCAATTTTGAAATTTGTTTTAGACAACAGGGTCTATAATTTACATATAGATAGTTGAGATTTAATACCAATATACATGAAAGTATTTATAAAATAACACAGTTCCATATTAAGGGGTCTTGTGTATGAATACATCAATGTATATACCTTTATTTTACACTCAAGTTTTATGTAATATTCTTTAATTATCAGATATGAACCTTAAATGATTACAATGGATGGTTATTTTGCTATAGTCTTAACTATGCAATCCAAATTTGTATATGTGCATGGAAGGTTAAGGTTTCTAGTTAATATCAAGTCTGGGTTAAATTCATTTTATGAGTTTTGTATTAAAATGATTCAACGGTATAAATATATATAGACTATAGGTCTCATAGGAATTATTAGGTGACCTAAAAGTGTGTGTGTGTGTGTGTGTGTGCGCGCGCGCACGCATGCGTGCGTGCGTGCGTGCGTGCGTGTGTGTGTACACTTGGCTTTGTGAGAGATTTGGTTCTTTATTTATATATACAACTTGGTTGTATTATTATTGAACTTTTTGGAAAATATTTAAGTGATTGCATGGAATTCTGTAAACCACTTTAGTTGAGTAGACCTGCATTTTTTACTCAAACGCATCCTTATACAACTAGTTGGGTCTATATAGGACTGTATGTTTATTAAATGAATTTTCCATATACCAAAATCTATCATACTTATAATGATGACTGAGTTAATTTGAGACTACATATATTTTGATATTGTGGTAAATTGCTTGGGTTTATTTATGACAAGGCCAAACCACTATAGTTCAAATTAGATCCTTAATTGGAAGAGAATTGTAAATCATTTATGTTTGTGTTCATATATGTACATTACATGTTATACCTTAAATACATAGACAATATATTTGTATATTAGGGTTATATTATGTACACACACATACACACACACACACACACACACACACACAAACACACGATATGTGTAATAAATTCTATGTAGTACATTTGAAATGTTGTTTTATCAAATCTAAATTTGCTTATAACCATATGTTGGGATAAGTATATATGTATGTTATACTAATGACTTGATAATCTGATATAAATCTAAAGATTAGGTATATCATAAATATATGTACGCCTATTTTATGTTATAAACTTTTCATGGTGTGACAAATATGTATGGGTGTATTGTCATTTGTGGCTAAGATATAGTTGTGTTTAAATGTTTAAATGGAACATGTATATATGTGGTATTATACATGGAATACAAATCATATAATGGTGAGATGTATTATTAAAGTACTTTTGTTGTTGGATGTAAAGTAAATAAGCTAGAAATTTATGTTATTTAGATGGATGAAGTAACATTAGGAGTTGCATGTTATTATTTTGTAACTTAATGTCTAGATAGGTTTCTTACCTAGATGGTATGATTCTATTGAGGAATGTTTATGAAATTTATTTATTATTTTGTGATAAATTAGATGATTTAAGATTCGTTGCATTGCATTTGATGGACTAAATGTATGTATTTGACATTTATATGTTTAGCATATTTTAAATCTGTTAGTAGAGAATATATTATATGAGTATGTGGTTTTTATATTTTTATATTTATAACCAACTCTCACATTAATGACCCTAAATAAGCAATGAGATAGATACCACTCACATAATTAGTGTTACTAATGCATAGAGGAGGTACAATCTAATTGACTAGTGTGTATGAAATTGACTAATCATAGAGATCAATAACTATATAAATTTTTTGGCTAAAGTAATGTTGATAGTTAAACATTATCATTTCATGTGTTTGATATAGTTTACATGTTTGTATGATATCATGTTAGAATGGATTTCTTTATGGTAGACATCATTTATTATTTATCTTATAGCAAATGGGTTTTAGTTTGTCACTCTAGATTCCCACACCATCATTATCTACCCATCTATGAAGGGAGGGTCATTCCCTTGTTGGGAGATAGTGCAAGGGATCAATGGTCTGTGATTAGTGTGGAAAAGCACTCAGAGGATGCTCTCCCTCCCCGTAGTAGAACTACACTTGAGATTACTTATGAATACTTTAGGTTCATTGAGACTCCTGATCTGTGGATATTTGTATAATTGTATTATTATTATTATTATTATTATTATTGAGACATTTATTATTACTAAAAGTGTACTTTATATGCATATGTACATTTACAACAATGGTTGTAATGTTGTATCAACCATGGCTGAATTTATAATATTAATTTATGATTTAATGCATTTTTTATTTGTATATTCAGCATTGTACGTATACAAGATATTATTTTTATAGTGATCATTAGCTAAATGGATTAGCTATAGACATTTATAAGGTTAACTAAAATTAATTGTTATAGGTAAAAAATTACTTTTGTAGGTTTTATCGTGGTGAAATATGTTGGTTGAATTTGTATATATATATATATTTTTTTTTGTAAATTACCTTATTATAGTAAAACCCAGTGGGGTTATTACACCAATGGTATAATGACTTTTCATGAGTAAAGAAGCTATAAAAAAAATAAGTGCAAAAATATGGCCAAAAGTGATGATAGTCTGAGTTAAATAATAAGATAAAAATTGAATAATTATGTGAGTGGGATTGAAGAAAAGTTGGTTAAAAGATGATGACTCATGGTATGCATTTACTAATTTCTATGTATCATGAGTATCACATATGTTGGTCATGATGTTCATTGATTTATGTTTGGGTTTAGTGAACAAGGAAATGTATTATCATGACAGTGCCATATTGGACCACCTGTTCATTATGTAATTTTGCTTTGGATATTATGTATCATAATCTTCAACGAATCATGATAACATGGGATGCTATAAGTGGGAGGATGAAATTTAAATGTAAATGTAAACAAATTAATATTAAGATAACAATAATCAAAACCTAAGTGTAAAACATAATGTAATAAATGAAGATGAGTTCATATACAAATACCTATGACTTAATATCAAGATATGAATAATGCGAACCTAATAGCAAAGCATAATGTATCAAAAATAACTCTAATGCAAATACTCACAACTCATCATCAAGATATAAAATATCAAGATATGAGGGGAAAGCACAATGCAATGAACTAACATAATCGAAAAGATATTTTCAATTAGAGAGAAAAGAAAAGAAAAAGAAAAATCACACCAAGAATAATCAAAATAAAAAAATAATCGACACTCACAAACACATAGTCAATGAATCAAATAAACAAGTAAAGATTTAGTTGATTAGTTATATGTGTGTGGTATTAAGGTGTTATTTTTGAATTAAAATATATGATGAAAGGATTCTGGATGAACAATGAAAAGCTGGTACAATAAACCCATATTCATGAATCAAAATGTGTTGGAAGCACAACCAATGAGAGGGGGGTTAATTAGTGAGCTCTTAAAACTTTCTTCTAATTCTTTAGTTCGTTAGTCAAACATCAATACAGAATCCATAGAGCAATCAAACCACAACAAAGAACATAAAGACATAACACATGATATATGTGGGAAATCCTTAAAAGGAAGAAAACCCACAGTGATCATTATATGGACTACTTGTCCTAAATAAGATATGCAATGAGTCAATAAAGATTGCTAAGCACTCACTCAGCTTGAGGCACCAACCCCAAATAGTCAAGCATCAACTTGACAAAAAGATTCAGCAAGCACCCACTTGTGAGGAAGCACCAACTCCTTGATTTGTAGGTACCAATCTATAAGAGGCTTCAACCCCCTTTGCCAAACGCCAACTCAGCTATTTTATATCTTCCACCTTTCTAAGTTGTTCCTATCAATAAATGATGGTACAATTTTGATCTCTCTACTTATCAAACTCACATTTACTTTATTGCTTGCTTTTCTACTTATCAATCAAATAGACATATTAGGCTCTCTTTTCTCTCTGCTCTTTATTTTCAAAGACTTTGTCCTCTCTTCCTTCTCCTCTCATCTCTTTTAGCTGAGTCTATATACTCTAGAATTAATATCCATATGAATCATTTGATTATTTCATATTCATGCCTCTCTGGCCATCCTTTTTTCAATAGACCTTTGCTATACTCCTTAGATAATTATTATTCTCTACTTTTTACACTTTTAAAGGACAATTTTATCTTGCTTATATACAAGATAGTGATTAACAGCCTCGTGAAATTTAGACAAACAAAACTATATAGTCAAATATCTAATAATTTATTCTCTTTTACAAACATAATTCCCATTACCTTATATAAAAGCTTACTCACATAGGTTGGCCTGAGTGAAATGAAGCTGGGATAGACTAAACAATCATTATAATACATTTAGTGTTGACCTAATAAAATTTGTATTAGTCTTGATGCAATTTGTAGTAGCTTTGATGCAGTCTATACCACCCCTGATGCAGTCCATAACAAGCCTGATGCAATCTTGTAGCAATCCTAATGTGGTCCATACAAAACTTGATGTAATTCATAGAAAATCTAATGCAGTCCAAATCAAGCCTAATGTAATCCGTAAAAACTCTGATACAGTTTGTAGAAAGCCTAATGTAATCCATAACAACTTTGATGTAGTTCATAGCTTTCTTGATGTAATTTGTAGCAACTCTGATGGAGTACGTAGCAAGCCTAATGTAATCTATAGTTGCTCGTAAAACTTCCTTAACATCAATGACCATATTTTTTACTAAATAAAAAACCCTTTGACATCAATTTCAACATCTCAATAAAATCCCCCTTTATCATTAATGGCAAACCTTTACAATAGAACTCCTGTTCACATCTAAACAAATTCCCCTTGATCAGATTTTATCATTCAAAGATCATATTTTTATACCAGAACTTGACCACTCTTAAATAGCTATCTCTAATATTGTACTATTTCTTCTTGAAAATAGTTAGCTTGCTGATTCTCCCCCTTGATTTGATTCTACCCCTTTTGACATCAATGTCAAAGAGTTGAACAACCTGAAATCTATTTGATCTAAATAAAAAGTTGCTTCTCCAAAATTGATATTATACATCTTCATTTCCCTAATGACAATTCTATAAACTTCTCTTTAGGAAACTGGTAGATACTACTCACTTCTACTTGAACATCTTTTGACTATCATAGACTCTTGAAACATTATCCTTGGAGCTAAAAGATACCCAAAGATTGGCTCCCCCTCAATCCATACATTTTTTAGTGACTGACAAAAGAAGGAATTACTGCCAATTCTTGTCTTAAGAACTCAAACATTGCCCTTGGAAAAGGTTTTGTAAAAACTTATACAACTTATTCTTTTGTGGTTACATAATCTAGTTTGACAATTTGATCAGCTACTTAATCCCTTAAAATCATACTTGATTGAAATATGATTAGTCCTCAAATGCATTACTGGATTCTTAGAGATGTTAATGGCATTGGTATTGTCATAAAATATAGAAATTAGACTGTTATTCTTAATTTTAAAGTCACTCAAGGTTTGTTTCATCCATAAAACCTGTGTGCAACATGATGTTGCTGATATGTACTCAGCTTTAGCTATGGACAAGGAAAATGATGGTTGTTTATCACTCAACCATGATATGAGACTCTTTCCAAGAAAGAATGCACCACCATTTGTGTTGTTTTTGTCATCAATGCTACCTACCCAATCTGCATCAATATATGTTTTTAAATTAAAATTCTTACCTTTTAAGCACCACAAACCAAAGTCCATAGTACCTTTGAGATATATGAATATCCTCTTGACTATTTGTAAGTGTGTCTCTTTTGGTTTTACCTAAAATCTGGCCACTAGACCTACCATCTACATGATATCAATTTTTTAATGTAGTAGTATACAAAATACTTCCAATCATGGATCTATATAAGGTCTAATTGACTTCTAATGACTTATCTTATTGACTCAATTTACAACTTTTTATCATTAGAGTACTTACTAATTTATATTCTTCCATATCAAACTTCTTCAACATTTCCTTAATGTACTTATCTTGAGAGATGAATATTCCCTTACCTGACTAAACTACTTGCAATCCATGAAAAAATGATAGTTCGCCTAATATAGACATCTCAAATTCTTGTTGCATTACTTTTGTGAACTCCTTAGACATCTTGTCATAATCACTATCAAAGATAATATCATCAACATAAAAAACTATGATTAATTGATGCTCACCTTCTGTTTTGATGTAAAAATTTCTATCAACAACACCTCTCTTGAAACCTTGATCAAGCAAGTATCTGTCAAGTCTTGCATACCACGTTCTAAGGGCTTATTTTAGCCCATATAATTTTTTCTTCAATTTGCAGACATAATCCTTATTTATTGACAAAGAAAAACCTTCAAGTTTCTATATATATAGTTTTTCTTCTAAATTTCCATTGAGAAATGTATACTTTACATCCATCTGATATATCTTGAAATTCTTGAAACTGACATATGCCAAAAAATAGTTTTATGCCTTCTAGTCTTAACACAGGTGCAAAAATTTCTTCAAATTCAACAAAAATATCTTCAAAGTCAACACCTTCTACTTGAGCATAGCCTTTACATACTAGACTTGCTTTGTTTCTTGTGACCTAACCATCTTCATTCAATTTGTTCTTAAAACCCCATTTGGTTCCAATGAAATTCTTGTCCTTAGGTCTGAGAATAAGTTCCCAAGTCTCATTTTTCTCAATCTGATTGAGCTCTTCCTCCATGGCATTCACCCAATGCTTATCACTTCTAGATTATGAAAATGTTTTTGGTTCTATCTTTGAAAACAAAGAGAATTTTACATTTTTTGATGTATTCATAAAACTTCTCCTAGTTTTCACTCCAGCATTAATATCACTGATGATTTGACTTTTTGCATGAATTTTCTAAACAAATGTGGAAGGTTCCCTTGTATCTTCCCATTCTTCTTCATCTTAACTTTCTTCTACTACTTCTTTTGATGTTCTTTCTTCTTCCTTGAGGTTAAGCTCCTTTACATGAACTCTTGGTTGTGTGTTAACCTTTTTAAATCTAGTTTCATCCACTCTCACATGTGTACTCTCTCACACATGTACTCTCCTAGTTTGCACTCCAGCATTGATATCACTGATGATTTGACTTTTTGTATGAATTTTTTGAACAAATGTGGAAGGTGCCTTTGTATCTTCCCATTCTTATTCATCTTGACTTTTTTCTACTACTTCTTTTGATGTTCTTTCTTCTTCCTTGAGGTTAAGCTCCTCTAAATGAAATTTTGGTTATGTGTTAACTTTATTATATTTGGTTTCATCCAATCTCACATGTGTATTCTCTATAATCTTATGTAGTCTCTTGTTGTATCATCTATATGTAGAACTAAATAAATAATATCCGAAAAATGTGCCTTCATCAACACTTGAATCAAATTTTCCTAGATCCTCTTCATCTCTCTTGATGAAACATAAGCTTCTAAATACTCTAAAGTGTTCCACTAAATCCGGTATGCCTTTCCAAAATTCATAAGGCTTCTTACTATTGTTTATTCTAATTTGACCTTTATTTAAAATATATACTATTGTGTTTACAACCTCTCTCTAAAATTTATCAAACAATTTGGACTCATTTAACATTATCTTTGCCATTTCCTGAATAGTCACGTTATTCCTTTCTACCACACCATTTTGTTGTCATGTTCTTGTAGTGAAAAAATTTCTCTTGATTCCATGCTCCATACAAAAGTAATCAAACTCATTTGACCAGAATTCTCCTCCTCTATCATATCTTAGACACTTGATTTTTAAGTCCATCTCATTCTCAAGTAAAACTTTGAACTCCTTGAACTTATATAGAGCCTCAGATTTCTCATTCAAGAAAACAATCCAAGTCATTCTAGTGTAATCGTCAATAAGAAGCATGAAGTAACTTTCACCTTAAATACTTTGAGTTCTAGTTAGACCACATAGATCTATATGAATTAACTCTAAAGGTTTTGTAGTTGAACATTCTCTTGTCTTGAACCTTCTTATTGTCTATTTTCCATGTTGGCATGCCTTAGACATGGTGTTTATGGGATTAGTGATCTTAGGCATGTTCCTAAATGATTTATTAGTACTTATCTTTACTAATTTGTCAATGTCCCATTCTTAAGTGCCAAAGCCAACTCTCATCCACTTGACTCATCAAACACCTATGTTTCTTGATCTCATTCAAAACATACAAATTATTTTCAATCCTATTGGCATCTACTACCAATCTTGTTGAACTTGATTTTATTATATACATCCTTTAGCATGAAAAGTTAGAGTATATCCTTGATTTCACATTTGACTAACACTCAACAAATTATGCTTCAAACCTTTTACATATAACACATTCTTAGTTTTATTTTTCCCATTATCAAGACTTAGTATTCCCTTTCCAATAATATAAGTTGTATTGTATCCAAACTTGACTGTACCTTCAGTGGTCTTCTTCAGAGATATGAATTTATTCTTATCACCTGTCATATGGCTTGAATAGCCACAATCAATGTACCATTTCAAATTTTCATCTTGAATGTAAAAAGCAGCTTGTGTTAACATGGATTCTTCTTCCTTTGGACCATCATTTTCTTGCTTCTTTTTCAGTAATTTCAAAGGTGCTAACTTCTTACCAATTTGAACATACACCTTCCTATTTTGACTAGCAGGTTTTATGTAACCCAATCTATAGAATCTTACAATATGTTAAATTTTATAATAATTGTAACAAATAAAACTATTTCTATTGATATTTGACCATTAGACAAATGAATTTGAGAATCATTTTAAAAATATATGACTATTCATATTACCTCTCCATTCATGATTGTTTCTAGCATTCGATCTACAATCTAAAGCTCTATGTCTAAACCAATTATAAGAAAAATAGTAGCCATAAAAATAATTCATGTACTTTATTGCATTTGATTGCCTGATAGGAAATGATCTTTGAAGATTTTTGAAAGGCATATTAACTCTTTTGTTATCCCTAAGAGAAGCGATAATATTCTTGACTTGTCCTGACTTCTGACTATCATTCACAATCTCAGATTTCTTGAGAGCATTAGCATAAGTCTTTTGATTACTGATATTCTACTCTTCCTTGCTACTCTTCTAGTCATCCCTATATCCAAGGCTTATTTTGATGATAAGTGACTTCTGATCGTTCAATATGTCATCAATAATTCCCTTGATCTTTTCAAACTTTTGCCACTTTTTCAATTTGACTATGAACTGTTCCAAATCTGACTTCAATGAACCTATCTCAAATTTGTACTTATTGTACTCTTTTTCCTTGGAATTTAGACTTGCATTTGCTTCTTCTAACTAATTATTGAGATTTTTTATGACTTCCCCAACTTCCTTGGCACTCTTAGTTATCTTAGTTTCCAAGATACATATTTGTTCTTCATGACTTTTGACTAGAGACTTCAACTTTTAGTTTTTATTTATTTGACTCTTTAATTCATTCAAAGCATTGATAAGTTTTTCCTCAATATCAACCTCAGATTATTCTTTATCCATAAGACTTGTTCTTTTGAACTATTCCCATCTTCAACTTTAATGGTTATGAACAAAGCTTCATCACTTCTATGGCCAGAATTGCAGTCATCACTATTGGAGATATCTTTATCACTAACTTCAAAAGAGTTGTTATATTCTATAGAGTATAGACTCTTTTTGTTATTGAATAAATTTTTCTTATAGTCACTTTGCTTGAAAATTTTCTTCTCTTGTCATACTTGTCAGACTTCTTATTCTCTTCGCCATGTTCTTCATAATGATAATGTTTTTATTTTTTAGGACACTTGGCAGCAAAATGACCAATCCTACCACAATTGAAATATTTGAATGGTAGTATGCCTTTGTACCTACCTGAACATTTTCTCAATTTCCTCACAAATAAGAATTCAACTTTATCTTCATCAATATCAATGTCACTATCAATTTCAACCCTATTGATTTGTGTTTCTTTGCAACTTTGAATGTTTCTTCCCTTTTAGAAGATATTCCATCATTAGTACTCATCTAATAAATAGTAAGTATTTCATGAAGCTCATCCATTTTTAATTTGTCTAAATCTTTTACTTCTTTAATAGCTGACACCTTTGAGTCAAATCTTGGGGTCAAGGATATTAAAACCTTTTGAACAATAGTTGACTCATTAACTTTTTTCTCAAAGACCTCTGATTATGTTGACTCCTTCATCAACTCTAAAAAGATATGTTGTAATATCCTCTTCTTCCTTCATCTTTAGACCTTCAAACTATCTTTTATAGGTTTGAAGCTTTGATAATTTTACCATGGTGTCACCTTTATTGATAAGTTGCAGCTTGTCCCAAATTACCTTAACAGACTCATATTGCATCACCTTGACAAACTCAAATTCTACCAATGCACACAATATAGCATTCATAGCCTTTGAATTGTTCTCACTTGCTTTATTTCTACAACATCAGTTGGAGGAGTTTGAGGGATATTATACCCATCAACAACTAACTGCCAAATGTCAAACCTGAGAGCCATCAAATAGGTCTTCATCCTAATGCTCCAAAAGGAATAATTGGTCCTAATGAATAATGGGGCCTTATTTGTTGAAAACCCGTCTTGTAAGTGTTGACTAAACATTATGCTTCTTAAGATCTACCTTCCATCTATTAAGATTGACCTTGAAGGACCCACTTTGATACCAACTATTGGAAGCATAGCCACTAAGAGGGGGTTGAATCAATGAGATCTTAAAACTTTATTCTAATTCTTTAATTCATTATTCAAGCATCGATATAAAATCCATAGAGAAATCAAACCACAACAAAGAACATAAAGACATAACACATGATATGTGTGGGAAACCCTTAAAGGGAAGAAAACCCATAGTGATCACTATATGGACTACTTGTCTTAAATTATATATGTAATGAGTTAACAAAGATTGTTGAGTACCCACTCATTTTGAGGCACCAACCTCAAATAGTCAAGCACCAACTTGAAAAAAATATTTAGCAAGTACCCACTTGTTAGGAAGCACCAACTCCCTAATTTGTAGATACCAATATATAGGAGGATTCAACCCCCTTTGCTAAGCACCAACTTAGCTACTTCAAATCATCCACATTTCTAAGTTGCTTCTATCGATAAATGATGATACAATTCTACTCTCTCTGCCTATCAACCTCACATTTACTATATTGCTTTTTTGCTTATCAATCAAATAGATATATTAGGCTCTCTTTCCTCTACCTTCTCTACTCATCTCTTTTAGTTGAATCTACATATTTTAGGATTAATCTCTATATGAATCATTTAATGATTTCATATTAATGCCTCTCATGCCATCTATTTCTCAACAAACCTCTGCTATGATCTTTAACGAATTATTATTCTCTATTTTTCACACTCCAAAAGGATAATTTGATCTTTCTTATATAGAAGATAGTGATCAAAAACCTTTTGAAAGTCAGTCAAATATAACTCTATAGTTAGTTATCTAATGATTTATTCTCTTTTGCAAACATAATTCCCATTAGCTTATATAAAATCTTACTCACAAAGATTGGCCTGAGTGAAACAAAGCTAGGATAGACTAAGCAATCATTAGAATACATTTAGTGTTATCCTAATGAAGTATTTAGTAGTATTGATGCATTTTTTAGCAGCTTTGATACAGTCCATAACACCCCTGATGTAGTCCATAACAAGCCTGATGCAATCCATAATAAGCTTGATGTAGTCCATATCAAGCCTAATATAATTTGTAATAACTCTAATGCAGTCTATAAAAAGCCTAATGTAATATATAACAACTTTGATGCAATCCTTAGCAATTCTGATGTAATCCATAGCAACTCTGATACAGTCCATAGTAAGCCTGATGTAATATGTAGCAACTCTAATGCAGTATGTAGCAAGCCTAATGTGATTTGTAGTTGCTCATAAAAATTTCTTGACATTAATGACCATATTCTTTAATAATTATCAAACCCTTTGACATAAATGACAACATCTCAACAAAATCACCACCAAGTGATAATTATGATAAAAAGAACCAAGAACAATGTTAGGGCATGACAAAATGCATTTGATGGAGCATAGAAGGAGGAGGGGTTCGCATAGGAAGAGGCTAGGGATTCTACATGTTTCCTCAATATGAGTAAATTTTGTATTAGTTATCATCGAGTCTTATTTGACAAGCCATAGTAAGTCAAGGCATGTAAAAAAATTTCAGTTGTAGACACTACAACCATTTATGTATGCATCATATGTTCCTATAATTTTGAATAGGAACCTGTGTGGTGTATCTCATAAAACATCAGCAGTGGCAAGTATGGTAAATCAAGCTTAAATAGGCAGGAAAGATCCAACTAAAGATGGATGTCATAAAATATAGTTTGTGGCACATGGATGATTATTTAATTGATTCAAATGGGAACCATCATGTGGTATGTGATGATGTTAGGCAAGGAGTTGTGAGAATAAAGGTAAGATATAGGTGAGGGTGACCACTCATAAAAATGATAGTCATAAAGTATTGTGGGTTGGTTGAAAAGGAGAAATGATGTTATGTTTAGTTGAGTGGTGTGATTATTTCTTGGATCTATGACATCATTAGATCCCTATAATCGATAGAGATAATGAGATGTGACTAAATTATATTGGTTATAAGTGTTATATAACACTTTAGATATAAATGTTTGTGTAACTAAATTCATGTGATTAATTATTTGATATCTATGGTGAGTCGTGTTTTGATGAAGAATTAAATCCACCAAGTCCCCAAATGGAAAAAAATAGGAGTAATAAAAATGCAAGTGGGGATGATCAACATCCATCACCTCCTTCTATGATCTACAAGATGAATATGTAAATTTTTTAGATTGCATTGAGTGATAGATCTGGTAGAATAATTATTGTAACAACAACAATCGATCAAGGGAACACCTCAAGCACAATGGAGGATGTGCAGGATTTATTGCATGACATACCATGTTGGGGGACATGCTCGAAGGCTTGAGAAATTAGAACCATAGCCAAATAGTCAAATAGGAGTTCCACATTGTGATAATGGGTATCCAAGCTAGCGGTAATGAATATTGTGTGCATAAGCTTTCCTGAATGGGGGGACAAATCAAAGGGTGGCATTGGAAGAAGAAGGCACATGTTTTAAGTGAGGTTATGAGTTACTACAAGATCTAATGCACAAAAAATTTGCAAGTAGAACCCTACCAATAGTGGCTACATAGGTTGTGAGGAACGATGATCAAGAGGTGTAACCTTCAAGCATGTGTTATTACTATGGAGAGATTGGGAATCTGAACCCTATGTGTTTGAGGAGGGAACTTGATACGAGTTCAACTAAAAACTAATGAGATGAATGGTCGAGGATGTGAAAGGCCAAATGAATGTGGTTATGTCTAATTATGTACTGGAGGTGATATGTTTGTAATCATCTTAAGGTGTTGATACTGCTTTATATGAGTTGTGCAATGTTTAGCAATGTATTTAGAAAGTGTTTGTTTATATTTCATGAGTTTCATAGATGCTTGGCTATTTAAATCTCTATCTTTTATGGTTTGTTTTAATAATTTTGAATTATGTGATAAAATGTTAAGATAAAATAGAATGATTTGGATGCACGGATAAGGAGGATGGAAGAATAAGAAGGAACTGGTTGAGTTATCCTAAAAAACTAAGTGTTGCCTACATAGTCCATGGACTTCATGCTTAATGTAGTTCTTTAGAAGAAAAGTAATAATTGGTATCTAGATGAATTGATAGAAAAAAGAGGGATGAAGCTTGTAAAATAATGAGTGTGTATAAGAGATAATCTTGTAAAATGATGAGAACGTAGAACAAAGACTAACTCAAAAAATTATGAGAGGATGAGAAATATAGGCTTGTAAAATGGCGAGAGTGCAAGGTAAGAAAAATGGCAATAATAAGGATCAGTGAAAACAAAAGATGAGTGTTCACTTGTATAGTAGTCTCAATTACTTATATTTGAAGATAGTGAAATATGAATGATAAGGATGATAATGATGGTTGAGCTATCCTGAGATACTGGATATATCCAAGTGTTGCCTACATAGCCTGTGTGAACCTCAAGCATATGTAATTCTCCTATAAATGAGAGTGTAATGAATAAATGATGATGATTGGAAATGACTATGACTAGAAAAGAGGTTTAAACCCGTGATATGTTCAAACACAAAGGGAAGTTAACCTATCATCATACTTGAAAGAATTCCACCTAAAACAAAGCCAAGAGAAAAACTATTGGTAAATAGGGTGACATGTAATACAAATATTTTGTGGCTTAATATATTTGTTGAAGATTTGAGCCATTTTTTTATTTTTTTTTATTTTTTGGATGTTAGAGGTTTACAAGTGTTTTGGGAATTTTGAGAAATATTTTGAATGTTTTTTGGTTGTTCGAATAACATATATATAAAAATATTATACAAGGAATATTTCAGGAGGGACTAGCTCATAAAATGGTGAAAACATAAAAATGGAACAAATAGCTCATAACAATGGTGAGAGTGTAGAAAACAATAGTCGATAAAATGACTAGGGAATAAAAGTGAGCTTGCAAAATAATGAGAGCATGAAAGAGGGACAAGTAGATAAAAAAAGTGGCTAAAGGGGAGAAATAATAACATAAATAGTATCTAAGTGATAATAATTGAGCTCATAAAATGGTGATATCATGGATATTTATCTTGTTTAATAGTGAACAATGTGGCAAGAAGAGTGAAGAAAAAAGTAGCTTACAAAAGTGGTTAGAGTTTAGAGAGAGGTAACTCATAAAATGGTTAAGGGATACAAATTTATCTCACAAAATGGCAAGAGCGTAGATGAGGGGAGATAAGGAATAGGAATGATCACATGGTTCAAATGAAAAATAATGTCAGGGAAGAAGAAAGGTGGCTAAACTGCCCTTGGAGACCCCATGTCTCTAAGAGCTACCTACATAGTATAAATAAAAAACCTTAAGCTGATCTAGTTCTTCAAGAAAAGGGAGGGGAATATGATAGGAAATGATATGAATAAATGAATGTGAATATGTGTGAAGGAGATAGGATGAATAAATGTAAGGAATGAAATGAGAATATTAACCCAAAGATGAAACTAGCATAAACAATGAGAATGGGTGTATCATTAGTCGAGGATGAAATAATGTTAAACCAGAGATGATGTTAACTCAAATAACTAGCATTGGGTTTGTTTGATATGTGATAATGATAGATATCATGGAGAACATGAGCTATGGAGGTATGTGAGTGAAATCATGAAGAGTGATCAAGTTGATGGATAGGAAAAGTGTGATAGATGGGATGGCGAGGATGATGTATTGAGGGATAGTTGATCAGGTAACCATTGAACATGGTTGGGTAATCAGTCGAAAAATGGGAGATCGAGATGGAAATCAGCTTTGAGGTTAGGTGAGTAACTAGAGAGGGACAATGAGGAGAATAGATCCTTATGCATAACACACAAAGACATTAAAGGAAGAAATGGATGTACTTTAAGTAGTGAACCTAAGAAGATTTTGTTCATTAAAGTAAGAGAGCATAAGGTGTGGGTAAACATGCATGGAGATGCATGTAGAATCAGTACAAACTCGTGACCACACCTTACATGTGAATGGCTTGATTCTAATGGATGAATGTTAGGGAGAGTTATCAATAGATGCTAATGTGGATGTGGAGATAGAGTAAGTAGGATGAAAAAGACAACGAAGAGGATGAAGATCAAAATGAGAGATGAAGATAAGGGATGATAAGATTAAAAAAAGAGATTTAAGTGCAAATGTTAATTGAGATAAGAATGAAAGGTTAGTTTTCAATACGAGTACTAACATAGAGAAAAAAAAGAGGAAGATGGGATTTATAAATCACAAATGATAACACAAAGAAGAAGACAAGGGGAATGCAAAACATAAATGCTTTCACAAAGAAGAGAAATATGCTCAAATATTGGGAAATTATGGAAGAATTACGTGTATGTGATGGGAAGAGGAAATCAATTGAAAAGAAGGAAGATGAGAAAAATGAAATAAAATAGGAAATCAAGATGGATAAAATGAGGTCATAGATAAAGATGGAAATGAACAAGAAGCATATTTATGTAGATAATAAGAAATGGTATATGTGAAGCACATATGCTTACACAGGTACAAGAAAAGGGGAATGCAAATCACAAATGATTACATAAAGAAGATAAAAAAGGATAATTATGGAAGTCTTCTCAAGAGATAAATACCTTTAAAGGAGATGTTGTTGGGAAGGACTAGTATACAATTTGGAAAGTAAACCAAGTGAAATTAGGGAAGATGATAAAAATGAAATAAAATAGAGAAATGATATGAAGAACAAAATTCAAAAAATGAGGGTGAAAGGAATAAGCTCATAAAATAGAAAATTGGGGAATTGAAAGAAGATGTGAGAGAATGTTAGCAATCGTGCATTAGAATGGGATAAGGAGAGAAGTGGTTGGAAATGAAAGTAGTGAAAAGAGGTCTAAATTAGACCGAAGAGAAAATAGTTTGGTGATGAAAACTAAGATAAAGGAAACACATGGAATAAATGCAAATGGAAGGGCAAAAGAGTGGAATAAGGAGACAAAAAGGATGATAAGAGAGTGAAAAAGTAGGTGGTATCATGACCAACTAAGCATTGATAAGAGAGGCAATGACAGGCATGGAGATGAACAAAGATGTGAGTTAGATGGTGGCTTTAAATATGAGAATCGGATGGAAGATGTGAAAGGGATTAATAAAAATGGAGGGAAGTGGAAGATAGGTGGACAAGAAGGGGGAGAGAAATAATGGGTGTTAATCATATTTTTAGAAGAGATTGATAAGTTGAAAGGGTGATTAGAAGAGATTGACAAGCTAAAAAAGATGAGGTGGTAAAGAAATAGTGGAGAGGTAATGGAAAATGAATGACAGGAGAGAGAATAAATGAAGTCATAGATAAAGACAATGAAAGGGATGAAGATAAAGATAAGAGATGAAGGTAAGGGATGATAAGAAGAAATAGGGAGGACTAAGTACAAGGTTTGATAAGGATATAAAGCATGAATGCTCACATAAATGCAAAATATAAGTGCATACAGAGATGGAAAGAGGAAATGGGGATAAAAAATCACAAAGGCTTGTATATATAAGAATAAAAGGACAACTATGGAGGGCTCCTCAAAAGCGAAAGACCTAGCCAAAAGCTAGTTGTGGAGGATAAAATAAGATGGAAAAGGTGGGAAAGATGAAAATAAACTAGAAAATCAAAATGAAGAATGGCAAAGTAAAAAATGTTGGCACAAAGAAGAATAAAATATGGATGCAAAAGATAAGGGGGAACACGAGAGAATAAGAAAAAGGAATCCACAAGTGGGGCTAGAATAAATAGTAACAATGCAAGATGCAAAAGATGAGAAAGTTGAAAAAGAAGAACCAAGAATTAGAATGAAAATGGCACAGAGTCAGAGGAGGAAACAAAAGTAATAAGGTGGTAGTGAAGAAGAGAAAGATGCAGTAGTGGAAAATGGGAATGAAGAAAATGTCCACCATTGTGCAGAGGAACGAGATGATTTGGGATGGGTGAGGAAAGGAGAGTCATGAAGAGGGTATGTAAAACTACTAAGGGGAAGTGTAAATGCAACATAAAATGAAAGAAGATGAAGAATATGGATGGATAGGGATGTGGCCAAAGGAAAAGAGGACAAGAGGATAGAAATGGGTAAGTGACTAGCGAAGTGGATCAGATGGGGGATATGAAAAAGATAAGAGAGGTGGATGAAAAAAAATCAATCTTCTTGTTAAAATAGATTGACAAGTTGAAGGGGATGAGGTAGTGAAGAAATAGGTAGAGAAATGGAGCAGGAAGAGGAATTAGGTGGAAAAGAAATACAAAGTAAAGGGAGGATGAGTTGACCTCAGTAACTAAGAGTTGCCTACATAGTCCAAAAATACCTTAGGCCAATGCAATTCTCCCAAAAAGGGGAATAAAAATAAATAATAAGGATTTAGGTAATGTTAAAATATAAGGAGGCTAAGAAACTTCAAAGCTTCCTTAACATAGGATGCCCTGAGTAAGAAGGTGTTGTTAATAATGGATAATTAGTGAGAAGAAAAGATGAATAATGGGGGTAGTAATTAGTTATTAGTGTCTGATCTACCCTTAGAAATTAAGCAAAGCCTACATAGTATGTGGACTTCATGTCAATGTAGTTCGACACAAAGAGTTTGAACTATGAATCAACAACAAATACATTCTCAAATGGAAAGGGTGAAAAATGAATCCTTCACAATTTGGGATGATACATCAAATATTATGAGGAAAGTGGCAAGGGTGAATCAAAATCTAGAAACATGGTGTAGGATATGAAAAAGGATAAAAGTTGGCCAAAAGTGAAAGAAGCCAGGTTCAAGAATACTACACAATGGAACTGTGTCAGATTACTATATCATGTTGCCTACAAATATGTGCAAATAGTGACCAAATATAAATTAGTTGTTGCTAGATTTTTTTGTTGAATGTTGTCCCCAAATGAGATTATTGTAGTGGTCAATTAAAACTACGATAAAAAAGGTTAAGGGATGAAGGGAAAAGGAAAGGATAAACTATATTGGAGAAAGGAAAGACACATGGGTTTCCCCCAAGTAGGGGTCCTTATAGACAACATGTTGAAGTAAGTCAATCATGAAAACACTTGAGATGGATAATGTTCATGGGTTCAACAAGCTCATCACCCTTAGAAGTGGCCAATCTATATGCTCCTAACCCATATTTGGTTGTGATAATGAAGGGACCTAGCCAATTTAGTTTAAATTTGCCTTTATTTTCTTGATTTACATTGGTGTTCTTCTAATTTTATTTTAGTACCAGATCACCAATTTCAAATTATACTTGATTCTTTTTTTGTAGTTATGATGTAGCCTATTTTAGTGGACTTTGAGGTTGTTCAATGTTGCTACCTGTTTGTCATGTAAGAGCTCCAATTCTTGTAATCAGGTTACTCTATAATCCTCGTCACTAAGGATGTTTTTCAAAAAAATATGCAAGCAAGGAATCTCAACCCTTAATGGAAAGCACTATTTTAGTGCCAAAAACAAGGGAATATAGAGTGGCCCCTATGGGGGTATGGGGATTGATTCAGTATGCCCAAAGGGTATGAAACAACTACAAATACCAATCTCAACCAATGGTATTAAATTTTTTATTAACGATGGTAATAATATTATTTTTAGAGGCCTCAGCCTGACCATTGCCTTGGGGAAAGTAAAGAGAATAAAATCTTTGTCAGATATGATATTGTGTACAGATTGCTTTCATATCCTAATTTTTAATTGACTTATCATTATCAAAAATGAATTTTGAAGAGATGGTGTAATGACAAATGAGGTGATTTAGGATGAATTTTGAAATTTTATTCCCAGTTATGTGAGGGGTATAGATTCAACACACTTAGTAAACTACTCAATGGTAGTGATGATATATTTTTGATTGCCTAAAGAAGTGGGATCTCATTTGCAAGGGTAGTGTTGACCAAATTTGACTTTTAGTCAAATTGGGTCACCCCCTGCATATTGAAACTTTTTTCAAAGGTTCGTATATGCCTAATAGGGTCTCATGTGTGTCTAAATACCTCACCCATCTCTGCTCTAGCCGTGGTCTAAGCCTAACTTCCTTGTACTTGTCTAATACACTAAAGTCAACTTTGGTCAACCCTAGTTAAACATGGTAAAAGGTCCAAATGATCTTTTAAATGTCCTAATATGGTCATTTAGATGTTTCAAGGTGTCACTAGGTGTCACTAGGTCATAAATTTGTCCTTCACCATGTTTCATTTGAGAAAAAGACCTTTTGGTAATATTTTTAGTTCATTTAATGACTTGTATGGATTTGTCAAGGGAGAAATTTGTCACATAGTTTGATTTCAATGTATAGGAGGTCATAATATGTCAAGAGGTAGTTAGATTTCGTTCAAGAAGTAGTTTCATGTAGAAAGAGGCAATTTTTCCTTAAAAATAAGTCCTTAATAGCACTTGTACAGACTTGGGAAGTACACCTTTAGCAAAAAACATGGGAATGTGCCTCTTCATATCCCTAAGAGCTTTACCATGCCTGATGTGTAGATATTTCATTAGATAAATCAGTTTTTGTTTCCTTTTCTTCTCTCTCACCTTCACAAGCCAAGAAAGGTCAACTTTGCATGCTTGGTAAAAGCCATACAGGTGGAGTTGGGAGGAATGATCTTGGGGATTGAAAGGACTCTTAGCTTCATTTTCATGGAAATAAGTTTCAGTTTCATGGTTCCTCCTCTATGAATAATCATTAAGAAGCTACACAGCTTTTTATGCTTCTTTATCCAAGGGGGGTCACTTTTTGAGCTAGTTTCAAAATAATTTCCTTTGGTTTGATAGTTTGATGGTTTCACATGTTTCTCAGGGCCTCTTCATCAGTTTCCTCATTATATTCTTGGTTTTGGAGTTCCAAGAACTCAATAAGCCTCTTATAGGCTTGTTGTGTTCGCCATTGTCTACTCTTTTCACCTATATGCAGGTGATTTCCATGTAGGGAAGGTGTTTTGAAGTTGATTTCAAATTGACATTGATGCATGTTATCCATTTGAGGATTGACAAATGCATTTTAGGTGCTAGGAGGCCTTTAAAAAAACATATTATTGCTCATTTCCATATTTTTTGCCTACATATAGTTAAATGCATATCTCCAGGTGTCATTTACAGAATTACAGACATTTATACGAAAGTAAATTGATAGGATTGAATCTCCATGATGACTATGAAACAAGTTGATAGATTGGAAATTAAGTTTAAGCCCCTTGATATCCAAGTAAGGTGTTGAGAGACCTTGTTAAACAAAGAACCTAAATTTGGGAATCTTTCCCTGAGTTGAGAAAATAGAGAGCTCCTCCCTTTTGTGATTTTAATTTAGAAATTCAAGAAGAAGTTTAAAGAAAGATAATTTTGAAAATTTGATAGTCCTACTATGGATCTAGCCACTTGCAAGAGAGGGAAGTTGGAGAGCACAAGGAACATGAGTATGAAGACTCTAGAGTCATGCTCAAACCCACTAAATTATATCAGTAACATCTACAGGTTTGAGACTAAAAGAGGGTTCCTTTCAACCAAAATTAAAAATTAGGCTTGAATTCCATATATGAGTGATTCTAAATGGTTTAAGTGTTACTCATGGATTGATAAATCATAAAGGAAGATGACACTTGGTGTGGTGATTTCTCATACTCAAACCTGTTTATACAATGTCAAATTAAAACCTATAGGCAAGGTAAGTTGACAGTGACCTATAGATTTGATGCATGATTAGTGTTTAGGGTTCTTCTTGGATAAATTTAATCCAATCAAGTGAATTTGTACCAAGAGGAGTTCATAAAAAACATAACACACCTAATACAAAGTCTAAAATCATGCAAGTACACCTACAGGTCAGTAAATAAGGTGTCTCAGTCCATCTACAACTAGACAAATAAACAATGGGATTTGATGTCTTGATGGTGTTGAAGGGTGTTCAAGGTATAAACTAGGTCAAAAGCAGATCTTATGACCTTAGGATATTTTGATAAGATACATACACAACCTACATAGAATTTCATGAGACCACCTCCACCTACAAGGAGGGGTAAGTTAAATGTCCCAGTCAGTAAGCAGGCAGTGACAAATTAGGGTGATATTTCTAAAGGTTAGTATGGTCTAAACATCCAAGAAAGGAGTCAAATAATTGTGAAATGACTAGATAGGATTATATAATGGTTTTTAAACATTGCATCAATCCAAACCAGGCATTGACACCTATAGTTAGGGAAGGAGGAGAAATTGTCACAATCAGCCATGATAGACCTAGTCTTGTGCTTTTAAGAGCATAGAGGTGGTTTGAGAGGTTAGGGAGTTGGACAGAGATTGGAATAACTCTATGTAATAATGAAATAATCTATAGGTCCTTTACAATTAGCATATACTAAGGCAAGAGTCTCTAATTTCATGAAACATAATCGACATTCAACACCCTGCACAATCCTGTTCCTAAAAGTCTACCAAGGCAAATGGAGCAAGTTGACAGGTCTAGACTCATCACCAAAAGCTAAAACTTTGTGAAAGTCATACTTGTGAGTTAAAAAATCCCCTCTAATAGCTAACTTTAATGACCAAATAGGGCAACATGCCTCTATTCTGTCTCAAAGGTAGGGCACTTTTCCCTTGCATTAACCCTACATGTTTTGGAAATAAAGATGAATCATGCACCAAAAGTCAAGGAGAACCTCAAGGAAGATTTGGAGATTTTTGACACACATAATACAACATGTAAACCTTGATAGAATCTTTGAGGTCAAATAGGGTGGTTTAGGCAACAAGGTTTGCAGCCAGACCTAGTGGACAAGATACAAACCTAACTTCAAATAGGGAGGCACTTATAGTCTTAGAATTTTCAAAGCATTCTAATGATTTGAATAATGTTTATTAGGGTGGAAATGATGTGTTAAAACTATATAAATTCATGGAAAGTGTTAATAGGGGTCATTTAGCTCAAGAGTGCAAGGCAGACCTACTAGGCAACATTAGACCTAATGCCAAAGTGGGGGGTCTTTTACATTCTCACATAAGATAGGCATTATATCATATGGAAATATATTTGTGGGATTATCCCAAGTATCTTGGAGCCTTCAATATATAGGGGAGGTCTACAAGAGGCCATTTTTGGCCTCAAGTGCACTCAGACCTATAGAATGCATGGAAGAAACACGAGTGACCATCTTGAGATGTTTATAACTTTCATAATACTATGCATGGTGGACTAAGTTATTTGGAGGTGTTAGGGAGGGTCCCTAAGATGATCTCAGATGAATTGGTTCAGAGCTTCAATGTGCCAACTCTATGAATAATGCCTAAGACTTGAAAAGACTACAAACCCTCACAAAACCCTCCTTAACGACCCGATGGAGAAAAGAAGGCAAATGGAGCATCCAAATGGACTAAAGTGATCATGAAACCAACTTGGAACTATAGAGGACTATCCAAGGTCCTATTCTATGTAACTAAGATGTACTACACCTATACAAAAAAGATACAACAGGGCTTATTTTGACAAATCTATGTGTTTTACAGGCATGGAGAGCTTTCAAAGGATGAAATCACTTTTGGGAGATAGTATGGGACTTGTTCTAGGTACCCATGATCATTTATTGAGGCTTATAATCTCCTAAGTGTGCTTACCATCTCTTTCATCTCAGCCAATCAAGAGGGTAGATAGTGAACACTTAGTAAAAATGTTAAAAGCTCTAATTGGGAAGCCTTTTGAGGTTTGATTCATGAACCTGATGACTTGGGCACTCTTGAAAACTATCATTCCTCCTTGTGCATGGATTAGATTGCATAGTTGGAAGGATTTTGATTGCCAAGTGTGAGAGGTGCATGGGAGGGAGTTATTTGTGATTGTCATGAATGATTGCTCATAGCGAGAAGAATATGGATGATTAGAGACTAATCTAATGCATGTGGAGGCTTGTCTTAACCCCTCCCCTTTAGATCAATTATCATACCTGACCCTACTTAGTGATGAGGCAGTTTTGTGAAGGAAAATCATGGAGATAATTTTTTATGCAAGCAAGAGAGAATTTATGCCACATTTGGAGGAGTTAGATGAGTTAAGGGACATTTGTCCTTGTTTTCTTGTAGGACCTATTTCATTATAGATTCCATGACTATTATAACTCCCTCTCTTTACTTCACAAGTGTCTTAGTAACTCTTGAGCTTTCCCTTCTCTCTCTCTCTCCTCTCACAATTGCTATAAATTTTGGCCACTTTAGCTATTATATCTATCTCTCCACGTAAGCATGGTGAAGCCCTACCAAAATTTTGCCTTGAACTAATAAAGAATGATGTTTTATCTTATTCAATATTTCACTAAGTGCATATTATGGTTTTTGGTCTTATGCAAGTGTATTTTGTTTACCTTCACATTTTACTCTTCCTAGTGCCTTGTGTGGATTGAAAGCTCTCTTTTTCAAGTCAAGAAGAAGTGTCTAATGTGGATTGTAGGTATAGTGAGTAGATAATTCATTAGTGTTTTTATAATACCTATTGTCTATGTCCTCATAGCCTAAGCTCTCTTCAAGACCCCATGATTGAAACATTGATGTAGAAGAGGAGTGTTTAATTTAATGAAGTGTATGTGTGGGATTCTCTTTGGTTTCAAGTTCATTGTAAGTGGTGTGAGTAGACCATATATTTTGTGTATCACCTCCCCTAGATTAGATTTGTTTTCAGTTATCTTTCTCCCTTTTCACCTCCCAAAAGTTAGTAGTAGGTTAGAACTATAATGATACATCAAGGGAACTAACCCTAATCTAGAGAACCACTTCAAATTTGGGTCACCCACAACCCTGAGGTGGTTCTATTACGCCACTTGAACAAGAAGAGACTTATTATCTCCTCAACAGGTGCAAGTTCAAATGACAATAGTTTTTGGCATGCCTGGTGGGACACTTGTTCCAAGAATTTGAGTTTTGGTGTTTTCCTCAAGATATCAGCCTTTGGAGGAAATTTCACTAAGCACCAATGGCGAATCCAAGCATAAATCTAATGGTTAAGAAAAAAAAGTAATCTATTTGCGGTATTTTTCTTATTTTATACACTTCTCATGAGTGATTCATGGATTATTTTGATGTTGACTTTGTCCTAACACAAGTTGGGGAGACATCCATCTTGCCTATTCCCTCTCAATATGAACAAGTCTTTGGCCAAATTTTCCATGATCCCTATGAATCCTATGTTGCCTATAATCAGCCCTTTCAAGTTTGTGCTTCACCTGGTCAACCTAGTTCCTCTCTAATTCAGTCCATTGCAAGTTTCAAGAAGAGTTTCATTGTTTATAAGGACTATATGTTAGACCTTGATACTAGAAATGGTTGTGGTCAAGTCATCCCTAGTGATCCTATCAAGAGTGTGAGGGATTCTTTAGAGTTAGTCAAGAGATAATGGATGCCCATTGAGAGAGCTGATTCGCAAGGCCTTATAGGTGAAATTCTTGATGTTTATGGTCTGATTTTCCACATAGAAGAGAGGTTGAAAGCTTATAAACTAGCTCAGTCTTGGCAGCTCCAATACACCCCACAATAACCTTCAAGTGTATCAACTATGCCTTTTCAAAATACTAATCTAATCATGCTTCAAAATGCCCCAAGTCCTTCATGTATTCCCCAAAGTTTCCCTTCTTAGAGGTCCATCCAAGAGAGTAGCCAAAGGAAGGAGGACACCATTGTTGATCAAGTTTATCCATCTCAAAACCTGATTGGAGAACATTTTGAGAGAAGAAAGTTGATGATGGAGGCCCATCTTGACAAGGAAATTAAGTTGACAAACCAACATTTGGCACAATCCATCATGGCAGCAGAAAATAAGGTTTCTAAGCCTACTTTCCTAAGTGGGAGACAAGATGCTAATCCTAAGGCAATCCCAAGTTTCCTAAGCCTATAACTTACCCCTCCATTTGTATCTCAACCTCATGAAGAACCTTCTAAGCCTAGCTTCCCAAGATGGAAAGAAGAAATGGCATCTTGGTGAAAGAAGAACAAAGAATGTCTAAATGGAGAAGTTGGAAGTGAATAGAAGCTTGAACCTACTTAACTCCCTCCCACCCTTCCTCAAGAAGCCTTGTACCCTTCATCCCAAATTTCTTTTACTCCCATTCCTAATGAAGATCCTATTTCCCCTTAAGAAAAGCTATTTCAAGAGAGCCTTACCAAAAAAATTAAGGAGTTGGAGCTTAAAATGTAGAATATCTCATCTATGCAAGGAAAGTTTGAAGTAAATGAGGTCATTGAGCCTAATGTGGATCAGTTGATTGAAGAAGGATTATATTTTAATGGTGAGGAACACATTACTCCTTGGAAGCCTTCTTGGGCTAAAGTTCTTGGTTTCGAGATTCCTAGTATTGGTATCATTAAGAGGGAAAAGGAGATGGAAGTTTCAGATTAGATTGATTATGAGGAAGAGTTGACTTCTTGTGAAGAAACATCAGATTGTGAAGATGGGAAAGAGGACCTTACTTGTAGTGAAGGAGAAGCTTTGGAAGAGGTTCTTTTGGATTCCAAAGAGGAAGAGGTTTCTCTTGTTTTTCACCTTCATGATGCTGACCAAAAAGAGGATGATGACTTGTGGTAGACATTTGAGGACATTTTCAGTGAATTTGAAATCCCTAAGGAGCCTAAAATTCCTTTGGAGCTGACTACAAGACATGGTAAGCAAGATGATGTGTTTCAAAAAGAAGACATGTGGCACACCTAAATCTAGATGTTCAAGGAATATATGGATTGTGAGATGACAAAACTCATAAAAAGACAAGCCCAAGATGTTGAAGAGAAGGTATGTATTGAGAGGCATCACCATCAAGAGATTCCAAACCATGATAGAGCAATTTATGATGAATACCAATCTGTTGAAGATGACTTGAAGATTGGTCTTACAACCACATGTAAGGATGCTCCTCCAAATGCAAAGAAGGAGTTTGAACAAGAAACACCCCTTGAATGCCATGATACAATACTTCTTGAATGCTTTAAAGAGGTTGTAACAAATGAGAAGGGCAATGAGGCCTTTCAAGAAGATCTAGACTTTCAATAAGTTGTTACATTCATAGATATGTAAATATGCCATGGTGAGATAAAGGGACATCAGTATAAAGCATGTTTCCATGGTTAAGAAGACTTCATCTACTTTGGAGACTTGGTTGAGATGATTCCCTCAAATGACATGCAAAGCCAAAGAGCAAAAAAGAAGCATGGGTCATCTAGTAATACATCCAAAATGAAGAATGCTTGTCACCCTCATTCATCTAGTGAGGAAAGAGATTCAAGTTACTTTCCTTTTGATCCAGGAAGGAAGGTATGTTTGGTTAGATGTACATAATTAGTTTGCTTATTGTTGTGTTCTATTTACCCTAAGTGTTTAGTAGCATAAGTGTGCCTTTGCTTTGTGTGTTTGCTTGGTCTTGTTGTGTGTTGTCTTTATTTTATGTGTTTTGAGGTCAATTAGCTATCTTGTTAGTTAATTCAAAGTTTGATCCTATTGTTTCAAAGTGCATCTAACTCCCTTTTCCCAATAGATGGGATAAAGCTACTGGTCCTTAACATCAGCAAGCATGTTACCCCTAGGATTTGCCAAAAGTGTTGACCAAATTTGACTTTTAGTCAAATTGGGTCAACCCCTACATATTGAAACATTTTTTAAAGGATCTTATATGTCTAATCAGGTCTCATGTGTGTCTAAATACCTCACCCATCCCTGCTCTAGCCTTGGTCTTTGCCTAGCTTCCTTGTACTTGTCTAGTCAACCAAAGTCAACTCTGATCAACCTTGCTCAAACATGGTCAAAGGTCCAAATTATCTTTAAAATGTCCTAATATGGTCATTTATATGTTTCAAGGTGTCACTAGGTCATAAATTTGTCCTTCACCATGTTTCAGTTGTAAAAAAGGCCTTGTGGTCACATTTTTAGTTCATTTAATGACTTGTACGAACTTGTAACAAGAGAAATTTGTCACCAATCTTGATTTCATCATTGAGGAGGTCAAAATATGTTAGGAGGTAGTCATAATCAGTTTAAGAAGTAGTTTCAAGTAGAAAAAGGTAGGTTTTCCTTTAAAATAGGCCCTTAATTGCACTTGTACGGACTTTGGAAGTCCACATTCAGCTAAAACATGGGAATGTGCCTCTTCGACTCCCTAAGACCTCTATGATACCTAGTGTGAAAATATTTCATCAGATAAATTAGTTTTTGTTTCCTTTTCTTCTTTCTTGCCTTCACAAGCCAAGAAGGGTCAACTTTCCATGCTTGGTACAAGCCATATAGGTGGAGTTGGGAGTAATGCTCTTGGGGGTTGAAAGGGCTCTCAATAAAATTTATTTTCATGGAAATAAAGTTTCAGTTTCATGGCTCCTCTTTTATGAATCATCATTAAGAAGCTAGGCAGATTTTTATGCTTCTTCATCTAAGAGGGGTCACTTTTTGAGCTAGTTTCAAAATAATTTGCTTTGGTTTGATATTTTTTATGGTTTCACATGTTTCTTAGGGCCTCTCCATAGGTTTTCTCATTATCTTCTTTGTTTTGGAGTTTCATGAACTCAATAAGCCTCTTCTAGGCTTGTTGTGTTGGCCAGTATCTATTTTTTTCACCTATAGGTAGGTGATTTACATGTAGGGGAAGGTGTTTTGAAGTTGATTTAAATTTTATCTTGAGGCAAGTTATCCATTTGATGTGTTAGGAGGCATTTTAAAAACATATTATTGCTCATTTCCATCTTTTCTACCTACATACAGTCAAATGCATATCTTTAGGTGTCATTTGTTGAGCTACGAAGGTTTGTACAAAAGTAAATTGATATGATTGAATTTCCATGATGACTATGAAAGAAGTTGATAGCTTGTAAAGTATATTTAATCCCCTTGATATCCAAGTATGGTGTTGAGAGACCTTGCTAAATAAAGAACCTGAATTTAGGAATCTTTCCTTGAGTTGAGAAAATAGAGAGCTCCTCCCTTTTGTGATTTTAATTTAGAAATTCAAGAGGAGGTTTGAAGAAAGCTAGTTGTGAACCTTTGATAGTCCTACTATGGAGCTAGCCAATTGCAAGAGAGGGAATTTTGAGAGCACAAAGAACATGAGTATGAAGGCTCTAGAGTTATGCTCAAACCCACTAAATTATATTAGTAACATCTACAGGTTTGAGACCAAAAGAGGGTTCCTTTCAACCAAAATTGCAAATTAGGCTTGTCTTCCATATATGAGTGATTCTAAATGGTTCAATTTTTACTCATGGACTGATAAATGATAAAGTAATATGACACTTGGTGTGGTGATTTCTCATACTCATACCATGTGCATACAATGTCAAATTACAACCTACATGCAGGGTAAGTTGATAGTGAACTATAGATTTGATGCATGATTGGTGTTTAGGGTTCTTCTTGGAGAAAGATAATCTAATCAAGTTAATTTGTACTAGGAGGAGTTCATAAAAACCCTAAGACACCTAATACAAATTCCAAAAGCATGCAAGCACACCTACAGGTCAGTAAATAAGGTGTCTTAGTCCATCTACAGCCAAGCAAGTAAATAGTGGGCTTTGATGTCATGATGGTGTTCAAGGTATAAAATAGGTCAAAAGTAGATTTTATGAACTCAATATATTTTTATAATATGTATACACACCCTACACATAATTTCATGAGACCACCTCCACCTACAGGCAGGGGTAAGTTGAATGTCCTAGTCAGTAAGCAAGCAGTGACAAATGAATGTGATATTTCTAGAGGTTAGTATGGTCTAAACATCAAAAAAAGGATTAAAATCATTGTGAAATTACTAGATATTCTTAGTTAATGTTTTCAAAACATTTCATCAAGCCAAACTAGGTATTGACACCTATAGGCAGGGAAGGAGCAGAAATTGTCACACTTGGCCATGATAGACCTAGTTTTGTGTTTTTGAAATAATAGAGGTGGTTTGAGAGCTTAGCGTGTTGGAGAGAGATTGGAGTAACTCTATGTAATAATTCAAGAATCTATAGGTCTTTCGAAATGAGCATATATCAAGGCAAGAGCCTCTAATTTCATGAAACACAGTAAACATTCAACACCCTACACAATCTTGTACCTAAAAGTTTGCCAAGGCAAATGGAGCAAGTTGAGAGGTCTAAAATCATCACCAAGAGATAATACTTTGTGTAAGGCATCCTTGTGAGTTAAACAAGCCACTCTAATAGCTAACTTTAATGACCAAATAGGGCAACATGCCTATGTTTTATCTCAGAGGTAAGGCACTTTTCCCTTACATTAACCCTACAGGTTTTGGATAAAGATGAATCACGCACCAGAATTCAAGGAGAACCTCAAGGAAGATTTTTAAATTTGTGACACACATACATGGAAACCTTTTTATAAGCTCTGAGGTCAAACAGGGTGGTTTGGGCAACTAGGTTTACAACTAGAACTAGTGGACAAGATACAAACCTAACTCCAAATAGGGAGTCACTTCTAGTCCTAAGATTTGAAAAGAATTCTAATGCTTTGAATTATATTTATGAGGGTGGAAATGATGTGTTCAAACTATAAGAATTCATGGAAAGTGTCAACAGGGGTCATTCAGCTCAAGAGTGCAGGGCTGACCTACTAGGCAACATTAGACCTAATACCAAAGTTGGGGGTCTTTTACATTTTCATATTAGATATGCCTTCTATCATATGGAAACATATTTGTGGGATTATCCTAGGAATGTTGAAGCCTTCATTATTTAAGGGAGGTCTCCAAGAAGCCATTTTTAGCTTGAAGTGCACTTAGACCTACAGAATGCATGGAAGAAGCATGAGTGACCATCTTGAGATGCTTAAAACTTTCATAATAATGTGAATGGTGGCCTAAGATGTTTGGAGGTGTTAGGGAAGTTCCCTAAGATGCTCTCAGATGAATTGGTTCATAGCTTCAACATGACAACTATATGAATAATTCCTAAGACTTGAAAAGACTATAAACCCTCACAAAACCCTCCTTAAGGACCTGATGGAGAAAAGAAGGCAAATGGAGCATCCAAATGGGATAAAGTGACTATGAAACCAACTTGGAGATATAGAGGGATCTCTAGGGTCTGGTTCCATGTAATTAAAATGTACTACACCTATACAAAAAAGGTACAATAGGGATTATTTTGATAAATTTGTGTGTTTTATAGGCATGGAGAGATTTCAAAGGATGAAATCACTTTTGGGAGATATCATGGGACTTGTTTTAGGTCCCCATGATCATTTATTGAGGCTTCTAATCTCCTAAGTGTTCTTACCATCTCTTTCATCTCATTTAGTCTAGTGGGTAGATAGTCAACACTTAGTAAAAATGGTGAAAGCTCTAATTGGGAAGCCTTTTGAGGTTTGATTCATGAACTTGATGACTTGGACACTCTTGACAAGTGTCATACCTCCTTGTGCATGGATCAGATTACATAATTGGAAGGATTTTGAATTCCAAGTGTGAGAGGTGCATGGGAGGGAGTTATTTGTGACTGTCATGAATGATTGATCATGGCTAGAAAAAATGTCAATAACCCCTCCCCTTCAAATCAATCATCATACCTGACCCTACTTGATGATGAGTCAGTTTTGTGAAGGTAAATCATTAAGATAGTTTTTTTTGCAAGCAAGAGAGAATCTATGCCACATTTGGAGGAGTTAGATGAGTTGAGGGACATTTATCCTTGTTTTCTTGTATGACCTTTTTCATTATGGATTTCATGATTGTTATAACTCCCTCTTCTTACTTGACAGTGTCTTAGTGACTCTTGAGCTTCCCCTTCTCTCTCCTCTCACAATTGCTATAAATTTTGGACTTTTTGGTTGTATCTATCTCTCCACCTAGGTATGGTGAAGCCCTACCAAATTTTTGCCTTGAACTAATAAATAATTATGTTTTACCTTAATCAATATTTCATTAAGTGCATATTATGGTTATTAGTCTTGTGCAAGTGTATTTTACTTACCTTCACATTTTACTCTTCCTAGTGCCTTATGTGGATTGAAATCTCTCTTTTGTTTGTCAACAAGAAGTGCCTAATGTGGATTATAGGTATATTGAGTACCTCATTCATTAGTGTTTCTAGAATACCTAATATCTAAGTCCTCTTAGCCTAAGCTCTCTTTAAGACCCCATGCTTGAAACATTGATGTAGAAGAGGAGTGTTTAATTGAATGAAGTGTATGTGTGGGATTCTCTTTGGTTTCAAGTGCATTGTAAGTGGTGCGAGTAGACCATCTATTTAGTGTATCACTTACCCTATATTATATTTTTTTTAGTTATCCTTCTCCCTTTTCACACCGCAAAAGTTAGTAGTAGGTTTGATCTATAGTGGTACATCAAGGGAACTAGCCCTAATCTAGAGATCCACTTCAAATTTGGGTCACCCACAACCTTGAGGTCATTCCATTGTGCCACTTGAATGAGGAGAGACTTGTCATCTCCTCAAGGGGTGCAAGTTCAAGTGACAATAGTTTTTGGCATGCCTAGTGGGACACTTGTTCCAAGAATTTGAGGAGGTTTGGTGATCGCAAGATATCAACCTTTGGAGGCAATTTCACTAAGCACCAATGGCAACTCCAAGCATAAATATAATGGTTAATCAGCCCAGGTACTCTATTTGAGGTTGTTTTCTTCTTTTATACACTTTTCATGAGTGATTCATGGATTATTTTGATGTTGACTTTGTCCTAACACAAGTTGGGGAGATATATCCATCTTTCCCTATTCCCTCTCAATATGAACAAGTTCTTAGCCAATTTTTCCATGACCCCTATCAATCCTATGTTGCCTATAATCATCCCTATCAAGCTTGTGATTCACCTAGTCCACCTAGTTCCTCCCCAAGTTAGTCCATTGTATGTTTCAAGAAGACTCTCACTGGCTATAAGGACTATATGTTAGACCTTGATACTAGAAATGGTTGTGGTCAAGTCATCCCTAGTGATTCTATCAAGAGTGTGAGGGATTATTTAGAGTTAGTCAAGAGAGAATGGATGCCCATTGAGAGAGATAATTGGCAAGGCCTTACAGGTGAAATGATTGATGTTTGTGGTCTGATTTTCCACTTAGAAGAGAGGTTGAAATCTTATGAACTAGCTCATTCTTGGTAGCTCTAATACATCCCAAAACAACCTTTAAGTATATCAACTATGCCTTTCAAAATACTAATCCAATCATGCTTCAAAATGCCCCAAGTCCTTCAAGCATTCCCCAAAGTTTCCCTTCTTAGAGGTCCATCCAAGAGAGTAGCCAAAGGAAGGAGGACACCATTGTTGAGCAAGTTTATCCATCTCATAACCTGATTGGAGAAGATTTTGAGAGAAGAAAGTTGATGGTGGAGGCCCATCTTGATAAAGAGATTGAGTTGGCAAACCAACATTTGACACAATCCATCATGGCAATATAAAATGAGGTTCCTAAGCCTACTTTCCCAAGTGGGAGCCAAGATGTTAAGTCCAAGGAAACCCCAAGTTTCCTAAGCCTATCATTCACCCCTCCATTTATATCTTAGCCTCATGAAGAACCCTCTAAGCCTAGCCTCCCAAGATGGAAAGAAGTAGTGGTAGCTTATGGAAATAAGAACAAAGAATGTCTAAATGGAGAAGTTGGAAGTGAAGAGAAGCTTGAAACTACTCAACTCCCTCCCACCCTTCCTCAAGAAGCCTTGTACCCTTCATACCAAATTTATTTTACTCCCTTTCCTAATGAAGATCCTATTTCCCTTCAAGAAAATATATTTCAACAGAGCCTTACCAAACAAATTAAGGAGTTGGAGCTTAAATTGTAGAATATCTCATCTCTGCAAGGAAAGCTTGAAGAAAATGAGGTCATTGAGCCTAATGTGGATTAGTTGATTGAAGAGAGATCAGATTCTAATGGTGAGGGACACATTACTCCTTGGAAGCCTTCTTGGGCTAAAGTTCATAGTTTTGAGATGCCTATTATTGGCATCACTAAGAGGGAAAAGGATATGGAAGTTTCAAATTGGATTGATCATGAGGAAGAGCTGACTTCTTGTGAAGAAACATCATATTGTGATGATGGGAAAGAGGACCTTACATGTAGTGAATGAGAAGCTTGGGAAGAGGTTCTTTTGGATTCCAATGAGGAAGAAGTTTCTCTTGTTTTTCACCTTCATGATGCTAACCAAAAAGAGGATGATGACTTGTGGCAGAGATTTAAGTACATTTGCAATGAAGTTGAAAGTCCTAAGGAGCCTACAATTCCTTTGGAGCTGACTATAAGACATGGTAAGAAAGATGATGTGTTTTAAGAATAAGACATGTGGCACACCTATATGCAAATATTAAAGGAATATGAGGATTGTGAGAAGATAAAACTCATAAGAAGACAAGCCCTAGATGTTGAAGAGAAGGTATGTGTTGAGAGGCATCACCATCAAGAGATTCCAAACCATGATAGAGAAATTTATGATGAATATGAGTGTTTTGAAGATGACTTGAAGATTGGTCCTACAACCACATGTGAGAATTCTCCTACAAACACCAAGAATGAGTTTGAACAAGAAACACCCCTTGAATTCCATGATACAATACCTCTTGAATGATTTAAAGAGGTTGTAACAAATGAGAAGGATAATGAGGCCTTTCAAGAAGATATAGATTTTCAGAAAATTATTCCATTCATAGATATGCAAATTTATCATGGTGAGATTAAGGGACAGCGATATGAAGCATGTTTCCAAGGTTAAGAAGACTTCATCTACTTTGGATACTTGTTTGAGATGATTCCATCAATTGACATGCCAAGCCAAAGAACAAAAAAGAAGCATGGGTCATCTAGTAATACATCTAAAATGAATAATGCTTGGCATCCTCATTCATCTAGTGAGGAAGGAGGATCAAGGTACCTTCCTTTTAATCCAAGAAGGGAGGTATGTTTGGTTAGATGTACATAATTAGTTTGCTTTTTTTTGTGTCTTGTTTCTCCTGAGTGTTTAGTAGCACAAGTGTAGCTTTGCTTTGTGTGTTTTCTTGGTATTGTTGTGTGTTATCTTTCCTTTATTTGTTTTGAGGTCAATCATTTGTCTTGTTAGTTAATTCAAGGTCTGATCCTGTGGTTTCAAAGTGCATCTGACTCCCTTTGCCCAATGGATGGGATAAGGCTACTAGTCCTTAACATAGGCAAGCATGTCACCCCTAGGATTTGCCAAAAGTGTCGACCAAATTTAAATTTTAGTCAAATTGGGTCAACCCCTACATATTGAAACTTTTTTCAAAGGTTTCTATATGTCTAATAGGGTCCAATGTGTGTCTAAATACCTCACCTAGCCCTGTTCTAGCCTTGGTATAAGCCTAGCTTCCTTGTACGTGCCTAGTCAACCAAAGTCAACTTTAGACAACCTTAATCAAACATGGTAAAAGGTCCAAATTATATTAATAATATCCTAATATGGTCATTTATATGTTTCAAGGTGTCACTAGGTCATAAATTTATCCTTCACCATGTTTCATTTGCAAAAAAGGCCTTGTGGTCACATTTTTAGTTCATTTAATGACTTGTATGGACTTGTCAAGGGAGCAATTTGTCACCAAGCTTGATTTCAACATGGAGGAGGTCAGAATATGTTAGGAGGTAGTTAGATCAGTTCAAGAATCAGTTTCATGTAGAAAGAGGTAGTTTTTCATTAAAAATAGGCCCTTAATGGCACTTGTACGGACTTGGGAAGTCTACCTTCAGCTAATAACATGGGAATGTGCTTCTTCATCTCCCTAAGACCTTTACCATGCTTGGTATGTAGAGATTTCATTGGATAAATCAGTTTTTGTTTCCTTTTCTTCTTTCTTTCCTTCACAAACCAAGAAGGGTCAACTTTGCATGCTTGGTACAAGCCGTACAGGTGGAGTTGGGAGGAATGCTCTTGGGAGTTGAAAGGACTCTCAGTCAGATTCATTTTCATGGTGAGAAGTTTCAGTTTCATGGCTCCTCTTTTATGAATCATCATTAAGAAACTAGGCAGATTGTTATGCTTCTTCATCTAGGAGGGGTCACTTTTTGAGCTAGTTTCAAAATAATTTACTTTGGTTTGATATTTTTTATGGTTTCACATGTTCTCAAGCCTCTCCATAGGTTTTCTCATTATCTTCTTTGTTTTGGAGTTTCATGAACTCAATAAGCCTCTTCTAGGCTTGTTGTATTAGCCATAATCTGCTCTTTTCACCTACAAGCAGGTGATTTCCATGTAGCAGAAGGTGTTTTGAAGTTGATATCAAATTGATATTGATGCAAGTTATGCATTTGAGGATTGAAAAATGCATTTTAGGTGCTAGGAGGCCTTTAAATAAACATATTATTGCTCATTTCCATTTTTTCTGCCTACGTACAGTTAAATGCATATCTTTAGGTGTCAGTTGCAGAGCTACCAAGGTTTGTGCGAAAGTAAATTGACATGATTGAATCTCCATAATGATTATGAAACAAGTTGATAGCTTGGGAAGCAAGTTTAATCCCCTTGATAGCCAAGTCTGGTGTTGAGAGACCTTGTTAAACAAAGACCCTGAATTTGGGAATCTTTCCTTGAGTTGAGAAAGTAGAGAGCTCCTCCCCTTTGTGATTTTAATTTAGAAATTCAAGAGGAGGTTTGAAGAAAGCTAGTTGTGAACCTTTGATAGTACTACTATGGAGCTAGCCACTTGAAAGAGAGGGAATTTGGAGAGCACAAGGAACATGAGTATGAAGGCTCTAGAGTTATGCTTAAACCCACTAAATTATATCAGTAACATCTACAGGTTTGAGACCAAAAGAGGGTTCCTTTCAACCAAAATTGCAAATTAGGCTTGTCTTCCATATATGAGTGATTCTAAATGGTTCAAGTGTTACTCATGGATTGATAAATAATAAAGGAAGATGACACTTGGTGTGGTGATTTCTCATATTTAACCCCTATTTTTACAATGTCAAATTACAACCTACAAGCAGGGTAAGTTGACAGTGACCTATAGATTTGATGCATGATTGTTGTTTAGGGTTCTTGTTGGAGAAAGATAATCCAATAAAGTACATTTGGACCAAGAGGAGTTGATAAAAACCATAACACACCTAATAAAAAGTCTAAAATCATGCAAGTACACCTATAGGTCAGTAAATAAGGTGTCTCAGTCCATCTACAGCCAAGAAAGTAAACAGTGGACTTTGATGTCTTGATGGTGTTGAAGGGTGTTCAAAGTATAAATTAGGTCAAAAGCAAATCTTGTGACCTCAGGGTATTTTGATAAGATGCATACACACCCTACACATAGTTTTATTAGACCACTTTCCCCTGCAGGCAAGGGTAAGCTGAATGTCCCAGTCAGTAGGCAAGTAGTGACAAATGAGGGTAATATTTCTAGAGGTTAGTATGGTCTAAACATCCAATAAGGGAGTAAAATCACTATGAAATTACTAGAGAAGCTTAGATAATGTTTTTTAATCATTGTATCAATCCAAACCAGGCATTGACACGTACAGGTAAGGAAGAAGGAGAAATTCTCATAGTCAGCCATGACAGACCTAGTCTTGTGCTTTTAAGAGCATAGAAGTGGTTTGAGAGGTTAGGGTGTTGGAGATAGATTGAAGTCACTCTATGCAATAATGTAAGTATATATATCTCCTTTAAAATGAGCATATAGCAAGGCAAGAGTCTCCAATTTCATGAAACACAGTCAACATTCAACACCCTGCATAATCCTATACCTAAAATTCTGCTAAGGCAAATGGAGCAAGTTGAGAGGTCTAGACTCATCACTAAGAGCTAAAAATTTGTGCAAGGAATATTTGTGAGTTAAAAAATTCCCTCCAATCACTATCTTTAATGACCAAATAGGGAAACATGCTTCGTTTTGTCTCAGAGGCAAGGCACTTTTCCTTTGCATTAACCTTGTAGGTTTTAGAAATAAAGATGAATCATGCACCAAAAGTCAAGGAGAACCTCAAGGAAGATTTGGAGAGTTGTGACACATGTAATAAAACATGGAAACCTTTATAGAAGCTTTGAGGTCAAACAAGGTGGTTTGCGCAACTAGGTTTGCAGCCAGACCTAGTGGACAAGATACAAACCTAACTCCAAATAGGGAGTCACTTCTAGTCTTAGCATTTGCAAAGAATTCTAATGATTTGAATCATGTTCATGGGGGTGGAAATGATGTTTTAAAACTATATAAATGCATGAAAAGTGTCAACAGGGGTCATTTAGCTCAAGATTGCACAGAAGACCTACTAGGCAACATTAGGCCTAATGTCAAAGTGGGGGGTCTTTTACATTTTAACACAAGATAGGAATTATATCATATGGAAACATATTTTTGGGATTATCCTAGGTATGTTGGAGCCTTCAGTATATAGGGGAGGTCTCTAAGAAGCCATTTTTGGCTTGAAGTGCACCCAATCCTATAGAATGCATGGAAGAAGCACGAGTGATCATCTTGAGATGTTTAGAACTTTCATAATATTGTACATGGTGGCCTAAGGTGTTTGGAGGTATTAGGGAGGGTCCCTAATATGCTCTTAAAGGAATTGGTTCAGAGCTTCAATCTGCCAACTCTATGAACAATGCCTAAGACTTGAAAAGACTAGAAACCATCACAAAACCCTCCTTAACGACCTGATGGAGAAAAGAAGGCAAATGTAGCATCCAAATGGGCTAAAGATACCATGAAACCAATTTTTAGCTATAGAGGACTCTCTAGGGTCATGTTCCATGTAATTGAGATGTACTACACCTGTACGAAAAAGGTACAACAAGGATTATTTTCCAAAATTTGTGTGTTTTGCAAGAATGGAGAGATTTAAAAGGATGAAATCACTTTTGGGAGATAGTATGGTACTTGTTCCAGGTTCCCATGATCATTTATTGAGGCTTTTAATATCCTAATTGTGCTTACCATCTCTTTCATCTCAGCCAGTCTAGTGGGCAGATAGTGAACACTTAGTGAAAATGATGAAAGCTCTAATTAGGAAGCCTTTTGAGGTTTGATTCATGAACCTGATCACTTGGACACTCTTTAAAAGTGTCATTCCTCCTTTTGTGCATGGATTAGATTGTAGAATTGGAAGGATTTTTAATGCCAAATGTAAGAGGTTTATGAGAGGGAGTTATTTGTGATTGTCATGAATGATTGCTCATGGCCAGAAGAATATGGATGATTAGAGACTAACCCAATGCATGTGGAGGCTTATCAGTAACCCCTCCCCTTCAGATAAATCATCATACCTGACCCTACTCGATGATGAGGTAGTTTTGTGAAGGCAAATCATGGAGACAATTTTGTATGTAAGCAAGAGAGAATCTATGCCACATTTGGAGGAGTTAGATGAGTTGAGGGACATTTTTCCTTGTTTTATTGTAGGACCTATTTCATTATGGATTCCATGACTATTATAACTCCCTCTCCTTGCTTGACAAGTGTCTTAGTGACTCTTGAGCTTCCCCTTCTCTCTCTCTTCTCATAATTGCTATAAATTATGGCCTTTTTGGTTGTTGTATTTATTTCTCCACCTAGGTATGGTGAATCCCTACCAAATTTTTGCCTTCAAATAATAAATAATGTTGTTTTACATTATTCAAGATTTCACTAAGTGAATATTATGGATGTTGGTCTTGTGCAAGTGTATTTTGCTTACCTTCACATGTTACTCTTCCTAGTGCCTTGTGTGGATTGAAAACTCTTTTGCAGGTCAGCAAGAAGTGTCTAATTTGGATTGTAGGTATAGTGAGTAGTTCATTCATTAGTGTTTCTAGAAGACCTATTGTTTAAGTCCTCCTAGCCTAATCTCTCTTCAAGACCCCGTGCTTGAAACATTGATGTAGAAGAGGAGTGTTTAATTGAATGAAGTATATGTGTGGGATTCTCTTTGGTTTCAAGTGCATTGTAAGTGGTGTGAGTAGACCTTCTATTTGGTGTATCACCTCCCATAAATTAGAATTTTTCATTTATCCTTCTCCCTTTTCACCCCACAAAAGTTAGTAGTAGGTTTGATCTATAGTGGTACATCAAGGGAACTAGCCCTAATCTAGAGATCCACTTCAAATTTGGGTCACCCACAACCCTGAGGTGGTTCCATTGTGCCACTTGAATGAGGAGAGACTTGTCATCTCCTCAAGGGGTGAAAGTTCAAGTGATAATAGGTAGAAAAGGCACATGAATGAGATTCTCATGTTTCTGACAAGATACACACATTCTGATGTATGCACATGCATTTGTCTCCATTGTCGACTAATAATATCTAACACGGGAGTTTCTTAGCTAGAACCATCCTACCAGTGTGGGCCCCATAAGTCCCTTCATGGATTTTCTTAATCACTAATTGAGAGTATCAAAGGTAAATAATGAAATATAATTCCATCACAACCTTTACGATAAAGGGTTCTACCAAGGATTGTGTATCAATAGGTTTTATGAATGAAGTATTTTTGTTGGTTTTTTGAAAGGTTAGGAGGAAGGGTATGGTTTTGTAAATAGTCAAGGATGTCTTGGTAATCAGGAGGGATAGAACCAATAATGCAACATACCATTTTAGAAACGAGAGGAGTGTAAGTCGGGTGTAGAAGTTTTTCCACCAGAAATTGATATTCCCTCACATAATATGCCATTTGGATGAGGGAACCTAACATTGTCATTACATTGATGGATTTGTTGTTAGATCATGGTACTTGTTCAAACTGAATATGTTCAAATTATTTCCTAAGATTGTCAACCATGTCTTTACATTAGATGAGCTAGTCATCCTGTTGACGCAGTGGATTGCACCTTAGATAGGAGGTTGAGCTCCTGCCTTCCACACGCAACAATGGAAACTCCCTTCTCGCCTATGGGACCGATGAAGCTCAGGGGAGAGTCTCTAGATAAGGGCTAGCTCCCTTTGATGTATATTTTAGGCCCTAGATTTCCTACTGCTAAAAAATAAATGAAAAGGGGGGGGATGAAAAGGGAGAAGGATGCTGAAAATAGAACCTAAACCTAAACTAAAAAGGTGATACACCAAAAATTTGATCCACTCAGCCCGAACATACACTTTTCACCAAGAAGAAGCCCCCATACACTTCATCTAATGTGGAAAACTCTTCTATATCAGTAAGTCAGGGGTCCGTAGAGATATAGGGAGGAGAAAATATCAAAGGTATTCTGAGACACACTTTGGCAGCCTATTCACATGCACCTATATTCCTGTTGTAGACACTTTTGGCAGACCTGCAGAAGGAAAACTTCACAATGCACTAGACATGCTGGAATCAATCTGTGAAAAGCATAAAATAAAATGACTTAACACAAAAAGAAAACATAGACATATGCGTGAGTACAAGTCTAGAGGGAGGTAAAAATTGCTAAGTCTTGATTCAAGATAAAATCCGACAGAGTTCTACCTTACAAGCCTGAGAGATTTTTGGACAGAGCTTTGCCTTACGGGCTAAGAGAATAGATCCTCTCAAAATGAGAAGTTTTACAATATATATAAAATGGAGAGGAAGTAAAGGTGCCGCTTTGGAAAAGACTTTGGTGCTCTTTAACAAGCTGGCCCATGTGCATTTGTGAGCATCGAGAAGAGGAAGTCACTGTTGTTGATGTCATTCTTCTAGAAAAGGCCTGCTAGAACCATGATGTGTAATCACCGGTCTTGACTTTGGCAATCAAACATTAATGTGAAAGCACGGGCTGCACCTCTTTTCTGCAAACAAGACTGCTCTTTCTAGATATCATGCAGTTTGTTTGCTCATAGATGAAAAGTGGAGAAAGCAAGCCGTGCTGCTTATTGTTTGTGCCATTTGATGACCACCTGGCAATAACTTGCCTCCCTTTTACCAGCTGGACTGTTTGTTCATTTATGCACGTCTTCTTCTTGGTTTTGTCTCTTTTTGGCTCCTTCGGCCCTCGAGGCTATCTTTTGGCAGGTCATTGAGTTCCTTGGGCTCTTCTTGTTATTTTCAAAATCAATAGCTATTTCACTATTTTAAATTGACGTTGATGGGCCCATCACTATTTGAAAACCAATGGCTATTTTTCCGTGCTTGATTTTGACGTCTTTGGGCCCGTCACCCCTTGGAAATTCTTTGGCCTTTCCTTTCTTTCAGCTTTTTGCTGCTTCCTTTCCTTTAGATTTCTTGTTTTGAACCTTCCCGAAGGGAAGGTGACCCTTCAGCTTTTGGAGAAGCGTCTTCCTTTTGCATCTAAGAGTCCCCCACAAGGGCACTTGCCCTTTGGGGTCCTTCGACTCCCTTGGTCTTCGACTAATTTCCTGCGAACATTTTCCCGTGGACAAAAGTTTGCAAGAATTGTCTCGACCACTTTGCCTTTGGCCTTCGGGATTTCTCTTTCTGGCTTTTCTCCCACAGCTTCCCCAAATTTCTTCAGACTTTTTATTCGAAGGAATTCCTTCAGACAAAAAGTCTAAAAGAAATTGTTATATGCCTTAGTCTCTTTTTGCACCTTTCTTCAGGCTTTCTGCTTTGGACCCTCTGAATTCCTTCAGACTTTTTGTCTGAAGGAATTAGTCCTTGTCTTTTCTCTTAACTGCCTTTGAAAATTGCCCTTTGGGAAAATTGGAAATGACCCTTCCGAAGGGTACTTCCTTTGCCTTAAACAAACTTCCAAAAGGAACTTACCTTTTTGGCTTTTCTCTGTGGCCTCCTCACAAAAGTGTTCCCTACCCTCTGCAAAGGCTCTTGAGTCTTGAACTGCCCTCTACAAGGGCACTTTAAATGGTCCATTTTGCACCTAAGTGTCAGAAACTTGTCTCTACCTGTAGAGTCCATAAAAACTTCACTTGCAGAGTCCGTAGAAAACCTGCAGAGTTCGTAGAAATGGACTTGTAGAGTCTATAGAAATTCTCTATAGAGTCCATAGAAATGGACCTGCAGAGTCCATAAAAACTTCCAAGACTTGTGCAAAACCAAAAATGTACTGGCTCAAAACAACAGGGGAAAAAGGGGGGACCGATTTGGCCTGTAAGACCAAACTGGTCAACAAATTGGCGACTCCGAAGGGAAGCATGCCTGCTATGCTTAGAGACCATTTGCCTTAAAAAACATTGGGCATAGAGTCAGAATGCAGCTTGAAAGGTTAGCAATAGCCCGAATAGATCCAAAAATCAATCATGAGCCTTTACCCCACACACAAAGGAAAACACACACAAGGCTAAAAACACTACTTGTGCAAACAACACTTAGGGAAAGCAAGAAAGAAAATTGAAAGAAAAATACTATATACACCTAACCAAGTATATTTGCTTCCCTCTTGGATCAAATGGAAAACTTCTTAAGTCCCCTACCTAGTTAGGAAACTTATGGTGCCAGACAAGTGGCTGAATGGAACGGAGAGTTGGTGACCTACTCCTCTTGCCTATCACCTCAATTGGCCTGCATCTGAGTGGATCAGAATCGAACATGCTTCCAACATACATGTACTCTTTTTGTTCTTGGAAGCTTGTTAAATGTTGGCTCTTCATGTTGGTGCATTTCACTAAGAAATCTGTGGCTATTGGCTCATCACCATAAGCCCTTTGATATGCACAGTCCCTTTGCAATGCATCATGGTCTGACTCGTTTCCTTCTTCCTTGTTGAAGACCCTATCAAACTCATCCTCTGCTCCCTCATGGCCTTCTTGAATAAGGGTGACTATTGTGATGTCTAAAATGGAATCACAAACTAATTGCTCATCCCATAAAACATCACCTCTTTGTTTAAAACTCTCTTTTTCAAGGCTCTCCTCAAGGTGAATCGGCCTCTCTTTTTCTTGCTCAAGGATCAGAGTCTCTAGTTGTTCAAAGACATCTGTCTGATCCTCCTCCAATTTAGGCTCCTTAGCATAGTCATCATCCTCATCAAAACATCAAGGAAGTTCATCAAACAAAGGGGGAGAGAGCTCACCATGCTTACATTCCTCTTCATATTGCTGGAACATTTGCGTGTATGCATGACCCGCATCTTCTCCATTGCTGATTATGTCTTCACAAGGAGCATCGATGATGATTTCTTCTTCATTGTCGCTCATGATATCCTCTTGGAGAGATGTAAATTGGATCTTTTCTTCCTCACTCACCTCCTGTAAAATAGGTTCCTCCTTGAGAAGGGGTGAAGTGAAAAAACCATGTGGATGAGGAGGCAGTCCCTGAGCTAGAATTGAATGATTCTCCTCTTTCCATTTGGCTAGCACTTCATCTATATTAGGTGTGGCCTGATAGCTCTCTTAGAGGTGTGTAGATGGGGTGTGTTCAGATAGGTTCATCACATTTTGGCTGAGGAATCTCGCTTTGGATTCCAACTCTGCAACTCTCTTGGCTAGATCTTCTTGGAATAGCCTTTCTTGGAGGTCACCAGCATCATCATGATGAATAGGAACAGCTTCATCTTCTTCAAGGTTTTGAGTAAAACCTTTCTCCTCCTCCTTCCTGCCCCAAGATTCCACTATTTGCTTCTAACTCATGACCTTGGGATTGGAATTTTGCTCTTGTGAATAGGCAGCAACTTTATCCTCTTTATGGTCCTGAGCTGGTTGATGATGTATCTTCTTTTAGCTTTGGATTTGGAGATCATACTGAGAGACCTGAGGAAATTGGGGAAGGTTAGGGAGGGTCTGTTGATGTATAAGAAGAGCTACTTCAAGAGAGATGTGTTGGTTCATGGTATTCCCTCCAAAGGAAGATTCACAATCTAAGGAATTTAAAAGGTTCATCTGCATGGAAGGTTGCTCTAATGCCCTTTGATATTTGAAGGCTAGGCACACGGGGTTAAGAGAAGGATTGATTGATACATTAGATGAGCTAAAATGAGTAAGTGTTATCTGATAGAAAGGATTTGGTGCACAAGAGGGGGCTTTTTTTAGAATAGGAGGGGGCACACAAAGCTAACTGCCTTGCATGAATGGATTCTTCCATTTTGCTACCTCCTCCATGGATTACAAGGCCTGAGCTTGCTTGAATAAACACTCCTCTTTATACATCATCTCTTGCTAATATCTATACTGCTCATCTAATCTATCGATATCCTTTACCTGCTTCTCAAACTCCAACACTACTTCCCTTATTGTTGAAGGGCAACTAGGAGAGCTATTTGAGGTGATTGCATAAAGATCCTGAGCTTGATTAAAACCATATGAAGGAATACAAGGCTGATGATTTTGTGCAAAAGAATTATACGTACAAAAATAAGATTTCTTGATGGCACCTGGATTGCTTAACCAGCTGATTCAACTTGGAGTCACCATTGGTGTTGATAAGAAAGCTTCCAAAGGCTGGTTGGTTAAAGAACACACCAAAAACTCTTCAACTCTTTGGACACAACTTGTCCTACTTGGTCCCACCAGGCATGCCAAAAATTGTTGACGTAGTGGATTGCACCCTAGACAGGTGGTCGAGTTCCTGCCTTCCACACACAACAATGGAAACTCCCCTCTCACCTATGGGACCAACGAAGCTGGGGGGAGAGTCTCTAAATAAGGGCTAGCTCCCTTTGATGTATCTTTTAGGCCCTAGATTTCCTACTGCTAAGAAATAAATGAAAAAAGGGGGGATGAAAAGGGAGAAGGATGCTAAAAATAGAACCTAAACCTAAACTAAAAAGGTGATACACCAAAAAGTTGATCCACTTAGCCTGAACATACACTTTTCACCAAGAAGAAGCCCCCATACGCTTCATCTGATGTGGGAAACTCTTCTGTATCAGTAAGTTAGGGGTCTGTAGAGATATAGGGAGGAAGAAGTATCAAAGGTATTTTGAGACACACTTTGGCAACCTATTCACATGCGCCTATATTCCTGCTGTAGACACTTTTGGCAGACTTGCAGAAGGAGAAATTCACAATGCACTAGACATGCTGGAATCAATCTGTGAAAAGCATAAAATAAAATGACTTAACACAAAAAGAAAACATAGAAATATGCATGAGTGCAAGTCCAGAGGGAGGTAAAAATTGCTAAGTCTTGATTCGAGGTAAAATCTGATAGAGTTCTGCCTTACAAGCTCGAGAGATTTTTGGGCAGAGCTTTGCCTTATGGGCTAAGAGAATAGATCCTCCCAAAATGAAAAGTTTTACAATATATAGAAAAAGGAGAAGAAGTAAAGGCATCACTTTGGAAAAGACTTTGGCACTCTTTGACAAGCTGGCCCATGTGTGTTTGTGAGCATCAGGAAGAGGAAGTCACTATTGCTGATGTCATTATTCTAGAAAAGGCTTGCTGGAACCATGTTGTGTAATTCCCATTCTAGACTTTGGCATTCAAACATTAATGTGAAAGCATAGGTCGTGCCTCTTTTCTATAAACAAGACTGCTCTTTCCAGATATCAAGTAGTTTGTCTGCTCATAAATGAAAAGAGGAGAAAGCAGGCCGTGCCACTTACTGTTTGCACCGTTTGATGACCACCTGGCAATAACTTGCCTCCCTTTTGCCACTTAGACTATTTGTCCATTTTTTCACTTTGTCTTCTTCCTGGTTTTGTCTCTTTCTGGCTCCTTCAGCCCTCGAGGCTATCTTTTGGGGGGTCATTGAGTTCCTTGGGCTCTTCTTGTTCTTTTCAAAATCAATGGCTATTTCACCATTTTAAATTGACGTTCGTGGGCCCATCACTATTTGAAAACCAATGGCTATTTTTCCATGCTTGATTTTGACATCTTCGGCCCCGTCACCCCTTAGAAATTATTTGGCCTTTCCTTTCTTTCGGCTTCTTGTTGCTATCCTTTCCTTCAGATTTCTTGTTTTGAACCCTCAGGGAAGGTGACCCTTCGGCTTTTGGAGAAGCATCTTCATTTGTCAACTGAGAGTCCCCTGCAAGGGCACCTGCCCTTCGGGGTCCTTCAGCTCCCTTGGTCTTCGGCTAATTTCTCGTGGACATTTTCCCATGGACATTTTCCCAAGAACATTTTCCCCACGGACATTTTCTCGTGGACAAAAGTCTGCAAGAATTGTCTCAACCACCTTGCCTTTGGCCTTCAGGATTTATCTTTTGGGATTTTCTCTCGTAGCTTCCCCAAATTTTTTCAGACAATTCCTTCAGACAAAAAGTCCAAAAGAAATCGTTATATGCCTTAGTCTCTTCCTGCGCCTTTCTCTAGGCTTTTTGCTTTGGACCCTCCGAATTCCTTCAGACTTTTTGTCCGAAGGAATTCCTTTAAACAAAAAGTCTAAAGGAATTAGTCCTTGTCTTTTCTCTCGACTGCCTTTGAAAAGTGCCCTTCAGGAAAATTGGAAATGACCCTTCCGAAGGGTACTTCCTTTGCCTTAAACAAACTTCTAAAAGAAACTTACCTTTTCGGCTTTTCTCTATGGCCTCCTTGCAAAAGTGTTCCCTACCCTCTGCAAGGGCTCTTGAGTCCCAAACTGCCCTCCACAAGGGCACTTGAAATGGTCCATTTTGCACCTAAGTGTCGGGAACTCATCTCTACTTGCAGAGCCCATAGAAACTTCACCTGTAGAGTCCGTGGAAAACCTGCAAAGTCTGTAGAAATGGACCTGTAGAGTCCATAGAAATTCTTTGCATAGTTCATAGAAATGGACCTGTAGAGTCTGTAGAAACTTCCAAGACTTGTGCAAAACCAAAAATGTACTAGCTCAGAACAGCAGGGGAAAAAGGGGGGACTGATTTTGGCCTGCAGGACCAAAATGGTCAACACATCATTAGTCTAGAATTAGTTTGTGACCTTGTTTATAATTAATTGTGAGTCTCTATGAACAATTATATGCTTAATGTTCCAATGTATAGCTATGAAAAGCCCTGCAACAAGGGATTCATATTTGATGATATCATTGGTACACTGAAATCCAATATGGAAAGACCTAGGAATAATATCTCCCTAGCATGTAACCAATAAAATTTTGACCCTTGATTTGTGAGTAATGAAGGAGCCATCAAAATAGAGGGTCCATTGTGTAGACAAAGATGTTGATATAGAAGGTTGTTCAGGGATTAATTGATCTAGAGTCAAAATGGACTCATCTAGAAAATAAAATGTGGGTGGCTGAGAATTTGATATTGGAGCCTCTACAAGTTGATCTGCAAGTGTTTGACCCTTAATTGCTTTCTGATGTGTATAATTAATTTCAAATTCAATAACCTTACCTATTTTTCCATGCAATCTATAATAGTTGCCTTTGAAAGCAAGTACTTGAGGGGATCAACCTTTGCAATGATAATGGTTTTATTGTTTAACATGTAATGCCATAACATCTGAGCTATGAACACCATTGTTAGGCATGTTTTCAATAGGCATATAATTATGTTCATAATCCACCAGTGTTTTGCTTAGGTAATAAATGACACTTTCTTTGGCATGATCATCATGTTAAGTAAGAAGTGCTTGCAACGCATGTTTTATAGTTGAAATGTAAGGAATAAGTGGTTTTCCTGGTGTAGGTGGAGCCAAAATAGGAGGATTAGCTAAACAATCCTTTATTTACTAAAAAACTATATGAAAATCAGCATTTCACAAAAAAGTGGTGCCTTTCTTGATAATGTGAGTGAATGGGTGGCATTTGTCTACCAAATTAGAGATGGAGCATCTGATCAATTGAATCTTACCTTGAAAACTGATGAGTTACTTCAGTTTAGATGAATGAGACATGTTTATAATGGCCTTAACCTTGTCTAGATCCACTTCAATGCCTCTGTGAGAGACGATGAATTTGAGTAACTTTCTAGAAATAATGCCAAATACGTAATTTTTGGGGTTAAAATAACCCTGATATTTTTGGAGTCTTTCAAATATCCTTCACAAAACTTATAGATGTTGTGCTCTAGTTTTGAGGTTTACTAAAATGTCATCCATGTAATCTTCCATAATATCATACATCATGTCAAGAAAAATCACTGCCATGGCACGTTGGTAGGTATCACTAGCCTTTTTTAGAACAAAAGGCCTGCCCTGGTAGAATTTTTTTCCCAATGAGTGATGAGCACAATCTTGTGTTGATATTTTTATGCTATTTTCATTTAATTATATTTGGAGAAACCATCCATAAGGGATAACATCTCATACCTTGCTATGGAGTCCACAATCATATCAATGTTTAGCAAATAAAAATCATCTTTTGGACATGCTTTATTGATATCTCTAAACTTGGTAGAAATTCTGACAGCACATGTTTTCTTATTGACTAGGATTATGTTATAAATCCATCTAGAGTAATCAATAGGCTGGATAAACCAAACTTACAAAAGTTTCTTTAATTCCTTTATGACCAGAACTACTATATGAGGATGCATCTTCCTCAATTTTTATTTGATAGGTTTAACATTTGGGTAGAGGACAAGAAAATATACCACCAAGGATGGATCTAAACCTAGCGTGTTTGAATAGGACTAAGCAAATATGTCAATAAATTCTTGAAAAAAAAATATGAGAATGAGCTTATGCTCCTGTGTCGTGAGGGATTCCCCTAGCTGAATGATCTTTGGTTTTTCTTTGGTCCCAAGGTTAATTTATATTGTGTTTTCCATAATGAGTGTGGAACCATTGTTCAAAATGGTAAGAATGGAATCAAATTGATCTTCTCCATCTGATTTTGAGTTATGCATCTCACCCATGTAGGAGGAATCATAGTTGGTCATTTTTGACAAAGACCACTTAGTGAAATCTTCAAGATGATTTTGAACTAAATGTTAAAATACTCACTGATATTCTGAAAAGTTAATGTTAGATCCACATAAAATAGTTGGGCTAGATGGACTCTGAACCTCTATTGGAGAAAGGTAAACTCCCCCATCCAAGGTCACCTAGGAAATATTTTCACCCATGGACTAGTCTTTTTCTTTACTTTTTTCATGGTCCAAAAGTGCCTCAAAGAAGTTTTCACATACACACATCGATATTTTATTTGATTTTTTGTGAGAAAAGGAGTTAACATGTTCCAAAAAATAGGTAGTAAGGTCAAGTGTGAAGGTGAAGCCTTGTTTGTGATCATCAATGGGAAAACCTTCCAAAAGGTGGAATAATTTTACAAGTGGTTCTTCATTCTCAAATTCATCCAATGATATGTTATAATCTTGTTATTCCTAGTCAATCAATTATGGGTAATGGAGGATAAAAGGGTAATAGGAGGGAATGATAATAATGGTGCAAATAACATATTCATTAAAGATATTTGTAGCATATAACTCATCTTAAACACTATGATAACACTTTTCATCATTGTCAACATCATTCTTATTAGTCGATAAGGATAGGTTACGCTCAAGATATAAGGGATTCCTCCAATTAGTATATAGCCAAAATCTCAAATCCTTTTATGTTTTATTATTGGAGGTGGTTTAATGACGCCTTTTTAACGTGGCCCTAAACCTTTTCCTTTATATCCTTGATTATTCATGATCTTATTGACTTTTGGATACTTTGGATGCTAAAAACAATTGGCAAAGCCATCATTATACAACCACTGATTCTTTAAAGGTTTGATCGGTTGAGAGTGTCATTCCTTAACAAGTGTAACATGGTCATTTGGTCATCAATCATCCTTCTTTCATCAATGCATTTTGGGTCTACCATGGGATTTAGGGGATTAGGGCAACTTGAATATGTGAAAGGCATTTCTTATCTGATATTCACCCATACCTTTATCCTTGATGGCAAAGTGGGAATAAATTGGAGAAGTGGAAGAAGTGGATGCAAGAGTAGTGGGTTTAATATAGTTAGATTTAGGCAACACTAGAACCACTTGTTTATATTTTTTGATGACCTAACCCACATTGAGATAATATTTATGACCCTCAAATTTAGCTTTAAGGTGATTACAATAATCATTTAGTTCTAGATCACCAAAAATAGTGACGTCCATCCCTTAATGTGTGAATTTCTAACACTAGTGAAGGGTAGAAGGAACTACATATATTTCATGTATCCAAGGTCATCCAATGAGTAGGTTATATGACAGTTCAAGGTCTATGATGTGGCACATGGTGTCATAATTGATAGGCCCAATAATGATCGACAAACAAATTATCCCAGAGGACTTTTTCTCCACATTATCGTATGCCCTGATTGTAATGGTGTTTTGCCAAAGGTTATTTCCTATGTAACCCAAATGTTTAACAATATTTTAGGAGACTATATTCAATCCTTAACCATTGTCTATAAGAACCCAATTTATATTGTGTTTAGAAATGATGGTCTTGATGTAAAAATGACTATTGTGATGTGAGTCAAGGGGTGACATATCACTTGCATCGATGGTTAATTATTTTTGGGGGGATAAATGGTCCACAAGTTCTTGGAATTTATCAAGATCAATATCAATTTGGATCTTGGATTGGCTTAAAAGGTTGAACAGTATATATTTATGAATATTGGATGTACATAAAATTTCTAGAATATAAATTTGCGCACAAGTTTTATTCAATTGTTCTTCAAGATCATACAATTTTTCTTTGTAAGAAGGAACTATTTTAGGCTTTGAAGGTAATGGATTGAGAACAATAGTATTGGAAGGAGGTGTTGTTACAATTATGAAATATTAAGGTAGAGGAGGGATATTATAATTAGTGGAATTGGGATTAGGTTTTAGAATGGAAATCTTTGGATGTCATTTAACATTGTTGCTAGCTCGATTCAAATTTCAATTTTCTAAAAAATGGAGGAGGTCCCAAAATAGAAATGGATTGGTAGTTGGTGTTGAATGAAAATCAAGGGTTGACCCAAATAGTGGCCACTTGATTGCTTGTAATACGACTAATAATGTTGTTATAGTCAAAGGGCACACCATGGTAATTGACTTCATTGGATTGGTTATCCTGATCTTGGTTATAATTTGGTTGGTTATGGTTCTGGCCCTAAGTCTAATTTTTGATATGGTTCTGATGTTGTTGTGTAGGAAGTCATTTTGGATTGGTAGACTGGTGTTGAGGAAATGGATTCTAATATATACCCAAATTTTGATTGGAGATTGAAGTGCCATTATTTATCTCTATATCTCCCCAGTCTATTAGATTTTTAATCTAATGCTTGGCCTTTGACTTTATGTTAATCACAATATTCATCATCTTTATACCAATCAGGTTTTGTTTGGCCTTGTGTAAAGGCTCTAGTAGTAGGCTAAATCACCATATTTATGACAATGAATTTGAGGAATACCACTTCAAGGGGTTCTCCAAGGTCTTGTAGATGTCTTATTATGTTATAATTTATTTGGGGGACCTATCTTCACAAAGTGAGTGGTTTTAAGGGAGACTTATTTTGTACAGGTGATATTTGCACCATTTTTACATATTTCAATTTTGTTACTCCACTTCCCATAATGTTTTTATTCATATGTAAAAAATTTAACTTTTCAAGAATATTAGATTGGACTGGCGCTAAAGGATATGCTTGGTTTTATGAGTAGATCTTAATTGTACCCTTATCAATGAGTGTTTTCTCAACTTGTACTCATTTGTCAATGATTTCCTCAAAAAAATTGGCACATTGTACTCTGTGTGATTATGTTTCAAATCATCTTGTACGTTGTAAGTAAAAACACTTTCCAATTGCTTATCTGGAAGTGTATGGAGAATTTGGCTTACTAACTCTTGTAATCTTTGTAGATATGCAAATAAATTTTCTCCTTTTCATTATTTGGCATTACATAAATCAATAATAATTAATTCATGCTCCATGTTTTAGGATAAATGTTTCAAAAACTTATTAGATGACTCGTCAAAGTCTTGTAATTATCCCTTAAGAAGGTGCATGAACCATTCTAGCTCTTTCCCAACCAAACTTTAGGGAAATAAATGCATCAAATAAATATCATTATAAGCCACTTCCTAGAAAGCAATGAAGAACTCCTTAAATGCTCTCAAGGATCTCCCTTACCCTTATACTTGTCAGACTTAGGCATCTCAAAATGATGTAAGGTATTTGGAAGTAGCTCATATCAAAAGGATAAGAGCAAATCTCATCTAGTTTGAACTTGTGACCTTGTTTCCCTATGTGTATCCTCAAAATGGTCTCTTTCAATTATTGGAAACTTAGGAAGTGGGAGTGTTAGGAGATTGAAAACTAGATGAGGGATGAACTTGGTTGAGAGCAATATGAGATAAATAGGGATAGGCACCCTACTTACATTCTAATTTGGGATATAGGCTCTATGACTAGGGTTTTGGATTGGAATAAATTGTTGTCTAGGTGGTAGAAGGTTCTATTGAGTATGGTAGGGAGCATGTTGGGTACAAAAAGGTACATGTTATTAATTCATAAGAATCCTTTGTGAAGTAGGAGGGAACTATTGTTGGATAAAACAAGTGACATATTGATTTGAAAAATTAACATGTTGACTTGAGGAAGTATACTATTGATTAGAATAAAGAGGTTGAATGTATTATTGAGTAAAAGTGATCATTTGTTAGATGGGAGTAAATTTTTTTAATTCGGCTAATTATTGTTGGGGATTAGTGACCACCTTTTGAAGTGGTGGATTGGCAACTTCTTGTTTCAAGTTGGCTAAAATGTATTGGGTTATAAGTGGAAGAGTTTGAGTGATAGAGGAAATCCTTTGAGAAATAGGTGGAGTGTTGTGAGAAATTGAATGCATGTTTTGGAAAGTGGAGGGCATTTCCAAAGAATATGGAAGGTTTGTTGGGTATTAGGAGGAGGATTGGTTAAGGAATCATCACTATAAGTTGGATTCCCCATTTTAGGATTCTCCAATTGGATTGGAAGTGGTGGCTCCTCTTGAATTTGCTATATAAGTGGTAGGGCTTGTTTAATAGATAATGTTTGTGACAATGATTGCAGTTGTGACTATAGAATAGCCATGGAGGCTATGAAATTAGTAAGATTAACCAATACCTGCTTGCTTGATAGAGTTGAGTAGTCATGTCTTGGGCTTGTGGAGGTAGGTCAAAAGTTATCTTTTCCCTTTGCTAGATGTAGCCAAGACTTGAATTTTAATGAGATATAGATTTGGACTTTGGATAAGAGGTAGTTTTTGACTAGATGTGGCTTGATATGCCAAAATTAAATTGTCTTGTGGTGTATTAGTCTCCTTTCCAAGAGCTTTTACCAAATATTATAGATTTTTTATTAGGTATCTAGGTGGAAATTTAGCACTAATTTCTAAGATTCAAATGAAGTTTTCATCCTTGTTGTCAAAGAGGTGTTGCATGAATTGACCCTGTCCTAATTACACATAAGGTGTCACCACCTCATACTGGGTTTGGTAGACCTCTTCTATGTGGTTTTCTATGTATTCATCATATCCAAAAATGTTACACATTGCCTCCTTATCAAATGATGGGTTATAAATAGCCCCATTTCATGTATCATTTAACATGTTGGACCTAATAATTTTTGTCTTTACACAAGAGTGAAACTTGGAAATGTTGATTAATTTGGATTCAAGCTAGCTAGGTACAAAGAGAATTATCTAATGTTGTAGGAAGTGTAGATGAAATTTAGACTTTGATTCAAAAGGTTGGGAGAATTTTGATCAGATTTTTGATATTAGAAGATGAGGGAACTTAGGTCGATCAAAAGGGTTAACCCAAAGGTAAACCCAAGTAGAACATTTGACCCAAAAGGAGGTTAACTCAAAAATTTGGTCCACATAGGGTGTTTGGTTAATTTTTAGACAATCAATTTCGAATTGGTTTCATTCTAGAATTAAAAATTGGATTAAGAGTGTGGGTTAAAAAATTGGTTAGTATAACAACAACATTTTAGGATAAAAGAGATTGTTTGGTTGAATAACAAAACACATTCAAGGAGACAGTTTATAGATAAAATTTGGTAGTGTAAGGCTTGGGAAAGAATAATATTTGACTTGACAAATGGGCAGAGTTTCACTTTAGTGTTAAAGTGTCTATAACTAAGTTTTAGACTCTATGTTTTTAACACTACTTTTTTAGAATTGGTTTAGTTTGTTTAAAAAAAGGGTCTTGGTTTTAAACACAAATATCATGTGATATGCATAAGGAGGTACAAACTTAAAAAATACATACATAATTTAGACATGTCATGCCAAACACAAAAAGGATAAATCTAGGCCAAAGGATGTGAATAACTTGTAGGCTTTCTATATCACTTTTTTGTTCGTTGCATTAGCCATGTCCAATATTTCAAGGCACTAACTATGGAGTATTCCACCATGCCCATGGCCCACTAAGCCTAGTTACAAGGGCGCATGGAAAGTAACTTTTCTAGGTAATCTACTCTTTTTAGATGCACCACAAGTTAGATAGAAAATAGGCTCACCTAGACTAAGTTTTTATGCAAGCTCATCTATTGGTATCGACATACCTTTTCATATGTGGACACAATGTCCATCAATAAGGAGACCTAAAATCAAGCAATCCATGAGAGGGGTCTTGTCCTCACTATGATCGTGTCAATCTGGCCTTCTTAGTGGCAACGCTATTAGATTTTAGATTCTTTGAGGGTGCCACATGATAACCTTGAGTATTGAAAGAAACTTCTTAGTGTTTCAATCTCATGCAATGGAGTGCAAACATAAATGCTAGGTCAGAATATTGATGGCACACTCATTAATTTATATACCCCACCTGATAAATGGGGTTTTGATACAATGATGGGTGATTAAATACTAGGTCAAATCACCCCTAAAGCCTCTCAGAAAGGTAATAATATCCACACCAAGTAGCTGAAATATAAAGAACGGGTGTCACCATTTTGATTTACATGGATCCCCTAAAAGGGCAAGTGAAGAGCATACAAGGTGAATCTTTGGGATAAAACGAACAAACACCTACATATTTTTGGGTCACCCAAAATGGGGAGAGCATATGCATGAAGGATAAATAAGAAAAAATAATCGGCTTTGAAATGAAATGACTAAAAGTTAAATGTGTTTTAAATCCCAAAATCAAATGTTTTAAAGGAAAAAAGTCTTTGTTTTAGTTTATTCCGTCATTTCTTCGACTATGGTCCTGCAAGCAAATAGTTGTAAAAAAAATGGTGGTCTTTAATCAACATAACCTATAAAATAAGGACATTTAAAGGCATCTAAACATCAAAACCCAAAAATTTAGAATATACATAAAGAATCTAACAAACACAAAAAGTTAGAAAACATCAATAGAAAAACAAAAATAATCAAAGATAAAAAAAGACAATTAGTAAAATGACAATAACTTCTAAAATATGAATTGGATGTTAATGAAATTTTGATATGCTCATTTTAAGAACAATATGCACCAACTGTATAAAAATTATAAAATAAATGTGAGCTTATTAGAAATTATAATTACTTTAATAGTCATTTTCCTTAAAACATAGATAGTCGCTAATTTAAGCATAACTTCTAAACTATAAATTAGATTTTAACAAGATTTTGGAAGGTTTATTTTAAGATCAACAAGAACAACCTATCAAAGAATAAATAAAAATAAAACAATTAAAAGATACAATTGTTTTAACAACCATTTTTATAGATACATAGATAATAAGAAAAGGACAATTATGCATGACAAAATGCTTTATTGATCTCTAAAATCAGTGTAAATTTTGACTCCACCTATTTTATTACTGATTGGGATTGTTAGAAATCTATCTAGAGTAATTAATAGGTTGGATAAAATTAGCTTCCAAAAGTTTCTCTATTTCATTTTTTACTATAGCTGTTATATGAGGATGCATCTTTCTCAATTTTTGTTTGATAGGATTAGCATCTAGGTGGATGATAAGACGATGTACCACCAAGGATGAATCTAAACCTGGGATGTATGAATATGGCCAATCAAATATATCAATACATTTTCAAAGAATTATGAGAATGAGTTCGTGCTCCTGGGTCGTGAGGGATTCCCCTAGTTGAATTATCTTTGAGTCCTTTTTTGTCCCAAGGTTAATTTATGTTGTTTTTCCAATAAGGAGTGTGGAACCATTGTCCAAAATGGTAGGAATGGAATCAAATTGATCTTATTCATTTATTTTAATTTATGCATCTCACTCATGTAGGAGGAATCAAAGTCGCTCATTTCTAGTAAAGACCACTTAGCAAAAGCTTCAGGATGATTTTAAACTAAATGTTCAAAGACTCACTTTTATTCTGAAAATATGATGTTAGATCCACATGAAATAAATGGGCTACATGGACTCTGAACCTTTCTTGGATAAAGGTGAACTCCCCCATCTAAGGGTGCCTAGGATAGGTTTTCACCCATGGGCTAGTCTTTTTCTTTACTCTTTCCTTGATCTAAAACACTTTAGAGAGGTTTGCACTTAGGGACCTCAATGTTTTATTTTATATTTTGTAAAAAAATGAGTTCTCATGTTCCCCAAAATAGGTAGTAGGGTCAAGTGTGAAGGTGAAGCCTTATTTTTTATCATCAATGTAAAAACCTTCCCAAAGGCCAAATAATTCTATAAGTGCTTCTTCAATCTCAAATTCATCCAATGGTATGGTAGACTCTTGTTGGTCCCATTCAATCAATTGTGGGTAATAGAGGATAAAAGGGGAGGATGAAGGAAGGGCAATAATGTTGAAAATGGCATGTTCATTAAAGAGATTGATAGTAGGTAACTCATCATAAACATTATGATAGGACTTTGTGTCATTATCATCATCATTCATGTTAGTCGATAAGGATGAGTCACTCTCAAGATCTAAGAGATCACCTCCAAGCACTATATAGCCAAAATCTCAAAGCTCTTTGTGCTTTATTATTGGAGGTGGTTTAATGATGTTCCTTTTTTGTGGCCCTAAACCTTTGCCTTTGTATCCTTGATTATTTATGATCTTGTTAATTTTTAGATACTTTGGATGCTGAAAACAATTGGCAAACCCATCACTATACAACCATTGATCCTCTAAAGGTTTGATCAGTGTAAGGTGTCATTCCTTAACAAATGTAATAAGGTCCTTTGGTCATCAATCAACCTTCTTGTGCCATTACATGTTGGGCCTACCATGAGATTTGGGGGATTTGGAAAATTTGGCTATGTGAAAGGCATTGATTATCTTATATTCACCCATACCTTTATCCTTGATGGTAAAGTGGGGAGAAATTAGAGGAGGAGCAGAAGAAGTGGATGCAAGAGTAGTGGGGTCAATATAGTTAGATTTGGGCAAATCTAGAACCACTTGCTTATTATTTTTGAGGACCTAACACATGCCATGACAATAATTATGACCCTGAAATTCAATGTCAAGGTACTTATAATACTCATATGGTTACATATCATCATGAATAGTGATGTTTATTCCTAAATGTGAGAATTTTAGACACTGGTGAAAGGTAGAAGGAATTGCATGTACTTCATGTATCCAGGATCACCTAAGGACTAGGTTATATGACAATTAAAGGTATATGACATGGTAAAAGGTGTCATGAATGATAGACCCAACAATTAATGACAAAAAAGTTATCCAAGAGGACTCTCTTTCCATAATCGCATGCCTTAATTATAATGGTCTCTAGCCGAAGGTCTTTTTTTTTGTAACACAAATGCTTAACAAGCTTTCAAGAGACTATATTTAAGCCTAAACCATTGTCTATAAGGACCTATTTTAGCTTGTATTTGGAAATGATAGTTTCGATGTAAAGAGGACCCTTGTGATGTGAGTTGAGGGGTGACATCACTTGCATCGAAGGCTAACTATTATTTTGGGGCTAAATGGCCCACAAGTGCTTGAAATTTATCAGGATCAATATTAGTTGGGACCTTTGATTAGATTAAAAGGTTGAATAGTATATATTTTAAAACATTAGATGTATGTAAGAATTCTAAAATGGAAATTTACATAGGATTTTTGTTCATTTTTTCTTAAATATTATACATCTTTTCTTTCAAAGAAGGATCTAGTTTAGGTTTTGAAGGTAACGGATCAGGAATAGAAGCATTAGAAGGAGGAGGTATTGGACCTGGAAGAGTAAATTTTGACCATTGAATTACGATTTCATAATAGTGAGGTAGAGAAGGGATACTATAATTATCATAATTAGGATTAGGTACTTGAATGACAATCCATAGACATTGATTAGCAGTGTTGCTAGTTTGATTCAAGTGTGGGTTATCTAAAAATGAAGGAGGTCCCAAAATAGAAATAGAATGGTAGTTAATGTTGGAAGAGATCGAGATTTACCATGAATAATGGCCATTTGACTACTTGTAATACAACCAACAATGTTATTATAGTCAAAGGGCACACACCATAATAACTAACTTCATTGGATTGGTTACCCTGATCTTGGTTATGGTTTGGTTGATTCTAGTTTTAGCCTTGATTCTATCTATTGATTTGGTTCTGATGTTGTTGTGTAGGAGGTTGTCATCGATCAATAGAATGATGTTAAGGAAATGGATTATAATATATACTCAAATTATTATTAGATATTGAAGCACCATTTTTTAGCTCAATATCTCCACAATCTATTAGATCCTAAATGTAATGCTTGACCTGCACACACTTTTGAAGATTATAGCCTTTGACCCTATGGTATTCACAATATTCATTATCTCTATAGCAAGTGGATTTTGTTTGGCCTTATGGAAAGGCTCTAACAGTCAGCCAAATCACCATGTTTGTGACAACCAATTTGTGAAATACCACTTCAAGAGGTTATCCAAGGTCTTTGATATGTCTTCTTTTGTTATAGTTCCTTTAGGAGAATTGTATTTGTAAAGTGAGTGGTTTTGAGGAAGAGTTATTTTGTACATGTGGTATTTACACCATGTGTATGTGTCTTGATTATATTACTCCATTCCCCACAACATTTTTATTCCAATTGAAAGGTTTTGGCTTTTTAAGAATACCAGCTTTGTCTGGCATCGAAGGGCGTGCTTGGTTATGTGAGTACATCTTATTGATACCCTTATCAATGAGTTCTTTCTTGATCTATATTTTTTTATCAAACCTCGTATTTAATCCTCCCTCTTTCTTCTTATCATCCCTTATATTTATCTTCATCCCCTTTGTTTTCTTTATCTACGACTTCATTTCTTTACTCTCTTATCATTCCTTTTCCATTCTCTCCCCACTATTTCTTCACCACCTCATCCATTTTCAACTTGTGAATCTATTTTAATCTCTTCTAAAAATATGATTGACACCCATCCTATCTCTTCACTTTCTTGTCCACCCATCCTCCACTTCCTCCCATTTTTATTAACCCCTTTCACATCTTCCATCCCATTCTCATCTCCAAGGCCACCATCTAGCCTGCTTCATTGTTCATTTCCTTTCCTATCATCACCTCTCCTATCAATGCTTAGTTGGTCACGATGCCAACTAATTATTCACTCTCCTGCCATCCTCTTTGTCTCATTCCACTCCTTTGCATTATAATTTCTCTTTCTTCCATGTGCTTCCTTATTCTTCATTTTTATCACCAAACCATTTTATCCTCGATCTACTTTAGACCTCTTTTCATTTCTTTCATTTCATGCCATATCTCTCCTTATCTCATTCCCATGAAAATTGCTAACATTCTCTCACATTTGCTTTCAATTCACCAATCTTCTATTTTTTAACACATTCCTTTCACCCTCATATTTTACATTTTCGTCTTCGTCTCATTTCTCTGTTTCATTTCATTTTTCTTGACTTCCCTGATTTCACTTAGTTTACTTTCCAAGTTGCATATCAATCCTTCCGAATAAAAACTCTTTTTTAGGTAATTATCCTTGAGAAGCTTTCCATAATTTTCCTTTTGTTATTCTTTGTGCAATCATTTATGCTTTGCATTCCCCTTTTCTTCTTTGTATCTGTGTAAGCACTCATGCTTCACATATACCCTGTCTTATTATCTATATAAATATGCTTCATGGTCATCTTCATCTTTATCCATGACCTTATTTTATTCATCCCACTTCCCTATTTTATTTCATCTTTCTCATCTTCCTAGTTTTCATTTGATTTCCTCTTCCCATCACATACATGTCCTTCCATAATTTCCCATTATTTAAGCATCTTTCTCTTTTTATTTATGCAAGCAATTGAGTTTTTCACTCCCCTTGTCTTATTTTTGTGTTAGCATTTACGCTTTTTAAATCCCATTTTCCTCTTTTCTTTTTCTCTGTGTTATTACTTATACTTGACACTACCATTTTCTTCTTATCTAAGTTAGCATTTTTACTCAAACCTCTTTTATTCTTATTATCATCCCTTATCTTCATCTTCATCGTCTGTTATCTTTTTCATCCTCCTTCAATGCCACATCCACATTAACATATGTTGATAAATATCTCTAACATTCATCCATTAAAAATTAAGCTCCTCACCCATAAGGGTGTGGTCACTAGTTTGTACTACTCCTACACGTATCTCCATGCATGTTTACCCACATTTTTTGCTCTCTTGCTTTAATGCACAAAATCTTCTCAGGTTCATTGTTTAAAGTGCATCCATTTCTTCCTTCAATGTCTCTACATGTTGTGCATAAAAATATATTCTCATTGTCCCTCTCCAATTACTCACCTAAACTCAAGGCCAATTTCCATCCCGATCTCCCATTGTCAAACTTATTAACCAACTTCATTCAATTGTTACATGACCAACTATCCCTCAAGATAACATAATTTCCATCCCATTTATCACACTTTTCTTATCCATCAACCTGATCATTCTTCATGCTTGAACTCATAGCTCCCTAGATCATGTTGTTCACGTGACATCTCTCATTATCACATATCTAAAAAACCCAACACTAGTTTTTGAAGTTAGTATCATCTCTAGTTTAACATTATTTCATCCTCGACTAATGACACACCCATGTTCATTGTTTGTGATAATTTCATCTTTGGGTTAATATTATCCTTTCATTCATTACATTTCTTCATCCTATCTATTTTATATGTATTCACCTTCATTTCTTCATATTGTTTCCTATCATATTAGTCGCTTTTCTTCTTCCCCATCATTATTTTTCATTTTCACCATATGATCACTCCTCTTTATTCTTTCCACTTGTCCATGCTCTTATCATTTTATGAATTAAATTTATATCCCTTAACCACTTTTGAGTTATCTCTCTCTAAAATCTAGCTACTTTTGTAATCTACTTATTTCTCCACTCTCCCTACCATGTTCCTCTCGATATTATACGAGATAACTATCCACACTCATCATTTTTTGAGTTAAATTCTTATCCCTTAGTTATTGTGTAGGTTATTTCTTTCTTGCCTTTAGCCATTTTTGTGAGCTACTTGTCCCTCTTTCACACTCTCACCATTTTGGGAGCTCACTTTTATTCCCTAGTCACTTTTCCAACTATTGTTTTCTATACTCATGGCACTGTTATAAGATACTTGTTACATTTTTATGCTTTCATTATTTTATGAGCATGTCCATCCTAAAATATTCCTTGTACAGTTTTCTTACATATATCTTATTCCAAAAACCCAAAAACATTCAAAATATTTCCCAAAAATACCAAAACACTTGAAAACCTCCAACATACAAAAAACACACAAAAATAATACAAATTTCATAAAATGGCTCAAATCTCCAACAAAGATATTAAGCCATAAAATATTTTTACTCTTTGTCACCCTGTTCGCTAGTAGCTTTTTTCTTGGTTCTAATTTAGGTGGCACTCTTTGAAGTATGACAATAGGTGAACCTTCCTTTGTTCTTGAATATATCATGGGTGGAAACTTATTTTATAGTCATAATCATTTCCAGTCATCATCATTTCTTCATTTCACTTCCATTTCTAAGAGAACTACATCAACCTAACATCCACAAAGATTATATTAGCAGCACTTGAATACATGGGGTATCTCGAGACAACTCAGCCATCATTATCATCCTTATTATTTGTCTTTCACTATTTTAATATAGAAACAATTGAGACTATCACACAAGTGGACACTCGACTTTTATTTTCCATCATCTTTATTATCATCATTCTCCTTACCTTACATTCTCACCATTTTATGAGCATATCTTTCTCGCACTCTCATCATTTTGTGAGGTAGTCTTTATCCTACGCTCTCATCATTTTGCAAGCTTAATTCGTATATGCACTCATTGTTTTCCAAGCTCCATTTATCTTCCTTCTATCAGTTAATTTGGATACCAATAATCACTTTTATTATTAAGAAATACATTAGCCATGAAGTCTACGGACTATGTAGGCAACACTCAATTTTTTACGATAGATCAACCACTTCCTTCTTATTTTTCCATCCCCCTTACCAGTGCATCCAATTTTTTCTATTTTGTCTTAACATTTCAACACATCATTTTTTAATTTGAAACAAACCATAAACAACAAAGATTTAAATAACCATGTATATGTGAAACTCATGAAATATTAGCAAACACTTTCTCAATACATTACACAACTCATACAAAGTGGTGTCAACACCATAACATGATTACAAATATATTTCCTCTAGTGCATAATTAGACATAACCACACTCATTTGGCCTCTCACACCTTAGACCATTCATCTCATAGGGTTTATAGTCGAACTCGCATCATCAAGTTCCCTCCTCAAGCACACAGGGCCTGCATGCCCAATCTCTCCATAGTAATAACACATGCTTAAAGGTTGCACCTCTTGACCCTTATTTTTTGCTACCTGTGAAGCCACTATTAGCATGGTTCCACCCATAATTTATATGTGCATCAAACCTTGTAGCGACTCATAACCCCACTTCGGACCTATACCCTCTTCCTATAGTGTCGCCCTTTGATTTACCCCCTATTTGGGTGAGCTTGTGCATGAAATGCTAGTCGCCAACAACTTGTGCACCCCCTAACACAGTGTAGCACTCCTCTTTGACCATCTAGTTTTGGTTCTAGTTCCTCAAACCTCTAGGCATGTTATCCAACATGACATATCGTGCAATGAAACCCATGCATCCTTCATTGTCCTTGAGGTGTCTGCTTAGTTGGTTGTTGTTACTGCAATAATTCTTCTACCAAATCCATCACTCGATGCAAAATCTATAAAATATGCACATTTAACTTGTAGATCATAGAAGGAGGTGGTGGTTGTCAATCATCCCCACTTGCATTACCATTACTCCTATTCTACTCCATTTAAGGACTTAGTGGATTTATTTATGTGTCAAGACATGACTTGCCAAAGATACTAGGGATTTAATCACATGAATCCAATTACACACACTTCAATTGAAAGGGTTATATAAAACTCATGAACAATCTTCTTCAGTCACATCTCATCATCTCCACAAACTATAGGGATCCAATAATGTCATGTATTCTAAAAAATAGTCAATCCACTCAACCAAACATAACATCATTTCTCCTTTCCAACTGACCCATAGTCTTTTACAACTGTCATTTTTATGAACGATCACCCTCACCCATATCTTACCTCTCTTATCATAACCACTCTTAACCTAACATCATCACATACCATGTCATGGCTCCCATTTGCATCAATTACTTCATAATCATCCATGTGCCACCAACCACATTTTATGACATCCATCTTCAATTGGATCTTCCCCACCTATTTAAGTTTGATTTACCATACTTTCCACTACCAAGGTTTTATGCGATACACCACACATATTCATATTCAAAAGTACATGAACAAATTATGCATACATAATTGGATATAGTGTCCACATCCGAAAAGGTTTTATGAGTATCCACTTATCTAAAGCCTATAAAACTCAACTCGTAGTGATCATAGCCTTTTTCAAAAAAGACTGCAGATCTTAATACACACTCATCTTCTAAAACTTGGCTTGTACCAATAATTGCTATAAACTTTACTCATACCAAGGTAAACCTATATAATTCCTAGCCTCCCCCTGTGAGAAACCCTCCTCTAAGTACGCTCCATAAAATGCATTTTGTCATGCGTTAACATTATTCTCAACTCTTTTTATCATAACCTATCACTCGGTGGTCATTTTACTTATGTGGGTTTATTATACCGACTTTTGACTATTCATCCACAATCCTTTCATCATATTTTCCTTCCAAAATAACGCCTTAGTACCACACACATACAACTAGTCAACAAACACCTTATTTGATTATTTGACTCATTGATTGTGTGTTTGACCGTTGATTGTTTGTTTATTTTGATTATTCTTGGTGCATTTTCTTCTATCTTTTCTTCTCTCTATCTTTTTGGTTGCCTTAGTTAATTGCATTGTGTTTTCCCATCACATCTTGATATTTTATATCTTGAGGTTGAGGTGTGAGTATTTGCATTCAAACTAATTTTAGTACATCGTGCTTTGCTCTTAGGTTCATATTATTCATATCTTGATCTCAAGTTGTAGGTATTTATATCTAAATTCATCTTTGTTTATTGCATTACGTTTTAAAATTAGGTCTTGATTATTGTTATCTTGATCTTCAGTTGTTTATATTTACATTTAAATTATGTTCTCATGCTTATGGCATCCAATGTTATCATGATTCATTAATAATTATGATGCATAATGTCCAAATCAAAATTACATAATGAGCAAGTGGTCCAATACAACAATGTTGCAACAATACATCTCCTTGTTCACTAAACGCCAACATAAATCACTTTACATCTTGACTAAGATATGTGTTACTCCTGATACATAGCAATCAATGAATGCATACCAAGAGTCACCATCATTTATCCAATTTTTATTCAACCCCACTCGCATCATTCTTCAATCTTTATCTTATCATTCAACTCAGTTTGTCATCACTTTTGGCCACCCTTTTGTGTTTAGTTTTTTGTGGCTTTTTTAGTCATGAAAATTCGTTATATCATTTGCACACTTGTTTACTTTATCCCATTAGTTTTTTATATTCCCAAATACTCATCACAAATCCATTCTTTTTGGGGTACAACTAATCATTTTTTATTTTTTTGGGTTAAAACACATCAGTTCCACCATGTTTGGGGTAACTTATCATTCTTAGCTCACTACTTTTGCCCTGTTTAGGGCAAGTCCAAGTTGGTAGCTTATTTTATAATATATCACTATATCCTACTTAGGGCAAGTTCATCTATCATCCCTAGAAATCTAGACATCCTAGCATTAGCTCAAGTGGCTTAATTTTGTCCATGGGTTATTTTCCTCTTCTTTCTTAGCAGTTTGTGCTACTTCCTTTTTTTGAGCACCCATCCATTACAAATCATTTTCCATCTAACTCCTTGAGGGGCATATAGGGCTAATTAATCACCCTACTGGAGCAATATTTAGAGCTCATCAACCACCTTACTGGGGCATCCACTTAGACATCATTATTTAATCATTATTTCATCTTCTTCTCTTTTAATGACTTTTTCATTATTTGAAAATATGTTACTTCACCTTATATCTTGCAATGCCTTCTCAAACAGGGATAAAATATAGAGACTGCATTTTAATCACTTTCATGTTTAAACTGTGACTGAAATTATTTTCTACTATCAAACACAGATTTGACCAAAAATCATCAAATCATCCCAATTTCTCTGCACATTTGACATACACTTCTAAAATAAAAGTAATGTATCCCTGACTGGGGCAATACACTGTATCATTTCATGGAATTATTATACAATCCTTCTACAATCAATCTTCCCTTCATAAGCATCTCATTAACCTATTAAATCAAAAGATAAAAAATTACAAATGAGACCACAAATACTCCTTCAAATTAATTATTTAATCACTTGATTAGGTTAATTAATCAATTCCCTGATTAAAAAGCACATTTCATGAATATATAAAATTCAATAAATTCAATTATCATCATCATCCTCCATCTTGTCAACTTGGCAAGTGCGTCATGCTAAGGAATAAACATATGGAAGGACACTTTATTCTACACTTACATGGGTGGGAGACAAGGCCTCTACCCTTCACATGGCCTCTTAATTTTACTTCGTTGATCTCCCAAATGAGATTAATGGCTCACAAACCTTTCATCCTCCTCCATTGATCTCCCAAATGAAATCAATGGCTCCAAATGATTCAACTTTGATATAAATATAGGGGTCACCCTTTATTTTAATCAATCTCTCTCAACACGAACTTATGATGCCGATTTATTTCTAGAGTTTCAATTTCTTTATATTTACCAAGCCACAACATACTAGTGACAAGGGGAGATCTTCTCTGTCTAAAGGAATTGACATCATCAAAAATCTCTTGCTCACATGCCAAACTCAACATATTTACAATTGACTTTGCAAGAAATTCACTCAAAGGGAAGGTAAAATTGGTAGTCATCTTGTTTGTTACCTTCATTACATAGATCTTGCTCATTCTTAGTAGAGGACCTAAGGTGTTTTAAAAGCATTAGATTCTTTAAATGTATATTTTATTAATGATTTATCTAACCCCTTTTGTCAAATTTCTTATCTACAAAGACTAAAAAAAGTAAAATACTAATACAAAAGTGATATCGAATTAGAAAATGTCCAATAAAAGCTCTTCAAAAGGGTTTTGTTTACATGGCTATGCTGAAAAGGGTAACTTTATCCCATTCACTGATTCTATCAGGGCTAGTTACCTCTAGTCAAAGCTTATAAAGTTAAAATTTTGTGAGTCTAGCAAGAAGTACATTTTCCCCCTTTGCTTTTAAAGATTGGGTCATCTTCATGTTCCATGCAAAATTTTGATGTATAGTTTTCATTTTTACCATCTCATTCACATCTTGCTTCCCCTTTCATACTTTTGTTGTAATATTCAAAGTCATAAGTTGTTTAAAGGAAATAACTCAATCATCACATGTAAAAAAGTTGCTAGTGCATTTATAAATTTACACATATTCATCATATTCCATCATTTTCATAAATTTTGTTCCCATAATCTCACATATATAAGCATTTTTTTATAACATTATAAAAAACAAAGAGATGCAAGGTACATCATCACATGCCTAGTCATCTAAAGTGTATAAATTGAAAGAGAAAATATGAAATTAAAATCATATCATTTAAATTACAAGTCACTGAAATAAACCAAAATCTTTATATAATATCGAGTTTATACAAATCAAGTCTCAAGTACAATCATCTCTGTGGAGGGCAAGTGAGTCAAATATCTCAAAATCCAAAAAATTATGTATATACATATACAATATTGGCCTTAATAACATGCCCTCCTCTTGTGAGAAGGCCATGATGCTGAAGAGTGTCATGGGCTCTGAGTCCTAAGCCTCCTCCTCCTAGTCCCTCCCTGTGAGGTTCTCTCACCTCATGTATGTTGGCTCAAAAAATCCCAACCTCTTCTACCTGCCAAAGCATCAGTCAAAGCTTGCACTTAAGCCTTCATTGAGGTAACTCTTATCTCTAACTCACTAATCTCCACCCTCAAGCTCACTAATGTCATAGATACATGGTAGGTTAGGGAAAAACATTTGTATACTTGTCTATCCCGATAAGGAGTCCTAGATCTGCTAGTAGCTGATTGTGAGTCATGTTGGTGCCCACCTCAAATAGATTGATCAAGGTGTCTTTGGTCATAGTCCTCCAACTAGTGGTGGTATCTATAATCACAAAGTGGATAAATATCAGATCTAGTCATATGAAAACAAAATCAGTAAGCTAAGTAACAAGGCTAAAATAAGTGTGATAAATAATTGAATTAAATAAATGCACTATTCTACCTTGATCATACTCATGTTAGTCAAGGTCTGAGTTATCCTCATACTCATCATCTCCTTCCTCATCTAGTTCAACAAACTATGGATCCTCTCTTCCCAATGTTTGTTGTTTTTACAGGGGATCTTGGTGTGGTGGTGGTTGTGGTACCTACTGATATTGGCTTGCCATTAAGATGGCCATAGGTATCTAACCTCCTCCTCCTGCACACTTTTATTATGGGCCTCCTTGAGCCCCCCTCACCTTGGCCACCCTCATAATGGGAACTCTTAGTGTCAATGGATGACAAGCCAGTCTCCCAAATCTCCCAAACCTGGCCTTTGATGCCCTTGTATACAACTAGAAGCACAAGGAGGTTGCTTATGAAAGACACTTCAAACTATTGAGGCACCCTATCAATAGGGTGTGCCTCAATATAAGTCGCTTACCCTTCACTTGGGATTCTTCAATTATCACAAGGTACACTCCCTTACCATCCCACTGACCCACCATCCCCTGATATGACAAGGCCACTAGATAGACTATTGTCAAATTCCTAACTTCCTAGGGAAATGCTTACAATGGTGTAACATTTATCCATCAAGAGGATATGATAGCCCCAACATCTTCAGTAGCAACCCCTCTTTGATGTAGGATCATCCTCTCATACACCTAGCTCATCATGAGCGAAGAGTGGTTAATAGAGAGCCCCCAATCGTGCAGTCCTATAAAGGTCCCTATATGTTCAGAAAAGGACCTCCTAAGCCCATGAGTAGTGTTGACCTCTATACTTGATCTGCTTGATGATCTAAACCCAGTTGTACAGTAATTTGTCAATTTCCTTATCCCCATTAACTAGGCGACAGGGATCCCAATGATTACTTTGTAAAGATTCAATATCACAAATCCCTCTACCCCTGCAAGTCTCAATCTAAACTTTGCATCCTCATTGGGTGTGTTCATGTCTCCAAAGTTTATCACTTAACTAATGTCATCTCCCTTATCGATAGCATCTCATAATGCCACTAACCGACCTGTCAGTAAGCCCAAAATCTACTAACATGATCATCCACACTTCAAGACCTTATAAGAACATCAAAGTGTTTTGGTTTGCAACCTAGTAGGTGAAAAGATCACACAATAGCATACTTCATGGGGTACGATTCCCACCTGAGTGATCCTTAGGGTCCCTCCACTTCACAAAACAACCAACTCATTGACCGTTAGTAAAGCCATAACTCATGGTAGCCATACCTGCTCTCTACCCCACTCCATCGTATATAGGCCCCTGCTAAAGAAGACACCCTAAATTAGTGCCAAACCCTTTTTTGGGCTAAAAAATTGACCCTAGGCTTTCTTTTCCCAATTAAGGAGAAACCACCACCTTCTTACCTTCTTATAGCAATGATTATGAAACTACCCCTAATTCTTGGGGTGATTCCATCTTCACCAACGATGGTTTCGTTATTGTCATGCTAGTTGTAGTCGCATCACCACATTGTCTAGTGATTGCATTTATGTCAAAGATGCAACTACCAATTTTTAGCAACCAAAGGTTTGTCCCGACATGATGGTATCACCATGCGACGGTGCCTATCTAAAAACCCTCCCCAAAAGCCCAATTTTCAACATAGTCTAACAAATTTTGACATTTTTCTAATCTACTTGATACCCCAATCCCATTCATGTGATATAAATATAAATTTAATAGATTAACATGCATTTTAAGCAAAATTCTAAAATGAGCAAAAATGTAAAAATACTCAAAATTAACCTGGCTCTAACATGTTCCACCTCTAGCTATTATATTCACCATCCTCTCTCTGTGCTTGTCAAATTCGTTGCTTTCTGACTCGATTCCATCCCTGTCAATTCAGAGCTCAAAAATCTTTAAAACTAATTTGCAAAAATGACTTCTACTTTTGCCAAATTTTTGAATATAGCCTTTCTAACTAGTCATGATTTAAAACTTTTATATTTTTAACAATTTTCCTTCTAAACTCATGTTTTACATCTTTTGATAGGTTTGTTGCTCAACTAACGTGTTTTATGCACAAAACTAACATTTTTTAATATTTCATTTCATGTTGGTATGTCATTTCAATTTTATAGGTTCAAATCAACTAGGCATTAGGTTCAATCCCCTGATGACATGCTTCAAGTAGTATATTCACCCTTATGTATACGACAAGTAACCCCATCCATGTTTTGATTAGTTAGTACATTTCTATTTTTCATTAAACAAAACATGATTCCCATATTTTGTTCACAAGTTGTGATGGAGTCTTGGTTGAATTCGATGCACCACACGTGTAATGAAAGTTCTCTAACCCTCCTTTACCTTTCTGCTGCTTGGGGTCACAACATTGTCAATTCATGATAAGGCACCATTCTGAGGGGCAATACATATGCACCCAAAAATTACATGGTATAACATTTTCACAAAAGTTTGATGATGATGCAATGATCTCAAAAAATACATTCAAATATTGTTCTCTCTCATGTTCCTACCCGCCTCTCCTTATACCTATGTCCATTTTGAGTCATTTTGCCTTTAGTTTTGAAGTCCTTTCCTTCAGGATGAAACCACTCATGTTCATGACAAAACCACCTTGTTGGGTGACCTAATCGCCTCTAAAATTCTTTTACCGCTATGGTTTAAGAAACTATCTAGTGTAAACACCATAAGAGCAGTTCTGATGAAACTGCCCCTATTCATGACAAAATCATCTCATTGAGTGATGTAACCACTACTCTTATGGCATTTATGCCCGATGATTTTGTAAACTACCACTACAAAATCATTTTATAAGAGGCAATTTAGACTACTGTTACAATGGTTTTGTTTCTATCACCTTCAAACAATGGTGGTTTTATCACAATTTTCACATCTTCTATTTTTAGCATCCGAGACTTGAGTTCTTACACATTTTGCATGTTTTTCTTCGCATTTGTTCTTTTATTTATTATGTTCACCTTCATGACAGCCCAACTCACTCCCACTCTTTTCTATCATTCTTTTTCCTCCTAAGTTTAGCTGAGACAACCAACAATTAAACTCACCCTTGCAACCTCTCTTCTTGCTCTACAAGTATCTCAATTTTGAATTTTAGATCCAATTTTTAACTTAGAAATTAAAATTTTGAAGCTCTACTAAACCCTAATGGACTTGCTTTTAGTTTTGAACAAGTTTGTGTTTTAGTTTGTGGTCATCTGAGTCATTCCATAGTTTTGAAGAGAAAAATTCATACAAACTAACAACCAACTCTTTGGTATCTATGAATCAACACAACCATTGTTCAGTTGTTCTTTTTTTCATGATTACATTCTTGTTTCCCTTCTTTTCCATCATTATATCAGAGAGATTTTAAGGCCACATTGGGCCTTGAGTTAGCTATATAAGGACAATTCACAATCATCAACAATCTTTTGCATTCACATGGTTATCACCATTGATCAAGTTGGGGTTTACTTATTTTCAGTTTATTTTATTTTATTAGATTAAAATTATTTTATTCATTTGTTGTAATAGTTATATGTTCATAAAAAGCATAAAATAAAAAGAAAAGAATCTCTTCTCTCTCCTCTTGCGTAAAAATATAGTTTAGATTCATTTTTTCAATTACATGAAAGATTATCTCAAATAACATAGTCTTACTTTATACGTATGGTACATTAGTTTAACTCAAAAAATATCTACATCAAATTAGAATAGTTTATTTTTTAGTTTGAAATAAACTTCATACATAAAACAACTCTCACAAACCTGTTGACCATTTTTGTTGCAACAGGCCAAAAATAGATCCCCTTCTTCCCCTACTGTTCTAGGCCAATTCATTTTTCGATTTTGCACAAGTCCAGGAATTTCTACAGACTCTGCAAGTCTGTTTCTACGGATTCTACAAAGAAGATTTTTTTACAAACTCTGCAGGTGAGTCTTTCGGCACATAAAGAACCAGTTCAAAGAGTGCAGGGTTTTGTAAAGCTTCTTCGGACTCTTGTCTAAAAATTCACAAGGAAGGTTAGCATTTTTGAACCATTGAACAGGTTCAATGCCTTGGTTCAACACCTAAGTTCATCGCTTCAGTTCAAAGCCTTCGTTCAATCAGCAAAGTTCATCGCTTTGGTTCATCGGCTTGGTTCAACATGTTGGTTCAACGTTGTGGTTCAATCGGCAAGGTTTAACGCTTTGATTCAACTACAAAAGTTCATCAACAAAGTTCAATGCAAAGTTCATCGGCAAGTTCAATCAAATGGTTCAGTTCGTCGACTTGGTTTAACGCTTTAGTTCATCGCGTTGGTTTAATCGGCAAGGTTCAACGCTTCAGTTCAACTACAAAAGTTCATCGGCAAAGTTCAAAGGCTCAACTCAATTCAAACAGTTCAACGAACTTGGTTCAATGCTCAGTTCAAAGCCTTGGTTCAACAACCGCTTGAACCATTGAACCGGTTCAATCAATTAGTTCAATGGTTGGTTCAAAGGAGCGATTCAATGCAAAAAGTCAAGAGAGCCTCCCGAAGGACAAGTGCCCTTGTGGACGGCACTTGGTCGACAAAAGCACCCTTCGAAAGTGTTGATTACAAGAATCTTGAAGTGCACTTTTTAAAGGCCAATTCTTGCAGACTTTTTGTCTGAGGGAAAAAACCCGCAGAAAAAGCCGAAGAGACAAAGGCCGTCGAAGGCCCTCGAAGGGCAGGTGCCCTTGCGGGGGGCTCTCGGCTACCAAATGAAGGGCATTTCTCCAAACCCGAAGGGATACTTCCCCTTCAGGAGGGTCCGAAACAAAAGGCCAAATTAGAGGAAAAGGCCCGAAGGAATTTACTAAGGACAGTGACGGGTCCATGAATGTCATTTTTACAACAGAGAAATAGCCATTTGAGTGCCAACAAAGAGCCCAAAGAACAAAGAGAGAAAAGAGCCAAGGAACCAGAAGAGTCAAGGCAGGGAAAGGATAAAAGTGCCAAGTGTAGGAACAAGAAAATAGTCCAAGTGGTGAAGGGAGGTGTCAATTCGAGAAGTTACTACAAAAGGTGATACAGTGTCAACAAATTGATCATTAGGAGGTGCAAATGGCTAATAGCGCGACCTATTTTTCTTCATTTTGCATTAATGAGCAGACAAGATGCGTAATTGCCTTGAAGGAGCGGTCTTGTAAACAGACAAATGGTGCAGCCCATAATTTCTCATATGATGTTTAAGCAGCTTGCTCTTCCCAATGATCAGAATGCACATGGGTCATTTGTAAAAAGGGTGCCAAAGGGCCTCCTTCCTTCCTCTATATATTGCAAACTTCTCATTTGAAAAAATATTTTTCACATTTGTAAGGTGAAGCCCTAGCAAATTTTCACCTGGAATCAATACAATGCATTTTTACCTCTATTCTGGTTAGATATCTCTGTGTATGTCTGAGTGTTAGTCATGTGTTTAGTCATTGCTTCCTAATGCTTTCACAGGGTTGAAACCAATGCATCTGGTATCTATAAGGCGCCATTCCTGTAGGTGACAAGAAGAGTCCCCTTCAGCTTCGCCAGTCCCACAGGCGAGAGGGGAGTTTCCATTTTGACGTGTGGAAGGCAAGAGCTAGGTGTCTTGCCCCGGGTGCAATCCACTGCATCAACAAAACCCACACACCGAAACCTAGGCAATCCATACAATCAAAACCTAGCATATTAGATCTAAAATTTCATTGTTGCATAATGAAAGAACATTGTTTTGAAACACTAAACTTAGAAAATTGTAATATCATATTTTCATTCTTTTTCTCATAGATCATTCATTTCATGAACAAGCACTCAAATACTTTCAAAACTTATTTCTATCTTGCATGTGTGAAAATAGTTTTCTGAATTCTTAGTAGTTTTAATTGCTAGGGGCTTGGATTTGATTCCATTTGCACATTAGGAAAGCATAAATTGCATAGTAGTGTCTCATTTTATTTGCATGATAAAGGAATAAAAAAGATAGCTTAGTTCATTTAACTTGCATTAGGCAAATCATCTCACAACCAAAGAAAAACTAGAAAAATCAACACTTGCATACTTCTTCTAAAAATTTAGATTTAGATTTGCATGTACTAAAAACATTGGAAAAGAACAAAAACAAACATTATTCCTTCATTTATTGTCAATTATCTATTATGTTATTGCTTTCAGTACTTCATTTTTAGTAAGTAGAGTAACTCACTTTCTTTTACAAAAACATTGCCAAAACATCTCCAAACATCCCAAAAAGCCTTGTCAGTAAGAGCACAAACCTTCAAATCTTAATTCAAACACATAGAACAAGAAGTACATCATTCCAACAACATTTTCCAGACAATCTCTTATGCTTCAAACATTTGCAACAACTTTTATTTCCTTCTTTGCATGACACTTCCCAAACACCCTTATCTCATTAGAGTCAGTCTCTTCGCCAGTGTTAAATCTCATTTTCCCACTAGCAATTTACAAAGTGACACTAGCACAAAACTATTATGTTCCACCCCCTTTCCACACCTCATTGTCAACTCTCTTAATGCTCTAGATGAGCAATAACACATTCTTGAGTCTCTAAAAGTTATCCCACCTCATTTGCAATGTTGTCAGTACAACGTTATCCAATCTTAGCCATTCACCTCCCCTTTTCATTCCTCCTCAAGACTACCCTCATCACATTTTCATTCACTTTGTGTATGACATTGATAGGGCATAGCCAACGTAATAGGGACAATCATATCCTTGGAGTCATCCAACCAAACCACACCCACCTCATTATTCCTACCATTGATCAGGAACTTCATTACCTTGTCATCACCACTACAAAGGGATCTTGTTGTCTCATATCTTCCTAATTAGACACCCTCAACAAATAATGTGACATTAAATAACTCTTCTGGTACCATCACAAGCATCCCTTACCACTAGTCATCCAAAACCCCATTCCTTAGCCTAACCAACCCAACTTGTAGATTCTACCTATCCATTTATCCATTACATAGGTTGTCTTGGCCAGACCCTGGGAAGTCAAGTGCACAAGTTAGCAAGTTATTTTACGCATGTAAAATACCTACTATAGGCATTAGGTTAATAATTGATCGGATCTACAAGAAATGAAGCTATGAAACACAGATCTAATAACTAATAAGTCATCATTGTTACACAAACAAAACCAAGAGAAAATTCTTAGTTCAAGATGACCTTGTGATGATAATGGGAAGTGGTTTGGTAGCAATGCTTCTTAGACCAACCACCCATAAAGAGGGGCAACAAAGTATATATAGACAAGATAGATCTCATGCTAAAATAAGTTACTGATCAGCTGGGTATGGTTGCTCTAATTTTGTTGTTATAGACAATCCTCAGGTTGCAGCGGCAGACCAAATCTGCTCAAGACCAGATCTTGTAATAAAATTAGCCAATGTTGGGTTGTGTATGGCTTCTCTAATGTTGAAATTGCATACAAACCTCAAATAGGATAAGTAGACTAGATTTCCTTGAAACCAGATCTAATAATAAAATGTTGTTATTGGGTTATGAATGACAAAGCAGAAAACAATAAACTTGAAATAGAAAATGTAATCAACAATTTGACAACAAAATTTGCACCATAAAAATTTGAATAGATCTGGACACGAAGAGCTCTGTGTGGCAAATAAACATTAAGTGTATTGAACACCAGAGATTGAAACTAGTACCCAGAATAGGATTAGTGAACATAAAATTGAAATTTTAAAATCAGAAAGAAAAAAAAATTTAGAGATGGAGAAGACCCGATATGATTTCTATTTCTAAATGCTTATTTAGATCAGATAAATATATATATTTATAGGCTAAATATCTTACATAAACATTTAATGTTCCCATATCACTCCCCATCCCTAGCCCCCACCCCTCCCCCCTAACCCCCTAACCCCCTGAGCCTCCAACAATCATCTTATTTCTAATTTAATTCTATGTATGATTTCACTAATTCCACTAATGCACATTCCTATAGATTTGAATGAATTATTACAAATAATTTTAGTTAAAATACTAACTACAATGGATAAGAGATGAGGCAAAATGGACTCGATGAGCAGATCAATGGCTAAGGCAATGATGGACTTCAAAGGTGCCAAGATAATATCACATACTCGTATTTAGGTAGATCATGGGTGTAGGTCTTACAAGCCAAAGGGAATGAGACACCCACACCATGGACTCGATTAGGGGAGGAAGAAGCAGTTTACACCTGTAAATACCTCTACGGTATGGAGCCTGCGAACATACTACAAGGGCCAACAAAGACTTTGGGGATCCGAAAAGGACTCATGGATAGAAGTGTCAACTCAACACAAACATACAAGATTTGCAATAGAGCGGTGGGGATGGCCATGTCATATGGAATGGAAGGTAAAAATAACCATAGCTATATTTATATGGATGATGTTGAAGTGTTTGACAAAATAAAAAATGCAGAGGTCTGGCAGCAACCAGAGGACAAAAGATATTTTTCAGAAACAAATTAGATCCATAACACATTATACACTTTGCCTCTGGGTAAACCCATCAGAACATGTATTGGATCTAAAAAAACATATTGAGAAATCCATAGGGATCCCAACACCAATCCAATGTCTTATCTACAATGGCAAAAATCTGGGAAATACAAATGCATTGTCTGCCTATGGAATAATCAAAGACTCCCTAGTATCCTTAACTATGCAGCTGAGAGGTGGGGCGGTTGGTAATGGGAAGACACCTATGTTGTCCTACAAAGATACTACAACTTCTTCCAGAGCAAAGGGGTCATACAAGAATGTTGTAAACTAGAAGGCAATCAAAACACTTCAAAAACCCATCCCTTAAGCCAGTGCTTATATAGTGGAACAGGTAGAGTTGGTTCCAACTGTGGATATAACAACGAAAGATGTTATAGAATAGAAAGAAAATATTGAGTAGGAGGAAGTTATATGCAGATTCAATGACTTTTGGTGAACCATTGAGGCATTATTCCAATGGATGCACACGACCTCGACAAAGTAATATGAAATCTCTCTCTATTCCAAGGGTTTTTTTGTTGTACATTTTTTTGATGAGGAAGCTTATCAGAGAGTTTTTTTAGATGGACCATGGTTTTGGGGCTTAGCTAGTCTATACCTCACTCCATGAATTCCAAGATTTGTCTCGAACTCACACTCAGTCATGGTTATGCCAATTTGGTTACGACTTCCTAACCTACCTATATATTTTATAAGTTCTTATAAAAGTATAGGGGATAATTTGGGCAAGTTTGTCAAAGCAGATACTAAGAGAACACAAGCTGGTTTATGCATATATGCACGTATATCTATGGAAATGGACCTCAGTAAAGGTTTACCTGACAAAATTATCATCATATGTGGAAAAACACATTGTACCCAGTCCTTAGATTTTGAGAATACAACATTCTATTGCCATATATGTAAGCTTACTCGGCATATCTAGGGTACTTGTCCACAGGGAAGATATGCACCAACAAATAAGACAGAGATGAAACCTAATTATAAATAGTGGGCCATGCTCGCACAAGAGGAAGACAAGGTTGCTGAGGAGGAACATGAAGTGGAATGTCATAATAGAATAGAGACAAAGGAGCAAAAAATCAGTGATTGAAACATACACACAAAGGAAATTGCTACCTCAGGAGGGGAAAAAAGAAAGAATGAGAATCAAACCATGGGTACTGAATTGGTTGGGTCAATACTAGGAGGAATGAAGAGAGCTCATGAATCTGAGAATTCTAATTAAAATAAATAATTAGTGATCTACACAAACCTGAATCAAATGGCAAAAACTTCTCATACAAACAATCAAAATACAGTTTTACAAATAGTCAGTGCAGAGCCACCACTCGAGGTGTGGAAGGAGGTTTAAAAAAGAAAGGTAAAAAGGGTAAGATTGAAGATTACATGGGATCTCCTTCAAATATGAATATAAGTCTCTGATGGTAGGCTTGTTGTTTGCTTGGTCTTAGCCTTGGGGTTGTTCTTTGTACTTATTTTCTTCTGGGTCATGGCATTTTTTACCTGGTTTGTTGTATTTTTTCAATATTAATATATGGTTGGGGGCCAACCAAAACCCCGTATCTATCTATAAAAAATAATAACTACAATGTATTTTCTCATCAACATTGCATAAGGATTAGTAATGTCACAAAGATCTCCTATCAAGGCATCACTAACATCTTAGCTAAAAATTTTGATCCTTGGTTGAAACACTTTGAATTATGTAATATTTGTTGATTTAGTATAAGAAGGGCATCACCAAAAAATTAGCTAATCTTCTTAGCAGTATTCCTTTACAAGTGCTTAGCATCTAGGATGCTCAACGTACAACCTATGATGAATAGAAATACCTTCACTCTAGAAATAAGTTGTTGATGTTGCAAATGTCTCCCATTGATTGTTAGCTCATCTATGTACCTAAACAGGGTATTAAAATAATTATTTGTACTCTTATCTTTTATAGCTACATTATATAAGTCATAATAAAACTATCTATCAAGATGCTCCAATTCAAATTTCAAATCATTTGGACATAGTACAACCTAGTTATGGCCAAAAAAATGTCTTAATGATTTCATTGCATTTGAGGGGTCAAACAAAGGAATTTTCACTTGAAACATGGAGGTCACATTGGGGAGTTTGGGAGGATGACATAGTTTGAATTTGAAAGAATTTATGACCATTTTAATGACATTTTTTGGTCATGACTCATCCATTTCAAACCACTCCTACTATTTCCTTCTAAAAATCATAATTTGCAAATTTTAGACCTTTTGACGATTTCTGGCCTCTTAACAAAGATCAATGTTAAAATTTAATTAGATAATAATCTGTCAAATGAGACGATCATATAATTGATGGTTTATTTTTTTAGTTCCCACTATTTAATTTGGATAATCAATGTATAGAAAAGAATACGGTTCATTACACGTTTGATTTAAATTGCATATTTTTTTTTAATAATTCTAAAATTGAACATTTCAGTTCAAATATAAAAGTACCTACAATAAATCTATTTGCACATTGGAACATATGTTAGATAGGTCCATTAGAATAAACAATGTATTTGGTATTTTATTTAAATGACAATGATTTATATTATTTTATATTTGAGATATTTTTCACTATATGGAATATTTCAATACTCTAGCAATGAATGACTATTTTTCATGAATAGTCATTTCTTCCATGACCTTTCATTCATGTACATTGGTAATAATCACAGGTTGTGTACATTGGTAATAATCACAAGGAAAGGGGACTAAGAATGCATTATTAGTCACTTGGTTAAATCATAAGCTAAGAATGCATTTTTCATTCCATTCTTATAATAAAACAAGTGTTCTCACAAAATTTAATTAGCAATTTAATATACAAGATAATAAAACCCTAGATGCATTCCTCCTTTCACTCATGTTCATTGGTGATAATCAAAAGGCAAAGGAACCCACAAAGCACACAAGCACCTACAAGTGATGCCAACACTGGGGGAGGAGAATGTTAACACATCAAGCATAGGGCTTGCACCCAAAAAATATTTCTAGATCAACAAAGCTACGAAAGCTCCAATAACTTAAAATTATAATGTTGGGTAAGAAATATCTCATGTTGTTAATTATTAAAGTTATTAATTAGCTATTAGTTAAACATTAACTAATGGTTGGTTATCAACCTTCCCAACTAATGTAACTTATTTTATGTTTAGTAAAAGGAAAATACACACAAGTGTGGAAGTGTGACATATGCCTTCCATTTCTCTTCATTTTTTCAGTGTTTATATCTGCTAACATTGGTATCAAATCCACTCTTTGGGAAAGCCCTAGGAGAAGGTATGAAAAACAAATTGTAGAGTTTGATAAATCCCTAGGAAGAAGGGTACAAACTACACACAATGAATTGGAGAGGTCAAGTTACAAGATTTGAGGCATTTGCCATGATAGGACATTTGCCTTGGCAAAGGAAGAACAAATATACAAAGTCGTGTCGTGGTAAAGGAAGAACAAATACAAATTCATGATTTACAGATTATCATGATTTCTAGAATAACAACATCAAGCTAAGGCAAGCTCAAAATGTAACACCAACATATCAAACAATAATGCAATGCAGGCGTTGAATCAGATGTATAAACCAAATCAATTCATGAGAGTAGGGAGAAAGGCCTAGACATTATGATTTCCATCCCAATCATGAGTTTCATGGTATTTATGGCATGCAATTTGTAGACATAAGTTGTGATTTATAGATTAGAATAATTGCATTATGGCACAACCAGATCAGACTAGATCGTGAAATGAAAAAGCACTTATTTACTATCACAACATGTTGTTAGGGCACAAGTTTGCACATAGAAAAATTCATGATAGTTACTTGTAAAGAACATAATGAATATCAAAACATGTCATTGGGCACAAGTTTGCACACAAAAATCATGAGTTTGTAGGGTTTTTGTTTTATAGATGTTGCACCTTTCTTTTTCATTGATATCCATGTTGGAGGACAAATATTATGTAAAATGACCAATTTAAGAATTTAGATATGCTCGAAGCACATAAATTAATTGACCAAAATGACAATTTTTGAACCCATAAGAATTTTAACAATTGTGGAATATCATGATTGTGATATAATCATTCTCAACACTAAAGCAAGCCCTATTACAAATTTTGTTGATTATGATAGGGGTCATAAGGAGGCATTATTGTTGAAGTTATTTATGTCATATGATACGATTCTCGAGGTCTGGAATGCCACTAAGACAAGTGTGCATTGAATCAATATGGAAAAAAAAATCAAAATTCAAAGAAAAGTCGGCTCCTATACCTAAAGAATTCACTATTTTCTACAAATATGAATGAAGGTGGATCCCTATCAAAACATATTCAAATAAAATATCTCCGAGGCCAACTCATGGCTATAAACAAAAAAGTAGATGATGATGACTTGGTTACTCTTGTTTTAAAGAACACGATGCCCTCCTATGACTCATTTGTGAAGATTTTATACTTGATGGAAAAAAACTACACGTTGACCTTTGATCATTCAATTCTTATTTGCTGAAAAAGGAATACAAACAGACAAGTAAATGAGAATTGTGGTGGACAAATAGAGTGTGCATTTGTTGCTAAGTTAAAGGGGAAGTCAACCCTGGTGATTCATCTTCCAAGTAGCAGGTAAATTACTTTTACCGTCATAAGGTTAGGCATATCAAAAAGGATTGTTGGAAGTGACAATATGCTCTTTCCCAACAAAGTAGTCACATGGAAAATGTGGCAATAGTTGAAGAAGAACAAAATTTTGAGGAAAGAGTATACCCTTTGTGGCATCATACTTGCTACCAATTGTTGGGTTATTGAGTTTGGTGTATCTAGACATTTTATATGTCAAAAGGACTAGAATTCCACATTTGATGCAAATACAAATATTTTTTATGTAATTTTATTAGATGATGATGAGTCGTTGTAGAGGGGATAGAAGATATTCACATAATATTGAATAATGTTGAAAAAAAATAGTAATGAATGTTAGGTACGTTCCTAGCATAAATAAATACCTCACCTATCATCAATTAACAAAAAATTCCAACATTATTGTAAATTTATCTGAGAAACCATGTATTGTGTCTAACTTGAAATAAGATAGAATAATTGCATTAAGCATTGGGCAAGGTGGCTTGTTTAGGCTTGTTGACCCTACCACAATCAACTTAAATACACATGTGGAGAGAGACTTCAATGTACAGGGTGTGTAGGAGACTTCAATGAAAGTTGACAGTACCTTGGACAAGTACAAGGCTCATCTTGTTGCATAAGGCTTTTCCCAACAAGAGGGAATATAAGAAAAGATGGTTTTTTATCCTACTACAGAATTGGTTTTTACTCCCTCTATGAAGATGGTCACACTTTGGTTGCTTCTCTTCATAACAACATAGTTTGGTATCTTGAACAAAGATTTGATTGAACAAGGAGGTCCACATGATGTGCCGTGAAGTTTTTCAAGTACCTAGTAGTGATAATCTAGTTTGTAGGCTGATTAAGACCCTATATAGGCTTAAGCAAGCTCCACAAGCTAGGAATATTATAAATCGAAACAAATATAAAAAATTACTTGCTTCAATTCAATTTATATCATGCTTGAAATAGCAGATATGATTTTTGTATTCATAAAAATGTTAAATAAGGAAGCAATCTTGAAGTGAAAATAATTGATAACAATAAAAAATAATCAAGCACCATTCATAAAACCAACAAGAAATATAATTAAAGACAATTTCAATGACAATCATCTTAACATTTTACAAACCTTGCTATTGATTCCTCCTAGTAGGCCATTTGAAATTTTTCCTTGAGAGAATATTGTTTCAGCCATCAAATACTCATAGTGGAATGGGACTAGTAGCCCAGCCATGTACACAGTGCATTGTTTATGGCTATAGAACATTTTGAAGCTTAGATCAATGATCAGTAAAATGTGCACCAAATATAAGAACTATAATAAAATAAACAGAGACAATAGTCTTTCAAACCAGCTAACACACTTCACAGTTTCATTAATTCACTCAAATTTTCCTCTCATTGTTGCTAATCCCAAAAAACAAATCGAGCAATCTTTTGTTTCAAGTGTAACTTTCAAAACACAAGCTCAAGTGGAAATCCCCTTGCCATTATTGCTTCAATAGATCTTAAGGGAGAATTCCTAATACTTTGTCATTACTGAGCAGGACTCTTCATAAATACTCAATGTTGTGCCACTTATGAAATAATGGATGTGAAAGAAAATCAATTTAGGTAGTTGTTTTAAATAGTTTCCGTACACACTATGTATAATGTTGTCAGCAAAGCTTTATTTTTTCTAAAAGTTAAAGGTACTTATAAAAAATAAAGCTTTGATGCCAACATCATACATAGTGTGTATGCAAACTATTAAAAACAACTACCTAAATTGATTTTCTTTCACATCCATTATTTCATAAGTGACACAACATTGAGTATTTATAGAAAGTCCTACTCAGTAATTACAAAGTATTAGGAATTCTCCCTTAAGCCCTGTTGAAGCAATAACAGCAATGGGATTTCCACTTGAGCTTTTGTTTTGAAAGTTACACTTGAAACAAAAGGTTGCTCGCTTTATTTTTTGGGATTAGTAATAATGACAAAGTATTAGGAATTCTCCAAAAGCCCTATTAAATAAAAATGACAAGGGAATTTCATGTGTATATGCACGTGTGCATGTGCACATGTGTGAAAACATGACCATGAGAAAAAATAGTGTGGCTAAGGCAAGTTCCTTATTGATATGCTAAGTTTGTCAAGTTCAAAAATATACAAGTTAGCCTTGAAAATAACGAGCTTAAATTTTGATAAAACATTCCACATGGCTGCAAAAGCAAGCTTTCCACAAAAGCTACTTAACTTTTGACATACATACGTATGATCTTTGAACCAGCCTAAAAATAGCCTTTTCAATGTGTTACTTATATAACATCATGTCTTTCAAAATCAAAAAATGTTTTAATAGCATTAATTGCATATCAGGTATGATGAGCCCCAGACTAAAGACAAATGAAGTCCAATGGACTTATCTCATGTATCATGTGTTGCATCCTTGGTGGCCCAATTGGTATTTTTGGATGTGCCACAGGCCTGCATATGGGAACAAAATTCACTTCAACCTAGGTATTCTATGTGTCAAAGATTTCAGCTTGGGTTGCTTAATGCTTAAGGGCTTAATGAGGCATGTTTGAAATTTGCATGGCATATGCATAGCATTTTCTTTGGACATGGGAAAATCAGATTCTCGATAGTTTCCATCCTCCAATTCTCCATGAAAAAATTTAGTGGCTCTTTTAAAATTTGTGGATCAAACATTAGAGCCAACAAGTTTCCCTTTCGTTTGTTGAGTAGCTGGGAGACGCATAATCTAGTTTGTGGGGAAGGCTTCAGTTGATATCATTTTAAGTTCATCAAAAGAGGCAGGGGAACTGCTAGAGGGATAACTAAGACGGATTTGTGATCCCTCTAGGATGGGTTTGTGTTTGGAAGGCGATTATAGAATGGAAGATAAGGTATTCTAACATTCTGGGTCACTGCAAAAAATTCATTATGAGACTTATCGTGCATGTAGGGAAAGAGGGATAAAGGTGCGAGATTAGCTCTCATTTGACTTCCCAAACTTCAATTATTGATCATTAACTTCTCTTGCTGGGTATGAGGGGACATACTTGTGTCAAGGTGGGATTGAATACATGATGATGTTTCATGTTGGAGATTACGTATTATTGCTGGCTATTGTTCTCATTCTTGATTTTTAGTTTTTTGCTCATTACGAACCTATTTAGCCTGGCAGATGGCCTGATAGAGTTGTGTTTTCTTGACTTTATTAAACTTTAAGGGGTTTGGGAGATGGAGAGCTGCATTTGCATTTGTGTTAGAGTATGGTCTAATTAATAGCAAGTGTTTTTATTCTAGGGCTCCTACTTGGTGCCATTACTGAGTTGTGAAAGCATGAGCATTTTAGCATTGTAATTTTGATTTGATCCACTGATATGACTACACTTCCTAGAAATCTTGGAATGGCTTATATAATCTAAAGCTTAGATTTGAGACAGCCCCCTTTGTGCCTTTCAAATCGTTTGCATAAAAGACATCCCGCATATGGATTTTGGCATTTAAGAGAGGCAATTGAATAAAATTTATTGAAAAGCTAAAATGGATTAATTGTGTAATCCATTTCTTAAAATCTCATCATTGTACCTGTTGACTCTTACCCATTAACCTCTCCATCTTTGAAAACCTACCATTTAGCCGACCTTCCATGAGCCCCATTGATTCCTGGATTTATGAAAACAAATTTTTGTGTTGGAGCAGTAATTGCTTTAAAGATGTATATACTACCACTTTAGTGATTGGTGCAGTTACCACATTTAAACATTAAGGAATATCCCAATTTGGAGATCACATGGTCATTTCGCTCATCATCCATGCATTCCTTTCTATCCTTCGTTGACAATCGACCAGGCTGGATGCATTTCTTCATTATCGGTCGTGACATGGTGTGCTATGTGTATTAGAGTTGGGAACAGAAAACATCAAATTTATTTGAGATGAGTGAACTACAATGGCATGGGAATCTCCTATTACAATGTGGTTGATGTTTGCCAATTTCCCCAGAAAACATGCAATTTATTTGAGAGGAGTGAAATACAATGGCATGGGAACCTCCTACTACGACATGGTTGATGTTTGCCAATTTATCCAATTGAATACCTTGGCTTTTTGCTTGGAGTTTAGCATATTTGGTGGTATAGGTGTCGATCTCATGCAAGTAGTTCATCGTATCCTTCTCGGTAACTATTTACGATCCCTCCAATACCTACGATTCACTGGTTGCCTTTTGAGGTTCCATGGAAATTTAATTAAAATATCCAACATGGGGTGGGTCTCATTTGGCCTTACTTTTCATTCTAATGTGGTTGTTTATAATTGTAATGTCCCTTTTTCCGAGTGATCATCCACTAGGGCCATCTAGCTTATTTTTTTCCCATAGATTATGATCAAAAAATTTAAGGGAGTAAAATTAAATTAATTATTTATAAAGTTGTCTAAATAAATTAAATCATAAGAATAACTTTATTTTAATTAATTTAATTAAAGTGATAAATAAATAATAATAAATATTATAAAGTCACTTTATTAAATATTATGAAATCACTTTATTAAATAAAGTGTTCTTCTAGAAGTTTGAGAAAGTTACATTGGATTCTTCTAGAAGAGTCCGCTGAGCCCTTAAAAAGAGATGAGAGCAAGTCATTTGGACATCTTTGTTTTGACATCTTTTATCAGATTTTTCTAGGAGAACTTGTGTTTGCAGGTTCAACATGCCCTAAGAGGAAAACCTTTGGATAGAACAATTGTGTGGACGAAAACCCATTCAGCGTTTTTGGGTGGTGGATTCTTTTTAGGATTCACAATTGAGCTTATTGATCAGTTTGGAGATTTGGTGCTTCATGGAATAAGTTATTGCAGAATTCTGAGGAGCAGATTTCTATATCAAATATTTAGATCATATTTGAAGAAGGATTTGTCAGTGAGTTTTGGAGACATTTACTAGGGTTTGGCCCTAAGGTTTGAGCGCTACCTTCTAGGATTGGAACGACCTCATCCTTGAGGTGATTTGTGGAGATTATTGGTTGCTAGGGTTTGGAAAGTATATTCAGTTTGGAACAATAGTAGATCAGTCCTCTTCTGGCATTGTTGAAGATTGTAAATTGGTACATGTGGCTATGGTTTCATCTTTCATTTGGAGCGCCTACCTTTGGAGGAGATTTTGGTGTTTTTGTTGCAACCAATCGACATCATTAACATCATTCTTGGAGCAGCAATTATTGCAGACCTGTGCACCCACTTGATTCAGTGTTTTTGGTGTTATGGAGATTCATTGCCATAGAGTTTCAAACCCTAAGCTTGAATGCCACCCCTTGGAGGTTCCTTTTCATCATTCGAAGGTCGAATTTGCATGTAAATTGGTATGTACAAGACCTATGTTTTATAGCAGGCCATAGTTGGGCATGTTTGGCATGTTTGCCCATGGTATTTGATGTATTTGGAGATTGCATATTTCTGATATTGTAACAACAGACTTTTGGTCTGAGTTTCCTATCATTTTGGTGGCATTTTGGTATTGAATCATTGTGTAATTCAACTATAATTTTGGCACATGTATTGGCATGATTTTTATTATGTTTTAGCATGTTAAGTAACTGTTATAAGTGTTTGATGACGTCTAAAATAGAAAATCAGAACTGCAGAAACTAGGGTTTTGAATCAAATTCAAAAATCAAAAAATTAGGGCAAAAATTAGAACCCTAAAATTAGATAAAATAACAAATATCTTATGTGGGATATTTCATTGATATCAGAGCCTTGATCTTGCAAGCCTAAAGGGTTTAAAGTGTTCATATGCAGCCACACGAAGTTGGACCACATATGTACTATACCCGTAGAAGAGCAAATCAGCAAGGTAATCCAAAAGAAGAAAATCCATTTGCAGGTACAAAACAGAGAATGGAGAGAGGTATAAGTGGAAGTCCTAGGAGACATGATCAACAAAACATGGAAGACTTATTGCACACTTTTGCCCAAAAACAACAAATGTTGCAAGCATTTCAACAACAATTAGTTACAGTGATTGGATAGTTGAGGGTAAATCAACATGCCCTAAGAGAGAACAGTTGTGCAGGGAATAACAATGCAAGTAGAACGACTGTGAACATAAGATTGCAATAAGGGGAGATTAGTATGGTGTTAGTGAATGAAATCAAATCCAAACAAAGAACACAGTAAGCTAACACCCTGAGTCTCTCTCAAAGGGGGAGCATATTAACAAAACCAAATGAGAAACACAACTAGAATGCAAAGACAAAGAAATCCTTCACCTTCCTTGGATGCTCCAAATAGCTTGTTCAAGTGGCTTGCTCGGCTTGTGCTCAATGAGTCTGCATCAAAGGAGGCTTGGCTATCTCCTCTTCTCCTTGGCACCTTTGTGATGGCTTTGGGTTTGGCTTGGCTTAACAATTTGGCATTATAACACTAATTGCAATGGCTTTTGGAATTATTTGTGCATTATAAGTTTACACTAAGATAGATTAGAAATGATGTTCATGACTCTTCTATTTATAGATTTTCAAAATAGTTCAGGATCAACCATGACTGTCCATTTCAAGATTGAGATATGTGGCTATGAAAATCCAATTATGTAATTAAATCTGTAAATATCCCCATGAATATTTGGGATAAGGAGGCATTAAAGAGGCATGGGAGACCTATAATCTTGATATTTTGTACATTTATGGCCTAGGGATGCCCTCCCAAAAAATGATGTCATTTGATGATGTAGTTATTCAATATCAATTTCCAAAAAAAAATATTCAACAAGTTTCATGGAAAATTAACTTAAACTCTTGATTTGGTTAATTAGCCTTAAACATGATTAGTTAACTTTGATGTCAACCTTGGCAATTTGTGCACAAATTAATCAAATCGGTCAAAATGTCATATTATTGGCTCGAAATTTGACTAGATTGGAATTGGAAGTCGATGTTAGATGCATTGGAACCGTATTCCCATTTATGATGTTTCCAACGCAAAATAACAAAGGCACGTGTCTTATGCAATAAATTTGGTAGAAAAGAGCAATCCAGAGCACCTAGATACGAAAATGTCATTTTGACTCAAAGTGATTTGATTAAAGTTAGTTGGTTCATAAAATGCATTGCCCCATTTAGGGATATATTGGCCAAAATTAGCACTTGAATACGACAGTTTCAAAGCTTTCAATGTGTTTTAGTGTGTTTAAGCCAAATTGTGCATTTTGGTATAAATTGATCAAAAACCTAGTTGAAAGTCATCGGTGGACAAGTTTAGGTGTCTACAACTACCAATGGCGGTAGAACAGTTACTACGATGTCGGATAGGCCACTTCATCCTAAATTTGTGTAAAGAAGAGAAGAAGTATCTGAAGAGGAAGAAGAAGATACTCACATAATTGATGATGTGATGGTTGCCTATGATGAGTACCAAACACTTACAACAGAGGTGAGGACTGAAATCACCTTGAATCAATTTATGAATCGACGGAAGGATAGAAGAAAGTCAAGTAAGAGAGGAAACCTAAGAAGCAACATAAGGAGTACAAAGAAGCTATGAACAAGATTCCTCTTCCTAACTTGGATGGTAGTGGTAAGACGTGCTAGAGCTTGGGTACACAAATTGGATACATTCTTGAGACTTAAGCCCATGCCAGAAGAAGATGCAATTCAATTTGCAACTATGCATCTGGAGGGAGTAGCTTATGATTGGTGGCATCATGGACTTGTAACATAAAACCATGCAATGATCCATTCTTATGAGGAGTTCACAAATAAACTCGTGACTAAGTTTGATAGGAAATATGTAGAAATTTATTATAGAGACTTGGCACAAATGAGACAAATTCGGCATGTGGATTCTTACATCAACGAGTTCCAAAAGGTTGCTATTATGGTTCCTGATATGTCAGAAAAAAGAGTGACAATGTTGTTTGTAAAGGGTTTGAATGATAAGTTAAAGGCTTTGGTAAAGGCTCATAAGCCTAATACTCTAAATGATGCAATTCATCTAGCACTTGATCTTGACACATCACCTCCTTCATTTCAGCCCCAAAAGAAGAGCTTCAAGCATGAAAAATCATATCAGCACCAACAAAGATCGATATTGAGACAAAGAATGATCTTCGCAAAAAAAAAAGTTATGTTTTTCTTGTAGAGAACCATAGGAACCCAGTCATAGGTATCTTGGAAAAATTAAAGTGCATTACATAGAGGTTATTGATGATGAGGATGACACTAGTTCAAAAAGTGAACATGGACAATCAACACCACATATTGAAAGTGATGGTAACAAAGGGATTAGGATCACTTATCTTTCAGGCGCTCCAAGGTATAACCCATTCCTATTTGAAGGCATCTTGTTTGGGTGTAAGGTCATGACACTTCTTAAAAGTGGAGCTACTCGTAACTACATTGTTGAGAGTTTGATTGTTAAGAGAGGATTACACAGTGATGATTTCGAGTGCTTTGATGCGACTATAGCAGGTGGATTAACTATTCCATGCAAGAAAAAAATCAAAAAACTTAGCATTCTATTTGGTGATTATACACTTTGTGATGACTTCTATGTTCTTGGGATGTAATGGCTACATTCACTTCATAGAGTCATTCAAGACTTGCAAACCATGTAATTGAGTTTCCAACATGAAGGAAAACAAGTCACAATGAAAACACTCAAGTACACATTGCCACACCAAATTACCACTAAGAGTATGAGAGTTATGGACAAAGAAACATTTCATGAGGACAACAAAATCATGATGGAGAATTGCACATATTTGGGAAATTAGCTGGATATTTGAGGAGGATTGTGGCACTTATGGCAAGAAGGTTGCAAAAACTCTCTTTTTCAAACCTTGAGCAACATGGTATAGCACATGAAGAACCACACCAAGGGCCTAGATTGATTTGGGATCCGGGAATTGGTTGGTATGTTTGAGTCTAATGTAGATTTGATATATGTGATTGCTTGAGGGCAAGCAATCCCAAGGTGGGAGGAATGTAATGTCCCTTTTTTCCGAGTGATCATCCAGCAGGGCCATCTAGCCTATTTTATTCCCATAGGCTATGTCATGCATTTTAAGAGGATAAAATTAAATTAATTATTTATAAAGTTGTCTAAATAAATTAAATCATAAGGATAACTTTATTTTAATTAATTTAATTAAAGTGACAAATAAAAAATATTATAAAGTCACTTTATTAAATAAAGTGTTCTTCTAGAAGCTTAAGGGGGTTACATTGGATTCTTCTAGAAGACTCAATTGAACCTTTAAAAAGAGATGAGAGCAAGTCATTTGGACATCTTGGTTTTGACATCTTCTATTTGATTTTTTTGGGACAATTTGTGTTTGCAAGTTCAGCATGCCATAGGACAAAACCCCTTCGGTAGAACGGTTGTGTGGACGAAAACCCATTTAGCATTTTTGGGTGGATTCATTCCAGGATTCACAATTGAGCTTTATTGATTAGTTTGGAGATTTTGAGCTTCATGGAATAAGTTGTTGCAAAATTCAGAGGAGTAGATTTCTATATTAGATATTTAAATTAGACTTGAAGGATTTGTTGGCAAGTTTTGAGACGTATTGACTAGGGTTTGGCACTAGGGTTTGAGCGCCACCTTTTAGGATTGGAGTGACCTCATCTTTGAGGCGATTTGTGAAGATTATTGGCTGCTAGGGTTTGGAAAGTATATTTAGTTTGGAAAAACAACAAATCAGTCCTCTTTTGGCATTATTGAATATTGTAAATTGGTGCATGTGGCTAGGGTTTCATCTTTCATTTGGAGTGCCTACCTTTGAAAGAGATTTTTGTGGTTTTGTTGCAACCAATTGACATCATTAACATCATTCTTAGAGCAATAAATATTTCAAACCTGTGCGCCCCTTGATTCAGTCTTTTTGGTGATGTGGAGATTCATTGCCATAGGGTTTCAAACCCTAAGTTTGAGTGCCACCCCTTATAGGTTCCTTTTCATCATTTGAAGGTCAAATTTGCATGTAAATTGGTATGTATAAGCCCTATGTTTTATAACAAGCTATAACAGGGCATGTTTGGCATGTTTGCCCATGGTATTTGATGTATTTGAAGACTACATATTTAATAAATTGTAACAGACTTCTGATCTAAGTTTCCTATCATTTTGGTCGCATTTTGGTAGTGAATCATTGTGTAATTCAACTATGATTTTAGCACATGTATTGGCATGATTGTTATTATGTTTTAGCATGTTAAGTGGCTTTTCTAAGTGTTTTGATTATGTCTAAAACATAAAATTAGAACTGCAAAAATTAGAGTTTTGAATCAAATTCACAAATAAAAAAATTAGGGCAAAAATCAGAAAAAATAGAAAATATATTATGTGAGATATTTCAATAATGGTATGGGAGATTCAACTGTCAATAGATATGTAGGTCTACCATGCTTGATAAGTGAAATATGCTACCTGATTTGGAGTTGTATATTAAAACCGTGGGGCAAATTTGGACTAGAATTATGCATAGTAAAGCTTGTGTTGTACTATTGGTGTCTTTAAAAATCCCATGATTTCTTTTGAGCTATATCTTTGAGTGCATGAACAGATTATTGCTTGTCTCTATCACATAATCATATATGTTGATAATTAGAATTGTTGTTTGCCCCTATGACATAATCAAATATGTAAATAATCCCCTTTTCTCACAAGTCTCATTGCAAAGCATTGAGTTTTAATGATATGAGTGGGAAGCTACCATTCCAACCGTATTCCCATACCCTGACTCATTGGACATTACCTACTTGCCATGTATTTTTTTTGTTGCAAAAGAAATGAGCCTGTTTTAAGATGTTTGGAAATGGCAGATAAACGAGGCTTCTAATTACTTATTGTTGTGCCTAATTATTTGCCTCCAAAGAGCATCTACCTTTTTGTAACTGCCAAGCCATCTTCAAGGAAAGAGCTTTGTCCAATTTTTAAGATTAAGCCCCCCTGTTGATTTTAGACAGGGAATTTTAGCCCAAGTTTCAAGTGGGTGTTTGTGTTTTTCTTCTACTCCCAGCCATAGGAAATTCCTTTGTATTGTGATTAAATTTTTCTACTTCCGTCAGGAGAGGCAGTAGCATAGACAACGCTACCTGTAGGACAGCTTGGATTAGAAAAGTTCTACCCACAACAAATGCCATCTATTGGGCCAATGAGTGATCTTTACTTGCACTTTATTGATTGTGAGTTCACAGAGTGTTGGGGAATCATTCTAGTGATGCTGGGACCCAAAGTACATTGTTAGCAACTCTCCTCTAAACTCTAGGCATTCAATAATTTCCATCTTGTATTGACCATTTGTATTTGGAAGCAGAATACTTGATTTTTGTGTGTTCATCTCTTGTCATGAGGCCAACTCAAACTTGTGAGTAGTTTTTTCAATTTTGTATTACCCTATAATGTCCCCATTTCCAAATCATTCATGAGAAGGTATTGAAGACCTTTAGTCTACTTCCCCATAGACTAAAGGATTCCTTTTGGGGTTTTATTTTATTAATTAATTATAATTGTCCAAGTAGTTATTTTAATCATTTGCTCATATAAACAATAATTGGTTGATTAATAGAATATGTTATAATAGTGATTTTTACCACTAAGGTATTTAATTGAATTAGTTATTGAATTATTGCTTAAGAGTAATTTTAATTACTATTTATTATTTAGGCAATTATTTTATATTATTTTTGGTTTTAAAAAAATGTCGACTTGTAAGTGATGAAAGGCAAAGAGATATGCTAAAAGTTGGAAATGAGAGTTAAGAAAGAGTATTTGGTCTTCCCAAGATGGTTTGCCCCGCTTTGAAGTGTAAAAGTACATGGAAGAGTTCTCCTTTGAAGGATATGTTGAACATTGATATTGATTCTTCATTCTTGAATAAAATATTGAGATGTATGCCCAATAAGTGTTTGTAGATTTTTGGAGTTGATTATTTAACAAAACGATGTCTTTTGACGTCACTTTTGCAAAGGTGGAATTTGATTATTGCCTTAGAGTGGGGCAACTTGCTTGGTGACTTGTTTGTGTGGGTTTCAAGACTAATTTAAGGTCAAATTGACCTAGTTTCATTGCTGAAATTAATTGATGATTATTGTTGAAGTGTGGCATTGAATTTTTATGTGATTGGACAAGATTTGCAAGGTCTTTTTAAGTGGATAGATAAATAATAAATTTTAATTTATTTATTTATATTTTTGGACAAATTTCATGAGGGTTTTGACTTCATAAATTGTGGATTTATAGCTAATATTTATTGAAATTTTTTTTCAAGTGTGGCGACTTGAATTGAAGTGAGGTTTTGTTGTTTGAAGGGGTTTAAAACCTTAGTTGAAGGGAAAAAAATATTTTTGATTTTCACATGTAGAGTTTGACCTAGGGAGACTAGGTTGGAAGAAGTTTTTGATCACCTTGAAGGCCCATAAAGGCATTGGATTTGTGTGACTATTTTTGATAAATTATTTATGATTTTGGGCAATGGTTTGACAATTATTCATCTATTGCTTTATGTGTAAAATTAGATATTTTACAACAAAGTTAAATATGATTTTCATCCACATACAAGAGGTAAAAAGGTATAAAATATCTATTTTTAATTCGTGGCTTGTTTTGGATAATTTTGAGGTGTTATCTGGTCAAGGTAATTACTGAAAATTACCTATATATTATTTGCACATTGGTGCCTAGGATTTGGAAGTATATTGCATGTTTTTTAGGCATATCTTTGATTTAGGGTTTGCTGATTTGGTTAATTTCAAAATTTAGAATTTTATGGATTTTAGGGGAAACCTATTTTTTGTTGAATTGTCCCATTTGGGGACATTACATACCTAGAGTTTAGGACTAGAGAGGCAGTATGGTCTCATTTGCAAATTGAAAGCTGTAAATTCTCTCTCCATGCAATGACGTTGAAAATATCCTATTACTATTAGTCACCTCTATCAGCGAGCTCAGGGTTTCTCCCATTAGAATGAAGAGGTATGGACAAAGTGGATCCCCCTATGAAAGGCCTTGTGTGGGTGTGGAAGTATCTTCAACTATCCCATTAATCAAAATTGTGAAGGACGACATGGTGATGCAATTGTGTATACATGTGATTATCTGCTTGTTATACTGTAAATCTTGCAATATTTCAAGATTGAGGTCTCAGTTGCCTCTGTTGAATGCTGTCGACATATCCATTTTTGTTAATTCTTCCAGATTAATTTGAGTATTTAGAGAATGAAACACCTCTTAAACAACAATTATGTTATTAGTTAATTTCCAGTTTGGACCAAAAGTTGATTAGGTTTGGGTAACATGCACCTTTTTTTACCCTATGGTCCCTAGTTGCAGCATGCATTGGATGTCATAAGCCCTAATTGCTAGGTCACAATCTTAACCCTTGTCGATTACTAACATTTTTTTAAGTTATTAATGTTTTTATTGTGCTTGTATGGTAAGTGTGTGACTTAGCAGGGCACATGGTTGGGCAAGAGCAAGTTGCATTAGTCATAATTAGGTCAATTAAGGACCTTGACTAGGTGGTGGCACTAGTAATGCAAGAATAGGTTTTAAGTTAGCAACATAGACATGATTGTTTGCCGCCTAAGATCAAATTGGGCACATAACCATTAAAGTATTTTAAGTCCTTTTTGCTTGGACCAGGTATCTAAGGTATAAGTTGAAGTCCCTAGAGCAAACATTAACATTAAAGGTTTATAGTGTGTAATTTAACATCACTAAAATTTAAGGTTTATGCCGAAGTTCATGGGTGGATCATGGAAAGAAGTAAAGGAAAATACTATTATTAGAGCCTTAAGACCACAGGGAAGGTTTGGTAAACATAATGTATAAGGGTTTGTTTTGAGCAAGTTGAGGAAGAGGGAATGTAGGATGCTAACATTGTTTTGAACATTTAGTCTCAAATGCTTGTGACATTATTATCATATATTGATCATTTATTTTGATAATGGTTATTGAGTGTTTGATTAAGTTAAAAGGAAAGTGGATAAAACATTGCATCATTTCTCCTCGCTACCTCTAAGGTTTTGACCCATCTAGAAGAACGAGGAATTCGCAGGTAGCCAAGGCATGTAGTCCTATTACTCAACCATTTCAACTTGTACATTCAATCACAAAGCAAGTTTCATGGCATGAAGAAAATTCATGAACAGTGGTGGCCTCCAGACAAATGCGATGTTAGGTAAAGCTTGGTAGATTTCCTTACATGGTTGGCATTGATCAGTTGAGAGTAGATATTAATAAGGTAAAAATTTGTTCTAATTTACTAACCTCTATTTTTGCTTGTATCTAAGGCCATAACAATAGGGGTAGTGGAAAACCTAACATTTAATTTGGTGAATTATGTATGTATGTGTATGTGTATGTGTATGTGTATGTGTATGTGTATGCATGCATGCATGTATATGTATATGTATGTATGTATGTGTATAAATGCTAGAGAAGGAATCCAGGGCACATGGTAGAGTAATGTTGGCTAGGACAAGAGGCATTACCATCGCTATTACAAGTATGCCTTTTCTATTATCTAGAATTATTGAGCATTGGTTCTTGTGGTTTCTCCCTATTAACCCTATTATGGTCTTGAGTAAATGAATTTTGTTTGACTGTACACAATTTGGCTTATATGCATTGATATGCAAATGATTGGCATATGCATAGAATTTTATAGATGCATATTTGCATTTGCTTTGTATTTTTGTTGGATTTTGAACAATCCAAGAATGGATCTATAAATTGGATGGGTTGTTTTAGTTGTTGGGATAAGATATGTACTCTTGTATGGACTTTGGTTGTTTCATTGCTAGAAATGTGCTATATGTTCTCTGGGCGTATTGATTGTGTTTATATTCTTACTTAGTCTTCGTAAAGGAAATGATGATTTGATACTCATTTGAATCTTCTCTAGTCTCTTTATGATGGATTTGTTTATGAGGTTTGTAAAGAAGGGATTAACACTCTTGTATATTATGTTGCTAGAAAGGGAATGACATTCCAGTGTTGTGTTGACTTTACATGATTTTATCTTACAACACAAACTGAGGATTTATAAAAGATTTGTTTTTTCTCATTCTGCAAGATAAAGAAATTACTTTGCCACTTAAAAAATCTTGTACTATAAAGTTGATTATATTGTTGTCTTGTAAAAAGGATCTATGTTGATCTCTTCTAGCTTTGTGAGGATACATGTATAATTGCGTCTTGATAATATGGTCAAGTTTCTAGTTGTCATATTTTGATAAGATGTCCTTTGTTGGAATCATCTAAATGTACCTTGGTTCTATTTGTAAAAGAATGTGGTATTGATTTGTATTATGTTGTTTGGGCAATAAAATTATCTTTCTTACTCTGCCTCCTCTCATTCATTGAATGTGATGATCTAAATTTGATACTCATACCAGGGGTTAACCCAAAAACCTTTTATTGTACATACCATAGACTACATACTCGATGATTACTAGCTGAGTGGGAGAGTACTTGCCTAACAAGACCTGAAACTAGTATTCATTGCTCGTAATCGCCAACCCCTGAATAATTGAGCCTTGACGAGTACTGGCACAGTACTCGCCGTGCCAATACTCGTTGAGGCTTGAATATTCGTGCAAATACATCCAAAACACATGAGAAAATTCCAAACGCATCCAGAACACTAGAAAAATGAGTGGAAAACACATAAATTTGTAGATGTCGAAGATGAGGCAGAGGTGGAGCCATAAGTGCAACATTCTAGGCAAAGGGAGGAGGGGTAGCAGAGTTGGAGGACTAAACTCTCTCAGTCTCCATTAGTTTTCAGTAGATTAGAGAAGACAAAAATGTAGATACTTGTATATGTATCAGTTTGTTGTTGACACTTGACATTATGACAGTTCATAGTTTTATATTTGTATTTACATGTATCTTGATCGTGCAATTTTGTAATTTATTTATATTCAAATCTAATAGAAAACACTTCCCCAACATTTTACAGACTTATTTGATACATTTTACAACTGTAATTTCTATAAAATTTAAGTTTTTTTAATAAATTTAAGTTTTTTTTAATTTTCTTGAATAATGGCGAGTGGTTGTCGAATAATCGTTGAGTAAATTTTTAGGGAGTTGGGCGAGTACTCGCCGAGTGCGAGTATGCAAACTATGATACATACCATAGTAGCATAAATCATTTAGGGAAAAAAGTGTTTCTTCAAAAGTGTAAGTATTTTTCAAAAAATTGCGATTAATTGAGAAAAATCAGAAAAAAAATAAAATCCGCCAAATAAACTCTGGAAAAAAGAGAAAAAATTGTTCTTTTTTAAATTTAAATGTGTTTCCATTGCATAGAAATACAAGTTAGGCATTTCAATTGCAAAGAGAATAGATACAGATTATGAGAGGGAGATAAATGAGATTCTACGCTATGGACATCCTATATCGAGCTTAGTCTGGAGTAGGGGAGTTGTAAGTTGTATGTTAAGACGGGTGAAGAATTGAGGACTCTATAAATCATACCTGCAACCACATCATAGAAAATTTAAATAAGGTCATAGATTGAGAGATTTGATGCTTCCATAGTCCACGATAATGAGAGTAATTTTCTGGATCAAAAATGTATAGAAAGAAATTAAATATCGACATTGACCACTCAAGTGACCCATAGTTAAGATGAATTTGTGTCATAGGTCAGAGGTTGCCATTGCATTACTGAACTGCAATTTTGATCTAATAGGATTTTCAAACAAAATGCTTTCAGGGGATATAGGTGAAGCACCAAACAAACAGAATTTGACACATGCTTGTTATAATTCTGATACCCAGCTCTTTTTTGTACCAAAGTTTATCATGTAATCATTTATCTTATCTGTGTTTTGGATGAAACATCAAAACACCCAATAATGCACCTACATGGTTTAGAGTCTAGACTATGGCTATTGGGGTTGTCTGATGTGCATTTTCCGCCACACAAATGTGAAGATATAGGGAAATGATTGTGCTTTCAATTCAATTGGGAAGCACATAAGAGGGTGGTACAGAACCTTGCCAACCACTAACCAAAACCAACAATTGTAAATGCCTCAGCCACTCTGTAGGGACAACGAAATATATGGTTTTTGGATCATTTTAAAAACCAAAGGAAATCAGCTCTGCAATTGTAGATCCATGTCTAGTAAGACTTAAGAAGTAAATGTTGTATACCAGTACATCAATAACCTAGATGTTTAACCAGGGGAAATATGCACAATTTACATCTGATATTCAGTCAAAGGAAAATCAAAATTGGAGAAAGGATAAGAACTAACCCAATACATTCAACGGATAACCTGTAAGGAACAATCTTTTGCCTTCCATAAATCACATTTGCATTGACTTGGTAATTTTCCAATCAATAATCTTAAGAGGAAGTGATATGAAACAAGGCAGAAAAGCTCCCACATTTTGTCATTCAAGGCACTTAAAGATACTAAACTCACACATTTAAGTTACTTTGAGAATAAAAAATTATGAAATTTACAAGTTATCTACAGACATGATAAAATCACCAAAAATCAGATAAAGTTGGTTGATTTTCGTTAAGGGGAAGACTAAATGCATCTAGTAGCCACCCTTAAGAAACTAACACAAAATGTTTGTATTTTAGAAACACAAGAAATTTTTATTGTCTGTATATTGGAATCTAGCAGCGAGACTGCATCCCATGGAATAGAATATGAGTAATATAAAAATACGAGTACATGTTGGCCATTTTTTGGCCTACATACCAAAATTTTGCCGAAGTGTGAGAGGGTGGGCATTCAAGCAAGACTTCGGGTTTTACACAGCAGAAGACTTCAGGGTTTTTGGAAGGATAAGTCTTCGGGTTTTACAAGAGTCACAACTTATTTCACTTTATGAGTAATCAATGGTTGAAACCCCTCAGCTGAAGTAATCCAGGTTGGAAAACCCGAATTACTCTTGACAGTGCAAATCGGGTTTTGAGAAGTGCTTTGCTTATGAAATTTTTATCAATAGAAGTAATCTGGGTTGGAAAACCCGAATTACTCTTGACAATGCAAATCAGGGTTTGAGAAGTGCTTTGCTTATGAAAGTTTTATCAGCAGAAGTAATCCAGGTTGGAAAACCCGAATTACTTTTGACAGTGCAAATCGGGTTTTGAGAAGTGCTTTGCTTATGAAATTTTTATCAGTAGAAGTAATTTGGGTTTAGAAACCCGAATTACTCAAGATAGTACATTTCAAGTTTCCCAAGGTGAATGACATCTCTTTTTATAAGTAACAAGCAATGAAGAATCCAAAGTAGGTCCCAGTGAATGAAGGATTCCTTCGGAATAATTATCAACACAGAGCAAACTGACATTTTTTCTGCAAGATAAAAGTCCAAATGAAAGAATAAACCAAGGGTCAATGGAATTCCAAAGGATATGGACCAAACAAAGCCCGCAAAAAGTCAAAGTGAAAAAACCCGAGGGAATAAAGAAGGAAAAGAAAAATTTAGAACGAAAGATATCCTTCGGACAAAAAGTCTGAAGGAATTCCTTCGGAATTTTTGACCGAAGGATTCCTTCAAGAAAAATGCAAACAAATCAACGAAAAGGGACAAAAAATAATAACGCCGAGGAGATAATAAAAGTCTGCAAGAAAACCAAAGGTAAATCCAGGGGGCAAGACATAAGAGCCAAAGAGAATAAAATCGGAAAAAATTGGCAAGAAAGAAATCCGAAGGAATATAAGACCAAGGAGATAGCCAAAAAACCCGAAGCTAATTATACAGGCAAAGCAGAATATCTGAAGAAAATCCGAGACCAAAGGAAATCCACAGATAAAAAAGAATATCCGAAAGAATTAGGCTAAGGGAATAGCCAGGAAATTCGAGGAAATAGACCAAATATAGACAAAATAATCCAAAAATAGAAACCTGTCAAAAATAGACACGAACAAATAGACCAAAATAAGAGAAAATACATGCGAACAAGGGTTATTTTTGGCAGATTTCTAAGTTTCAATTGACCCCCAGTTTAACTAGTCAAAGTCACACTTCTCCAAACATTCCAACAGTCTGAGTAGAGCTCATCTATTGACTCTTAACGTGGGTTTCCATGCAAAAAGAGGTGGGCGTTTTAACAAGCCCAACCATACACTTTCAAACGCCAAAGAGCTAGTCTCTAATTTTAGACATGGTTCAACTGATCATGCATAAGCAAAGTCAAACGTTTGAGCCCACCGTCCACTTTTTAACGCAAGGAATTTTTATGCAAGACAAAATGGACTTTTATAAAGATTGAGTTGGTTTGAGTTTACTCTCTCTCTATTTTCAAACGTCAATCTCTTGGCTTTTTATAATTTTCTACATTAATAGCTTTTTAGCCTTGTAAAAAAGATCCCTCTCTTGGTAAGACCAGACTCTATCATGTAATCAATAAAATGACTGTATTTTTAAATTTCAAGTGCTGGCATAGTGTAAATTCATTCAGTGATTTGCATATGTGGTAGATTTCTCTCTCTTCCCAAATTATGATTCGTACCTAGTTGCTAGCTTATCATGTTATTGTTGACCAATTTTTGGTCTTGCAGGCCAAAATTGGGCACCCCCTCTTTTTTCTTTACAAAGAGTCTTTCACATCCATGATTTGGCTAAGTCATCCCTCAACTGCCTTGTGTAAAATACCCCCTGTCAGACCTATTCCATGAAAAAGCCAAGTTTTTTTCATTTTGTTTAGTCTAGTGCAAATCAGGGTTGTGCAGGTACATTACTTGTCTACTTTTATAAGTAGAAGCGATTGAAGAACCCGAAATGGTCTAAGCAGTTCGCAAAAAGGCAACAGATTTTCTTCAGAGGGCATTTTGATGGCTTGAAGGTCGTTTGAAAAAAACACATGAAGGGTATGTGCCCTTATGGAGGGCACCTTGGTCGGTGGCAGGACCAAATCAAAACCTCTGAAGGGCAATTTTGGACCCAAGATGCCCTTGTGGAGGGCAGTAAACACATTCGGGAAAGTGAGCAAGGCAAAGGATTCTTTCAGACTTTTGTCTAAAGGAAATCCATGGCAAAAGGCAAAGGTCCTTCAGACAAAATGTCCGAAGGAAAATACAAGGAAGGAACAAAGACAAATTCCTTCAGACAAAAGCTCGAAGGAATTTGTCAAAGGAAAAGACTGAAAGAAAAGGACCAAGACATGAAGGCAGGCTTTCCTTCGGGCAAAATGTCCAAAGAAATTCTTTCAGACATTTTGTCTAAAGGAATTGAGATGACCAAGGGAGCCCGAAGGGCAAGTGCCCTTGCGGAGGGCTCTCAACGACAAAAAAGGGGACCATTTCCATTCTTCCAAAAGGTCACCTTCCTTCCCTTCGAAAAGGTTCAATTGCAAAAGGCCGAAGGTTCAGTTGCAGAAGGCCGAAGGAATTACCAAAGATGATGACGGGCCCGAAGACGTCAACTTTAGCATGATGAACTAGCTGTTGGTAGTTTAAACGTCTGGTGACATCCCCGTGGGTGTCAAATTTGAGACAGTGAAATAGCCATTGGTTTTTCGAATGGCGCAGGCCCGACAAAATTCAAAGGGGCATAAGATCTGAGGACAAACTCAGCGACCCGCTAGAAGGGAGCCCAAAAAAGGGAAAATAATACCCTGAGAGCTCAAATCGTCAAAAAGAGACAAGAAATAGTAAGGAAAGAGGGAATAAAATAGAGAATCCAGAACATAGTTATGCCACACATATGACAACATTGGGAATGTTCCAAAGGACGCACCCAGCCAAGCACAGACACGAATCAAATCAACCCAGGTGGCAAAAAAAGCGTCAGCATAGGAAGTTATTGCAGCGACCCATGCTTTCGCAGTGACATTTAATACGACCCATGCTTTTGCAGTGATATTTAATACGGGTTAAGCACTAAATTCAAGACCTATGACATCTACAACATGGTTATTTGAAGGCATTTCTAGAAGGATGACACAAGCATGAACAAATTTTCTCTTTCCAATGTATTCAACGCAGCATGGGCCGCTTATTCTAAAAAGCGCCAAAGTCTTCTCATTCATGCTATATATATTGTAACCTCTCAGTTGATAAGGATATCTCTCATTTTTGTAAGGCGAAGCCCTACCAAAATTTACCTTTGATCAATAAGAATGTGTTTTACCTCTATCTGACTGCTTATGCTTTTGAGTGTGTCTATGTATCAATTCTATGTTCAGTGATTTTAGCTTGATGCTTTCACAAATTGACACCAACACAGCTAGTGTAGACAAAACACCATTTCTGTAGGTTAACAGGAAGTGTTGCATCTGGAGCATAGAGATAGAAAAGGGTTATCAAACAGTGTGTTTTCTACAATGCCTGTGGTAAGTTCATTTTCTATGTCTTCATTAAGCCTATTGTTAAATCTTTCTATAGTCTGGTCTTTCATTAGGTAAAGTGTATGTTCGCCCTCTTCTGGTCTGAAGTGTGAATAACTGAGTAGATCAAAATCATTTGGTACATCACCACTTAGAGTAGTTTCTATTCTGGTTATTCCTTCTCCCTTTCCCCCTAGTATTAGCAGTAGTAGCAAAAGACAACAACGATGCATCAAAGGGAGCTAGCCCTTATCTAGAGATTCTCCCCTCAGTTTTGCCAGACGCATAGCAAGAGGGGAGTCTCCATTGTGTTGCGTGAAAGAGAAAAGCCCAGCCTTCTTTCAAGGATGAAATCCATAGCGTCAACAGTTTTTTGCACGCTTGGTGGGACAGTTTGTCCAAGGAGTTGAAGGATTTTTGGTGTGTTCTTCAACCAATCAGCCTTTGGAGGCATTTCAACCAACACCAATGGCGACTCCGAGTTGAATCAGCTGGGTAAGTAGTCCTGGTGCCATCAAGTAATCACATTTTGGTATGTATAATTCCATTGCTCAGCAGCATGGACCTTGTTTTCCTTCATATAACTTTGATCAAGCTCAGGTTGTTCATGGCATCACCTCAAGTAGCTCTCGTGGTTGCCCTTCACCTAGTGTAAAGGAAGTAATGTTGGAGTTTGAGAAGCAAGTGATGGAGATAAACATATTGGAGGACCATAATAGTTATCAGCAAGAGCTTATATACAAAGAGGAGTGCTTGTTGAGGCAAGCTTAGGTCTTGCAATCCATGAAGGAGGAAGTAGCAAAATGGGAGAGTCCATTCATTCAAGGAAATCAGCCTTGTGTGCCTTCTCCCATTCCAAATCAGCCCCCTCCTATTTAAAAAAAAGCCTCCTCTTGTGCACCAAACCCTTTCTACCAAATAACACTTGCTCACTCTAGCTCATCTGATGCATCGACCACACCTGCTATTAATCCATTGCACCTAGCTTTTCAACACCAAAGGGCATTAGAGCAGCCCCCCATGGAAATGACTCTTCTCAATTCCTTAGACTATGAATCTTCTTTTGAAGGGAATCATCCTATGCCTTTTAAAAAACAAGTCTCCCTTCAAGAAATTCTCCCTGTGCGTCAACAGTCTTTTCCTATTTTTCCTCAACCCCCTTGAGTCTTTCAACATGGTGTCAAGATTCCAAGTTGGAGGAGAGAATATCATGGAAAATATCAGGGCCTTGGAAATGATGAAGCTGCTCCTGCTCATGGTGATCCTCATGATCTCCAAGAAAGGATCTCCCAAGAGAATATAACTAGGCAAATTATAGAGTTGGAGTCCAGAATGAGATTCCTCAGCCAAAGTGTGATGGACGATTCAGACCAAACAACAGATTCTATGTCTGAACACACCCTATCTACACTCCTTCAAGACAGCTATCAAGCCACATCTGATGTAGATGAAGCGCTGGCCAAATGGAAGGAAGAGAATCATTCGATTCTAGCTCAAAGATTGCCTCCTCTTCCACATGAGTCTATCCATCAACCCTCCACTCCATTCTTTCTCAAGGAGAACCCTGTTTTGAAAGAGGCAAATGAAGAAGAGAGGATCCAATTTACAGCTACCCAAGAGGCTATCATGAGTGACAATGAAGATGAAAACATCATGGATGCTCCCTTTGAAGACATCATCAACAATGGAGAAGACACAGCGCATGCATACATGTGGATGTTCCAGCAATATGAAGAAGAGGTTGACAAACTTTATTTGTCAACAATGGATGATGAGGAATGTCAGCATGGTGAGCTCTCTCCTCCCTTGTTTGATGAACTTCCTTGTTGCTTTGATGAGGAGAATGACCATGCCATGGGACCCAAGTTGGTGGAGGATCAGGTGGATGTCTTTGAACAACTAGAGACTCTAGTTTTTTAGCAAGAAAAGGAGAGGCCTATCCATCTTGATGAAAGCTTTGAAGAGAGCCTTGAGCAAGAAGGTGATGTTCTGTGGGATAAGCAAGCAGTTTGTGATCTCATTTCAGACATCACAACTATTGACCATTTTTGGCCTTGTAGGCCAAAAGTTGGTCTCCTTTCCTTGTTGTTCTGAGCCGTCAATGTTGGATTCATCAACACTTACTGCAAATGCTCCATTTCCCTTTGCAATAGTCCTGGTCTTATAAAGAGTTGAGAGATCCAAGCTTGTAGGTTCTCAACTTGATATGGGGCTTATTTCGCTTTGGGCAATTACCTTGGACATGCCATTTATTGACAAAAGAAGGAGCCAATTTCAAATAAGTATAAGTCTTTTACAAGGTCCCGAAGGTCAAGTGACCTTGCGGGGGGCAGACAAGTGACAAATGGGACCATTTGGCAAGCTCTGAAGGACAACTAAAGACAAAAGATTTCTTTGCGGAGGGCAGAGTTTTTCTTCAGAAAAGTGAGCAAGGCAAAAAATTCTTTTGGACTTGTCCGAAGGAAATCCACAGCAAACAAAGGCAAAGGTCCTTCAAAAAATACAAGGTAAAAGACAAAGGATTTCTTCGGACATTTTATCCGAAAAAAATCCAAGGGAAATCCAAAGTCACATTTCCTTTGGGCAAAATGTCCGAAGGAATTCAAGAAGAGAGAAAGGGCTGAGACTCCAACAAGAGAGAAAGCGCTGAGACTCCAAAGAAAAGATTTCCTTCGGGCAAAATGTCCGAAGGAATTCCTTCAGACATTTTGTTCGAAGGAATTGAGAACTAAGGGAGCCCGAAGGGCAGGTGCCCTTGCGGGGACTCTCGACGACCAAGAAGGGACCAAATCAAAAGTTTCGAAGGGGCATTTCAAGACCCAAAGGGCTCTTGCAGAAGGCAGTGAGCAGATTCATCAAAGCGCGAAGGGCAGAGGATTCCTTCAGACTTTTTATCCGAAAGAAATCCAAAGAAAAGACAAGACAAGGGATTCCTTCGGACTTTTGTCCGAAAGAAATCCAAGGAAGGTTCAATTGCAGAAAGCCGAAGAAATTGCCAAAGGGGTGACGGGCCCGAAGACGTCAAATTCAGCATAGCGAACTAGCCATTAGAGGTTCAAATGTTTGGTGACGGGCACGCAAACGCCAAATTTAAGGCGGTGAAATAGCCGTTAGCTTTCGAATGCCGATGAGCCTGCAGACGTCAACTTTATGGTGATGGAATAGCCGTTGATTTTCAAATGTTTAAAAACGGGCCCATGCATGTTAACAGTTGAAGAGAGACCGAAAGAACTCATAAGCAAAGGCCGCAAGTGAACTCAGTGACCCGCTAAGAAAGGAGCCCAAGGAGCCAACAAAGGATGAGAAGATAGCCCCGAGAGCTCAGATTGCCGGAAAGAGACAAAATATAGCAAGGAAAGAGGGAACAAAATAGAGAATCCAGAACATGACCACGCGCACATACGACAACATTTGGAATGTTCCAAAAGATGCACCCAGCCAAGCACAAAGGCAAATAAAACAACCCAGGTGGAACAATAAAGCGTCGGCAAAGGAGTTATTCTAGCGGTTGAAACAATGTCTGCCAAGTGGTCATCAAGGAGCGCAAACAGTGAAAGAGTGGCCTATTTTTTCCTTGTTTTACATTAATGAGTAGCAGTCGCATAAAACCCATGCTTTTACAGTAATTTTTAATACGGGTTAGGCGCTAAAGTCCAGACTAGCGACATCTACAGCATGGTTATTTCAAAGCTTTCTAGAAAGATGACACCAACATGACCAATTTTTTTCCTCCTTAGGCATTCAATGCAGCATGGGCAACTTTTTGTAGAAGGCACCAAAAGCCTCTTTCTTTCTTTATATATTGAAAACTCTCATTGGAGAAATGTATCTCTCATTTTTGTATGGCACAGCGCTGCCAAAATTTCACCTTGAATCAATAAGAAAGTGTTTTACCTCTATCTGACTGGTTATGCTTTGAGTGTCTATGTATCAATTCTATGTTCAGTTATTTTAGCTTGATGCTCTCACAAATTGACACCAACACACCTAGTGTATCCAAAGCACTAGTTTTACAGGTTAACAGGAAGTGTTGCATCTGGGGCGCAGAGACATAAAAGAGTAGTTATCAGATAGTGTGTTTTCTACAGCACCTATGGTAAGTTATATTTCCTATGTGTCTTCATTAAGCCTCCCTTTGAAAGCTCCCTATAGTCTGGTCTTTTGCCAGATAAAGTCTATATTCGCCCCCTTTCTGGTTTGAAGTGTGAACATCTGAGTAGATCAACATCATTTGGTGCATCACCACTTAAAGTAATTTTATGTTCTAGTTATTTCTTCTCTCTTTTCACCCCCCATTGTTAGTAGTAGTAGTAAAAAACCTTCAGAGATGCATCAAAGGGAGCTAGCCCTTATCTAGAGATTCTCTCATCAGTTTTGTCAGACGCACAGCAAGAGGGGAGTCTCCATTGTGCCACGTGAAAGATAGAAGCTCAGCCTTTCTATCAAGGGTGTAATCCACAGCATCAACAGTTTTTGGCACGCCCAATGGGACCATTTTTAATTGCTCAAAAAAGTTCCAAGATTGGTGTTGGTCCTATTACAACAAGAATGAATCACTAATCCAGCTGATTCTATTTTCAAGACCATCAGCGTCTGGTCAGAGATCAACCTAACATCCTATGCCTAAAGTCACTACACGATCTGTTGCCAAAGGTGTTCTTTTTGAATTCGTTGAACTACCATTAAACTCAGCAAGGTGACTGAGATTTGCAAGGACCCATCCCTATATAGAAAGGCATTTTTCCAAACCTGCTATAAAATATACTTATGCAAGAAGACCCTGATAGAACCCTGTTATCACCATGGCTTTACCTTTTGTGGCCTTTCATGGTCAGAGCCCTTTGAACCTTCTGCATTATGACCCAATCTTAGGGACAACCCTTAAGAGTGTTCTTCCTTTTAATGGGGAGGGACCTATTACTGCCATTGAGCACATCCGAAATATTGCCAACCTCTATAATATTCACAATGTTACTGAAGAGAACATTGCTATCAGGTTGCTAGCATTGTCCTTAAGGGTAAGGTTTTGGACTGGTATGGTACTTTGCTTATGAATTCAGTCAGCACATGGAACGAAGTAGGTACTCTCTTAACGAATAGATTTAAGGAGAAGAGTGATCACCTCTCTCTTGCTGAGCAACTAACCACCATGAAGAGAGCTCTACACGAATTCATGCAAGATTTCAATACCTGGTTTCAAAAGACATGGGACAAAATCCTCATTTTGGTAAGGTCGACCCCAAGCTATGCCTTCCTCTATTATTTAAAATTTTTGAACAATGACATTGATGTCATGATACAGTCCATGCGAGGACAAGTGCTGCCATTTGCCTATGAAATAGTCATAGCCGCTAAAAATTATCTGGTGCAAGCGAGAAAGATAGCCCCTAGACCTCATATGCCGTTCTTCCCTAAATTTTCACCTCCAATCCAGACTGTTGCACCCACCTTAGCTCTTCTACCTGGCATAGAAAAGCTAACTACTACTTCGCCCAATGACCTCCATAAAGTTAAGAGCTTGTTGTAAAACGTGACCAATGAACTAGTGGCTCTCAAGAGACAAGCTCAAAAATACTGGCCAAATCAAGGATACCAACAGTTCGGATAAGCAAATAGACTCTCTTTTCAGAATTATAATCAAGGACAAGATCAGTTTACATAGGCCAAACCATACCAAGGGTATAATCCAGACGCTCTTTCATCGTCCAAAGCTCTTGTGCCCGCTCAAAATAATCTGGTACAAGAACAACCAAATTGCTCACCCTTGGGATATGGTCAAGATTAGGCTGCTTATACAAATGAGACGTCAAGTCAATATATGAATGCACAAGACAATCAGGCTGCCCAATTCCCAAGCTTTGAGACGTCAATACAACCCAGCATGGACAACAGTCAGACTCAGCTCGATTCCACTCTCATGAATCACATGGAAGGTGAATTTTGTGCAGTCAACTATGTAGACAGTATAAACAACCAAGGTGATTATGTTGCAGCCAACACAAGGTCCACAAAAAGAGCTATGGAGGAAGCTCAGGTAGCTGTCCAAATGTTTACAGCATCTTCTTCATCACATGTGAACCAAAAAAATTTAAATTTTAAGCCACCAATTACACCCTCAGCTCCCCAACCTGAGCCTCAGGCTGCAAGCAACCCCAAATTTTTTTGAAAAGGAGCAACCCTTAGATCAATGTGGTAGACCAGATGAAGAAGTTACATATTAATATCTCCTTGTAAGATTCATTGGCAATACCGGGACAAAAGGACATACTCCAGAAGGAGTTGCAAGAGCTATATCAACCAGCTGTCTCAAAAAAAGTTGATAACGTTTTGATCATGAATGAGCACCCCTCCATAGCAGGCCAAGTAAAGAAAGAAGAAAAAGTTCCCCCTTTCTATCTATTCTTAGTCATAAGAGATTTTTTGGTACACAACTGCATTATTGACAGTGGGGCAAGCACCTCAGTAATGCCCAAATGCATAGCGGATAAGCTGGGACTCAAATACGAAGAAATGACCAAGGGAGTCTTGCAGCTAGATGGATCACCAGCTAAGACAGTAAGAGTGGTGAGAGGCTTGAACTTGATGCTCCATGCCTGTCCAACCTTCTCAGTTCCCCACGACGTGGTGGTGGTAGATGTTCCTCCCTACTTTGCCATTTGCTTGTCCAGAATTTCACATCCAAAATAGGCGAATACCTAGCAGCAAACTGGTCTTAAATGGTTTTTAGAACTAAATATGGTACTAAGGTCAAGATTGAGTCGGAGCCAATCCATAGAGATCATGTGAAGCCATACTCACTCAAAGCAACGAATGTCAGCTACGCCACTATTGATGAAAAAAATTTCTAAGTGGATCAATCTCTGCCTTCTACCCGTGAAGGAGTTGCTAACCTGCTCTTAGACGAATGGAGAAGTGACAAATTTGAACATGACCCATACAAGTTCATAGAAGAGGCAAGCCTCAGGATTTTTTGCATGCATGAAGAGGGTACTTTTATACCAAATTTAATGAAAGCTAACCAAGAGATCTCGGGTTTATGGTAGTTTTTCTTTGATGGCTCAAGAAGCAAATTGGGAGCTGGTGGTGGAGTAGTATTAATTTTCCCCTCACAAGAGAAATACTTCTCGACTTTCAGGTTTCAATTTTTTTGCACTTGCAATGTTGCAGAGTATGAATTTCTCATAAGAAAAAGAGGAATCAAAGAGCTACAGATTTTTGGGGACAGTGAGTTGATCATAAATCAAGTGAGAGGCCGAATCTAACAAAGAATTCCTTGCTTAAGTCTTATAAGCACAGGGTGTGGGACTTAGTGGAGAGTTTTCTTACTTTCAATGTTACTTCCATTCCAAGAGAGTAGAATAAACAAGCTGATAGACTAGCAACAATTGGTGCTCAGTTTGATATCCCCAAGGAGATAGGTCAAAACAACAGTTCGTGCCATTTAAAAGTGGTAATCAGACCCTCCGTGCTTGATAACATCACCAACTGATAGGTGTTTGACAGCGATCAACAGATAGCGCTCTTCTTGCAAGAGGATGCTGAGTTTGCCTCTAGAAATCAAGCCAAGCTACAATAGCAGTATGGTAGCCATATTGTTCAGCTGAAGAACAACAAACTTCCCAAAGGCTTGGTCACTCTTGAAAGTATCTTCAACGAGGATGATTAATTGAAAAATGACAAAGCAAGCATCACAATGAAGAAAAAAAACTACAAAAAGGTTGAGATATTCAAGAACATGTTGTTTGCACTTGGGAAGGTATGTATAGATCATGAAAGACATGATTTCATCTTGTTGTGCCAGGAATTTGCTGATGTCTTCGCTTGGGAGTATAGCAATTTGAAGAGTTTTGACCCAAGTTTGGCCCAACACACTATTGAGCTGGAGGAAGGTGCCAAGCCCATCAAACAAAAATAAAGCCCTGTCAACCCGAAGATTGAGCCTCTCATGCGGAAGGAACTCATCAAGTTGATTGAGTCTCGAATCATATTTATAATTAAACACTCTTCTTGGCTGGCCAATCTTGTTTTTGTCCGAAAAAAGAATGGAGAGATCAGATTATGTGTAGATTTTAGAGACCTCAATAGAGTCTCGTTGAAGGACCACTATCGTCTCCCAAGTATGGAGCAGATCCTCCAAATGGTGACAGGCAACGAACGTTTCTCCCTCTTGGATGGGTATTCAAGGTACAATTAAATTTTAGTGCAAGACTGTGATCAATACAAGACAATGTTCACTACTAAGTGGGGGACATTTGCTTATCAGAAAATGCCGTTTGGACTATCTAATGCTGGTGTCACTTTTCAACGAGCCATGTACATGGCTTTTCAAGGCCTAATAAATAATATTGTACTGGTATATCTTGATGATGTGACAGTATTTTTTAAGGAAGCAGGCCAACATATAAGACACTTTAGTCAAATCTTCGAGAGGTGTGGAGAGTTCGATATCTCTCTCGACCCAAAAAAATGCATGTTCGTTGTCCATAAAGGTAAACTCCTTGGCCATGTTTCGAAAGAGGGCTTGACCATTGATCCAGAAAGAGTTCGCTCCATCCTAGAGTTGTCCTTGCCTAAACATAAGAAATGTCTGCAAAGCTTCTTTGAAAAAAAATTTATCAAGAGATTTATCTCTAATTTTGCCGAAATAGTCAAGCCACTGACCTCCATGCTGAAGAAAATGAGAAATTCACGTGGATAGCGCAAAAAAAGGATAGTTTTGAAGGGATCAAGCAGGCTATCGCCTAGGTTCCTACCTTGATCAGTCCTGACTTCACCAAGGATTTCAACCTCTACACCTTTAGAAATGAAGAGGTAATCTTTGCTATGCTTACCCAAGCAAATGGCGAGAACTTTGAACAGTCACTTGCATTTTTTAGCCAAGGTCTAGAAGGTTTTGAGATCATGTATACATATGTGGAGAAGCAAGTCCTTGCGATCATACGAAGCCTAAATAAATTCAGACATATGCTATCTAACAGTGGAGTTCATCTCATGGTGCCAGATCTCAGTGTCAAAAGATTTCTTGATCAACCGTGATCTAAATGAAAAGAGAGCGGGATGGATCACCAAAGTAATGGAATATGACGTGGACATCAAAACCACCAAATTGGTAAGGGAAAAAGCCCTGTGTGAACACTTTGTTGCAGACCTTAAACAACAAAAAAAGGACATTTTCTAATCCATGATGAAGCTACCGCAGAAAAACCAGCAATCATGAAGGATTGGGCATCAGACATGAAATGTTTCTTTCTCACTAGTGAGTGCCTGCAGGGCCTTGATAAGACCAAGAGGAGATATTTCATAATCCAATCTCTCCCTTATATCCTGATTGATGGGGTGTTGTTCAGAAGAGATTTTTCGAGAGTACTCTTGAGGTGCATAGACCCAGGTCAGGTCGACAAAGTGTTGTTCGAGTTCCATGATGGGCCAGCTGGTGGTCACTTTGCTCCTAAGCCTACAACTGCAAAGATTATGAGAGCTGGTTACTTCTAGCCCACTCTATTCAGAGACACCCATGCCTGGGTACGAAAGTGCCAAAAGTGTGCTCTCTTTGATGGAAAATAATGGTTGGCTGCAATGCCTCTACAACCTATTCAAGTAGAACAACCATTCATGTAATGGGGCCTAGACTTCATAGGGAAGATCAACTTTCCCTCTAGTACTGGGCACAAATGGATCTTGACCGCTACATACTACTTCATGAGATGGGTAGACGTTGTTGCTTTGAAGGAGGCCAATGAAAGTGCAGTCCTGAATTTTTATGAAGGCTTGGTGACAAGGTTTGAAGTCATAGCTACCATCATCTAAGATAATGCTTTAGCTTTTTTGGGAACCAAAACGAGCAAATGGGCTTTGAAATACGACATCTACCTTAGTACTTCTTCCAATTACTACCCACAAGGGAATGGGCTGGTTGAGTCCACAAACAAGAATCTGATCAGAATCATCAGAAGGACAATGGAGGAGAATCAGAGAACTTGGCATGCCAAGTTAAAAACAACCCTGTGGACAGACATAGTTACTCCAAAGAGGGCAATTGGCAATTCACCATACACGCTTGTGTATGGAAGGGAAGCTAGACTTCCTATTTCACTTGAATTGCTAGCGTGTTCACCAGCTGCAATTAAAAGAAGGCAACAACATGGAGGTTAGGCTATGTGAATTGATGGAATTTCAGGGGATAAGGGACCAAGCCATGGTTTCTATGACCAGCCGTTAGTAGCAAATGAATAAGCACTTTGACAAAAAATCTTCATCAAAAAGTTTTTCTGAAGATGACATCATATTAAAATAGGATGAGGACCGAGCTAAGCCTAGAAAGCACACAATGTTCGATGCCTTATGGAGTGGTCCATATGTCATCACTCAGTGCAAACAGCACAATGCATTCCAACTCTCTAGATTGGACGGTGAAGAACTACATATCCTAGTTAATAGGATATATCTTAAGCACTATCACTAAGCCTTCTCTCATCATATATATATATATATATATATATATTCTATTTTCTCTAAGTGCTTTTGCACATGTTCGTAGTTTTTTAACCTTGTGTGTGTTTTGTTTACCTTTTGGAGTAAAAGCTTCATGATTGATTCTTGGATATTTCAAGGCCATTGTCAACCTTTCAGGGTATTTTTTGACTCCGTGCCCAACAGACTTGCATGTTACTGGTTTCTTAAGCATGGTAGGCATGCTTCCCCTAAGAATCATTAGATTTGTTGACCATTTTTGGCCATGTAGGCCAAAAGTTGGTCTCCTTTTTTCCCTGTTGTTCTGAGCCGTCAGTGTTGGATGCATCAACACGTACTGCAAATGTTGCATTTCCCTTTGCAATAGTCCTGGTCCTATAAAGAGTTGAGAGATCCAAGCCGGTAGGTTCTCGACTTGATATGGGGCTTATTTTGCTTTGGGCAATTGCCTTGGATAGGCCATTTATTGACAAAAGGAACGAGTTTCAAATAAGTACAAGTCTTGTACAAGGTCCCAAAGGTCAAGTGCCCTCGCGGGGGGCAGACAAGTGACAAACGGGACCATTTGGCAAGCTCCGAAGGACAACTAAAGACAAAAAATTTCTTTGCGGAAGGTAGAGTTTTTCTTCAAAAAAGTGAGCAAGGCAAAGAATTCCTTCGGACTTTTTTTTGAAGGAAATCCACAACAAACAAAGGCAAAGGTCCTTCAGTAAATACAAGGTAAAAGACAAAGGATTTCTTCGAACATTTTGTCTGAAGAAAATCCAAGGGAAAATCCAAAGGCACATTTCTTTCGGGCAAAATGTCCGAAGGAATTCAAGAAGAGAGAAGGGCTGAGACTCCAAAGAAAAGATTTCCTTCAGGAAAAATATCCGAAGGAATTCCTTCAGACATTTTGTCCGAAGGAATTGAGAACCAAGGGAGCCCGAAGGGCAGGTGCCCTTGCAGGGGACTCTCAGCGACCAAGAAGGGACCAAATCAGAAGTTTCGAAGGGGCATTTCAAGACCCAAAGGGCTCTCGCAGAAGGCAGTGAGCAGATTCATCAAAGAGCGAAGGGCAAAGGATTCCTTCGGATTTTTTGTCCAAAGGAAATCCAAAGAAAAGACAAGACAAGGGATTCCTTCGGACTTTTGTCCGAAGGAAATCCAAGGAACGTTCAATTGCGAAAAGTCAGAGAAATTGCCAAAGGGGTGACGGGCCCAAAGACGTCAAATTCAGCGTAGTGAACTAGCTTTTGGAGGTTCAAATGTCTGGTGATGGGCACGCGAACGTCAAATTTAAGGTGGTGAAATAGCCATTGGCTTTCGAATAGCGACAGCCCTGCAAACGTCAACTTTACGATGATGGAATAGCCGTTGATTCTAAAATATTTAACAATGGGCCCGCGCATGTTAACAGTTGAAGAGACCCTGAAAGAACTCATAAGCGAAGGCCGCAAGTGAACTCAACGACCCACTGAGAAAGGAGCCCAAGGAGCCAACAAAAGATGAGAAGATAGCCCCAAGAGCTTAGATTGCCAGAAACAGACAAAATATAGCAAAGAAAGAGGGAACAAAATAGAGAATCCAGAACACGGCCATGCACACATACGACAACATTTGGAATGTTCCAAAAGACACAGCGAGCGCAGGGGTAAATAGAATAGCCCAGGTGGAAAAAAAAGCGTCGATAGAGGAGTTATTCCAGCGGTTGAAACAGTCTCTGACAAGTGGTCATCAAGGAGCGCAAACAATGAACACGTGTCCTATTTTTTTTTTGTTTTACATTAATGAGCAAACAGTCATGTAAAACTCATGCTTTTGCAATGATTTTTGATACGGGTTAGGCGCTAAAGTCCAGACTGGTGACATCTATAGCATGGTTATTTTAGAGCTTTCTAGAAAGATGACACCAGCATGACCAATTTTTCTCCTCCCTAGGCATTTAAAGCAGCATGAGCAGTTTTTTTCAGAAGGCGCCAAAAGCCTCTTTTTTCTCTATATATTGAAAACTCTCATTGGAGAAATGCATCTCTCATTTTTGTGTGGCGCAGCCTTGCCAAAATTTTACCTTGAATCAATAAGAAAGTGTTTTACCTCTATCTGAATGGTTATGCTTTTGAGTGTGTCTGTGTATCAATTTTGTGTTCAGTTATTTTAGCTTGATGCTCTCACAAATTGACACCAACACACCTAGTGTAGCCAAAGCACCAATTCTGCAGTTCAATAAGAAGTGTTGTATCTAGAGCGCAGAGACAGAAAAGAGTAGCTATCAGACAATGTGTTTTCTACAATGCCTGTGGTAAGTTACATTTCCTATGTGTCTTCATTAAGCCTCCCTTTTAAAGCTCCCTGCAGTCTGGTCTTTACCAGATAAAGTGTATGTTCACCCCCTTTTTGGTTTGAAGTGTGAACAGCTGAGTAGATCAACATCATTTGGTGCATCACCACTTAGAGTAGTTTTTTGTTCGGGTTATTTCTTCTCTCTTTTCATCCCCCCATTGTTAGCAGTAGTAGTAGAAAACCTTCAGAGATGCATCAAAGGGAGCTAGCCCTTATCTAGAGATTCTCCCCTCAATTTTGCCAGACCGACAGCAAGAGGGGAGTCTCCATTGTGTCGCGTGGAAGACAGAAGCTCAGCGTTTATGTCAAGGGTGCAATCCACAGTGTCAACAACAACAGTCACCCTTCTTCAAGAAAGCCATGAGGAAGTAGAAGATAAGTTTGACAGTCTCTTCAATGAGGCAGAAGGGAACAAGTCAATCCGTGATGCATATCAAGGGGGTTATGAGCTAGATGATCCCTATGGTGATGAGCCAGCAGCCATTGACTTCTTGGTGAGATACACTAGCATGAAGGGCCAGCATGAGGCAAGCTTTCGAGAGCAAGATGAATACATATATGTTGGAAGCATGTTTGACCCTGATTCATTTGGATACAAGCCAATCAAGGTGGCAGAAAAAGAAGAGCAAGTCACTAAGTCTCATTTCCATTCAACCACTTGTCTAGCACCATAAGTTTTCTTGCCATGAAGGAGACTTAAAAAGTTTTCCCTTTGATCTAGGAGGGAGACAAATGTATCTATTTAGTTGTACATAGTAGTTTGCTTTCAGTTGTGTGTCTTTCGTTTCCCCTAAGTGCTGTTGCACACGTGTGTGTAGTTTTTAAGCCCTTGTTATGCGTGTTTTCCTTTGTGTTTGAGGTAAAATCTTTGCTAGTTCATAGGTCCTTACAAAGTTGTTAACTTCTCCAAGATGCATCTTGACTCCATGCCCAATGGACTTAGAGGCTACCAGTCTTCCCAAGCATAGTAGGTATGCTTCCCTTGTGAGTTCCCAGATGTGTTGACCAATTTTTGGCCCTGCAAGCCAAAATTGGGCACCCCCTCCTTTTTCTTTACAAAGAGTCTTTCACATCCATGATTTGGCTAAGTCATCTCTCAACTGCCTTGTGCAAAATACACCTTGTCAGACCTATTCCATGAAAAAGTTGAGTGTTTTGTCATTTTTCTTAGTCTAAATCAGGTTTGTGCAGCTACATTACTTGTCTACTTTTATAAGTAGAAGCGATTGAAGAACCCGAAATGGTCTAAGCAGTTCACAAAAAGGCAACATATTTCCTTCAGAGGGCATTTTGATGGCTTGAAGGTCGTTTGAAAAAACACCTGAAGGGTATGTGCCCTTACAGAGGGCACCTTGGTCGGTGGAAAGACCAAATCAAAATCTTTGAAGGGCAATTCTGGACCCAACATGCCCTTGCGGAGGGCAGTAAACACATTTGAGAAAGTGAGAAAGTGAAAGGATTCCTTCGGACTTTTGTCCGAAGGAAATACATGGCAAAAGGCAAAGGTCCTTCAGACAAAATGTCCGAAGGAAAATACAAGGAACAAAGACAAATTCCTTCGGACAAAATCCCAAAGGAATTCCTTCGAACTTTTGTCCGAAGGAATTTGTCAAAAGAAAAGACCGAAAGAAAAGGACCAAGACATGAAGGCATGTTTTCTTTCGGGCAAAATGTCTGAAGGAATTGAGATGACCAAGGGAGCCCAAAGGGCAAGTGCCCTTGCGGAGGGCTCTCAACGACCAAAAAGGGGACCATTTCCATTCTTTCGAAAGGTCACCTTCCCTTCGAAAAGGTTCAATTGCAAAATGCCAAAGGTTCAGTTGCAAAAGGCCGAAGGAAGTACCAAAGATGATGATAGGCCCGAAGACATCAACTTTAGCATGATGAACTAGCCATTGGCAATTTAAACGTCTAGTGACGTCCCTGTGGACATCAAATTCGAGACAATGAAATAGTCATTGATTTTTTGAATTGCGCAGGCCTGACGAAATTCAAAGGGGCATAAGACCCGAGGACAAACTCAGCGACCCACTAGAAAAGGAGCCTGAAAAAGGGAAAAGAATAGCTCGAGAGCTCAAATCATCAGAAAGAGACAAGAAATAGCAAGGAAAGAGGGAATAAAATAAAGAATCCAGAACATAGTTACGCCCACATACGACAACATTTGGAATGTTTTAAAGGACGCACCCAACCAAGCATAGACACGGATCAGATTAGCCCAGGTGGCAAAAGAAGCATCGGCACAGGAAGTTATTACAGGGACCCATGCTTACACAGTGACATTTAATACTACCCATGCTTTTGCAGTGATATTTAATATGGGTTAAGCACTAAAGTCAAGACTTGCGACATCTACATCATGGTTATTTCAGGGTGTTTCTAGAAGGATGACACCAGCATGAGTAAATTTCCTCTTTCCAATGTATTCAACGCTGCATGGGCCACTTATTCTAGAAAGTGCCAAAGTCTTTTCCTTCATGCTATATATATTGTAACCTCTCAGTTGAGAAGGATATCTCTCATTTTTGTAAGGTGAAGCCCTGCCAAAATTTACCTTTGATCAATAAGAATGTGTTTTACCTCTATCTGACTGCTTATGCTTTTGAGTGTGTTTGTGTATCAATTCTGTGTTCAGTCATTTTAACTTGATACTTTCACAAATTGACACCAACACACCTAGAGTAGACAAAGCACCATTTCTGCAGATTAACAAGAAGTGTTGCATCTGGAGCGCAGAGACAGAAAAGGGTTATCAAACAGTGTGTTTTCTACAGCACCTGTGGTAAGTTCATTTACTGTGTGTCTTCATTAAGCCTATTGTTAAAGCTCTCTACAGTTTGGTATTTCATCAGATAAAGTGCATGTCTGCCCTCTTCTGGTCTGAAGTGTGAATAACTAAGTAGATCAAAATCATTTGGTGCATCACCACTTAGAGTAGTTTTTGTTCTGGTAATTCTTTCTCCTTTTTCCTCCCCCAGTATTATCAGTAGTAACAAAAGACAACAGAGATGCATCAAAGGGAGCTAGCCCTTATCTAGAGATTCTTCCCTCAGTTTTGCTAGACCCACAACAAGAGAGGAGTCTCCATTATGCCGCGTGGAAGAGAGAAGCCCAGCCTTCTTTCAAGGGTGTAATCCACATCATCAACAGTTATGCAGGTCATGTTCAATGTTTTATAGGTCTTTTGCTAAAGCTGTAAGTGGATGTTAGGTGGTTGCATAGTGTCTTGTATCAGACCTCTCTCCATTTTTCCTCATGTTTTGTCATTGGATCAAACCTTTTCATGAAATACTTATGCAAAGTGATCAATTGAAATCAAAGGTCTTCCTTTTCCCTTGTTTTTTCAATGTTAAAGGTTCCAAGTAGGGTGGATCAACATTCTGGTGTATCATCGTCATTAGGTAGGATTTCCCCTTCAAGTTTATTTCTCTCTTTTCCACGGTAGTCCGCAATGTAGAATAGAGATCCTCATTGATACATCTTACAGGAACCAGCTTTTTCTGGAGGTTCTCACCATTGAAGCACCCACTCTCGTGAGATCTCATTATTTCAATCGGAGAGAGGATTAGCCATTTCAGCACATCTTCGATTCAGAGTGCAACTCCAAGTTGACAACAATTTTTGGCACACCCGGTGGGACCCGTTTGGAGCTGGTCTTAATGAAATCGCAGTTGCAACAACATTCTTCAAGAAGTATTTGGCGATTCCAAGCTTAGGTGGTTGCTTCTAATAATCTAGTCACACTTTCCATGTAAGTATTGCATTATCATGAATGAGTATTGATGGTTGTATATAAAGAGAATTCCTATGTTGTGTTTCCTTATCATCCCAATGGTGGATCATACCAACCTTATCATGATGCCTATGAGACTTTTTATGAACCTAATCAACCTTATCAGGAGTATTATCAAAGCTATGTTGAGCCATATCAATCATATGAGCAGCCTTGGCTCCAAGAAAGAATGGATGAGATAGAGCTCAAAATACTAGCAGATGTGAGGAAAGTTTGTTCAAACTCTTAGTATAAAGAAGTGAATGGTCTATTCCAAAATGTGTCCAATGATCTAGAAGAGATAAAATGAGCTGCGTATTTTTGTATTAGAGAAGATGGAGGCTTGGGATAGGTAAAAAATCAAGTTGAATCACTTGTCTACAAAGGGTTCTTGTACTCCTTATTCTCGTGAGGTTCTTAACCATGCCCAGTGTGTGCCGAGAGAGCTTCCTAGTTGGAGTCAAGAGCCTATTCAAGTGACTATTCATGAGACTAAACCTTCCTATAGTCCCCTTTCCTCACCAATCATCCCTCAAGCTCAAGTTGTCCAAGAAGACAAGCAGGTTTAGACTTCGATGAGGTAATGGCCAAGTGGAAGGAACATAATACAAAGATCTTTAAGAGTTTCTTTTTCCCTCCTCTCCAAAACTCCTTAGATAATTTCATTTCCCTCAAGATTCCAAAATATGATTATGATCAAGCTCCCATGCTTCATTTTTCCTCTCAAACAAATGAATTTCATCACCCTCCCACCATCTCCCTTCTTCAGGAGGAGCTTGTTCTTTGGAGGATTGAGAAAGAGGTTGCAGCTACAGGTCAAGTTCTTGCACAGTGTGTGGAGGATGCTTCAGATGTGTTTAAAGAAGAATTTCTTATTGATACTTCACTTAAGATTGTAGTTGAGCTATATTTAAGAATGAGAAGGTTGATCTTGATGTAGAGGAACTCCAAGAGGAGTTGGTGCAGATTGAAGTCATAAATGAGTTACAGGTATCTCCTATTGAGAATGATCCAGATAGCTTTCAAGCAGATTCAGTTCAAATAGATCAAAATGAGAAACAAAAAGATGATTGGCAGCTATACCTTGAATCTCGACAAGAGATTGAAGAGCTTTGTATGGATATGTTGGCTATTGAAGAGCATGTTTATGAGAAATCTGATCAAGAATCACTTATTCAAGATCATAATACAGGTTGGGTTGCCTATTCAAAGCTCCTTGAAGAGCTGGATGAACTTCCAATAGTCGAGAAAAAGGGTGTGGCCACTCAAGAACAATGCATAGATGAGATATCACTTGACAAGGTGGTAGATGACAAGCAGTGCAAAAAATATCAGGAAGTACTTGATGAGTTTGTCTTTGTTGGTGACTGGTTTGTTGTTGATGACTCATTTGAGAAGATGCTAATACAATTGGTGGATAATAAAAATGCCTTATCAAAGGTTATGATTGATAAATATCCTGCCTTGCAACTAGTACCATCTCTTGGAGTGACTGAGTTTAAGAATTTTCTTTTTGATCTAGGTGGATCGTGCTTTGTCATGGTTAGGTTCTTTGTTAGTTTGTTTTCCTCCAAGTGCTGTTCCAGCACATTAGTTTCGTTTAGTTATGTTCCAATAAGTGCTTGTTTGCACATTTATTTATTAGTTAGTTTTCTTGGTTTCGTGTGTTTCCCTTCTTATTTTGAACGAGAAAGGTTACTTTAGCCATGATCAGAGGAGATTTTCAGTCAAAATTTAGGTTGATCATTGTTTTGGAAGTTCAAATAGCATCTATACGGTTTGAGTTCTCAAGGATAGTAGGCATGCTTCCTTGCGAGTCGCCAAAAATGTTGGCCATTTTTTGGCCTACATACCAAAATTTTGCCTAAGTGTGAGAGGGTGGGCATTCAAGCAAGACTTCGGGTTTTACACAGCAAAAGAATTTAGGTTTTTTGGAAGGAGAAGTCTTCAGGTTTTAAAAAAGACAACTTATTTCACTTTATGAGTAATCAACAGTTGAAACCCCTCAGCAGAAGTAATTTGGGTTGGAAACCCTGAATTACTCTTGACAATGCAAATCGAGTTTTGAGAAGTGCTTTGCTTATGAAAGTTTTATCAACAGAAGTAATCCAGGTTGGAAAACCTGAATTACTTTTGACAGTGCAAATCCGGTTTTGAGAAGTGCTTTGCTTATGAAAGTTTATCAGAAGAAGTAATCTGGGTTGGAAAACCCGAATTACTCTTGACAGTGCAAATCAAGTTTTGAGAAGTGCTTTTCTTATGAAAGTTTTATCAATAGAAGTAATTTGGGTTTAGAAATCCGAATTACTCAGGATAGTGCATTTTGGGTTTGCCAGGGTGAATGACTTATCTCTTTTTATAAGTAACAAGCAATGAAGAATCCAAAGTAAGTGCCAGTGAAGAGTCCGAAGGATTCCTTCAGAATAATTTTCAAACACAGAGAAGGAGACTGATATTTTTTTCGCAAGATAAAAGTCCAAATGAAAGAATAAACCAAGGGTCAATGGAATTCCAAAGGATATGGACCAAACAAAGCCCGCAGGAAGTCAAAGTGAAAAAACGCGATGGAATAAAGAAGAAAAAGAAAAATTTAGAAGGAAAGATATCCTTCGGACAAAAAGTCTGAAGGAATTCCTTCGGCAAAAATGCAAACAAATCAACGAAAAGGGGCAGAAAATAATAAAGCCAAGGAGATAATAAAAGTATGCAAGAAAACCAAAGGTAAATCCAGGGGGCAAGACATAAGAGCCAAAGAGAATAAAATCGAAAAATTTGGCAAGAAAGAAATCTGAAGGAATATAAGACCAAGGAGATAGCCAAAAAACCCAAAGATAATATATATAGGCAAGGCAAAATATCCGAAGAAAATCTGAGACCAAAAGAAATCCACAAATAAAAAAGAATATCCGAAAGAATTAGACTAAGGGAATAGCCAGGAAATCCGAGGAAATAGACCAAATATAGACAAAATAATCCAAAAATAGAATCTCGCCAAAAATAGACACAAACAGGCAGACCAAAATAAGAGAAAATACATGCGAACAAGGGCTATTTTTGGTAGATTTTTTAGGTTTTAGTTGACCCACAGTTTGACTAGTCAAAGTCACGCTTCTCCAAACGTTCCAACAGTCCGAGTAGAGCTCATCTATTGACTCTCAACGTGGATTTCCATGCAAAGGGAGGTGGGCATTTTAACAAGCCCATCCATCCACTTTCAAATGCCAAAGAGCTAGTCTCTAGTTTTAGACTTGGCTTAGCGGATCATGCATAAGCAAAGTCAAATGTTTGAGCCCACCATCCACTTTTCAATGCAAATAATTTTTATGCAAAACAAAATAGACTTTTGTAGACGCTAAGTTGGTTTGAGTTTACTCTCTCTCTATTTTCAAACGTCAATTTCTTGACTTCTTGTAATTTTCTATATTAATGGCTTTTGAGCCTTGTAAAAAATATCTCTCTTGGTAAGACCAGACTCTGTCATTAGTGAGTTGTGTAACCTCTTTAATCAATAGAAGCACTGTATTTTTAGATTTCAAGTGCTATCATAGTGTACATTCATTCAACAATTTGCAAACATGGTAGATTTCTCTCCCTTCCCAAATTCTAATTCGTACCTAGTTGCTAGCTTATCATGTTATGCAGGGCATGTTCAGTGTTTTATAGGTCTTTTGTTGAAGCTGTAAGTAGATGTTAGGTGGTTTCATAGTGTCTTGTATCAAACCTCTCTCCATCATTTTCCCTCACGTTTTGTCATTGGATCGAACCTTCTCATGAAATACTTATGCATAGTGATCAATTGAAATCAAAGGTCTTCATTTTCCCTTGTTTGTTCAGTGTTAAAGGTTCCAAGTAGGGTGGATCAACATTCTAGTGTATCACCGTCATTAGGTAGGATTTTCCCTTCAAGTTTCTCTCCCTTTTCCATGGTAGTCCGTAGTGCAGAGTAGAGATCCTCATTGATACATCTTACAGGAACCAGCGTTCTCTGGAGGTTCTTCCCACCATTGAGGCACCCACCCTCGTGAGAAGATCCCATTGTTTCAACCAGAGAGAGGATTAGCCATTTTAGCACGTCTTTGATTCAAGTTGCAACTCCAGATTGACAATAGTGCATATTACTTATAATCGAAAAAAAGGGATTAACAGTGAAAATCGTGATTTATATGGGTTTAAATTGCGATTTTCAATAGTTTTTACTGTTCTTCCATGGTTAACTTTTGGCAGTATGTTGACCGGTCAACCTACAATTTTTGAAGGGAAAAGATCATTTTCTGTAGTGGCTGGAGAGTATTTGCGATTAATCGTGAGTTTTTGCCGAGCTCTGCTACTATGGTACATACTACAAACTATATTATTTTCTTGAATAACTGACAGTTTGGTTGACTTAAATGCCAAGTAGAGCATCTCCAGGGTTTTATTTTGGATGGTTTGGATATTTTATTACAGTACTATATTTGGAGATTATAGTTATTCATTACTTTGTCACTGATTGAGAATGGTTTTGTATTTCACCCACAATGAGGTACTTTGTTAGAATAGCCATGTGGCATTCTTACTCTCCAATCTTGGCTATGGAATCTTGGTTGTAATTGATGAGAAGCAAGTTTGGTAACTCACCAGCGCTATTTTCTGATTGGGTGCCTTAATAGGACATAATAGGACTTGTATCTAACCAAAAGATTCTCCCCTGTAAGTTCGATAACTATATACCAACTTGGTGGTTGCCTTGCTTAATCAATATTTGTAAATCTGAATGTTTATTTACGTGATAGCTTGGAATCTATAAATATATTTCCTTGAAAATATCAGGGCCCACTTGACCTATTCTCAAGTTAAATGCTATCTAATTATCTATGATTCTTCCTAAAGGATACAAAAGATTGCTTCTCGGCCCTATACTTGTTGACGTTGTGGATTGCACCCTTGAAAGAAGGCTGGGCTTCTCTCTTCCACGCGACACAATGGAGACTTCCCTCTTGCTGTGGGTCTGGCAAAACTGAGGGGAGAATCTCTAGATATTGGCTAGCTCCCTTTGATGCATCTCTGAAGTCTTTTACTACTACTACTAACAATGGGGGGGGGGGGTGAAAAGGGAGAAGGATACAACCAAAACATAAACTAATCTAAGTGGTGATGCACCAAAAATGATTGATCTACTTAGCTTTGACATACACTTTGCACCAAGAACAAGTTGATATACACTTCATTTGACATGAAAAACTCTTTTGCATCGGTGTTTCAATAGGGGGTCTTCTGGAGATACAGGGAGGAAGAACTACTAGAGGCGTTCTAAGACACACTATGGCAGCGTATTCACATGCACCTATACTCTGTTGTGGACACTTGTTGCTGACCTGCAAAAGAAGAACTCACAATACACTAGACATGCTGGAATCATTCTGTGAAAGCATGAAATAAAATGACTTAACACAAGAGAAAACCATAGATATATGCAAAAGTGCAGACTCAAATAGAGGTAAAAATGCTGTCTTGACTCAAGGTAAATTCCTATAGGGCTTCGCCATACAAGCTAAGAGATATCCTTCTCAACTGAGAGGTTACAATATATATAGCATCAAGGAAAAGACTTTGGCGCTTTCTAGAATAAGCGGCCCATGCTGCGTTGAATACATTGAAAAGAGGAAACTGCTGAAGGGACTATGTTGTGGCAGTTGCAAGTCTTGGCTTTTGGTGCTTACCCTGTATTAAATGTCACTGCAAGGGCATGGGTCTCACGCGACTATTTTCTCATTAATGTAAAATGAGGAAAAAACGGGCCATTGGTGGCCACTTGGCGAACATTGTTTCATCCGCAACAATAACTTCTTGTGCCGACACTTTTTGTGCCACTTGGACTGTTTTGTCTGCTTCTGCGCTTGGCTTTTGTCTTTTTATGGCTCTTTGGCCTTCGGGGCTATTTTCTGTCATTTCTTGGCTCTTTGGTCTCCTTTTTTGATGGTCTTTTCCTTTTGGCCTTAAGGCCTTTGAATTCCTTCGGGTTCGCACTTATGAATTCTTTTGGCTTCTTCTTCAACTGTTAACCCATTTCCATGCGCGGGCTTGTCCTTAAGCATTTGAAAATCAACGGCTATCTTATCACCGTAAAGTTGACGTCTGCAGGCTCGTTGTCATTTCGAAAGCCAACGGCTATTTCATTGCCTGAATTTGACATCCGCGGGGACATCACCAGACATTTAAACTGCCAACGACTAGTTTGCCATGCTGAAATTGACGTCTTCAGGCCCGTCATTATCTTTGGTGATTCCTTCGGCCTTTGTTAGGTTGTGGAGTTAAAAGCTTCACCAGGTTGCGAACATGAGGAATTGCTGAAGTGTCACAGACATCAGCGTCAATCAGGGCAACTGACGTCGACATGATTAGACAGGAAGAACAATCGACGTTGATCAGGGATCGGCCGGCGTCGGTCATCTCCAGGCAGACAGGGACCGACGTCGGTTGCCTGTGTGGTTCAGAACTGCCAGTTTCACGGACAGTTAGTTAACGAACCGAGTGTTTGCATGTTAAGAGCCAATTTTAGACTAAAAGATGCGGATCTAATTATTGTACTTAGAGTCTAATTATTGTATGCATGAGATCTATATAATAGACTCATAGGCTGTATTGTAAAAGTGTGCTAGAGAGTAAGATAGCAGAAATTAGCTCCTTCAGAGGGAAGAGAGCATGGTGTGTTCCTCCTAGTTCCAAAGGGGTGCTAAGTGTGTATGATTTTGGAGAGTTGCAGGTGTGCAAGTTCTGGTTGAAGATCCACCAGGGTACTGGTTGAAGAATCATAAGGACTTGGTGAGACAAGGACAAGGGTTCTTCAGGGTGTAGAGATATCTACAGGGTAAGTAAGGTCTGTTGATTTGTAGGTGGCAGCAAGAAAAGGGAGATCTACTTGGAGTACGGTTGTGTACTGGCAGCGTTGTTACTCACTGGTGGAGGTGAACACCAACTCTGTATTGGAGTTGATTGTTGTGACCGTGATGAGAGAGTGAAGTGTTGGAGAAGAATTACAGGTGAACCCTAGATGTGTGTGAGATCTAGAGGAGTGGGAAGAAGTGTGGCATCTTTTTTATTGTATTTTTTTCTGAGTGATTATTAATAGAATTGTGTATTGTCTCTCATATCCTGTGTTGTTTCATATTTTTAGTTACTTATTCATTCTGATTAAATTCTGTGTTTAGTTGCTAATACAAGAGGTAATCATATATACTCTTATTGGTGGAGTAGGATCCTGACAGTTGGTATCAGAGCCTGGTTGTAGGTTCTAGAGTTTGATACCACTTGACAGTTGGTATCAGAGCTTTTGATTGGGTTGACTAACAGGTGGTTCATATCTGGTTAGTGTTTGTTGATTACAGATCACTCTCAGGGGTTTCAGATTGAGTGGGAGTATAGCAATGGCAGAAAAAAGTAAGCTACGAATGGAAAAACTGAATAGCACGAATGGTCTGATTGATAAAAAGAAAGAGCAGATAAAGGAAGATTGTTGGTCGATAGAAGATCAGCGTGTAGAAGTAGATGTTGTAGGTGTTGTTGCACAGGTTGCTCTGGATAAAGTAGAATCTTGGTTTACAGATTCTTTTGCCTCTTTCCATGCAGCCCGAAATAGAGCATTTTTTCATGGGTATGTCTTTGGAGACTTTGGAGAGATTTATTTAGGGGTTGGTGAGCCTTGTCAGATTGTTGGCAAAGGAGAAGTGAAGCTAAAATTGCAGACGGATAACACACAGGTGTTGAAGGAGGTTATGCAGGTACCAGTCTTGGAGATGAGTCTAATTTCTTCAAGAAAGTTGGGTGATGAGAGATGCACAGTAACTCTCACAACGGATGCACTTGAATTAGACAGTGGTAAGAAAGTAGGTATCTTTTATCTATCTACTTATATTACTGATTCACCTTCTGTTGTAGAGATGTGGCTTTGAAGGCTTGGTTACATATGTAAGAAGGGAATGCATGTTCTTAAGCGGAAGACATATATCTTTGATAAACTTAAGAACTGAAAAGCCTTGGTGTTCATGGAGGAGATGATAGACAGAGATTAGCTATGGGGACTGAATTATTCTGAGCAGGGCTGTGTTAATTTGAACAGGGTTTTGACCCAAAAGGAGAGCTCGCGGGTAAAAAGTCATCACTCGCAGGCGAACACAAGTACCGACGTCGGTCATAAAAAACTGACGTCGAACAAACAAGCACCGACGTCGGTCATGTGCAGATCAGCAGAGTCGGTGGTGTCGGGCAGTAGGAACCGATGTCGATCATACAGAGACCGACGTCAGCAGTAGGTATATCGGTGTCGATCAGAAAACCGACATCGACAGACAGCGTCAGTTGCAGAGAACTGACGTCAGTCGGGTGCAGATTGGGAGATGACCGAGATCGATCACTGAAACAGATGTTGGGTGGACAACAAGCTGTCAAGGAGTCTCAAACGCCCATATGGAAGACTAAAATGATAAGTGGACCTCATATTCGTTGTTCACCTTCTTACTAGTTGCTTACTGATGGTCGAGAACCAGGAAGATGTGAAGAGGCAATGCAAGTAGAATCCAAAAACAGTGGGAGCTTGGCATGGATGAGGAGTGTGAGTCTTTGGAGAAGAACCAAATAGGAGTTTGTTGGTGGAGTTGTCAGCTAAAAAAAAGCACTGAAAGACGGAATAGATTTCCAAGTTAAAGAAGAGAGTGGATGGATACGTGAGACAGAAGGCCAGTGTATATGGTCTTGAGGAAGCTGCAGGACAGTGGTACAGGTTTTGACAGGTGGATGACAAAACAGGGCTTCAGTCAATGTCAGTGTAACCATTGTGTTTGTCTTTACCAGGTGGATGATAAGTCACGACATTATCTTGTTACTGTATGTGGTGTGGTTGCTTGTTGCAGGGTTACACATGCAGAGAGTTTTTTGAACTAAAGGTAAAGTTAGTTCAGAGGTATGTCATGAAGAATTTGGAGCAGTGAAATTCTTTGGCATAAGAGTCATGGAGATTGTCTCCAGTGGGTGCTGATGTGAAGAAGGTGTTGGCGAGGTTCAAGATGCAGGATGCAGAATCGGTAAGCACACCAAGGGCTGGACAGTTCAAGCTTAGCTTAGAACAGTGTTCGAAATCACATAAGGTCTAGTGTAGGCCTGAGTTTTCCCAAGCAGTGAGAGTTGTCAGAGAGTTTGGAGCCAATTCGAGTAAGGTGGATTCTCAGGTATCTGAGAGGGACCAACAGCAGGGATTCATGTTATGCAAGGTCAAGGTCTTCAGTACATGGGTTTGTAGGTTTGGATGTGGCAGGTTACTTGGATGACAGGTGTAGCATCACAGGTTGTGTGGTGGTTGGTCTTCAGGATTGATCTTGAAGAGGGATACAAGCCAAGAAATGAATTAGATGAAGGTACAGGTACAAGTGTAGCTGTTTATCTCCAAGTGAGAGATTGTTAGGTTGTGGAGTTAAAAGCTTCACCAAGTTGCAAACAGGAGGAGCTGCTGAAGTGTCACAAACACCGGCGTCAGTCAGACCAATCAACGTCGACAGGATTAGATAGGAAGAGCAACCGACGTCGGTCAGGGATCGACCGGCGTCGGTCATCTCCAGGCAGACAGGGACCGACGTCGATCACCTGTGCGGTTCAGAACTGCCAGTTTCACGAACAATTAGTTAACGAATCGAGTGTTTGCATGTTAAGAGCCAATTTTAGACTAGAAGCTGCGGATCTAATTATTGTAATTAGGGTCTAATTATTGTATGCATGAGATCTATATAATAGACTCATGGGTTGTATTGTAAAAGTGTGCTAGAGAGTAAGAGAACAGAAATTAGCTCTTTCAGAGGGAAGAGAGCATGGTGTGTTCCTCCTAGTTTCAAAGGGGTGCTGAGTGTGTATGATCTTGGAGAGTTGCAGGTGTGCAAGTTCTGGTAAAAGATCCACTGGGGTACTGGTTGAAGAATCATAAGGACTTGGTGAGGCAAGGACAAGGGTTCTTCAGAGTGTAGAGATATCTACAGGGTAAGTAAGGTCTGTTGATTTGCAGGTGGCAACAAGGAAAGGGAGATCTACTTGGAGTACGATTGTGTACTTGGTGTACTGGAAGCGTTGTTACTGACTGGTGGAGGTGAACACCAACTCTGTATTGGAGTTGATTGTTGTGACCGTGATGAGAGAGTGAAGTGTTGGAAGAGAATTACAGGTGAACCCTAGATGTGTGTGAGCTCTAGAGGAGTGGGAAGAAGAAGTGTGGCATCTTCTTTATTGTATTTTCTTCTGAGTGATTATTAATACAATTGTGTATTGTCTCTCATATCCTGTGTTGTTTCATATTTCTAGTTACTTATTCATTCTGGTTAAATTTCGTGTTTAGTTGCTAATACAAGAGGTAATCATATATACTCTTATTGGTGGAGTAGGATCCTGACAGCCTTTACAAAATGAATCTTCCTGAAGGGAAGGTGTCCCTTCGAAAAAAATGGAAAGGGTCCTTTTTGATCACTAAGAGCCCTCCACAAGGGCACTTGCCCTTCGGGCTCCTTTGTCTTCCCGAAGGAATTCACAAAGGAAGGCCGAGACATGAAGATGAGTTTTCCTTCAGACAAAATGTTCGAAGGAATTCCTTCAGACATTTTGTCCGAAGGAAAACTCATCTTCATGTCTCGGCCTTCCTTTGTGAATTCCTTCGGACAGAATGTCCGAAGGAATTCCTTCGGGTGCCTTGTCCGAAGGAATTCACCTTTGGTTTCTCCCTTGGATTCGGACAAAAGGTCCAAAGAAATCCCTTGGTTCGACCTTGTCACTTTTCTGAATGAAACTTTTTCGGGTCTTCTGCCTCTCTCTCTTGCAAACGTTCTTTCAAATGTGTTCCTGCCCTCCGTAAGGGCACCTTCGGTCCAAAATGTCCTTCGGAGCTTTGTGAAAGGTCTCATTTGCCACCTGCCTGCCCTCCGCAAGGGCACTTGACCTTCGGAGTCTTTGTGAAAAACTTGCATTTCTTTAAAATGGCCCATTTCTTTGCCAAAAAGGCTTGTCCAAGGCAATTTGTTGAAGCGAAATGAGCCTTCGTATCAACCCGAAAACCTGCAGGACTCAAATCATTTGACTCTTTCGTAGAACAGGGCTTCGACAAAGGGAAAAAAATGACAATTGCAGTAAGGAGAAGATATTAGAGACTGACTAATCAGTCCCCCCAAAGAAAATTCAAAAGGGAGACCGATTTTTTGGGCCTGTAGGACCAAAATTTGGTCAACAATACTTTCCTTTGATTAAGACAAAATAAAATGCTAAGGGTTGAAAGCTGCCCCTGTTCAATACTCAGATAAGAAATTTGTATATGCAATCTTTTAGGAACCTACAACTACAGAGTTTGTTGATACTATACTCTGTTTGAATGGATTGGTTAATCAACTTTGGGTTAGTATCCGACAGTGTAATTAAGGTGGAAGGTATAAACTTCCTATGCATTCAGTAGGGCTTGGGGAAAGGAGATGACTATTCTTAATGCTTGCCCAATTTGATGATTATTCTGCTCAGGGTATAACCACGATATTTGTGGTTGGCCTGTACTTCTTGTCTCCACCTAAATAGGGGAATTTTAGCCAGCTTGATTGTTCTTGGTCCCATATTGTTGAGTAATTGTGATAATATTCTAAACAATGACTCAGGGAGTATGGATGATGATAGACCTTGAAGAGACTATGCTAAGCAAAGATTGGATCAATACTCCATGAAGTGCTATGTTACCAAGACTGCGTTGTCCTCATAGGATATCTTATCCATAATCATTCTCATTGAAATAAAGGTCACAATAAGACTGAGTATGTATGGTTAATTAACTTGAAACTAGTGTACTTTTGTGAGAAGGCTAGAGTAGCGAGAATGTACGATGTCCCATAATGATCTATTAAATATCATAAAGGTTGTATTGGCAAACATTTCATATAGAACAAATGTTGCGCTTCAGTAAGGTAGGCTTCCTGATAGTAAATTTTCCATGAATTTTATGGCTCAGGACCTATACTCATAGACACAGAACATAAGGTCATGAGCTCTGCCTGGAACAGAGAATAGTTCAGACATTTGTCAATGTTGACTTAGTGAAGTTTTGGATTTGAAGATAGGGATTCCTAGATCTAAAAAAAGTAGGTAATTGAATTACTCTAGTAAAGGGAAAAGCGAATAGATACCTGCTCTGTGATAAAAGGAAAGTATTGTCCTGCCCTAACTCTCTTTAAGGGGAATGAGATACTTTTACAAGGTGAATATTTCTTAAAAGTGAAGTGGCTGCTATACAAAGTTGGCAGTTGTCTTGTTTAAGCAGCATCTTTAATCTTGTAACGCTGCTTCTTTGCTGGCATACTTGAACTCTCAGGTATCATAGTTGCTTGAATTTTTATGATCAGAATGATGTGAATGTGCTCGGTTCTTGCCTACTTGATTATGATAATTGCTTAAGGCTCTACAGTTAAATTCGTAATCTATAAATAGAATCAATCCTAATCAAGAGGAACAAGGTGATTATTTTAACCTGAAGGCTGTTAAATAATGACTTAAGAGCACCTCCATGCAGGTGGTACTTGGACAGGTTGAAAAGACTATATGCAGTCCTTGCAATGGCTGTGTGTGATGAGTCAAGAGAATGACATTCCCATCCTCAAGAGGTGCATTACCATACCTATCCTATTCCAATGTCCGCAAGAAATGTGGCAATGAGGCTTGTAGTTCAATTTCTAGAATGTTCGAGTTAACTAAACATTGCATTGACAAACCTTGTTTCGTACATTCAATTAAAACGATTGAAGGCCTCGTGAATCAATGGGTAAGGACAAAGTAATAAGTTTTGTTCCTAGTGGGAAATGGGTAAAGAAACCAGGTTATAGATCTCATATGGTTAGGTTTACCTCTTTGGTTGCATAACTAAATCAAGTTTATAATGATGACTATATGAAGTGAAGCCTTCCTTGGAAAAATATTGTAAAAAGACTGATAGTTGTACCGTGGTATCAAGGTTGGATAATAACTCTAGCCTGAATCTGAATAATATTGTATCTACTGGTTTCTTTATATTACATTTGTCATTAACAATAAAGCACAATGTTGAACCATATGTGGTTCCCTCATATAACTCCATTAATCATGACTTATAACTAAAAGACTTATTTTGGTGGGACTGTGTGCTTGTAACATGCTCTTGCGTAACAAGTCTTGGCCTGCAAGTTACATACTACTAATAGTCTATCTATGTAAAGAAAATGACTTCTCTTAAAAGAACTCAGCCTTGTATAGTAACCTAAACAGGTGTCTAGGTCATTAAGGGCTAATGGCAAGGTTAGCATGCAACCCTTAGAGGCCATTTCTAGAAGAGGTTTGAATATAGTCAATATGAAACTTTAAACCTTGTCAATATGAAACTTTAAACCTTTAGGACATCAAGATTAGAAAGAAGACATTCTGCCAACATAAGATAATAGAGTGGATCCATAACCCACAGGGCCCGGGATCGGAACCTAAACTCTAATTGGTCCAGGAACTGTCAAGACTGACTAAAGCACAAAGGTGACTGGATTTCTGTCGCTTTGTGAACTGTCAAGTGGAACAAAGTGTCAAGGTGACTGCACGTCAAGTCACAGTTTGTGAAAAGAAAGAAAAAGAAAAAAAAATTAAGGGTGGATTCTACATTTGGGAGATTAGCTTGTTGAACAGCAATTTAATTCTGCTTTCCGTGAGTTTTCACATAATCTTGTATACCAATTTGCATAGAAAAATTGGTCAATATTGGTCCGCAACTTCTGTATTTTCCAATTTTGGTATGATAACCAGTCGTATGACATATGCCCCCTTCAAGATTTTCCAGTTGCTTCAGGATTCTTCTATTGACTATAGCAAACCATCTTTTATTAAGACCCAGATTTGCTTGTAAATTGTGATGGGAAACTGTCAAGGCCGGGAGCCTTATCTTTTTGAAAGGATAAGACTACCTCCCTCACTCATTTCTCTGTGGCTGGCCTTATCAGACATTCAGTCTCAAAACTTGTAATCAGCCTAGGGATATTTTTGCTTAGTTCATGTTGAACTCTCGTCTTTCTATGTAGTTATTTTCCTTTAGGAGATCCCAGACGTACTATGTTGCATATTTTATTATTTTTGTTCCTTGTTGAATTAAATCCCATGGCTGTTTCAAATTTTTACGACGAATTGATATGGTGCTTGTCAATTTGTGAAAGATTTCCATGTTGGCATCCCCTTCTAACATCTATTTCTCTTGAGATCTTTGTCTCCAGCAGGATTATTCCCTCTTCTGAAGCTCTGCTAAATTGCTAATTCAAGGAGGACAGCCTGTTTTTGAGCTGCATTGTCAGGTGTAAACCTTATGTCTCTGATCTGCTTTTGCGTTGATTGTTCCATCAGTTTGTTGAAAATGTTCCAAATGTTGTTCTGTTCCCACTCCATTTTCTTCTAAGGTGGTCGACTTTACCCATAAATTTGAAGATAGAATGGCCCCTTATGCCATCTGCGTCTTTCCACCATTGTTCGATATTTTTGGTAAATCTGGGTGTGTTAACCACATATTTTCAAATTGAATTCTCTGTTGCAGGGCCCCATTTGCTTTTGGATAATATGCAATCACACGGTCTGATGACAAGAAAGAGTGGAGTCGTGGGCATTTTCTGATATTCTAGTTTTGTTGGTTAGACATTATCACGAGAGAACCTGATCCAACTTTTCAGCTATGTAATGTTGGCCTTTTCTGCAACTACTCTAAGTGAAAATACCTTTGTGCATAACCCACATCTATTAGCAAGTTACTTGATAGTGGCCACAGTAGAGAATCTGTTGTTCTGGTGTTGAACCTATGTTCCCCTTTCTTCTCTTTTGGGGATTTTATGGTATTAAAATCTCCAGGCAAGAAAGGTTCGAGGGGCTGGTTTGTCTAGATCCAGTTGGAGAGTTGAACCACGTACATCACCCTTGTGTTCACATGAGGAGGGCTGTACACAGTTCAAAAGCATTTTTTTTTTTTTAACTCAGGAGAATGGCAAATTGAAACTATTCCCAAGTCAAAAGTTTGGTGTGATAGTAACACATACATGGAAGGGTCCCATTGGACCATAGTTTTAATTTGTTGTGACAATGTAATGCCTTGATCCTCATGTTCCAACATATTTTGTGTAAAGAATATTGCTATCTCTATCAAATTCTTGAAAATAAGAAAATTTTAATTTTTCTTTGAGAAATTGGCATTTATTGGGCACATCAAGACCTCTAATGTTCTAGGATAGAATCTGCATTAAGCAGACGGTGTTGCATCATAGGTACCTATGATTTGATTTATGGCCTGCTCAGGATTTGCAGTGTCGCAGGGTTTTTTAGCAAGTCTTGTATTTTCATTTGATGCTTTTTTATCTGCTTGCTACCTTGGATGTGTCTGCCGTGGATGTGAATAGAAATTAATCCTGGCATAGTTTTCGTTTTATCTCTTTATTTGTCTTTCTTCAATCTTTTCATATAATGGCTGCTTCTGATGGGATTTGTTTGTTTTAATTTCTTGTCCCCTTTGAATTCCTTCCATTTTGCTCAACTCATAATGATTGTGGACATCGAAAGGATTAGATCCACCAATTGCATGCATAGGCCATTTGCAACTTCTCCTTCTCATGTGACCCTTGTTGGTTCCTAAACACATTGTTGGTGCTCCCTCTTTGCTAGTTGTTTGCTGAATTTGCTCATGCCCTTTCCCTCTTTCTTCTCTCCCTTGCAGTTCACTTGTATTTTATTTCCTGCCTTTGTTGGCTGCAAATTTTCCAAGTATGTAGCGCGTAATTATGAGTGCCAAAGAACCAAGAAGCATTAGCAAGTGTCTTGTGCCAAAGGATAGGCAAGGAAACAATGGAGAGGCAAAAGGGAGAGAGCACCAACAAACATAGGGTCTAAGATGAGTTAAGTGCCAAAGGAGAGAACAAATATAGATGAGAGTGCAAAAGGGAATAGTGCCAAATCATAAAAAAATTGTGTAGAGACAGGCTAGGAGAGTAATAAATGACCCTACCCAAGATCAAGGAGAGAATTTGTCATGTCCCCACTCTAGCCCTGTCTAGCAGTGACATGTGAGTCAGCCTATTATGGGGTCTTGTAGGTTGACAGGATGGTATAGAGACCCAGTTTGGTTTTTCAGTGTTGGAGACTTGGTGTTCTGGCAGTTATTGTTCAGTTGGGAGACATTCCTTGTTCTTGGGAGGCAGTTCCTACATTTGTGGAGGTTACTCCTTTTTAGGAGACATGGTCAGGCCCAGGGTTGGGACTCCCTGAGATTTCTCTTTGGGGTTTAGTTTCAGGGTGATAGGGCTTGTTCCCTAGTTTTTAGGAGCATCCCTAGATTTTAGGGATGAGACTGCCAGTGGTTCCTTGATTTTCGACTTCAGTCACAGACAGGTGACAAGTTGTTTTGATGATTCGTGGGGTCGGTTGTGCATTTCTTGGTTACTCTTGTAGGTTGACAGAATGGTATAGAGACCCAGTTTGGTTTTTCAGTGTTGGAGACTTGGTGTTCTGGCAGTTATTGTTCAGTTGGGAGACATTCCTTGTTCTTGGGAGGCAGTTCCTACATTTGTGGAGGTTACTCCCTCTTTTTAGGAGACATGGTCAGGCCCAGGGTTGGGACTCCCTGAGATTTCTCTTTGGGGTTCAGTTTCAGGGTGATAGGGCTTGTTCCCTAGTTTTTAGGAGCATCCCTAGATTTTAGGGATGAGACTGCCAGTGGTTCCTTGATTTTCGACTTCAGTCACAAACAGGTGACAAGTTGTTTTGATGATTCGTGGGGTCGGTTGTGCATTTCTTGGTTACTTTGGTTATATTTTTAATATTACCGAGTTTCTGTCTTTTATTTAAATAAGGCTAAGTTTGGGGTTACAAGGAGTTTTTGGCTTCTTCGGGATGCGTGTACTGGAGTGTAATAGCTCGTTGGAAAGGTCTCGAACTTTCCTAAATATTTCATTCATAAGTCAGAGCCTTTCGGGAGATGGATTTCTGTTAAATTGGAAAAAGACATTATTTTCTATGCACTCGGCCTCTTAAAAAGAAATTATTATAATTATGACTTAAGCGCCCTTGGTCCACTTTTAGGGAATCGGATAAGTTTGAAAAATGCTATAAGAGGCGTTGGGAGGAAAGGAAGAAGGCATCAATTAATATTTCATTTTCTTTGGAGAGTGCGCTTTGGAAGCGTGTGGCTTTGGGACGCAAACCCCAAGAGCTGATTTGTGGGACGTAGCCCCCACACATTGATTTATATTCATTCCTGCCCGTGGAGATTTGCGCCTTCCTCTTGTAAGGTGCCGGACTGCAATTTGGCAGAAGCACAGTAGTTAGAGAGGAGCGATTTCAGTTGGAGAAGGTTCTTGGGAAGTGCTGGACTGTGCGTTGGCAGAACGCAGCAGTCAGAAAGGTGCGGCTTCAGGTTGGGAAGGAACTTTTGGCGCTGCTGTACCAGACAGAAACTGAATTCGTATGGCTGTACTTGACAGCGATTTTCATCACCATAGCGCATCTATATAAAGTCAACTAGCGGGCCGTCCTATTCTAGATTCGTGAATATTCAGCGATTCAGGTTGGCTGATTAAACATTGTTTTCTACCTGGATTATTAGCATTTTGTAATCAGCTAGTTTTGATTAAATATTTAGAAATTCTGCTCTTTCAAATCTGGATTTGATTGCACCTAGGTTTCAGTTCCATACTTTGTTTATGCATTCGCATTTCAATTATTTCTTTATTGCAAAATTCGTCAAAAAACCAAAAACAAAGAAAAACACAAATTCCAAAAGAAAATACAAAATTACAGCAGTTCAAATAGAAAGGATCCATCAGGGATCTTTCAGAATTCCACTTCACAATTGCATGAGACAGGTGTCCAAATGCATACAGGCACTTGGCGACTAGCATGATCCACATGGAAACCTTCTCGATCTGTTAAGTATATATAGGCATATCCACTTCAAACAAAGGTAGATAAGTCATGAAAACATTGTTGGTGTTGCTGCTAGAGTTATTAAGAAGTTGTTGTTGATAGGAGTAGCCTATAGGAATATTGTAGTAGCAATGTATGTATTTGAGTAATTAGGGATAGGAAAGATGCTGCCAGTTTCCAGCCAAGTTAGAAATGGGTATTTCTGCTCTGATTGTAACTAGGGATGTATTCCTTTGTGCAAAATGGTTTATTGTGTTAAGTTGTATTATTGAACTATTTTAAGTTGGTCATGTAGATTGTAATGAATAAGTTTGTCTATGAGTTAACATATGACATGGGTTATTCTTTTAAAGCATGAGTATTGTATATGGGTTTCTCTTTTACTTGTTCATATGTGTGCTTAAAAGACTGAAGGTGAGCTATGAGTGACTTTGATTATTTATGGGATATCTTCTCTTGATGAATCCTCTGCTACAAAATGATGAGACCAACTCAGCTCCTTGAAGTGCTTAGGGTGACACTTGTCGCAAGGGATGGTGTCTTCCTGAAGGGGTTACATTCTGACACTCATGAGTATCCACTAAATGCATGGCTGTTTGGTTAAATGCACCATGGCAGCCTAAAAATCAGACAACATTTTTTGATCTGTTACCAGGTCCATTTCATTTGTTTGGAAAGAATTCTTAAGAAGGAATTAGCTGAGGGAAATGCAAAGAGTACCAAAGTTGTGCCAATGGAAGGCTAAACCAAGGTTGATTGCCCAAACAAGAGGACAGTTGTGGCCCATTGTGTCATCTGCAGGGATGTGAGTAACTCGGAAGCTTGCTATTCGTTGCTAATATAATCAAGGAAGACTGCTATCAATGAGTGGTGTGCTATTTGTGAGAGTACCACCCACAACACTGGGGACTATTAATATATTAATGGTGTGTGCAAGGGAAGGGAACACGCGTAGTGCCAAATAAAAACCAAGGAACATAGGACGGGGGATCGCAAAGAAAATGGTCAAAGAGCAACAATTGTCGGCCATGGAAAGAGGCATCAACAAAGTAGATGCTACAGATGCAGCAACCCAAAGCATAGATGGAGGAAACGCCCAGAGTTTCTTCAAAGTGGCACTTTTGGAGAGAAGCACAAGACAAAAGACTGTCTAGGTTTGTTAGGAAAGATATGAGAATGAGAACACCTGAAGGGAACAAGCATGATTTAAGCTACCCGACGAGATATGGTGGAAGATGCAGTGATACGGATTGTCCCTATCACAGGAGCAAATAATCCCCCAATAAATATTACAAGGTCTGGTACAAAAATAAGGGATCAGGTTGCACCAATGGCACCAATACAACACCCAAGTGTGGATAAGAGGCAGCAAAAAAAAATCTTGTCTGAGGCAACAAATGAATAAGAGACTTCAGTAAGAGCTAGTTGTTGCTAAGAGAAGGGAACTACACTGTCGATCCATTTCTTTTGATCGCATCAAGACTGAGTTGATTGTATTAAAGGAGATATTGGCACTCCCACACAGAGAAAGCACGCTAATAGGGCTCAGGGAATGGCTGAGATGTTCAGCACATGGAGCACTGCCCAATCAAGACTATGAGCTGCAACATGTTTGGATCATGAGAACTTATCGTATGACAAGGAATTGATCATTGATGCAGCTATTGGTAGGTTTGATGTATGTGATATACTAGTGGATAGAAGCGCCAAAGTGAAAGTGCTCATGAACCAAGCTTGGATTGCCATGGGACATTTGAATTTGTCTCCCTCACCCCACATACTCTATTGACAACTAACAAAACTATTGAATGTCCTCTTGGAATATTGAAGAACACTGAGGTGGGCATAATGGACATGAAGTATTTTTCGGAGTTTGAAGTTAAGGAGCTAGCTAAGACGGATGATCATGCTACTCTCTTTGGAAGGTCGTGGTGCTACGCCAATAACACGGACATGTGCTTCAAACAGCACATGATGAATTTTGAAAAATGACATTCAAAAGGTTGTAACTCCTTTGGAGACAAAACAAGGGCCAGCTTATGTTGATGCAGTTTACATAGAGGAAATGAACGTCCTATATGATATGACGGTGACGCTGACTATGTAGAGTCAGCCCGAGACTTGGTCCTTTCCTTGTTTGGATGCAAACACTAGCATGAAATATCCTTTTGGCACCAATAGAATATCTACTGATCCAACAACTCTCCAGTTTTATTTTATCAGGGATCTTGGAGTTTTGGGTCCTGGATATGCACCCACGAAATGCCATATCATGGCATCTTCCTTTAGCTGCTATAGGCTTTTTCCCATTTCATCTATTTAGAACTGCAGTTTGGGTGGTGTCTCCGTTCATAGATAACCGCCTTTTTTTTTATGGTTGGGAAAAAGACAGCAGAATGGTTGTTTTTTTAACATGCTGGTCCATGAAGTTGAGCAGATCATGTCTGCAGACCTGCGTTGTTTCTTTGTGTACAGCATAACTATGAAGTTGAGCAGATCATCTCTGCAGAATCTGTGTGTTTTCTGTGGGTACAACAGGTCTTGGTGAAGTTAGTTTTGAGAGGAGACCATAGCCTCCCATTGAGAGTGGTCACTCCTTTCAATGCCGATCTGGTTGCAGGACAGTCAGCCTAATTTGACCTAAGTTGTAAATGACACAAAGTCACCTAAGGAGAAAAATGGGGCACATGGGAACGAATGCAAGGAGCTGATAAGCATAGTTATCAAGTCCAGTTATTCAAATCTGTCCAGGAAGGCAAAAAAATCTGAAAATCTGGAATTCTTAAAAATATTTGGAAAAATCCGGTCTAGAATACACACACACACACACATGAGCATAGTTTTATAAATAAACAAATTTGACATAAACAATGAAAAAATTAATAATGTAATATAAAATATTAATATATTTAATATTATATAATATATAAGGTTGCTGGGTGTTCTTTTTGCAGAAAAATTTAAAAAATACATTAAATTGAATTACAAAAAAGGGCCGACCCATACAGAACTTATCAAAATGGCCAAAAAATAGAGATCCTGTCAAATTTTGTGCAGATCCGGCTGGATTTGGCAACCATGCCGATAAGTGATGTCAAAGGTGTGCTAAGGCATTATGCAGGCAGAATGTAAGGACCTAGGTGCTTTCCAGCCGAGCCCACCCCAATCTTGTAATTTATTGGTTCTCTTTGATCGGTTTATCTTCACTCTGTGTTCAGTGGCACACTAATTGTTTGACATAGGGTGTAAATGAAGTGGGTTCTCATGGATCATGATGATTGACACGTATACAGAAAAAACTTTGGATGTTTGGGTAGTAGCAATTAGCTGGTGTAAAGCAAACTCAGCAATTTCTACCCACCTTTTCACTGTCCCAATGCGAAAACATTGCAATAGGATATATGATTCCATTTAAACTACATAGTGAGCCAATATCAAAGGTGGTTGTTGTGACTGCCTTGATAGTGGTTTTGGCCTTATGGGCTGCAACCTTTGTTTGGTCTTTCACAAAATGGTTTTGTGGTGAAGCATAGAGTTCTTTAAAGATATACGAGTCCAAAGTGTAAGGCAAGTTGCAACATCCCCATGGGTGTGTATGTTCTCACTCTCAGCAATGGCAGATTGTAGAAGAAAGTCAACAACTTGTTTAGCAATCGATCTTAATAAAACGTCATACGCTACAATGTGTGGCCCATAGTTGTTGCATAGTGGGTTAAGCACGTTGCTGAGTTTTAAGCATTTACAAATAGCAGGTGTCATGTCAATATTGGCAACCTGCACCTGTTTTCCTTGCAAGTGCATTTGGAATAGGGTATGGAGTTCCATCATATGAATTTTGAAAACCACGTCTTGTCAAATCTTAAAGTAGCATCTTCCTTGATTGACAAGTATACAAAATGTTTAAACTTACACCTTGGCACACAAAATAGTTTGATAATGGTGCACACTTCTATGATTATAACAAAATTTTCTTATTAGATGTGTTCAAGAATTATGAACAATGTTTGGAAAATGCTACAATGAAAAGTTGTCTCTAGGCATTTGTCAATCTTTAATTGTGGTCAAATTGGTGTTCATGATAGGGCTTCAAGTCTTTTTGAGGCTGTAACAAACATTGGCCTCAAGGTCTGCTATCATCGTTGGATTTAGTGTTTAAAAAAAGGTGGCTACCCGGCAGGTACCCCCAAAAAACTGTTTTTTTTTTTTTTTGCAATAAGGATGGACAGCTGGAAAACCACTAGCCAGATACCAAGCCAAAAAACACGGTTTTCTAGGAACAGTTGCCTGCCAAAAAACGACAACCTAAACAATATAAGCAAAAAAAAATAGTGATTCATTATTCTACCCGTTGTTTTGTTCTTGTTGTGTGTTGTGTTGTGCGTCAGCGATAGGTCAAGGTTGAGACTTGAAGGAAATCGTTGTGTTGTGCGTGGGCCATTTGGTATAGCTATACAGATTCTAGAAGCTAACATTTGGTAGTGGTACAACTACAGAATACCTGCAGGTTTGAGGCCCTCCACTGAGTCAATTGAGCTCCATTCACAATTTCACATTGTAAACTCATAACTGTTTAATAGTTTATTGCTTTTATAATTTCTTAAATGTTTAATTTCTTTAATAATTTTGTGATTGTCTAAGACTAATCAGTGATAAATGATAATGATCTATGATTGAAATTTGACTCTGATTCTATGTTGTGTGGATACGGGTATGGGTACGACTTAGGTACATGGGTACACCATTTTTCTAGAACCTTGATTTGGATACACTATGGGTACGTGTATATATATAAACAATGCATATTACTCATTTTTTTAGTAAAATACTTGAAAATACGTAGTGTTTGTTCATTCATTGCTTCAAAATGTTCAAAGTAGACATTGCAAATACATTCAAATTTTCAAAATACAAATCTAGAATAAATCATAATTCATCTGGATTCAGATTGTCCTCATATTCATAATTATGAATACCACTCCCACTAGCTCCACTTGGACTACTTGGACAACTCCCACTAGCTCCACTCTCCACCCCTGATGTTGAATTCTCTTCACTATCTTCGACATCATCAACACCAAGTAATGAAAGTTGGGCAAATGTAGATGTTGAGGCATCCAAGTCTGTATTCTTTGGAAGGATATCCCAAAGTTTGTTAAGCCCTTGCATATAGTCCTCAGACTTGTGTGAAAGGAGGCGCAAATTAGAATGCACAAATACCAAATCCTCAGCCTTCTTGAATGCCAACTTATTTCTTTTAGTAGAATGGATAAATCCATATGTATTTCAATTCCGCTCTGCTAAAAAATTACTAGCCACCTATCACAAAAAAAAGTTGTTAATTGTTAGAATTTTTGAATTTAAAATTTGTAACGATATAAAAAAATTATGTCAATAACTTAATAATTTTTTTGATTTAATTCAAATTGAATACCTATGAGAGAATTTTGATTGCGATAGGTTGTAGTTACTTGGCATCATGGCCATGTACATACCACCACTTGATTGGAGACAAGCTGAATTTGTCAAAAAGAGCCTCAATTTCTCTCATGCTGCTCTCTGAAGCTACAAACATGCCCATTTCATTGTGGACTGCACTAGCTACAGATAGATCAGGAAGAAGCCTTCTAAATGCTTGCCTAGTTCCATTTGCAACCTCTACATCATCATATGGTGGTTGCCTATTAGGTAGCTGAAGTATTTCATTGCTATAATACTTCAAACTGAGAGCATAAGCAAGGAGATGTAATGGAGTGGTCTTTTTATTACACCTCTTCATGACCAAAGGCTTGATTTCATTATAAAATGTTTATTTTGGGTCTTGCTCTTTTTTTTGTATGATCTCTCTCATACTTTCAAGCATGAAATCAATCTCATCATAAACCTCTCCCATGCAAGCTACATCTGTATCTGTAAATCGGATCATAGATAGAATAGGCTCTATAAAACTGAACACATTCAATCTTGGTCCACCAATTATCATCAAAGATCAATGTTTTGATCTTATCGACTTTTTCAATGCCAGTAGTGCTTGCTTGCCTCCACACACCTCAAACATTGCTAATCACCCATACTGCTCAGTTCCTCATTTACCTTCACAAGTTGTCTCAAGACGAACATGTGAGAGGCAAATCTAGTTTCAACAATCTACAAAAATAAAATAAGACTTATAAGTTTACTTGTTCGAACTGTTAACATTGATAAACAACAAGAATTAATTATTAAAAAGTTAGAACTTCAAAATTAAGAACTTCAAAAGTAAGAATTTGTTCTCGAATCTCTTACCTTCAACAACTCCAACTTTGAGAATTTTCTAAAGATGGCCCGAGACATGTGATGATTTGTGACAAATATTTGAATGTCATCGGCCTCTGCACAAACTTGCTTTATCCATTAGATTTTGCCAATATTTTGTAGCATCAAGTTGAGGGAGTGGACAACACAAGGTGTCCAAAATATGTGCTTGTATCTGCCCTCTACAATCAACCCAACTGCTCTGCAATTCTTTGCATTGTTCGTGATGACTAGGACAACATGTTGGGGGCCCACAGACTCAATAGCCTCTATCAAAATGTTTGCAATAAAATGAGCATATTTCACTTTGCCTTCACAATCCACTACCTTCAGGAACATTGCCCCTTTAGGGCATATTGCAGCAACATTGATCAAAGGCCTATTTCCAGTATCTTTCCATCCAAGATAATGGACACCCTTGAATCCTTCCACGAATCTCTAATTGGCTGCAAAGAAATGTGAATATGTTCTACTTCTTTGGCCAAGAGTGCGGTGCAAACCTTCTCATAATTAGGGCCTTTGTAACCTTGTGGAGCTTCATTGACCGCTTTCAACATTTGTTGCCAATAAGGCGATCTCAAAACATTGAAAGGTAGCCCACATGCATAAATGCATATAGCAATCAACTCATCAACAATGTCCCTCTGCGCAACATTGAAAGTTTTTTCCAATAGTCCTTTTAGTTTTTTCCATAAAGTGGCATCTGCGCATCATCAGAGGGTATTGCAACTGAATGAACTCGAGTTTGACTTTCAATGAAAGGATGACTTGCAGTTGCAGGTGCTATGGGTGATCTTGATCTGCCTCTTGAAAGATGTATTGTTTTAGAATGGCTTCTTAAAGCAACTACTGCATCTGCTTGTTCTTGCTCTTTCATGTACTCAACTATTTGTCTTGAGAATTTTGCCATACTTTTTGATCCTCGGTGGCCCATACCCAATCAATTGAGTTTTGACTCGAGTATATGAGGACTTGTATGTGGTATGAGAATCATTGCATACCCACACACGAGTCCCACCACCAACAACGATCTAAAGTATTTTCACATGTTTCCAAAGAAGGGAAGCAGATTCATATTTCACTTGAAGCGAGGTTTTAGCCCGATTTGCTTCATTGTGCCCTCCCCCTAGAGTTGAATTGGATGCCATAGAGATCCTAGTTATCAAATTAGAACCAAGCAAAAAAATTTATTATTATTATTATTTATACAATATACATTTTAATTTTTTTAAGTTAAAAATTTATGTAAAACTAAAAATTAAAATTAATAATTTTGTTTCTGATTCTCAAGATCGCATTACGCATAATACGTAAGAGGGGCATACGCAGAAGTTAGGGTTAGATAAAATACAAAAAAAATTAAAAAATAAATTTAATGTGGCTAACTCTGTTTCTGATTATCAAAATCGCATTAAGCACGAGAGAAAAGCATACATAAAAGTTAGGGTTAGAAACTTAAATAAAGTAAACATTTTATTTTTTTTAATTTTTAAACTTGCAATTTTAATATTTATGAGAAAAATAAAAAATAAATTTAATGCAGCTAACTCTGTTTCTGATTCTCAAGATTGCATTACGTGCGAGAGAAGAGCATATGCAGAAATTAGCGTTAGAAACTTAGACAAAGAAAATATACATTTGATTTTTTTTAATATTTATGGAAAAAAATAAATTTAATGCGGCTAGAACTTAGAGACTTAGATTAAATTGTAAAATTAAAAAAACTTTAGACAAAGAAAATATACATTTGATTTTTTAATATTTACGAAAAAATAAAAAAATTAATTTAAAGCGGCTAGAACTTAGGGACTTAGATTAAATTTTATAATTAAACAAACTAAACAGTATTTTACTATTTAATGTTGTAGCAAATGAAATAGAAAATAAAAAATAAAAAAACTTGAGAGAATTGAAAAATCCCTATAGTTCAAACAATGGTTACCTTCACAGATTTGAAATTCCTCCTTGCAAAGTGGCAATAGCTGCCTTGGCCCTCCACAAACAATTGTTGATTCTCCTTGCAAATTTTCAATCAGCAATGGCAAGGCAAAGGAAACAACTCCGAACAAATTTGTAATCACTATCAGCAATGGCAATGCAAGGCAAATTTGCAATCAACAATGGCTACAAACTTTGGTCACTTGGTGTGGTCTTATGAGGAGGGAGGGGGTTGCTTTTATAAGTTATTAGTAGCGTTTTAGGGTTTCTTAGTTTTTTAGGGGGTTTTTAATGTTTTTTTGAGTTTTTTTACCTTTTTTGCCAACTGTTCCCTGTGCCCGCCGAAAACACTTGGGCATGCCCAGAGGCATCTCCAGAGAAGAGACGTTGGGTGGCAGGGGAGGGCTGACAGGGGGCGGCGTTTCTTGCAACATAGGTTCACTCTGATTTTAAACCAGAGGGCAAACTACCAAATACAAAGACTGTTTAAAATTTTTTATTTTCATTTTGGCTTGTCCTCCATTGCTTATGCACAACACAACACACAAGTGCAAGTTTGCACCATAGTAAATAATAAAATTATTATCGGTGTGTGTTTTATTATAAAACACAGTTTGATAATAATATATTAATATTAATATAAATTCTAAAACGATCTTTCATCTTTGTATAACTATAATGAATAATCTTTTAAAAAAAAAAAAAAAAACTATAATGAATAATCTTTAAAAAAAAAAAAAAAAAAAAACTATAATGAATAATCAATGATTCTCATTCAATAATGTATTTTCAGAATACAATGAATAAAAAGTAATCACATTTTATCATATTGTTATCTTATTCTCTTGAGTTTCAAAATTTGAGTTTTTAATTAAATAATTTTATCATATTGTAACTTCGTAATCACTAATCAAAAGTGTATGCTATTGTAACTTGCTAGGTTTGAGCTCCAACTTCCAAGACTGTTTGCGATTGCATATTGACATATTGTAATGTAACAATCCTTGCCCAATCTGCACTTAATTGTCTTGATTTGCTGCCTTGTAATTTTTTCAAACACTTTGTAAGCAAAGTGCTTCTTGCTGGTTTTTGTCACAGTTTTGATGATTTGTTTGAATAACGATGGATTAAAGCTTCAAGTGTTTATAGAACAATGCAAGAATGACAATGCTAAATTCTAGATGTAAGAATGACTTTTTTGTTCTTTTCTATGCAATTAGATGAATTCACAAAGCAAACTAATCACCTACAGCCAATGGACATTTAGTCGAACAATTGGCATGTAACCTACTATCTCAATTCAAATGCTCAAAAGATAACTATAAATGACCAACGACTTGTGATTCTTACTTGTATTGATGATTTGATACAATGCTCCACTAGACTAGCCAAGACTCTTTGGCATAAACAAGAATTACAATTATATGGTATGCTGATATAAAGAATGCACACCTACAACGGCAAATATAAACTATACTAAAGGATGAATTGTATGCCATGAACTCTGGTGGGATTGAGGCGCCCTTGAGAATAGATGGAGCAAGCAATTTCCAAGTGAAAGGATGATCTCCAAAGCCAAATGGAATTTTCCAAGCCAGTATCCCCTGTTTTGGTCTGATCTCAAATTTAAAATAATATGCAATGAATATGCGTTGTCTCAAGCATCTAATATCATCTCCATACTCCCAAGAAGTGGGCGCACCAAGCCAAGCAAAGAATCAATGCAAATTGGAACCCCAACAAGCAAAAACGTCTCTCCTAATGGCGTCCTTCCTTGACTATAAATATCTGATTTTTATATCAGATTTCTCTACAATGCAATTTGCTCTTTTAACCAAGGAAAATCGATGCCCAGCTATATAGAAACCAACACTAAAAGATAGCTATGCAACCTTCACAAATTCACCAAATTGATTTCTCCAAAATTGGCCAATGGCCACAAATTTTGCTCCAATTGAGATGACTGAAATATCACCTCCAAAATGCAACCCTTCAAAAGATATTTCACTCCCTCAGTTATGTTATCAATGGGAGTTATCGTTCCCAAAGACAAATTGATTCACTGCAAAAAACTCTAGGCTCCACCAGCATACCACAACAAAGACAACATCAAATCTAGATGATTCATAATGGCAGCCCACACCTCCTTTTATACTTTTTTTTTTCTTTCCTTCATTTGGGAAGCTTCTAGAAACATTATAATATTTTATTATTATTTTTCCCTTTTAATATATTATATTTACACTTTAATATAAAATAATGAATTATAACATAAAGTAGAAATATAACATCATCTTGTAACACGAGGTTTCTAAAAATAGAAACATTCTAATAAATCATTAGAAAACCTTCAGAATATGTCAAAACTTCCCCAAAGAAACCAACTGCGATTTGGGTAACTGCGAAGAAGACCCTCTAACCATGTCGTATAAGCCTACGAGGGCCACTGATAGGCTAATCATGTTGAAAGTACAATGTCTAGCTAGAAGGGGACATTACATGTAACTTCAAAATGGCATCTGGTTCTTGTGGCAGTAGGCGGCTTAAGAAGTCTAAGGACCTAGTGCGGAAACATTGTGTTGAAGACCCAGAGCTCAACTCTGTGATATGAATTACTGTGGGTTTAAATGAGTGCAAGGGTGAATCGACTCAAGTAACACAACACGTAATCCAAGGAATGATGTGCGGCTATGTGACAGCGCCACTTGAGGCTCAAATGGAGATGGTTGTTGTCCTAGGAGTGTATGAGGAGAAAAAAAAAAAAAAAAAAAGGATTGTTGATGCACTTGCAACCATATTAAATAGGGGGCAACAAGAGTTGAATCTAATGAGTTAGTAGCCTCTAGGTCTTCTACTGCCCCTGGGGATTCGACTACAGACCTCACCTAGTGGAGGCAGTGCAAATTCACATTTACATGGTTTTTTTGTTCTTCAAAATACTCCTGGGGCACAACCTTCATATGAAGGTACAACTAGGAACAAAAACTGCATAATGAAGCAAAAGTGGCAGTGGCAAATTTTTAGTATTATAACATCCAATTCAATTTAGTGAGAAGCCAATACTAGGAGAATCTGGTAACTGCTTTGACCATTGTTGGGAAGGAATTCAAAGCCCATACTCCTCATGACTTGAGAGGCCCACTGTTAGAGGATGTTGTGAAAGATATAGAGCTCATTTTAGATGAGCAAAGAAGAGTATGACACAAGAAAGGTTGCAACATTTTGTCTGATGGGTGGACGGATGGAAGGAACCGCATTTTGATTGATTTTTTAGTGGCTTCAAGTGGACAGTTCGTATTTATGAAGTCTATTGATGCCTCTGACAAAGTCAAAAATGCACAAACTTTGTGTGATATGTTGGACGAGGTGGTCATGGAAATGGGTGTGGAGAACGTCATCCAAGTTGTAACTGACAATGCAACAGCACATGTAACAGCGAGGAGATTTCTAGAGGAGAGACACTTGTCACTTTTTTGTAGCCCATGCTCAGTCCATTGCATTGATTTCCTACTTGAGGACATAGAAAAGATGTCATGGGTGAAAAATGTGATCAAAGAGGTGAGAGATATGACAAAGTACATCTGTAATAATCTTTGGGTGTTGAGTTTGATGAGAGCACACCAACGAAAAAGAGCTAGTGCGATCAGGAGTCACAAGTTTTGCTACACACTTCATCACATTGCAGCCTCTCTAACATCTCTTAGGCAGATGTTTGTGAGCACATGGTGGGTGGAGTCTCCATATGAAAGAAGGTCGCGAAGGACAAAAGGTCAAGATCATTTTTTTTTATCTCTTTGAAAAGACCTGTTGACAATTCTTCCACATGACAGATTCTCTGTTGCCATTCGGAAAATTCACATCTCCATCCAAAGAAATAAAGAATTCATTAGGAAGAATACATTGTTTTTCTTTTGTGGGGGCCTTTGCTACAATGGGAATTCCTTCGGACTTTTGTCCGAAGGAATGGTTCATCAAAGAAGGCTTCTGCTAAGGACATAACTTCGGAGAAGTGCTAAGGACATAAGTCCGCAAGAAATAACAAAGGAAAGAGCCTAAGACAAAGGAAGTAATTCCTTCGGACTTTTTGTCCAAAAGAATACTTCAGAGAATCCAAAAGTCCGCCCAAAAAAGCAAGGAAAAGCCAAGGTACCTTTCGAAAGGGTCATTTTCAAGACACCCGAAGGGTAGGGTACCCTTCGAAAGGGTCATTTTCAAGAAACTTGAAGGGCACCTACCCTTTGGGAAGGTACAAGGACAAATTCGGGACCCCTGCAAAAAACCCAGGTGCCCTACAATTTTTTTGACAAAGGCGCAGATACAGGACAGAAGCCCTTGCGGAGGGCACTTGGTCGGCGACAGGACCATTGCAATTTTTCCGAAGGGCACAGAGGGAGAGCCACGAGCCCTTGCGGAGGGCACTTGGTCGGTGCCTGGACCTTTGTGCAAGTCCACAAGGCATTCTCAGCAGAGTTCAAAAAAAGAAGGATTAATTCTTTCGGACAAAAACTCTGAAGAAATTCAGAGAGGCCCGTGCCAAAAAATCCGACAGCAAAGTCTGAAACAACAAAGAGCAAAGGCAAAGGACAATGGGTTAATTCCTTCGGACAAAAACTCCGAAGAAATTTGAAAAGATTACAAGACGAATCTATGGAAAAAAGCCCGAAACAGGGGAAGACAAACAAAAACCTGACAGAATAAAGCCAACATAAAAGGGAGCAGAACAAAGGAAACCTTTGGATGGAAGTCCGAAGGATTAATTCAGAAAATAAGCCCGAGGCAGAGAAGAAGAAAATTCCAAAGGGAAGGTAATAAGCCAAAGTCTGCAGGAACAAATTCGGCAAAATTGGCAAGCATAAAGCTGAAGGAAATCAAAGGTAAAGTCAACAAGAATTCCGAATGAAATAAAAAGTCCAAAGAAATCCTAAGGAATAAGTCCGTGGAATTGCAAAGGGCTTTGGAAGGCAAAAGAGGGCAAAACAAGAAACCCAAAGGGCAAGGTACCCTTCGGAAGGGTCATTTTCAACAATCTCGAAGGGCACCTACCCTTCAGGAAGGTACACATCAAATTTGGGACCCCTGCAAAAAACTCGGGTACCCTACAATTTTTTTGACAAAGGCGCAGATGAAGGGACAAAAGCCCTTGCAGAGGGCACTTGGTCGGTGACAGGACCATTGTGACTTTCCCAAAGGGCATTTCGAAGGTAAAGATAAAGACAAAAGACAAAGGATGAATTCCTTCGGGCTTTTTGTCCGAAGGAACAGACTTTGCTGTTGGCTTTTTTGCATGGGCCTCTTATAATTTCTCCGAATTTCTTCGGACTTTTTGTCCGAAGGAATTCACTTTGCTGTTGGCTTTTTTGCATGGGCCTCTTCCTTATAATTTCTCCGAATTTCTTCGGACTTTTTGTCCGAAGGAATTCCTTCGGACAAAAAGTCCGAAGAAATTCGGAGAAATTATAAGGAAGAGGCCCATGCAAAAAAGCCAACAGCAAAGTGAATTCCTTCGGACAAAAAGTCCGAAGAAATTCGGAGAAATTATAAGGAAGAGGCCCATGCAAAAAAGCCAACAGCAAAGTGAATTCCTTCGGACAAAAAGTCCGAAGAAATTCGGAGAAATTATAAGAGGCATTCCTTCGGACAAAAAGTCCGAAAAAATTCGGAGAAATTATAAGGAAGAGGCCCATGCAAAAATTCGGACAAAAAGTCCGAAGAAATTCGGAGAAATTATAAGGAAGAGGCCCATGCAAAAAAGCCAACAGCAAAGTCCGAAGTCAACAAATGCAAAGACGAAGGAGTATCTTTGGACTTTTTGTCCGAAGGAATTCCTTCGGACAAAAAGTCCGAAGAAATTCGGAGAGGAGCCGCCAAATGAGGACCCAACTAAACAAAAGCCTGAGCAAAGAAAAAGAAAAGGAAGATATCCTTCGGAAAAATATCTGAAGGAATTCCTTCGGACTTTTTGTCCGAAGGAATACTTCGGAGGATAACGCCGAAGGAAAGAAAGCCGCAAGAAATCCAAGGAAATCAAAGGGAGTCCGAAGGAAATTGCAAACATAGAAGTTCGAAGGAAATTGCAAACAGAGAATTCCGAAGGAAATAAGAAGACTAAGGGGCCTGACAGGAAATAAGCCTGAGAAAATGCCAAATGATGACGTCCTGCGAGACGTCAAATTTTGACCGTGGGAAGTAACCGTTGAAACAAAGGTAAAGCCAGAATTCTGAAAGAATTAAACCACGGAAAGTTGACCTCAGATTAAGCGACAGGAAGTTGAAAAAGGCCAAATGGAGGAAATATAGACCAGATATAAAACAAAAATACATCCGAATATAGAATCCCACCAGAAATAGACATGAATAGGCAGACCAGAACAGGATAAAATACATGCAAGTAGGGGCTATATTCGAACACCGGTCAAAGCATCAGTTGACTGGTTTTTGAAGTCTTGCTCATCTTCGGATCAACTCATGCATCCGAAGGTCCAACTCAGCTTCAACCGGAGTTCCAAATTCGAACGTCGAGTTGACTGTTCTGGATTTAGAGTTGACTAATTGTTAAACGCCACATCTACCAAGAGTTTTCCATGCAAAGGAGAATGATCTCTTCGTCCAACTTAGCTTATCAAATGACCAACTCAGCTTTTCAAACGTTCCAACTCGGCATCAAGAAACTCACGTAGAGTTCTAAAATTAACATTGGCGTGGATTTCCATGCAAAGAGAGGTGGGCGGTTCAGAACAAAGACAAGTTCACTTCGTCAAGCACAAGAAGCTTCATGCAAAGACAAAAAGAAAACATATTCTATTGAAAGGCCAAGTCAGCCTTGAGTTAATCTAAGTTAATCCTTCTCTTCAAATTTTTCAATGCCAATCTTTGGCTTTTGTAATTCTCTATAAGATGGCTTTCAGCCTTGATTAAAATCATCCCTCTCTTGGCTAGACCAGACTCTGCCATTGGTGAGTTGTGTAACCTTTTCAATCAATAAAATGATTGTACTTTCAGATTTCAAGTGTTGGCATAGTGTACATTCATTCAGCAATTTGCATAAGTGGTAGATTTCTCTCCCTTCCCAAATTTTGATTCATACCTAGTTGCTAGATTATCCTTATGTAGGTCATGTTTAATGTTTTTTACGTTTTTTGCTAAAGCTATAAGTGGATGTTAGGTGGCTGCAAACTGTCTTGTATCAGACCTCTCTTCATCGTTTTTCCTCATGTTTTGGTCATTGGATCGAACCTCTTCATGAAATATTTATGCATAAGTGATTGATTGAAATCGAAGGTCTTCGTTTTCCCTTGTTTGTTCAGTGTTCAAGGTTCCAAGTTGAGTGGATCAATCTTCTGGTGTATCACCCTTTTTAGGTAGGATTTTTCCTTAAAGTTTTCTTCTCCCTTTTCCATGGTAGTCTGCAGCATAGAGTAGAGATCCTCATTGATACATCATACAGGAACCAACTTTCTCTGGAGGTTCTTCTCACCATTGAGGCACCCACCCTTGTGAGAAGATCCCATTGTTTCAACCGGATAGAGGACTAGCCATTTCACGCACGTCTTCGATTCAAGGCGCAGCTCTAGGTTGACAACAAGACCATGGATGAGGTCATAAATGTAATTTTGGATTTAACTTTTTTTAGTTATATATATATATATTTTAATAAACAACTCAAATTTATCTTAATTTAAGTTTTAAAATTATACATTATTTGATTTTAGGTGTTAGAGCCTCTAGTTAGCAAATTTTTATGGACAAAAAAAAATGAGCCCATTTGGCACCTATTGATCGTAGATGGAACAAGCAACACCATCAACATATACATGCAGTGGCCTACTATTTGAACCTCAACTTTTTCTTTGTGGATTCATTTAGGTCGGATAAGGACATTATGGATGGTCTAAATACATGCATAGAGAGGATAGTGGTTGACGAATCCACTAGAGACAATTGTGGATGACCTGGAAATTTAAAACAATGTAGAAGGGAGGCTCTTTTCTTCACCTCTATGCATTCGAAAAAAAAAAACCCATCAACCAAGTAAAAAAACAAATTCGAATTTAGTCATTTATGTTTGTCATTGTATCATTGTAATTGATTGTCATTGTATCATTGCAATGTCGTTATTTATTTATAAATGCACACCTAGTTGACTTATAAAGTTATAAATCTCTTATTGCATATTTGTAGTGGGAAGATTATGGTGCAAGGACACCAAATCTTCAAAAATTAGCCATCTACATCTTGTCCCAGCCATGTAGTGCTTTTGGGTGTGAAAGAAATTGGAGCATGTTTGAGGCTATTTACACAAAGAAGCTCAATAGATTAGCAACACAATCCCTCAATGAGCTTGTGTTTGCGTGGTACAATCTTTGCCTTTATGTGAAACAAGTGGCAGGGACAAATAGTCATAAGGCAATTGACTTGGATGATATTGATCCATACTTACAATAGATCATTGAGTCTGATGATGTGCCCCAAGAGCCCATGTTTATTGAAGAGGTCGCAAATTTAAAGAGGGAAGTAGAAGCTATAGCGACAAGGGAAGTGTTGACACAGTGGATTGCACCCTTGACAGGAGACTGAGCTCCTGCCTTCCACACGTCGCAATGGAAACTCCCCTCTTGCTTGTGGGCCTGGCAAAACTGGGGGGAGAGTCTCTAGATAAGGGCTAGCTCCCTTTGATGCATCTGAGTTATTCCAGTAAGTTGCTAATACATATATATATATATATATATATATATATATATATATATGGGGGGTTGAAAAGAGAGAAGGATGCTGGAAAACAGAACCTAACCTAAGAGGGTGATGCACCAAATAAGTTTGACTTACTCACACTCACACTCTGAACCATAAAAACACATACATACACTTTAACTGGTAAAAAGACCAGACTGCAGGAAGTTTGACAGGGAGGCTTTAATGGAAACACACAGAAAAAGGACTTACCATAAGTGCTGTAGGGAAAGCACACTGTTTAATAATCTCCTTCTGCCTCTGCGCTCCAGATACAGCTCTTCTTGTCACCTGCAGGAATGACGTTTTGTATATACTAGGTGCGTTGGTGTCAACCCTGTGAAAGCACTAAGAAGCAATGACTGGACACAAGACTAACATTCACACACTCAAAGATATATCCAATTAGAATAAAGGTAAAATGCATATTTTATTGATTCCGAGTGAAAATTGCTAGGGCTTCGCCTTACAATGTGAGAGATATCTTTCTCAAAATGAGAAGTTACAATATATATAGAGAAGAGAGAACAAAAAGGCATCTCTTTTGGAAAAGACTTTTGGCGCCTTTTGACAAACTGGCCCATGTGCATTCCCTGCCTTGGGAAGAGGAAACCGCTTGATAGATAATGCTGTGTCAGCTCTTGCTTTGACTTCAGACGTGTAAATAACATAGGCCGCGCCGTTTGTCTACAAACAAGACCGCTCCTTGAAGGCATTCACGCGGTTTGTCTGCTTATAAATGCAAAGTGGAGAAAACAGGGCGCGTCGTTCACTGTTTCGCCCCTTGATGACCACTTGGCAGGCACTGTTCCAACTGCAAGAGTAAATCCCTAAGTCGACGCCTTCCTTTGCCACTTGGACTATTTTGTCTGTTTCTGCACTTGGATCTTTTGTCTCTTCCTGGCTTTGTCCTTTCTGTCTCCTTCGGGCCCCGAGGGCTATCTTCTGCTACTTCTTTGGCTCTTTGGGCTCTTCCATCAGCAGGTCGTTGGGTTCATTCTTAACTTTTGTCTTTTCCTAGCGTCGTCTTTTTCTAGTTTTGTCTTTGCTGGCTTTTATCTCTTTGTCTCTTAGCTCTTTGGGCTCCCTTCTGGTTGGCGCTCAAGTATTTAAAGATCAAACGGCTATTTCCTTGCTATAAAATTGATGTTCGCAGGCCCATCACCTTTTGAAAGCAAACGGCTAGCTTATTTCCCTGAATTTGACGGCTTCAGGGACGTCACCATCCTTGGCAATTCCTTCGGCTCTTTTCTCTTGATCATTCCCAAAGGGGGAGTGTCCCTTCATTTTGGCCGAGAGTCCCCCGCAAGGGTACCTACCCTTCGGGGTCTTTTTGATAGTCACATCCTTCAGACAAAATGTTCGAAGGATTTCTTCCTTTGCTTTTCACTTATTTCCTTGGGTCTTTTCTCTTCGGTCGGGCTTTTGTCTCGACCAATTTTCTCGCGGACAAAATGTCTGCAAAAATTGTCTCGCTTGCTTCCTTTCCTTCGGAGTTTTTTCTCGCGAGTTTTTTCCCGTGGCCTTTTCCCGAATTTCTTCGGACTTTTTGTCCGAAGGAATTCCTTCGGACAAAAGTCCGAAAAGAAATCATTCTTGCCTTTGCCTTGTCTTTTCGCGGGATTTTCTTCCGAAGAAATTCTCTTGTTCACTTCTCCGAAGGAAATTCCAACTTGCCTTGTTCACTTTGTAAGTGTTTTCTGCCCTCCGCAAGGGCATTGGAAGGGTCCCTTTGAACCAAACGTTGAACCGACTGAGCGAACCAAGCCGTTGAACCGAGCCATTTGAAACGAGCCGTTGAAGCAAGTTGTTGAACCAAGCCTTTGAAACAAGCACTTGAACCAATTGAACTGAACCAACTCATTGAACCAATTGAACTGAGTGGTTCAATGGTCCAAAGAAGCTTTGTAGAAGCCCTTTCATTCTTTGAACTGGTTCATCTTCCGCTGAAAGACTTGTACAATCCAAATTGAACTGGCTCAGAACAGCAGGGAGAGAAGGGGACCGATTTTGGCCTGCTGGACCAAAAATGGTCAACAGGAAGCAGAGGCATTGGGAGGGATTGGCGAGGATTTGGAGTTGAATGATATGTTTGTGGATGATGTTCCAGTGGAGTAGTCTTTACCTTTCACTTCTAGGGGGCAGCAGAAGAGGAGTTGGAGAGAACTTCCATAAGCTATTTTAGTCTTCTTTTTGTTCAAAATAGAGCATTTGACATTCACATTGTACTCTTATTTTCTTAAAAACTAATATAAAACATGTTTATGACTCTCAGTTTTGTGTTTTTTGAATCTCTACAATCATTCCTCTTAATTCATTTCATTTTCTTATGTATTTCAGTGTGGTTTATGAATTTATATGATTTTTTTGAAGTAGTGATAAAAGTGCTGAGTAATTGCCAAGTCCCGTATACAGTTAACAATTTTTGGTTGCCGAATAACAGCAGTTCCCATGTTTTTCTACTATGGTTGGATTCACACAAATTGATCATGCTCTTATAGTCTTGGAGATTTTTAATAAATCAACTGGCATGAGTAATTTTTGGGCCAATCATAGGCTACAATTCTGAGTTTGGTGAATCTTCATATGCCTGGGTTATGGGTTTGGTGACTTCTGAAAGTCATGAAAAATGCAGTTACGTACAGTAGGCACATGAACTATTGGGTCAAATATAACCAACAGATGTCCCAACTAAGCAATTATATTTATTCTCCTTGTTTGGCAAGGCCTAAATGTGGATCTGAAATCATGAGAGCTCTTTGAAAAATGCTTCATCATTATGGGCTACATTGAATGCTGGGGGGAAGATCTTTGGAGTTTTACAACCCTCTGAGCATCCTCCTAGTCTGTGCCACTTTGGGAGCTTCAAGTTCAAAACAGTGTATGGATATCCTCCAAACTAATTGAAACAAGTTTAAATCAAATTCTGCAGTTGTAACTGCTTGGATTCAGATGTGTGCAAAATGTGGAAGCATGTCAAAGAAATATAATTATTTGGCAAATATCCCATTGCAGTGTGGTCACATTACTGCAATCATTTTTGGCTTTGCACAGTTTGCGATTGCTCACAAAGCATGGGACATTTTTAAGTGATTGCAATTGTCAATGTGTAATGTTAGATACATTAACTACTACCCACTATTTATGATTTGCCTCAATCTTGCTTCCTTGGCTTTGGGTCTAGATTTCCACCAAATTCTCTACATGCCATGACCGCAACTACCATGATGGACATGCAATAGCTCACACAAGGCACTCGAATTTTATGTCATTTGACTCAGCCATGTTTGTTTCAAGGAATCCAATCATGCTGGATATACATAATGTGGGTTTACACATTTTTCCCTGAAGTACAAATTCAGAATCAAAATGTATAATTAGTTTTTAGTACTTTGCCCCTGTGCTGAGGACATGCAAAATCATAACCTGTCCACTCTTAGCATTATCGAGTTCTGTTACTCTGATCTTCATGCTGATCTCTAACTTCAATTAGTGGGCAAGGGACATATTGTCAACCCTCATATGTCAGTTTAAAAAAAAAAAATTATAGGTTCATTTTGTACCAAAATTCATTCATTTCTTTCTAAATTACCATGGTATGGGTACCGGTATGGAGAACACCATTTTTTTCAACCCTGGGCATGGTTTGTTGTGGAAATGTCCCTAACAAAAAAAAAAAAAAAAAAACTAACCACAATATCAATGTTATGTGCATGATTAGCATTAAAATAAACCCAAAAAATTAAAAAACGCTACATAAGTCAAAATATCATAGGTTTAAGAATTATGATTTCTGATTTAGGTTTTGTCTCATGTACTTTAGCTCATTGGGTTCTCTTTCCTTGGGCTTTCTATTATTAATGGTTGTATCCTCAACTCCCATTGACCTACTTTTGGTCATCCATGGACATTAATATAATCTCTCTCTCTCTCTCTCTCTCTCTCTCTCTCTCTCTCTCTCTCTCTCTCTCTCTCTGTTTATGACTTTCAGCAGACCCCTGCTGTGAGTCCATCCTGGAAATGGCCAAAAACTATCAGGGCCTTCCAAGAAACCCCAGGATTATGAAGAACACAATAGTTTTCAAGGGAGAACCATAACCAGGATCAAAACTAGAATGGTTTCGGTTTGGGTACAGAGAGGGTTATGTAGAATCCAGTAATGCAGATTTCTATTTAAGATTATGAACCTTGCAGCTATTCCAACAAGAAGCATCCCAAAAAACATGAGAATGAAACAAATAGAACATGAAATAGGACATATTAGCCCATATTGAGCTTCAAATTAATAACATTAGTTGTCATACAAATATATGCTTTCCTTGACCATTTTTTCTGGAACTTGTAGATAATTTGCTAAACCAACATTGATAAGGTTATCCACTTAAAAGAATTTATAGTTATAATCATGGTCTCATGTTGTGCATTTACAAGGACATTGTGCCTTCAGTAGCAGTCAATCAAACCTAAAGGAGAGCTATCAACAATTAAGTCTGGATTTTCGTTTCTCTTATTTTTTCAATGAAATCCTAAGTTACAAGTGCAACCCATTGAATTTCGTTTTGCTTTACATTTTTATTTGTCCAGTGATTCACTCCCTTATCTGTTCTTAAATAAGAAGGGTGGTTGTTTGTCAAAAGTTTTTTTGTAAAATGTCATTTGAAAATTGGAAAGTATTATTGGATTTATGCATACTAAAATATTAAAAAAGGAATCAATAGAAAAGAGGTACAAATGGGAGATACAAATGAAGCATTTTTGTTATAACTCAATGTCATATTTATACAACAGGGCAAGATGCTAGGTATGTAGCCAACAATACATTATCACTTTATTTAATTCTAACGGCATCTCACATATATTTAATAACTCCAACAAAAATATTATAAACCAAGTCTAATCTACCAACTCTAAATGAACACCAATAACTCCCGATAATATCCGATTAAACGACTGTTGTCAATCAGACTTGCACCCCTGTGAAGGTAGTTTTAAGCCTCCACAGTCTGCTGGAACATGGAAACAATCCTAGGTTGTGGGTGACCTAACCAATGGATTGAATCTCTAGATTATAAGGGCTAGCTCCCTTTGTTGTATCAATTAGGACCTTGCTACTCTATGCTACGAACTGCCTGGGAAAAGGAAAGAAAAAAACTTGAAAGAAAATCCTACCTAATTATGGTGATACACTTGAATGATTGGTTGATCCACTCAATTAGAGTTCCTAAAACACTGATTTAGACAAAAATAAGGCTGAACTTTCAACTCCAATTGATCAATATACATAAGTGTTGACCATTTTTGGCCCTATAGGCCAAAAAATCGATCTCCCTTCTTTTCCTGCTGTCCTGAGCAGCCAGTTTTTGATGTATTCACCTTACTGCAATTGTGTCATTTCCCTTTGTAAAAGTTTTGTTCTTATAAAGAGCCAAGTGACTTGAGTCCTGTAGGTTTTCGAGTTGATTTGGAGGCTTGTTTTGCTTCAACAAATCACCTTGGACAAGCCTTTTTTAGCAAAAGAATGGGCCAATTTCAAAGAGATGCAAGTCTGTCACAATATGCCGAAGGTCAAGTGCCCTTGCGGAGGGCAAGCAGGTTACAAATGGGGCCGTTCAAGCAAGCTCCGAAAGACATTTTGGACCCAAGGTGCCCTTGCAGAGGGCAGAGAACACATTTTTAAGGGGGCAAAGAGAGTGGAGTGCAAGCATTCAATAGAGTGGCCCGTTTTTCTTCATTTAACATTAATGAGCAGACAGTTGCATAAACTTCACAGAGAAGCGGCCTTGTCATTTAGAAAACAAAGCGGCCCATGCTTTGGTAGGAACGTTTAATACGATTTGAGCAGCAAAGTCAATACCTATGACATCTACAGCATGGTTCTTTCAGGCCATTAATGGAAGGATGAAAGCAGCATGAGCGAATTCCTCTTCCGTACGTGTTTAATACAGTATGGGCCGTCTGTTCTTTGTAGGCGCCAAAAGTTTTTCTCTTAATGCTATATATTGTAACCTCTCAGTTGAGAAAGGTATCTCTCACTTGTGTAAGGTGAAGCCCTACCAATTTTACCTTGGAATCAATAGAACACGTTTTACCTCTATCTGACTGGTTATGCTTCTGAATATGTCTGTGTATCAACTCAGTGTTTAGTCATTTCATCTTGATGCTTTCATAGGTTGACACCAACATATCTGGTATATCCAAGACCATCTCTGCAGGTTAACAGGAAGTGCCCAAGTTGGAGCATAGAGACAGAAGAACAGTTATCTGACAGTGTGCTTCTGCAGCACCTATGGTAAGTTCTTTTTCTTTGTATTTTCATTAAGCCCCCTGTTAAAGCGCCATACAATCTGGTCTTTTGTTAGATGAAGTGTCTGTTCGCCCTTTTGGTCTAAAGTGTTGATATAAGCTGAGTAGATCGAATCATTTGGTGCATCACCATTTTAGATAGGTTCTGCTTTTGTCATATCCTTCTCCCTTTTCACCCCCCCCATTATTAACGTGGTAGCTAAGGACATCAAAGATGCATCAAAGGGAGCTAGCCCTTATCTAGAGATTCTTTTCTCAGTTTTGCCAAGCCCACAGCAAGAGGGAAGTCTCCATTGTGCTGCGTGGAAGAGAGAAGCTTAGCCTTCTTTCTAAGGGTGCAATCCACAGCGTCAACAGTTTTTGGCATGCCCAGTGGGACCATTTTTTTAATGCTCAGAGAAGTTTCAGGATTGGTGCTGGTCCTGTTACTGCAAGAATGAACAACTAACCCAACATCTGGCAATTCCATTTTCAAGAACATCAGTCTCTGGTTAGAGATCAGCCTGACATCCCATGCCTAAGGTCACCACAAATCTTCTGCCAAGGGTGTCCATTTTGAATTTGTTGAGCTGCCTTTAAACTCAGCAAAGTGGCTAAGGTTTGCAAGGACTCACCCCTATACAACAAATCAATTTCCCAGACCTGCCATAAAATATACTTACACAAGAAGACCCCAGTTGAACCCTGTCATCGCCATGGCTTTACCTTTTGTAGCCTTCCATGGTCAGAGCCCTTTAAACCTTCTGCATTATGACCCAATCCCAGGGACAGCCCTTAAGAGTGTTCCTCCTTTTAATGGAGAGGGGCCTATTACCATTATTGAGCATATCAGAAATATAGCCAACCTTTGCAACATTCATAATGTCACCGAAGAGAACGTAGCCATCAAGTTACTGGCATTGTCTTTTAAGAGTAAAGTTCTGGACTGGTATGGGACCTTGCCTATGAACTTAGTCAACTCATGGAATGAATTAGGCACCCTCTTGACAAACAGATTCGAGGAGAAGAGTGATCATCTCTCTCTTGCTGAGCAATTGACCACCATGAAAAGAGCTCCACATGAATTTATGTAGAATTTTAATACCAGGTTCCAAAAGACCTAGAACAAAATCCCCATTTTAGTAAGGCCAACCCCAAGCTATGCTTTCCTCTACTACTTAAAGGCTTTGAATAGCAACATTGCTATCATGATACTATCCATGGGAGGACAAGTGTTACTAGCTGCCTATAAAATAGCTATAGCCACCAAAAATTATCTGGTACAAGCAGGAAAGTGTCATGTCCGCTCTTTAGCTCGGTCTAGCAGAGACATGTGAGTCAGCGTATTATGGGGTCTTGTAGGTTGACATTGTGGGATAGAGACCCAGTATGGCTTTACAGCGTTGGGGACTTGGTGATTTGGCCGTCGCTGATCAGTTGGGAGACGTTCCTATTTTTTAGGAGGCAGTTCCTAAAATTATGGGGGTTTCCCCTACTTTTTAGGAGGATATGATCATACCCAGGGATGGGTCTCCATGAGATCATTCCTTGAGTTCAGTTTCAGAGGATTTGGGTTTGTTTCCTAGTTTCTAGAGGCATCCCTAGATTTTAGGGATGAGACTGTCAGTGAATCCTTGATTTCCGACTTCAGTCACAGATAAGTGGCAGGATGACTTTCTGGTTTCTGGAGTCATTGGTTCGTTTTGTTGCTACTTGGGTTATATTTTTAATATTTCTTAAGTTTCCGTCTTTTAATTAAATAAAGCTAAGTGGTTAGCCATTTTGGAGTAATAAGGGGTTTTTGGCCTCATCTGGATGCGCACCCTATGGTATGATAGCTCATTGGAAAGGTCTTGAAATTCTCTAAATCTTTTTCTTTGGTCTCAGGGCAATTCAGTGAATGGATTTCTATCTATGGGAAAAAAGGTCATTTTCTAGTAACATGACCACTTTAAAATAAGAAATTATAACACCTTCACTTCACAACGCCACTTGGAGACACTTAGGGTTCGCTTTGTATTTGAGAAAGGTTATAAGGAGATGGAAGCTTCATTGTTTGATTATCATTAACATATTATATTTTTGAAGTGCGCTTTGGAAGAGTTTTAGCATTGGGACGCCAAACCCCAATTGCTGGCCTGTTGGGACGTAGCCCCCATACAGTGGTTTGTGATTATTCAGATTCATTGGGAGATTTGTTCTATGTTCCTTTGGTAGGCGCTGGACGTTTTGACAGAATTCAGCAGTTATAAAGGAGCGATTTCAGATTGTGAGGGTTTCTATTGGTATGGCTGTACCTGGCACCTGTGTAAACTGTACGGCTGTACTTGACAGCCACTTCCTATTACAGCAGCGCAGCAGTAAGGGACTCCTTCATTGGGACGCCATTCTTTGTCTGGTCTTGCTTACCTTCAACAATTCAGGTTGGGCAGTTTATCATTGTATTCCACATGAATTTTGGCAATCTGTAATTGGTTCATTATTTGATTAAATATCTAGAAATTCTGCTCATCCGAATTTGGATTTGGTTGTACTTAGGTTTTAAATTCCATAAGTTATTTATGCTTTTGCATTTCAATTATTTACTTGTTGCAAAAATCTCAAAAACCCAAAAACAAAAGAAAAACACAATTTCAAAAAAAAAAAAAAAAAACAAAATTACAGCAGATCTATAGAAGGGATCCGTCAGGGATCTTTCAGAAAGTTAGCCCCTAGACCTCATATGCCACTCTTTACCGAATTACCACCCCCGATTCAGACTGCTGCACCCACCTTAGCTCTTTTGCCTGGTGTAGAAAAGCTGACTACTACCTTGCCCAACGACCTCCATGAAGTTAAGAGCTTGTTACAAAGTGTAACCAATGAATTAGTGGCTCTCAAGAGGCAATAGGCTCAAAACTATCAGCCGAATCAGGGATACCAACAGTTCAAACAAATGAATAAACCTCTTTTCCAGAATTATAACCAAGGACAAGGTCAGATTACTTAAGTCAGACCATATCAGGGTTATAATCTAGGTGCCCCTTCATCGTCCAAAGCTCTTGTTCCCACTCAAAATAACTTGGTGCAGGAACAACCTAATTGCTCACCCTTGGGGTATGGCCAAGAACAGGTTGCGTATACTAATGAGTTGCCAAATCAATATGTGAACACGCAAGGCAATCAAACAGCCCAATTCTCAAGTTTTGAGGCGTCAGTACAACCTGAAATGGACAACAGGTAGGCTCAGTCCGATTCCACTCTCATGAACCACCTGGAAGGAGAATTCTATGCAGTCAATTATGTGGGGAGTATGAATAACCAGGGTGACTGTGTTGCGGCCAATACTAGGTCCAAAAAGAGCTATGGAGGAAGCACAGGCAACTGCTCACACGTCTGCACCATCTTCATCACAAGTGAACCAAAAGTTCCTAAATTACAAGCCGCCGATTGCACCCTCAGCTCCTCGGCTTGCACCTCAAGCTGCAAGTGCCCCCAAAGAAAATTCAAAAGGGAGTGACCCTCAGATCAATGTGGTAGACCAGATGAAGAAGATGCACATGAATATCTCATTATGGGATTCCTTAGCAATGTCGAGACAAAAGGACATACTCCAGATGGAATTGCATGGGTTGAATGAACAAGTTGTCCCAGCAAAGACTGATAATGTTTTGTTTATGAATGGGCACCCTTTCATAGCAGGCCAAGCAAAGAAGGATGAAAAGGTTCCTCCTTTCTATCTATCCTTAGTCATTGGAGATTTCTTGGTTCACAATTGCATTATTGATAGTGGGGCAAGCACCTCAATAATGCCTAAATGCATAGCTGACAAGCTAAGGCTCAAATATGAGGAAATGACTAAGGGAGTCCTGCAATTAGATGGATCACCAACTAAGACCTTAAGAGTGGTAAGAGGCTTGAATCTGACGCTGCACGTCTACCCAACCTTCTCCGTTCTCCACGACGTGGTAGTGGCGGATGTTCCTCCCTACTTTGCTCTCTACTTATCCAGGGATTTTATGTCTAAGATAGGCGGGTACTTAACAGCAAACTGGTCTTACATGGTTTTAAGAACCAAATATGGAACTAAAGTGAAGATTGAGTTGGAGCCAATCCACAGAGATCATCTAGAGCCATACTCACTCAAGGCGACAAACGTCAGCTACGCCATCATTGATGAAGAATAATTCCAAATGGACTGATCTCCACCCTCTTCTCTTGAAGGGGTTGCTGACCTGCTCTTGGATTAGTGGGGAAGTGACAATTTCGAACAGACCCATACAAGTTCATAGAAAAGGTAGGTCTTGGAGTTTATTGCATGCATGAAGAAAGTACTTTCATGTCAAATTTGATGAAGGCAAACCAAGAGAGCTCAAGCCTATGGCAACTCTTCTTCGATGGCTCAAGAAGCAAATCGGGAGCTGGTGGTGTAGTGTTAATTTCACCCTCAAAGGAGAGATACTTCTCAACTTTCAGTTGCTAATTCTCCTAATGTTGCAGAATATGAGTTTCTCATTCATGGTTTAGAATGGGCAAGGAAAAGGGGAATAAAAGAGTTGCAGGTTTTTGGAGACAGTGAGTTAATTGTAAACCAGGTGAGAGGCCGAAACTTGACCAAAAACTCCTTGCTTAAGTCTTACAAGCATAGGGTGTGGGACCTAATAGAGAGTTTTCTTGCTTTCAACATTATTTTCATTCCAAGGGAACAAAATAAATAAGCAGACAGACTAACAGTAGTTGGTGCTCAGTTTGACGTTCCCAAAGGAATAAGTCGAGACAACAGTCTGCGCCATTTAAAAGAAATAATGAGACTCTCCATGCCTGATAATGTCACCAATTGGTAGGTGTTTGATAGTGATTAGCAGATAGCACTCTTCATACAAGAGGAGGTTGAGTTTGCTTCTAGGAATCAAGCCAAGCTGTAGCAACAGTATGGCGGCCAGATTGTTCAGCTGAAGAACAACAAACTTCCCAAGGGCTTGGTCACTCTCGAAAGCATCTTCAACGAGGATGACCAACTAAAAAATGATAAAGCAAGTATCACGACCAAGAGAAAAAAATTACGAAACAATCAAAATATTCAAGGATAGGGTGCTTGCACTTGAGAAAGTATGTACAGATGATGAAAGGCATTCCTTCATTTTGCTATGCCAAGAGTTCGCCGATATTTTTGCTTGGGAGTATAGCGACCTTAAGGGTTTTGACCCAAGCTTGGCCCAACACACCATTGAGCTGGAGGAAGGCGCCAAACCCATCAAACAAAAACAAAGGCCTATCAATCCAAAGATTGAGCCTCTCATGTGAAAAGAACTCACCAAGCTGATTGAGTCCAGAATCATTTTTCATATCAAACACTCTTTTTGGCTGGCCAATCTGGTCCCTGTTAGGAAAAAAAATGGGGAGATCAGACTATGTGTGGATTTTAGAGACCTCAATAGAGTCTCGTTGAAAGATCACTATCCCCTCCCAAGTATGGAGCAGATCCTCCAAATGGTGACAGGCAGTGAACGTTTCTCCTTCATGAATGGGTATTCAGGGTACAATCAGATTCTAGTGCAAGACTGTGATCAGTAGAAGACAGCCTTCACTACCAAGTGGGAAACTTTTGCTTACATAAAAATGCCATTCGGATTGTCAAATGCTGGAGCCACCTTTTAGCGAGCCATGGACATGGCTTTCTAAGGCCTAATAAATAATATTGTACTGGTCTATCTTGACAACGTGACAATGTTTTCTAAGGATGCAGGCCAACATCTAAAACACTTGAGGCAAATCTTTGAGAGGTGTAGAGAGTTTGGTATCTCTCTCAACCCAAAGAAATGTGTGTTCGCTGTCCACGAAGGTAAACTCCTTGGCCATGTTGTTTTGAAAGGGGGCTTGACCATTGATCTAGAAAGAGTACACGCCATCCTAGCGCTGTCCTTACCTAAGCACAAGAAGGGTCTGCAAAGTTTCTTCGGCATAATAAATTTTATTAGGTGATTTATCCCTAATTTTGCCGAGATAGTCAAGCCACTAACGTCCATGCTAAAGAAGGATGAGAAGTTTGCATGGACAGCGCAAAGGAAGGATAGTTTTGAAGGGATTAAGCAAGCTATTGCCCAAGCTCCCACCTTGATCAGTCTTGACTTCTCTAAGGATTTCAACCTTTACACCTTCGAAAATGAAGAGGTAATCTCCGCCATGCTCACTCAACCAAATGATGAAAACCTTGAAAAACCTCTCGCATTCTTTAGCCAAGGTCTAGAAGGTTTTGAAACTAGGTACACATATGTTGAAAAGTAAGAACTTGCAATCATACGAACCCTGAAGAAATTCAGATATATGTTGTCAAACAGTGAGGTTCATGTCATGGTGCCACATCCCAGTGTCAAGGATTTCTTAATCAGCCGTGATTTAAATGAAAAGAAGGCAGGGTGGATCACCAAGGTAATGGAATATGACGTGGATATCAAAATCACCAAGCTGGTAAGGGGAAGAGGACTGTGTAAACACCTTGATACACACCTTAAACAACAGAAAGAGGCCATTTTGCTACTCCATGATGAGGCTGCAACAGCAGAACCTGCAATCATAGGGGACTAGGCACAAGACATGACTCATTTCCTCCTCACTGGTGAGTGCCCACAGGGCCTTGATAGGACTAAGAGGAGGTATTTTAGACTCCAATCTCTTCTTTATGTCCTGATTGATGGGGTGCTGTTTAGAAGGGATTTTTTAAGAGTACTCTTGAGATGCATAGACTCAAGTCAGGTTGATAGGGTGCTATCTGAGTTTCATGATAGGCCAGCTGGTGGTCACTTTGCTCCTAAGCCTACAACTACAAGGATTATGAGGGCTGGTTACTTTTGGCCCACTTTATTCAGAGATACTCATTCCTAGATACGGAGGTGCCAGAAATGTGCCCTCTTTGATGGAAAGCAATTGGAAAGCAATTGCTAGCTGCAATGCCTCTGCAGCCTATTCAAGTAGAATAACCGTTTATACAATGGGGCCTAGACTTCATAGGAATGATCAACCCTCCTTCCAGTGCTGGCCACAAATAGGTCTTGACTGCTACAATCTACTTCACGAGATGGCTAGAAGCTGTCGCTTTGAAGGAAGCCAACGAAAGTGCAGTCCTAGACTTTTATGAAGCCCTGGTGACAAGGTTTGGAGTCCCAGCTACCATCATCTCAGATAACACATTGCCTTTCTTGGGAACCAAAACAAGCGAGTGGGCGTTGGGATACGACATCTACCTTAGTACTTCTTCCAATTACTACCTACAAGGAAATGGGCTGGCTGAGTCCACCAATAAGAATCTAATCAGAATCATTACAAGGACAATGGAGGAAAATCAGAGAACTTGGCACGCCAAGATGAAAACAGCCCTGTGGACAGACAAGGTTACTCCAAAAAGAGCAGTTGGCAATTCACCATACACGCTTGTGTATGGAAGGGAAGCTAAACTTCCTTTTTCACTTGAATTGCCAGCCTTGGATCTTGCCCACCAGCTGCAATTGGAAGAAAGCGAGAGCATGGAGGTCAGACTTTGTGAATAAATGGAACTTCAGGAGGCAAGAGACCAAGCCATGGTTTCCATGACCAGCCGTCAGCAGCAAACAAAGAAGCATTTTGATAAGAAATCCTCATCAAAAGGCTTCTCAGAAGGCGACATCATCTTAAAATGGGATGAGGACCGAGCTAAACCTAAAAAAACACACGAAGTTCGATGCCTTATGGAGTGGTCCATATGCCATCACTCAGTGCAAGCAGCATAACGCATTCCAACTCTCCAGGTTGGATGGTGGAGAACTACATATCCCAGTTAATGGGATATATCTTAAGCATTGTCATTGAGCTTTATCTTGTTATGTACATATTTTTCCTGTTTTTTCTCTATTTTTCCTAAGTGCTTTTGCGCATGTTCGTAGTTTTTCAGCTTTGTGTGTATTTTGTTTACCGTTTGGGGTAAAAGATTCATGTTGATTCCTTAGTCTCTCAAAGTTATTGTCATCTTTTCAAACTGTATTCTGACTCTGTGCCCAATGGACTTGTAAGCCACTGATTTTCTTACGCATAGCAGGCACGCTTCCCCTGTGAATCGCCAAATTTGTTGACCATTTTTGGCCCTACAAGCCAAAAAATCGGTCTCCCTTCTTTCCTTGCTGTCCTGAGCAGCCAGTCTTTGATGTATTCACCTTACTGCAATTGTGCCATTTCCCTTTGTAATAGGCCTGTTCTTATAGAGAGCCAAGTGACTTGAGTCCTGTAGGTTTTCAGGTTGATCTGGAGGCTTGTTTTGCTTCAGCAAATCACCTTGGACAAGCCTTTTTTAGCAAAAAAATGGGCTAGTTTTAAAGAGATGCAAGTCTTTCACAAGACTCCGAAGGTCAAGTGCCCTTGTGGAGGGCAGGCAAGGTACAAATGGGGCCATTCAAGCAAGCTCCGAAAGACATTTTGGACCCAAGGTGCCCTTGCGTAAGGCAGAGAACACATTTGTAAGGGAGCAAAGAGAAGGCCCGAAGGGGAATTTTCTTTCGAAAAAATAACAAGGCAAAAGACAAGATTTCTTCGGACTTTTTGTTCGAAGAAAATCCAAGGAAGAAACCAAAGGTAAATTCCTTCGGACAAAATGCCCGAAGGAATTCCTTCGGACTTTTGTCCGAAGGAATTTACCAAGAGAAGGCCGAAGACATGAAAGACACATTTCCTTTGGGCAAAATGTCCAAAGGAATTCCTTAGAACATTTTGTTCGAATTTATTTGGAAGACAAGGGAACCCGAAAGGCAAGTGCCCTTGCGAATTGCTCTCGGCTATCAAAAAGGGGGCCTTTCCATTTTTTCGAAGGGGCACCTTCCCTTCGGGAAGGTCCATTCTGCAAAAGCCAAAGGAATTGCTGGAGGATGACGACGGGCCCAAGAACGTCAATTTCGACATGGTGAACTAGCCGTTGGAGGTTCAAATGTCTGGTGACGTCCCTGTGAACGTCAAAATCAGGGTAGTAAAATAGCCATTGTCTTTCAAATGGTGACAGGCCTGTGGGCATCAAATTCAAGCTAATAAGATAGCCGTTGATTTTCAAATGTTTAAAGAACGGGCCCGCACATAAAATGGGTTAACAGTTGAAGAAAGGGCTAAAGGAGATTTCTTTCGGACTTTTGTCTGAAAGAACTCATGAGCGCAGGCCAGAAGGAATTTGAAGGGGCTTAAATCCAAAAGGAAACTCAGCGACCTGTCGAAAAAGGAGCCCAAAAATAGGAGACGAAAGATAGCCCCGAGGGCCGAGGAGCTAGGAAAAGACAAGAAGTAGCGCAGGATGAATAGAGCAGTCCAGGTGGCACAAAAAGCATCGGCAAGGGAAGTTATTGCTACAGATGAAACAGTCTCCACCAAGTGGTCATCAAGGGGAGCGCAAGCATTCAATAGAGTGGCCCGTTTTTCTTCATTTAACATTAATGAGGAGACAGTTGCGTAAACTTCACAGAGAAGTGACTTTGTCATTTAGAAAACAAAGAGGCCCATGCTTTGGCAGGGACGTTTAATATGGTTTGAGCAGCAAAGTCAATACCTATGACATCTACAGCATGGTTCTTTCAGGCCATTTATGGAAGGATGAAAGCAGCATGAGCGGATTCTTCTTCCCTAGGTGTTTAATACAATATGATCCGCCTGTTCTTTGGGGCACCAAAAGTCTTTCTCTTAATGCTATATATTGTAACCTCTTAGCTGAAAAAGGTATCTCTCACTTGTGTAAGGCGAAGCCCTGCCAATTTTACCTTGAAATCAATAGAACGTGTTTTACCTCTATCTGATTGGTTATGCTTCTGAATATGTTTGTGTATCAACTCTGTGTTTAGTCATTTCCTCTTGATGCTTTCATAGGTTGACACCAACATATCTGGTATATCCAAGACCATTTCTGCAGGTTAACAGGAAGTGCCCAAGTTGGAGCATAGAGACAGAAAAACAGTTATTTGATAGTGTGCTTCTGCAGCCTTATGGTAAGTTCTTTTTCTTTGTATCTTCATTAAGCCCCCTGCTAAAGCGCCATACAGTCTGGTCTTTTGTCAGATGAAGTGTTTGTTCGCCCTTTTGGTCTAAAGTGTTGATATAAGCTGAGTAGATCGAATCATTTGGTGCATCATCATTTTAGATAGGTTTTGCTTTTGTCATATCCTTCTCCTTTTTCACCCCCCCCCATTATTAACAGTGGTAGCTAAGGACCTCAAAGATGCATCAAAGGGAGCTAGCCCTTATCTAGAGATTCTTTTCTCAGTTTTGCCAAGCTCACAGCAAGAGGGAAGTCTCCATTGTGTCGCATGGAAGAGAGAAGCTTAGCCTTCTTTCTAAAGCTGCAATCCACAGCGTCAACAATAAGTATGTCACGAAAAGGTTTGATCTAGTAACTAAAACCTGAGGGAAATGAAAGAATAGCCTTGATTGAAGGCACTAATCAGTCATTTGCATCCACTAAAATTTCAACCAAAAGACAAATAAACACAGAACATGACTTGCATAAACAGATCAACTATGCTGCTAGGTAAAAATCAAGACTTGACAAGGAAGAAAAATTCTATCAATTGTGCAAATCATGGACATGAATACACTAAACCGGCTTGTTGGAAATTGAAAACAACAGTCCTATTGATCTGAAAAAAGATTATAACTCAGTCTTTGACAGAATTTGCCTTGCCAAAAAAAGGGATCAATTACAAGGCTGAAAAGCCAACTTATATAGAAAAAAAAATATTATAGCCAAGAGGTGGCGTTAAAAATAGAAGATCAACTTAGATTAGCCCGAGTCAAACTTTTGTTATACCAAGATAACCGAGCTTTCATAATTTTGTCTTCTTTTGTCTTTGACTTTGCATGGAAAACCCCTTGGCATTGAAAATAGAAGAAGAGAACAAGCTTTGGATGCATGAAATCTACGAATAGATGTCTTGACTTGAAAACCAGTCTACTCCAAAACAAGAGTAGTCAAATCCACTTGAACTGTTGGAACGTTTGAAAGTCTCCCCTTTGCATGAAATCAACACAAATGCCAAATTAAGAATTACGTTTGAACCGTCGGAACGCTTCAAGCTTTGAGATAAACAAGAGTGAGTGCATGGAATTTCTTTTGTTTAAGCTTTCCAATGTTCCACTACTCGAGTCCTCATGCAAAGCGAGCCTCTGTTTAAGAACTAAAGGTGATGTGCTAGAACGGTCAAATCTGGACGTGTCTATTCCTGTTCATGGCTATTTGCCTACTCTTGTATTCTCGGACTATTTAGGCATGTTCATCGTCTGTATTTGTCTTTTCCATGAATCTTCCCTTTGTTTTCCCTTGCATGAAATCCACAAGTTTATTCTTTTGGGCTTGACTTGGTCCTCGGCTTTCTATTCATGCCTGTCTGGACAAATATCCGTGATTTTCTTGTGTGTATTTTTCCTTGGTTATTTGCCTGTGTATTTTTCTGTTCATTCATCTCGAGTCTTTGTCAATTATTTATTTTGGGATTTTGTTCTTTCCATTTTCCCGTATAAAAAATGTCTGCGGGAAGTGTCTTAAGATCTTCCTTTGGCACTTATGTCCTTTCCCTTTCCGAAGGAATTCCTATTTACTGGCTTTATGTCTGTGGATTTGTTCTTTGGTTTTATTTCCTTCGGAAAGAATGTCGGAGTCCCTTTAATTTCTTCATTTCCTTCAGATTTTTCTTGTTGACTTCTCTTTTGACTCCCTACAAACTTTTCTGTTGACTGACTTTTCCGAAGGACTTCCTTCAGACTTTTTGTCCAAAGGATTCCTTCCTTCTTTATTTTCTTTCCTTTGTTTATATTTCTTCAGGTTTTTGTTTTTTAAATTCTCGCAGACAAAAAGTCCACGGGATTTGTTCCTTGCTTTACAAAGACAGCCCTTTGGGCTTCCTGTCTTAGTCCTTTCTTGAAGGGCAGTTGCCCGTCGGGCTTTTTGTAAAAGCCTTTAAACTTGCCAGATGGACCTTCCTGAAGGGCAGGTGCTCTTCGGCCTTTTTGCAAACATCCCTGCCGATCCTGAAATGAGCCTTCCCGAAGGGTACCTACCCTTCGGGTTTTTTTTCAATGTCCCTTCCAAAGGGTACCTGCCCTTAGAGTTTTTTGATTTGTCCTTTTTTGCATTTCGGATTTTATGAAAGTGTCCTTCAAATATTTTGACTTGTCTTTTGAACTTTTTCGAAGAAATTCCTTCGGACAAATTGTTCGAAGGAATACCTTCGGGCTTTTTGTCCGAGTCTATTCGCTTGTTCTTCAATGTTTGCAACTTTAGACTCTTCCCTGGCACCTACTTCGGATTCTTCATTTCTTGTTACTTATAAAAAGAGATAAGTCATTCACCCTGAGAAACCCGAAATGCACTATCCTGAGTAATTCAGGGTTCTAAACCCGAATTACTTCTACTGATAAAACTTCATAAGCAAAGCACTTCTCAAAACTGGATTTGCACTGTCAAGAGTAATTCTGGTTTTCCAACCCGGATTACTTTTGCTGATAAAACTTTCATAAGCAAAGCACTTCTCAAAACCCAAGTTGCATTGTCAAGAGTAATTTGGGTTTTCCAACCCGGATTACTTCTGCTGAGGGTTTTCAACTGCTGATTACTCATAAAGTGAAATAAGTCGTCCCTTGTAAAACACAAAGACTTCTCCTTCGAGAAACCCGAAGTCTTCTGTTGTTTAAAACCTGAAGTCTTACTTGAATGCCAACCCTCTCACACTTAGACAAAATTTTGGTATGTAGGCCAAAAAATGGCCAACAACGACATCATTACAAAGTATCTTCAAGCCGGGTTGAAGTCAAAAGAACCCTTTAATCAAATAACACACATATCATCCTCTTCTTTTTCTTCCTTTATGACTCCCATTTCCATAAGCTTCAGCAAAATTGTTTTCCTGATTAAGATATAGAATCCTACAAAACCTTGCAATATGCACTAGTTTACCTGTTATAGCACAGAATTGCACCCCTGTGGGAGAGTTTTTCAGGCTCTCCCACTTCCGGCTATAAGCATGGGAACAACCTCAGGATGTGGGTATCCTATGGTGAGGTTGAGCCTCTAGGATTTTTAAAGAGGCTAGTTCCTCTCTAGTGGATCACCTAAACTACTGCTGAAATAAAAATTTCACGGGAAAAAGGGTAGAAAGAGGGAAAAGGGATCCTAAGAAGGCTAAAAGGCGATGCACCAAATGAAATGGACACTCATCTACGCTTGAAATCAAACTAGATCAGCCATGAGGCGACTACAGCTTAAACGATTTTCAGATCAAGTAAATGTTGACGCAGTAGATTGCACCCTTGACAGGAGGCCGAGCTCCTGTCTTCCACATGTCAAAATGGAAACTGCCCTCTCGCCTGTGGGACCGGCGAAGCTGGGGGGAGAGTCTCTAGATAAGGGCTAGCTCCCTCTGATGTATCTTTTAGGCCCTGGATTTCCTACTGCTAACAAATAAATAAAAAAAAGGGGGGGATAAAAAGGGAGAAAGATGCTGAAAACAGAACCTAACCTAATCTAAAAAGGTGATACACCAAAAAAGGTTGATCCACTCAGCCCGAACATACACTTTTCACCAAGAAGCTGTCATGCACTTCATCTGATATGGGAAATTTTTTTGTATCAGTGAGTCAGGGGTCCGTAGAGATACAGGGAGGAAGAACTATCAAAGGTGTTCTGAGACACACTTTGGCATCCTATTCACATGCGCCTATATTCCTGCTGTAGACACTTCTGGCAGACCTACAGAAGAAGAAACTTCACAATGCACTAGACATGCTGGAATCGTTCTGTGAAAAGCATAAAAGAAAATGACTTAACACAAAAAGAAAACATAGACACATACGAAAGTGCAAACTCAGAATGGAGGTAAAAAATGCTGTCTTGATTCAAGGAAAAAATCCGGCAGAGTTCTGCCTTACAAACCCAGAGATTTTTAGGCAGAGCTTTGCCTTATAGGCTGAGAGATCCGATTTTTTTTTTAAATGAGAAGTTTACAATATATAGAAAGAGAAAAAGAAGTAAAGGCGCCCCTTTTGGAAAAGACTTTGGCGCTCCTTGACAAATTGGCCCATGTGCGTCAAGAGCATCGGGAAGAGGAAGTCATTGTTGCTGATGTCATTCTTCTAGAAGAGGCCTGCTAGAACCATGTTGTGTAATCGTCGGTCTTGACTTTGGCGTTCAAACATTAATGTGAAAGCACGGTCCACGCCTCTTTTCTGCAAACAAGACTGCTCCTTCCAGATATTCACGCAGTTTGTTTGCTTATAAATGCAAAATGGAGAAAACAGGCCGCGCCGCTTACTGTTCGCGTTGTTTGATGACCACTTGGCAAGCACTACTCCAACTACAGGAATAACTCGCCTCCCCTTTGCCACCTGGACTGTTTGTCCGTTTCTGCATTTTGTCTTCTACCTGGTTTCTGAGTTCCTTGGGCTCTTCTTTAAGCTTTTCAGAATCAACGGCTATTTCACGAGCCTTAAAATTGACATCTGTGCACCCGTCACCGCCTTTAAACTTCCAATGGCTAGTTCGCCATGCTTGATTTTGACGTCTTCGGGCCCGTCACCCCTTGGAATTCTTTCAGCCTTTTCCTTTGCTTCGGCTTTCTTCTGCTCCCTTTCCTTCGGGCTTTTGCTTTGGACCCTCCCAAAAGGAATGTGACCCTTCGGCTTCTTGCTTTGGACCCTCCCGAAGGGAAGGTGTCCCTTCGGCTTTGGAGAAGTGCCTTTCTTTTTTGGCCAAGAGTCCCCCGCAAGGGCACCTGCCCTTCGGGGTCCTACGGCTCCCTTGGTTTTGAAATTCTTCGGAGCTTTCCCGCGGACTTTTTTCCGTGGACAAAAAGTCCGCAAGAATTGTTTCAAACACTTTGCCTTGACCTTCGGAATTTCTCTCGGGCTTTTCCTCTCACGGCCTTCCTCCGAATTTCTTCAGACTTTCTGCCCGAAGGAATTCCTTCGGACAAAAAGTCCGAAGAAATTATTCTCGCCTTTGCCTTAGTCTTTTTCCTTGTCTTCCTTCGGATTTTTTTTCTCATAGCCCTTCCGAATTTCTTTGGACCTTTTGTCTGAAGGAATTCCTTCGGACAAAAAGTCCGAAGGAATTATGTCTTCGTCCTTTTCTCTCGACTGCCTTCAAAAGTGCCTTTCGGGAAAATTGGAGGGCACCCGGGTATTACGAAAAGTCCCGAATTCATTCCTGTATCTCCCCGAAGAGTAAGTGCTCTTCGGGAAAGTTGAAAACGACCCTTCCGAAAGTTGCTTCCTTTGCCTTAAAAAAATTTCCGAAGGAAACTTCCCTTTTCGGCTTTTCTCTGTGGCCTCTTTGAAAGTGTTCCCTGCCCTCCGCAAGGGCTCTTGAGATCGAAACTACCCTCCCCAAGGGCACTTGGAATGGTCCATTTTGTGCCTAAGTGTCAGGAACTCATTTCTGCCTGTAGAGTCCGTAGAAATGCCTGCAGAGTCCATAGAAATGGGCCTGCAGAGTCCATAGAAATGGGCCTCCAGAGTCCGTAGAAATTTCCAGACTTGTGCAAAATCAAAAAATGAATTGGCTCAGAACAGCAAGGAGAAAAACGGGGGACCGATTTTGGCCTGCAGGACCAAAATGGTCAACAAATTGGCGACTCCCAGGGGAAGCATGCCTGCTATGCTTAGAGACCAGTTGCCTTAAAGTCCATTCAGCACAGAGTCAGAATGCAGCTTTGAAGAAAGGTTAAGAACAACCTTGAGAGATCCCGGAATCAATCATGAAGCTTTTACCCCACACACAAGAAAAACACACACAAGGCTAGAAACACTGCTTGTGCAAATTGCACTTAGGGAAAACAGGAAAAGAAACTGAAAGCAAACTACTATGTATAGCTAACCAGGTGTATTTGCCTCCCTCCTGGATCAAAGGAAAATTTTCATAAGTTTCCTTCCTAGCTAGGAAACTTATGGTGCCAGACAAGTGGCTGAATGGAATGGAGACTTGGTGACCTGCTCCTCTTGCCTGCCACCTTGATTGGCTTGCATCCGAGTGGATCAGAATCAAACACGCTTCCAACATATATGTACTCTTCTTGTTCTTGGAAGCTTGTTGAATGCTGGCTCTTCATGCTGGTGCATTTCACCAAGAAATCGATGGTTGTTGGCTCATCACCATAGGCCCTTTGATGTGCATGGTCCGTTTGCAGTGCATCATAGTTTGACTCGTTCCCTTCTGCTTCATTGAAGACCCTGTCAAACTCACCCTCTGGTCCCTCAAGGCTTTCTTGAAGAAGGGTGACTGTTGTGATGTCTGAAATGAAATCACAAACTGATTGCTCATCCCACAGAACATCACCTCTTTGTTCAAAACTCTCTTCTTCAAGGTTTTCCTCAAGAGATACCAGCCTCTCCTTTTCTTGCTCGAGGATCAGGGTCTCTAGTTGTTCAAAGACATTCTCCTGATCCTCCTCCAACTCTAGCTCCATGGCATGGTCATCTTCCTTATCGAAGCAACAAGGAAGTTCATCGAACAAGGGGGGAGAGAGCTCACCATGCTTATGTTCCTCTTCATATTGCTAGAACCTCAGCATGTATTGTTGACCATTTTGGTCCTGCAGGCCAAAATCGGTCCCCCCTTTTTTCCCCTGCTGTCCTGAGCCAATACATTTTTGATTTTGCACAAGTCTGAAAATTTCTACGGACTCTGTAGGTTTTCTATGGACTCTGTAGGTCCATTTCTATGGACTCTGCAGGTTTTCTACGGACTCTGCAGGTGAAGTTTCTACGGACTCTGCAAAGGAGTTTTCTATGGACTCTGCAAGTAGAGACGAGCTCCCGACACTTAGGCGCAAAATGAACCATTTCAAGTGCCCTTGCAGAGAGCAGTTTGAGACTCAAGAACCCTTGCGGAGGGCAGGGAACACTTTTCAAGGAGGCCACAGAGAAAAGCCGAAAAGGTAAGTTTCCTTCGGACTTTTGTTTAAGGCAAAGGAAGCAACCTTCAGAAGGGTTGTTTCCAATTTTCTCGAAGGGCACTTTTCAAAGGGCAGTTGAAGAAGCAAAGAAAGAAATCCTTCAAACTTTTTGTCCGAAGGAATTCCTTTGGACAAAAGGTCCGAAGGAATTCGAAAGGCGCGGAAAAAAGACTAAGGAAAAGGCGAGAATAATTTCTTCGGACTTTTTGTCCGAAGGAATTCCTTCAGACAAAAAGTCCGAAGAAATTCGAGAAAGCTGCGAGCCAAAAAGCCCGGGGAGAAAATCCGAAGAAGCAGACAAGGCAATTCTTGCGGACTTTTTGTCCGCGGGAAAATGTCCACGGGGAAAATGTCTGCGGGAATTTAGCCGAAGACCAAGGGAGCCGAAGAACCCCGAAGGGCAGGTGTCCTTGCAGGGGACTCTTGGCTGCCAAAATAAAGGACACTTCTCCAAAATCGAAGGGCCACCTCCCCTTCGGGAGGATGCAAAACAAGAAGTCTGAAGGAAAGGGAGCGACAGAAAAGGCCGAATCAAGAGAAAGCCGAAGAAATTCCAAGGGGTGACGGGACCAAAGACGTCAAAGTCAAGCACGGCGAACTAGCCGTTGGAAGTTCAAACGCAGTGGCAGGTGCGCGAATGTCAATTTCAAGGCTTGTGAAATAGCCGTTGATTTTGAAAAGCAAAATAGAAGAGCCCAAGGAACTCAGCGACCCGCCAAAGAGATAGCCCCCGAGGGCCGAAGGAGCCAGAAAGAGACAAAACCAGGAAGAGACAAAGTGCAGAAGTGGACAGACAGTCCAGGTGGCAAAGGAGAGGTGTCAACTCAGGGATTTATTCCTGCAGTTGGAACAAGTTATTGCCAAGTGGTCATCCAACGGCGCAAACAGTAAGCGGCATGACCTATTTTCTCCATTTTTCATTTATGAGCAGACAAACCGCGTGAGGAAAGAGCAGTCTTGTCTGCAGAAAAGAGGCGCGGCCCGTGCTTTCACATTAATGTTTGAACGCCAAAGTCAAGACCGGCGATTACATAGCATGGTTCCAGCAGGCCTTTTTTAGAAGAATGACATCAGTAACAGTGACTTCCTCTTCCCGAGGCTCACAAAGGCACATGGGCCACTTGCAAAAGGAGCGCCAAAGTCTTTTCCAAAAAAGTGCCAAGTTCTCTTCTCCTCTTTCTATTTATTGTAAACTTCTCATTTTGAGAAGGGATCCATCTCTTAGCTTGTAAGGCAAAGCTCTACCCAAAAATCTCTCGGGCTTGTAAGGCAGGACTCTGCCGGATTTTACCTTGAATCAAGACTTAGCATTTTTTACCTCCATTTGGACTTGCACTCATGCATATGTCTATGTTTTCTTTTTGTGTTAAGTCATTTTATTTTATGCTTTTCACAGATCGATTCTAGCATGTCTAGTGCATTGTGAAGTTTCTTCTTCTGCAGGTCTGCCAGAAGTGTCTACAGCAGGAATATGGGCACATGTGAATAGGCTGCCAAAGTGTGTCTTAGAACACCTTTGATAGTTCTTCCTCGTTGTATCTCTACGGACCCCTGACTCACTGATATAGAAGAGTTTCCCACATTAGATGAAGTGTATGGGAGCTTCTTCTTGGTGAAAAGTGTATGTTCGGGCTGGGTGGATCAACCTTTTTTGGTGTATCACCCTTTTTAAGTTTAGGTTTAGGTTCTGTTTCAACATCTTTCTCCCTTTTCAACCCCACCCGTTTTTTCCATTTATTTGTTAGCAGTAGGGAATCCAGGGCCTAAAAGATACATCAAAGGGAGATAGCTCTTATCTAGAGACTCTCCCCTCCAGCTTCGCCGGTCCCACAGGCGAGAGGGGAGTTTCTATTGTTGCGTGTGGAAGGCAGGAGCTCGGCCTCCTGCCCAGGGTGCAATCCACTACGTCAACAGTTTTTGGCACGCTCGGTGGGACCAACTAGGACAAGTTGTGTCGAAAGAGTTGAAGAATTTTTGGTGTGTTCTTCAACCAACCAGCCTTTGGAGGCTTTTGCATCAACACCAATGGCGACTCCGAGTTGAATCAGCTGGTTAAACAGTCCAGGTGCCATCAAGAAATCACATTTTTTATATGTATAATTCCTTTGCACAAAATCATGGACTTTGTTTTCCTTCATATGACTTCGATCAAGCTCAAAATATTTATGGAATCGCCCCAAGCAGCTCGCCTAGTCGCCCTTCAATGATAAGGGAAGTAGCACTAGAATTCGAGAAGCAGGTGATGGAGATAGATAGATCGGATGAGCAGTATAGATATCAGCAAGAGCTGATGTACAAAGAGGTGTGTTTATTCAGGCAAGCTCAGGCCTTACAATCCATGGAGGAGGAGGTAGCAAAATGGAGGAATCCATTCATGCAAAGCAGCCAGCCTTGTGCGCCCCCTCCTATTCTAAAGAAAGCCCCCTCTTGTGCACCAAATCCTTTCTATCAGTTAGCACTTGCTCATTCTAGCTCATCCGATGCATCAATCGATCTTGCTCTTAATCTCGTGCACCTAGCTTTCCAGCACACCTCTCTTCAGACAGCTCTTCCTGTACATGAGCAGACCCTCCCAAATCTTCCCCAACCTCCTCAAGTCTTTCAACATGATCTCCAAAGTCCAAGTTGGAAGAAGGAAAGTCATGAACCAGCCCAGGACTTTGGAGAGGATAAAGTTACTCCCTGTTTTCAAAGGGAGAATTCCAATCCAAGATAATGAGCTGGAAGGAAACAATAGAATCATGGGGTAGAAAGGAAGAGGAGAAAGGTTTTGCTCAAAACCTTGAAGAAGATGAGGCTGCTCCTGGTCATGATGATGATTGTGACCTCTAGGAAAGGTTCTTCCAAGAGGATATAGCCAGAAGAATTGCAGAGTTGGAATCTAGAGAAAGATTCCTCAGCGAATGTGTGATGGACGGTTCAGACCCAACGGCACATTCCATGTCTGAACACACCCCATCTACACACCCCCAAGAGAGCTATCTGGCCATACCTAATATAGATGAAGTACTGGCCAAATGGAAAGAGGAGAATCATTCGATTCTAGCTCAAGGACTGCCTCCTCTTCCACATGGTTTTTTCACTTCACTCCTCAAGGAGAAACCTATTTTGCAGGAGGCAAGTGAGGAGCAGAAGATCCAATCTGCAGTTTTCAAAGAGGCTATCATGAGCGACAATGAAGAAGAAATCATCATTGATGCTCCTTGTGAAGATATCATCAGCAATGGAGAAGACGCAGGTCACGCATACATGTGGATGTTCCAGCAATATGAGGAGGAACATAAGCATGGTGAGCTCTCTCCCCCTTGTTTGATGAACTTCCTTGTTGCTTCGATGAGGAGGACAACTATGCCGAGGAGCCTGAGTTGGAGGAGGATCAGATGGATGTCTTTGAAAAACTAGAGACTCTGATCCTTGAGCAAGAAAAGGAGAAGCCGGTTCACCTTGAAGAAAGCCTTGAAGTAGAGAGCTCTGAACAAGAAGGTGATGCTATGTGGGATGAGCAATCATGTTGTGATTCCATTTTAGAGATCACAATAGTCACCCTTCTTCAAGAAGGCCATGAGGGAGCAGAAGATGAGTTTGACAGGGTCTTCAATGAAGCAGAAGGGAACGGGTCAAACCATGATGCACTGCAAGGGGACTATGTGTATCAAAGGGCTTATGGTGATGAGCCAGCAGCCATTGATTTCTTGGTGAAATGCACCAGCATGAAGGACCAACATTCAACAAGCTTCCAAGAACAAGAAGAGTACATATATGTTGGAAGCATGTTTGATTCTGATCCACTCATATACAAGCCAACCAAGGTGACAGGCAAGAGGAGCAGGTCACCAAGTCTCCATTCCATTCAACCACTTGTCTGGCACCATAAGTTTCCTAGCCAGGAAGGGGACTTAAGAAGCTTTTCCTTTGATCCAGGAGGGAGGCAAATATACCTGGTTAGCTGTATATAGTAGTTTGCTTTCAGTTTTTCTTTCCTACTTTCCCTAAGTGTTGTTTGCACAAGTAGTGTTTTTAGCCTTGTGTGTGTTTTCCTTTGTGTGTGGGGTAAAAGGCTTCATGATTGATTCTGGGATCTCTCAAGGCTGTTAACCTTTCTTCAAAGCTGCATTTTGACTCCGTGCCCAATGGACTTTAAGGCAATTGGTTTATAAGCATAGCAAGTATGCTTCCCCTGGGAGTCACCAATTTGTTGACCATTTTGGTCCTGCAGGCCAAAATCGGTTCCCCTTTTTTTCCCCTGCTGTCCTGAGCCAGTACATTTTTGATTTTACACAAGTCTGGAAATTTCTATGGACTCTGCAGGTTTTCTACGGACTCTGCAGGTCCATTTCTACGGACTCTGCAAGTTTTCTACGGACTCTGCAGGTGAAGTTTCTACGGACTCTACAAAGGAGTTTTCTACGAACTCTGCAGGTAGAGACGAGTTCCCGACACTTAGGCGCAAAATGGACCATTTCAAGTGCCCTTGCAGAGGGCAGTTCGGGACTCAAGAGCCCTTGCGGAGGGCAGGGAACACTTTTCAAGGAGGCCACAGAGAAAAGCCGAAAAGGTAAGTTTCCTTCGGACTTTTGTTTAAGGCAAAAGAAGCACCCTTCGGAAGGGTCGTTTCCAATTTTCCCGAAGGGCACTTTTCAAAGGGCAGTTGAAGAAGCAAAGGAAGAAATCCTTCGTACTTTTTGTCCGAAGGAATTCCTTCGGACAAAAAGTCAGAAGGAATTCGAAAGGCGCTGAAAAAAGACTAAAGAAAAGGCGAGAATAATATCTTTGGACTTTTTGTCCGAAGGAATTCCTTCGGACAAGTCTAAAGAAATTCGAGAAAGCCGTGAGCCAAAAAGCCTCGAGATAAAATCCGAAGAAGCAAACAAGGCAATTCTTGCGAACTTTTTGTCTGCGGGGAAAATGTCCACGGAAAAATGTCCACTGGAATTTAGCCGAAGACCAAGGGAGCCGAAGAACCCCGAAGGGTAGGTGCCCTTGCGGGGGACTCTCGGCTGCCAAATTAAATGACACTTCTCCAAAACCGAAGGGTCACCTCCCCTTCGGGAGGATGCAAAACAAGAAGTCCGAAGGAAAGGGAGCGATAGAAAAGGCCGAATCAAGAGAAAGCCAAAGAAATTCCAAGGGGTGACGAGCCCAAAGATGTCAAAGTCAAGCACGACGAACTAGCCGTTGGAAGTTCAAACGCAGTGACAAGTGCGTGAACGTCAATTTCAAGGCTCGTGAAATAGCCGTTGATTTTGAAAAGCAAAATAGAAGAGCCCAAGGAACTCAGCGACCCGCCAAAGAGATAGCCCCCGAGGGCCGAAGGAGCCAGAAAGAGACAAAACCAGGAAGAGACAAAGTGCAGAAGCGGACAAACAGTCCAGGTGGCAAAAGAGAGGTGTCAACTCAGGGATTTATTCCTGCAGTTGGAACAAGTTATTGCCAAGTGGTCATCCAACGGCGCAAACAGTAAGCGGTGCGACCTGTTTTCTCCATTTTTCATTTATGAGCAGACAAACCGCGTGAGGAAGGAGCAGTCTTGTCTACAGAAAAGAGGCGCGGCCCGTGCTTTCACATTAATGTTTGAACACCAAAGTCAAGATCGGCAATTACACAGCATGGTTCCAGCAAGCCTTTTCTAGAAGAATGACATCAGCAACAATGACTTCCTCTTCCCGAGGCTCACAAAGGCACATGGGCCACTTGCAAAAGGAGCGCCAAAGTCTTTTCCAAAAAAGCGCCAAGTTCTCTTCTTCTCTTTCTATATATTGTAAACTTCTCATTTTGAGAAGGGATCCATCTCTTAGCTTGTAAGGCACAACTCTGCCCAAAAATCTCTCGGGCTTGTAAGGCAGGACTCTGTCGGATTTTACCTTGAATCAAGACTTACCATTTTTTACCTCCATTTGGACTTGCACTCACGCATGTCTATGTTTTCTTTTTGTGTTAAGTCATTTTATTTTATGCTTTTCACAGATCGATTCCAGCATGTCTAGTGCATTGTGAAGTTTCTTCTTCTGCAGGTTTGCCAGAAGTGTCTATAGCAGGAATATGGGCGCATGTGAATAGGCTGCCAAAGTGTCTTAGAACACCTTTGATAGTTCTTCCTCCCTGTCTCTCTACGGATCCCTGACTCACTGATACAGAAGAGTTTTCCACATCAGATGAAGTGTATGGGAGCTTCTTCTTGGTGAAAAGTGTATGTTCGGGCTGGGTGGATCAACCTTTTTTGGTATATCACCCTTTTTAAGTTTAGGTTTAGGTTCTGTTTCAGCATCTTTCTCCATTTTCAACCCCCCCTTTTTCCATTTATTTGTTAGCAGTAGGGAATCCAGGGCCTAAAAGATACATCAAAGGGAGCTAGCCCTTATCTAGAGACTCTCCCTTCCAGCTTCGCCGGTCCCACAGGGGAGAGGGGAGTTTCCATTGTTGCGTGTGGAAGGCGAGGACTCGACCTCCTGCCCAGGGTGCAATCCACTGCGTCAACGTGTATGCACGACCTGCGTCTTCTCCATTGCTGATGGTGTCTTCCGAAGGAGCCTTCATGATGATTTCATCTTCATTATTGCTCATCATAGCCTCTTGGTAAACTGCAGATTGGATCTTCTGCTCCTCACTTGCCTCCTGCAAAACAGATTCCTCCTTGAGAAGGGGTGAAGTGGAAAAACCATGTGGAAGAGGAGGCAGTCCTTGAGCTAGAATCAAATGATTCTCCTCCTTCCATTTGGTCAGCACTTCATCTATATCAGGTGTGCCCTGATAGCTCTCTTGGAGGTGTGTAGATGGGGTGTGTTCAGACAGGTCCATCACACGTTGGCTAAGGAATCTCGCTTTAGATTCCAAATCTGCAATTCTCTTGGCTAGATCTTCTTGGAAGAGCTTTTCTTGGAGGTCATAAGCATCATCATGAGCAGGAGCAGCCTCGACTTCTTCAAGGTTTTGAGCAAAACCTTTCTCCTCCACCTTCCTGTCCCAAGATTCCACTGTTTGCTTCCAACTCATGACCTTGGGATTGGAATTTTGCTCTTGTGAACAGGGGGCAACTTTGTCTTCTTCAAGCTCTCGAGCTGGTTCATGACTTTCTTTCTTCCAACTTGGGATTTGGAGATCATGTTGAAAGACTTGAGGAGGTTGGGGAAGATTTGGGAGGGTCTGCTCATGTACAAGAAGAGCTGCTTCAAGAGAGATGTGCTGGTTCAGAACATTCCCTCCAAAGGAAGATTCACAATCTAAGGAATTTAGAAGGTTCATCTCCGTGGGAGGTTGCTCTAATGCCCTTTGATGTTTGAAAGCTAGGCGCAAGGGATTAAGAGCAGGAGTGATCAATGCATCGGATGAGCTAGAGTGAGCAAGTGCTATCTGGTAGAAAGGATTTGGTGCACAAGAGGGGGCTTTCTTTAGAATAGGAGGGGGGCGCCAGGCTGACTGCCTTGCATGAATGGATTCCTCCATTTTGCTACCTCCTCCATGATATCTGTACTGCTCATCCAGTATGTCGATCTCCATTACCTGCTTCTCAAACTCCAGCGCTACTTCCCTTATGGTTGAAGGGCAACTAGGAGAGCTGCTTGAGGTGATTGCATGAATATTCTGAGCTTGATTAAATCCATATGAAGGAATACAAGACCCATGATTTTGTGTAAAGGGATTATACATTAAAAAAAATGAGATTTCTTGATGGCACCTGGAATGCTTAACCAGCCAATTCAACTCGAAGTCGCCATTGGTGTTGATAAAAAAGCCTCCAAAGGCTGGTTGGTTGAAGAACACACCAAAAATTCTTCAACTTTTTGGACACAACTTGTCCTAGTTGGTCCCACCGGGCATGCAAAAACTGTTGATGCAGTGGATTGCACCCTGGGCAGGAGGCCGAGCTCCTGCCTTCCACACACAATGGAAACTCCCCTCTCGCCTGTGGGACCGACGAAGCTGGGGGGAGAGTCTCTAGATACGAGCTAGCTCTCTCTAATGTATCTTTTAGGCCCTGGATTTCCTATTGCTAACAAATAAATAAAAAAAGGGGGGGATGAAAAGGGAGAAGGATGCTGAAAACAGAACCTAACCTAATCTAAAAAGGTGATACACCAAAAAAGGTTGATCCACTCAGCCCGAACATACACTTTTCACCAAGAAGAAGCCGTCATACACTTCATTTGATATGGGAAACTCTTTTGTATCAGTGAGTCAAGGGTCCGTAGAGATAAGGGAGGAAGAACTATCAAAGGTGTTCTAAGACACACTTTGGCAGCGTATTCACATGTGCCTATATTCCTGCTGTAGACACTTGCAGAAGAAGAAACTTCACAATGCACTAGACATGCTGGAATCGTTCTGTGAAAAACATAAAAGAAAATGACTTAACACAAAAAGAAAACATAGACACATACGAAAGTGCAAACTCAGAATGGAGGTAAAAAATGCTAAGTCTTGATTCAAGGAAAAAATCCGGCAGAGTTCTGCCTTACAAACCTAGAGATTTTTGGGCAGAGCTTTGCCTTATAGGCTGAGAGATCCGATTTTTTTTAAAATAAGAAGTTTACAATATATAGAAAGAGAAGAAGTAAAGGCGCCCCTTTTGGAAAAGACTTTGGACAAGTTGGCTCATGTGCGTTGAGAGCATCAGGAAGAGGAAGTCACTATTGCTGATGTCATTCTTATAGAAGAGTCCTGCTGGAACAATGCTGTGTAATCACCGGTCTTGACTTTGGCATTCAAACATTAATGTGAAAGCACGGGCTGCGCCTCTTTTCTGCAAACAAGACTACTTCCAGATATTCACGCGGTTTGTCTGCTTATAAATGCAAAATGGAGAAAACAGGCCGCGCCGCTTACTGTTCGCGCCTTTTGATGACCACTTGGCAAGCACTACTCCAACTGCAGGAATAACTCGCCTCCCCTTTGCCACCTGGACTGTTTGTCCGTTTTGGCACTTTGTCTTCTTCTTGGTTTTGTCTCTTTCTGGCTCCTTTGGCCCTCGAGGCTATCTTTTGGTGGGTCGCTGAGTTCCTTGGGCTCTTCTTTAAGCTTTTCAGAATCAACGGCTATTTCACAAGCCTTAAAATTGATGTCTGCGCACCCGTCACCGCATTTAAACTTCCAATAGCTAGTTCGCCGTGCTTGATTTTGACTTCTTCGAGCCTGTCACCCCTTGGAATTCTTTCGGCCTTTTCCTTTGCTTCGGCTTTCTTCTACTCCCTTTCCTTCGGGATTTTGCTTTGGACCCTCCCGAAAGGAAGGTGACCCTTCAGCGTCTTGCTTTGGACCCTCCCGAAGGGAAGGTGTCCCTTCGGCTTTGGAGAAGTGCCTTTCTTTTTTGGCCGAGAGTCCCCCGCAAGGCACTTGCCCTTCGGGGTCCTTCGACTCCCTTGGTTTTGAAATTCTTTGGAGCTTTCCCACGGACTTTTCCCCGCGGACTTTTTTCCGCGGACAAAAAGTCCTCAAGAATTGTTTCGAACACTTTGCCTTGACCTTCGGAATTTCTCTCAGGCTTTTCCTCCCGCAACCTTCCTCCGAATTTCTTCAGACTTTTTGCCCCAAGGAATTCCTTTGGACAAAAAGTCCGAAGAAATTATTCTCGCCTTTGCCTTAGTCTTTTTCCTTGTCTTCCTTCGGATTTTTTTGCTCATGGCCCTTCTAAATTTCTTCGGACCTTTTGTCCGAAGGAATTATGTCTTCGTCCTTTTCTCTTGAATGCCTTCAAAAGTGCCCTTCGGGAAAATTGGAGGGCACCCGAGTATTATGAAAAGTCCGGAATTCATTCTTGTATCTCCTCGAAGGGTAAGTGCTCTTCGGGAAAGTTGAAAATGACCCTTCCGAAGGTTGCTTCCTTTGCCTTAAAAAAATTTCCGAGGAAACTTCCCTTTTCGGCTTTTCTCTGTGGCCTCTTTGAAAGTGTTCCCTGCCCTCCACAAGGGCTCTTGAGATCGGAACTGCCCTCCGCAAGGGCACTTGGAATGGTCCATTTTGCGCCTAAGTGTCAGGAACTCGTTTCTGCCTACAGAGTCCGTAGAAATGCCTGCAGAGTCCGTAGAAATGGGCCTGCAGAGTCCGTAGAAATTTCCAGACTTGTGCAAAATAAAAAAATGAACTGGCTCAGAATAGCAGGGAGAAAAAGGGGGGACCGATTTTGGCCTGTAGGACCAAAATGGTCAATAGTAAACACGCAGGAAGAGGTTCAAGCAGAACACTAATCCAGACCTGCAAATCTTGAAGACACTTCGAAGAGGCAAGCAGAAGGTTGATGGTTTCGGAATAAACCATTCATGAATCCACCCAACACAAGCATGCTAAAACACTAATGGAAGACAGGAAACAGGCAAAGAAATCGAGTCTCATCACATTCAAGAGGCAGTTCTAACAATATCTTGGCAGGGTCGAGCCTAACCAAAGGAGTACGCTTTTGCAAATGCCTCAATGAGTATCCGTCTCCCAACAAGATGAGAAATGTCTAAAAACTGGGAACCTTTACAAATGGCAAGTCTCATGATATATATAGAGAAGGGAAGAGAGAGAGAGGTCCACGTGGAGAGAGAGAAGAATAAAGAAGTCATGAGTTGCTGATGACTGCTGACTATTGTCGTCGTCCTTGTTTGGCCATGAGACACGTCGCCCAGAATCGTCGCAAAAAACTCTCCTCAAGCCACTCCCATGCATCCAAGTCTCCCTTTGGCATATTTGAAAGTTGTGTTATGAACAACTAAGACGTCGCTTTCTGGCATAGCTGAATTGATCTTTGCCATCAAGATGGCATGGCGTCTTTCCCTTTTCACGTGTCTTGCTAAAGGAGACGCAGGTCTCCATGTGTTTTAACCTGCCCGAGCCATGATGCATTTAAACTAAACAACTGTTTGTCGATGGCCATGTTGAAAGATAGAAAACTTCATTAAAACTCCATCTACCAGCCGCTTGGACTCTCTCGTTCTGATTGGTCGCCTTTGTGCCACTTGTCATGTGTTGATTGGCTCTTTCTGCTCCATCTTACACCATGCGATAGCATGTCATTCGTTACTTCCATGTCTCTCATGCCACTGGACCAAGTTTAAGTCGAGCACCTAAAGCATCCCGATTTACTCTATATAGAGTAACTCGGGTTTTCTGATCTCTCCTACTTCGGACCTCGGCTGCTCCTTTACCCATGAAGCTTTCTTAAGTAGAGCACTTGGAGAAACCCGATTTACTTTATATAGAGTAATTCAAGCTTTCCAAGCCTACTTACTTCGGGCTTTTGCATCTTCTTTACTTATGAAGTCCCTAAAGTAGAGCACTTGGAGAAACCCGATTTACTCTATACAGAGTAATTCGGGTTTTCCAAGCTTCTCAACTTCGGACTTGTTCATCTTCTTTACTTCAGACCTTGGCCGCTTGAAGTCTTCAGGTTTTTTCTTTGGGCTTCCTTCCTGCGGGCTTTCCCTTTTCCTTCGGAACATTTTTTTGAATAAACTTTTTGTTCCGCTTCCTTATGTCTCTCGGGCAAATCCTCGAAGAAATGAACAAGCAAGAGACTTGTAAGAAAGAACTTGGAGGAAAGAATCAAGGAATGACCCCAGCCGAATAAAAGAACCTTCCACAGACTTAATCCTTCGGCCTGCTGCTGCATTCGAACACTGCTCAGATCCTTCTCAACTTGCTTAGATTCCTCTCTTTGCCCCTTTGATCCAACCTTGCTAGAGCTTTTACATGTGAGCCAAAAATTGGCCAACATCTTTGGCGATTCGCAGGAAAGCATGCCTGATATGCTTGAAGAACCCAGTCATTTGCCTGGCCTAGTCCATTGGGCATGGAGTCACTGCTTCCTTTGACAAGGCTCGCTGAAACTGGATACAAGGCTAACCCTTGCTAGAACCTCCTCTTGAAGCAATGAGGACAGCACAAAAAAAAACAAAACAAAGTGCCCAAGGCACAGAGAAAGGAAAACAAAACATAAAGGAAATGTGCACAAGGCACTTTGAGAAAAGCATGAAATCTATCCTAATATATACAAGGTTACAATTTACAACTACTCTCTCCTGGATCAAATGGGAAAGTGAGAGTATCATCCACCTGCAACAAGTCAAGATGAAAGATACCTTGCTTTGGAGGTACCAAAATTGGTGAACCAGGCAGCTTTATGGTCAATCCTTTTGTTGTGCCCTCTAATGGAGGAAAAGGAACAAACATGTCTCCAATGTAGACATACTGTTTTATGTCCTCCCAACTTGGTTCACATTGGACTATAGGGGATCTTGCAAACTCCTCATTTGATGGCTCAAATTTGTGATCTGAATCAAGCAGAATATATGACGGCTCCTTTGAGTCGGTGTTTGGTTTGGTGTCAAGGTTTAAGCAAAACAGCTCTAAGTCATCCCAAAAGGCAGCTTCCTCTTGGTCATTCGAGACAATGCCAACTTCAACTCCATATGTGTTCGGCTTACGTTGAAAAGACTCATATGGCAGCTCGTCAATCCATCCAAGGCCCAACATGTCATTATTTTGTGGCTCTTGATCTGACCATTCTCCTTCATTCTTGAAGACATCAGTACTGCCTTCAATGGACAACTCATCTTGGGCTTGGTCAGCTTCCTCAACCTCATCTTGATCCTCTTTGCTCTCAACTGCATCCTGAATACACTCCTTAAATATGAAGGCATCAGTACTGCGTTCAGGCTCTAATTCCTCAATATCAAAGCCATGCCACAGCTGGTCCAAACCTGATTTCTCCTCCCTTTTTTGAAGTGGACTGCCTATCATGATCTCTTCATCATGGGCACTTGTGTTGTCCTCTTCAGGATCAAACTTGACTACAAGCTCCTCTATTCTTTGCAAAACATGTTCTTTTTCCAAGAGGGAGATGGTGGGAGGGTGAAAAAGTTCGCCTTGCTTGCAGCTTGAGAGAGTGTCTTTCCAACTACGTATTTTGAGTGGTCTCTTTGGTGGCTCTTGAGAGAGGGAGAAAGAGTCTTGGAATTCTTGTAGGGCAATGCAGAAACCCCTGTTTCCCCTAAATTCTGGAACTATATGTTTTTGGACTGTTTTTGTGTATTTTGATTTTTTTGGTGTTTTTGCATGAATAAGAAATGAATGCGATTTTGCAAGAAATTTATATAAATTCAAAACAATTGAATATTGAAGCAGTAAACCTTGTAACTGACTAATCTATGATTCTATTATTTATTTCAGATGATTACAATAGGAGATCTCTGTCATGCATACAAAAATAATATAAAATATTGTCTCAAAACCCTGATTTGCTGCAATCTGAAAATGACCTAGATCTGGGACGACTGCAATAAATAACCCTTTCTCCCTCCTTCTGAAGATCCAGAATGATGCCAGATGTGTAGGCACCCTGATTGGTATCAGCAGATTGGTCAAAGAGAAGGCGTTTTGCACCAAAAGAAAAATATGCCTCTGCTGGTGATGGGACGGCCTGGAACAGAACTATACGCCCTGTGTAACAGCAGCAATAAATACAGTACGACCTGATTTTTGAGTGCAGATCTTGATAGAAATAGCGCCAATACTGAAGATCTCTTTCTGGGCGATTTCTTGACCCAAACCCTGAAGATATAAATCCCTGTGAAGCTCTATGATAACCTCTGTATGAAATTATCTCTCTACCTGGCAATAGATCAGCTAGTATTTCACAACTTTTGAATTGCACACACTGAAAATTGCACGTTCTCCAATGCAAATTGTATAATGGAACCCTTGGCTCTTTCTTCAAAGAAAATACTTAGCAAAAATTTGACTTCAAAACATGAATGGCTCAATTCCCAAAGAGAAACCCTTATATTCTTCAAAAAGTGCGATTTCCCCTAATTAGGGTTTCATTAATAAAATTCGGATTTCTTTTAATTCTTTTCCAATAGTTTTAAAAAACACATTTTAATTATAAAATGTAATTAAAACGGCCCCCTTCATAATGATCGCCCCCTTGAGTCAACGCTTAAGTCATAATATTAAAATATTATAACTTATAATATAGCTCCAAAAGATTAATATTTAATTAAATCAATTAAATATTAATATCTCCCTCAAAACATATCCGATTCTCGAATCGTCTGAAGCTGGCGAACAAGGGACTGATTCCGCACATAACCAGACCATAGCAGGGGTGCTCCATTGAGTGCCAAATATCCCTAAAAAATAGCAACTCAGGCAAACGGTGTCCGAAAGAGCCCAAACGAAAGCCAACTGGAAAAATTTTGATAGTCGAAGCCAAGCCAAGCTCCATCAAAACCCTCTATCCATCCTATCAGCCTACGAGGGTCGCATAATAGGCTAATCATCAGCTCTGAAAGATGTCAACTGGAAGGGGACATGAGAGTCCGCCCCTCCTGAAATTGCTTGTCCTCAAGCAATCTCAACTCCGGATGCTGCAAAATATCCTTGCTCTCCCATGTAGCATCCACCACTGACAAATCTCTCCATTTTACCAAATATTCCCTGATAGTCCTATGCAACTGTCTCTCTCTGTACTCCAAGATAGACACAGGTACTAGAATCAACTTTCCCTCATCATCTAAGGGAGGTAAAACTGTAGAAGGTACCACACGGTGTCCCAACGCCTTCTTGAGGCGTGACACATGAAAAACATTGTGTACCTTGCTCTCTGTCGGAAGCTCTAGCTCATAAGCCACTTCTCCAACACGCCTCAGGATCCTGAAAGGACCATAATATCGTGGCTTAAGCTTCTCTGAACCACTCTTCCTAAGAGTAGACTGACGGTAGGGCTGCAGCATAAGATAAACCATGTCACCCACATCAAAAGATCTCTCTGTCCTCTTCTGATCTGCATACTGCTTTTGCTGATTCTGTGCCTTGGCAATATTCTCCTTGAGAGCCCTCATAGTATCCTGACTCTTCTGCAACAAGTCTCTAGCACTCGGTACTCTATTGTCACTCAGTAGCAAATCCAGAAAACTCGGCGCCTCATATCCGTACAACGCCATAAAAGGGGACATCTGAATGGTCATATGGAAGGTTGTGTTATAGCAATACTCGCACAAATGAATCCACTTGACCCATGCCTTTTGCTGCCTTGAAATATAGTTCCTGAGGTAACCTTCCACCCATTTATTTACTATCTCTGTCTGTCCATCGGTCTACGAGTGGTAACTGGGGCTCGGTGTAAGCTCGGTCCCACAGAGTCTGAACACCTCCTGCCAGAAGTGACTCAAAAACCGACTATCCCTGTCGCTCACTATGCTCCGAGGCAACCCATGCAGTCTAAATACCTCTCGGAAGAAGACCTCTGCTACCTGTGTAGCTGTGTAAGTGGTGGTAATCGGAAAGAAGTGGGCATACTTCATTAACCGATCCACGACTACATATATGCAATCCCGTCCTTGGGCTTTAGGCAAGCCCGTAATGAAATCCATCAACAGGCATTCCCACTTCCTGTCAGAAATCAAAAGTCGCTGCAATAATCCTGTCAGGTACGTGTTTTCCTGCTTGTTCTGCTGACAAACAGGGCACTCATGCACATACTGAAGAACATCTGCCTTAAGTCCTTTCCATGTGAATCTTTCCCGAATCAGTCTATAGGTTTTGAAATACCTGGGAAGTCCTGCAGTAGGTACATCGTGAAAGGCTCACATGATAATGTTCTTCACCACTGATCCTGGAATCAAATAAACCCTGTTCTTATAAATGATCAAGTCATTCACAAGCGTATATCTGGTATCAATCATTGATCCCTCAACAATACTGGATGCCCATGAATCCTTGGCATACTCTGCCACAATCATGTCTCCAATCCTCTGTAATGTGAACCATAGAACTCAAATAAGGCCTGCATGAGAGGGCGTCGGCCACTACATTCTGGGTGCCTTGATGAAAGAGATGTCAAAGTCATATGCCTGTAATTTGCTCACCCACTTCTGCTGACGATCATTGAGATCTCGCTGCCCCAAGAAATGCCTCAAGCTGTTGTGGTCAGTTTTGATGCAAAATTTGCTGCCAACAAGATATTGCCTAAATTTTGCCAAGGCATGCATTATAGCGAGCATCTCCTTATCGTAAATGCTGTAAAGCCTCTCTGGCCCTCTTGAGTTTACGGCTCTCATACACAATAGGGTGCTTGTCCTACATAAGCACCGCTCCAATGCCCTCACCTGAAGCATCACACTGAAGCTCAAAAGGCTTCGAAAAATCTGGTAGTGCCAACACTGGGCACGTAGTCATCCGCTCCTTAAACCTCACGAAACACTCCCGTGCCTCAGGATTCCAACAAAATGCACTTTTTTTCAACAAATCTGTCATAGGGGCTGCATGACGTGAATAACCATTCACGAATCGGCGATAAAACCCACACAAACCTAGAAATCCCCGCAGCTGTGCAAGATTCGCCGGAATAGGCCAATCTATAATAGCCAGATCTTCTCAGGATCCATCCGCACTCCCTCTGCACTGATAATATGACCTAAGTATAACAATTCGGTCATCCCCAAATCACATTTGGACTCCTTGGCGTACAAGAACTCCCTCTCCAAAATACTGAGCACGGTCTCCAGATGAGCCAAATGCTCCTGCCAAGTCCTGCTGTATATAAGAATGTCATCGAAGAAAACTAGTACAAATCTCCTCAGCAGTGAATGGAAGACTCTGTTCATGGTGGACTGAAATGTCGTTGGCGCATTGGTGAGCTCAAATGGCATCACCACAAACTCATAGTGTCCACAATGACAACGGAAAGCAGTCTTCTCAATGTCCTGCTCACGAACCCTGATCTGATGATATCCTGACCTTAAGTCTATCTTCATGAAGTAGCATGCACCATGGAGCTCATCAATAAGCTCATCGATACAAGGTATTGGATATCTATTTTTAATAGTCCTCTTATTCAGGACTCTGTAGTCTATGCACATGCGTAGGGTGCCATCCTTCTTCACCAGAACAACTAAAGAAGCGAATGGTGATTTGCTAGGTCGAATGTGACCCATAGCAAGTAACTCCTTGATCATTTTCTCGATCTCATCTTTCAACCGCTTAGGATGCCGATAAGGAGTAATCATAACGGGCTTAGCGCCCTCCTCAAGCTCAATAATGTGCTCAATGCCCCTGTCTGGAGGTCTCCCTGGTGGAATATCACTGAATACCTTATCATGCTTGACTCTCAACTGCTAAATGTCAGGATGATACTCAGTCTTCTGCTGTCCCTCTTGTATTGGTGCCAATGTGCACTCGGCAGCCCACTCTACCATGTCGTGTCGCATGAGCTTCTCCATCCGATGAAAAGAAATAGTTTTGATGTTGCTGTCCCATATTGCTTTCAGAGTGTGTCTTCCCATCCACATCAAACTGGATCTCCATGTCCTTGAGACGAAGAGTGACTTCCTCAAGTGAATGAAGCCACTTCATGCCCAAGACTAAATCTATATTCCCCATGTTCACCACATAATAATCAGCTTTGAACTCATAGTTGTTCAAGCGCAAGGGGAGATCTCTAATCATCCGTTCACACCTAAGAGTGTAACCGTCAGCCACCTTAACTCTAATGCCCTCGAACTCCTTGGTAATCAGTCCACGCTTCTCCACAAATCTAGCATCTATAAAATTATGTGTGGCCCCTGTGTCAAGAAGGGTTATGACCCTCTGTCCTGCCAAAACTCCACGGAGTCTGAATGAACCCTCCTGCTGGATGCTAGATAGGCGTGCCTCCTGAATCTGAAGTTCTGACTCTGCCTCTGCCTTAGGCTCTGAAGCCTCTGACTCTGACTCCTTAGAACTCTCCTGCTGTTCGGAATTTTCTGATTCCGAATCCTCATAATAAGCCCACATCACTCGATTTGCCTTGCCCTTAGGCCTCAAAGGACAATCGTGATTGGCATCATAGGGACCTTTGCAGTAGAAGCAAAGTTTCTTCCTGCGTAGATCGTTAAGAGCCTCTCGATCCAAAGGTGGTGCTGCTGGTTTGCCCTTTGAATCATTCTTAAAATCTGATTTATCTTTGTTAAAATCTGATTTCTCTCTATTTCTGTTGAAGCCCTTATTGTCCCTGAATGAAGAAGTACCTCTGGAGTTGAATTTACTGGATGGGGCTTTGATCCAACCTCTCAATGGTTCGGATAGGCCCTCAATGAAAAGAACTATCAATCTACGCTCTGAAATGTTGGGCACCATGACTGCCAATCTCTGAAATTCACCTATGAAGGACTCCAAATTGCTTGTTTGTTTCAACTGTGCCAAATCCCAAAAGTAAACCTCTGGATCTTTCTTGTCAAACCTCTCAACCAACCTATCCACGAAGACCTGGTACTCTGTCACCTGATTACGCTGAAGTGTTACCATACCATGGTACCACCAATCATGTGCTACTCCCTCCAAGTGCAAAGCAACGTATTTGATAGCTTCTATCTTTGTCATTGGCCTCAATGCCAAAAATGTGTCAAGCTTATGAATCCAAGCCTGAGCTGTCATCTTACCACTACCGTCAAAAGTAGTCAAAGAAAGCTTGCCTGTAGCTTTCTTCAGCTCACTATGCTGACCTCTAGGCCTCCTATCCTGTCTAAGTGCCCTGTAATGCTCTCTCCTCTGATTTACAAAACGATCAAAGGACAACCTCTCCCGAGCTAATAATTCCCACTCCTCGTTTGCAGCCATGAGCGTATCTGCAAATAGGGGGTCTCCTGCCGCCTCCTCTGTTGGAGCTTCTTTTGGTTCCTCCTGAACAAATGTAGGACATGTAGGCCTATCAGCTGTTCTGGAATGGGTCAGCTGTGGTCTCTGATTAACTGTAGCACTCCTGTTATCTCCTTGTTCCCCATTCTGTCTAACAAGTGGGTTCATCCTTTCTACCATAGTAGTAAGTGCCTGTAATGCCTGCGCCATCTGCTGCTGTCCTGTAACCATAGCACGGAAGAAGTCTCTAGTGTCCTGATCCTCATTATTTCTGTGGCCTCTGGGAGGGTTACCCTCACGCCTGTCACTCATGATGACCCGCTGTTCTAAACCCTGGTCGCCTTCCAGCAAGGCTCTCCTGTGTGTGTAATACCTGTGTGGTCCTAACTCTTGTGGCTGCATAAGATTGCTAAACCCTCAAGATGGTAGGAATTAGCTCTGATACCACTGTAGAAACCCCTGTTTCCCCTAAATTTTGGAACTGTATGTTTTTGGATTGTTTTTGTGTATTTTGATTTTTTTGGTGTTTTTGCATGAATAAGAAATGAATGCGATTTTGCAAGAAATTTATATAAATTCAAAACAATTGAATATTGAAGCAGTAAACCTTGTAACTGGCTAATCTATGATTCTATTATTTATTTCAGATGATTACAATAGATCTCTGTCATACATACAAAAATAATATAAAATATTGTCTCAAAACCCTAATTTGCTGCAATTTGAAAATGACCTAGATCTGGTACGGCTGTAATAAATAACCCTTTCTCCCTCCTTCTGAAGATCCAGAATGATGCCAGATGTGTAGGCGCCCTGATTGGTATCCGCAGATTGGTCAAAGAGAAGGCGTTTTGCACCAGAAGAAAAATACGCCCTCGCTGGTGATGGTACGGACTGGTATAGAACTGTACGCCCTGTGTAACAGCAGCAATAAATACAGTACGACCTGATTTTTGAGTGCAGATCTTGATAGAAATAGCGCCAATACTGAAGATCTCTTTTTGGACGATTTCCAGACCCAAACCCTGAAGATATAAATTCCTATGAAGCTCTGTGATAACCTCTGTATGAAATTATCTCTCTGCCTGGCAATAGATCAGCTGGTATTTCACAACCTCTGAATTGCACACATTGAAGATTGCACGTTCTCCAATGCAAATTGTATACTGAAACCCTGGGCTCTTTTTTCAAAGAAAATACTTAGCAAAAAATTGACTTCAAAACATGAATGGCTCGATTCCCAAAGAGAAACCCTTATATTCTTCAAAAAGTGCGATTTCCCCTAATTAGGGTTTCATTAATAAAATTCGGATTTCTTTTAATTCTTTTTCAATAGTTTTAAAAAACACATTTTAATTACAAAATGTAATTAAACAAGCCCCCTTCATAATGATCACCCCTTTGAGTCAACGCTTAAGTCATAATATTAAAATATTATAACTTATAATATAGCTCCAAAAAATTAATATTTAATTAAATCAATTAAATATTAACATCTCCCTCAAAACATATCCGATTCTCGAACCGTCTAAAGCTGGCGAACAAGGGAGTGATTCTGCACATGACTAGACCATAGCAGGGGTGCTCCGCTGAGTGCCAAATATCCCTAAAAAATAGCAACTCAGGCAAACGGTGTCCGAAAGAGCCCGAACGAAAGCCAACTGAAAAAATTCTGATAGTCGAAGCCAAGCCAAGCTCTATCAAGACCCTCTATCCATCTTATCAGCCTACGAGGGTCGCATAATAGGCTAATCATCAGCTCTGAAAGATGTCAACTGGAAGGGGACATGACAGGCAAGCTCATTGAGCTGAGCTAACCTCTCTTTGTTAGTTTCCTCAACCACTAACTCCTTTCCTTGAACTAGCTTTTGGACCATCACAACTGACACCTCTTCCTTCTTCTCTTGGACTGGCTGAACCGATTTCCAAGATGGAAATGTCCAGGGAACAGCCAACTCTTCCTAAATCTTTGCTCCTTGAATAGCTCTCCATGAAGGAAAGGCTCTAGGCTTTTGAGGGGAAAGGAGTGGAGGCTGCAAGGCTTCTTGTTTGACTTCAGGTATCACCACCTCCTCCCTCTGCCCACTCGGCCCACTGCTCTAAATGGATTTCCAAGATGGAAAAGATAGAGGCTCTTGAGAAGGGAGGGATGGAGGGTGAATGACCTTGGATTTACTTGGTTGCGTGACTTGGCTCCAAGATGGGAAAGGTGGAGGTTCAGCTTTGACTTGCTGATTCTGCCTTTTTTCTTCCTTCCTTGCTTTCAGCTCCAACTCTCTGATTTGCTTCGTTATATTCTCCTAAAATAGCTCCTCCTTAAGGTGGTCAGGAACAAAAGAAGGCTGTTGAAGAGGGATGAAGTCTTGGGCCCAAACAGCAACTTGTTCCACAACAGGGACTTCATTTTTTTGATAGCCCCCTTGGATGGATTTCCAAGAAGGAAAAGACTACGAAACATATGTCGAACTTGGAAGATTTAAAGGAGCACTTGAAATGGTCACTTGAGGAGGAAAAGGTGACACATAAGAACGCTAAGGCAGTGTATACGTAGGCACCAAAAGTTGGCGGGGCTAGCCCTGTTGTCCCTCAAGTCCCTCCAACTTGTCCTCAATGCTTTGAATGTAACCACATATATCCATCATGTCATCAGTGAGGCTGTTCCAATTTGCTCTCTCAACAGGAGCCCATTCTGCTTTGATTTGCTGTAGTGATTCCCTCACATAATGGATTTGGTGAGTAGGGACATTTTGGTCGTAACTCTTTTGTGAGCACAACTCTAGTGCATGCTTGTCAAGGCTCACTAAAGTTTGCCTAAGTGTTGGTATAGATGGCTCATGATAACGCTGATAGGTTGCTTGAGGGCCACTTGGGGGGAGCTTGATGAGTGCAATGCTGAGGTAGATAATAAGCCTTTGGTTAAAAGATCGCTGATGATACATACCAAAACGTTGACTAGGCACCTGGACTGCTCAAACCCGCTGATAAATACTCAGTCGCCATTGTGTTTGCAAAATGCTTGAGAAGCAGAAGGACAACATAAAAAATCCTTCCACTGCTTTGGACCTTAGTCCCACTGGGTGTGCCAGAAACTGTTATAGCACGGAATTGCACCCCTGTGGGAGAGTTTTCCAGGCTCTCCCACTTTCGGCTATAAGCGTGGGAACAACCTCAGGATGTGGGTATCCTATGGTGAGGTTGAGCCTGAGATTTTTAAAGAGGCTAGTTCCTCTCTAGTGGATCACCTAAACTACTATTGAAATAAAAATTTCACGGGAAAAGGGGTAGAAAGAGGGAAAAGGGCTCCTAAGAAGGCTAACAAGCGATGCACCAAATGAAGTGGACACTCATCTATGCTTGAACTGAAACTAGATCAGCCATGAGGTGACTACAGCTAGCACGATTTCCAGATCAAGTAAACACGCAGGAAGAGGTTCAGGCAGAACACTAATCCAGACCTGCAAAGCTTGAAGACACTTCGAAGAGGCAAGCAGAAGGTTGATGGTTTCGGAATAAACCATTCACGAATCCACCCAACACAAGCATGCTAAAACACTAATGGGAGACAGGAAACAGGGAAAGAAATCGAGTCTCATCACATTCAAGAGGCAGTTCTTACAATATCTTGGTAGGGTCGAGCCTAACCAAGGGAGCATCCTTTTGCAAACGCCTCAATGAGTATTCGTCTCCTAGCAAGATGAGAAATGTCTAAAAATTGGGAACCTTTACAAATGGCAAGTCTTGTGATATATATAGAGAAGGGAAGAGAGAGAGAGGTCCACGTGGAGAGAGAGAAGAATAAAGAAGTCGTGAGTTACTGATGATCACTGACTATTGTTGTTGTCCTTGTTCGGACATGAGACACGTCGCCCAAAATCGCTGCAAAAAACTCTCCTTGAGCCACTACCATGCATCCAAGTCTCCCTTTGGCGTATCTAAAAGTCGTGTTACAAGCAACTGAGACGTTGCTTTTTGGTGCAGTTGAATTGATCCTTGCCATCAAGATGGCATAGCGTCTTTCCCTTTTCACATGTCTTGCTAAAAGAGACGCAGGTCTCCATGTGTTTTAACCTGCCCGAGCCATGTTGCATTTAAATTGAACATCTGTTTGTCAATGGCCATGTTGAAGGACGAAAAACTTCATTAAAACTCCATCTACCAACCGCTTGGACTCTCCCGCTCTGATTGGTCACCTTTGTGCCAATTGTCTTGTGTTGATTGGCTCTTTCTGCTCCAGCTTATGCCATGCGGCAGCTTGTCATTCATTGCTTCCATGTCTCTCGTGCCGCTGGACCAAGTTTAAGTCGAGCACCTGAAGAATCCCAATTTACTCTATATAAAGTAACTCAGGTTTTCCGATCTCTCCTACTTTAGACCTCGACCGCTCTTTTACCTGTGAAGCTTTTTGTTGACCATTTTGCCCCTGCAGGCCAAAATCGGTCTCCTTCCCCTGCTGTTCTAAACCGGTTCAAAGTTCGGGTTGCACAAGTCTTTCGGCAGAAGATGAACCAGTTCAAAGAATGAAAGGGCTTTTACAAAGCTTCTTCGGACTCTTGTCCGAAGAAATTCACAAGGAAAGAGGGCTAAAATGATTCAAGACACTTTTCCTTAAGGTTGGAAAAGTGGTTCAACGTAGGGGTTCAACAACATGATCTTTCCAAGAGTTAAGAATTTTGAACTTTGAACCATTGAACCGTTGAACCGGTTCAATCGGTTGGTTCAATCAAAGGGTTCAAAGGCTTGGTTCATCGGCTTGGTTCAACGTTTGGTTCAAAGAGTTGGTTCAAAGGGATGGTTCAAGAAATGGTTCAATCGGAAAGTTCAAAGAAGTCTTCCAAAAGCCCAAAGCACAAGTGCCCTTTTGGAGGGCAGTCAGGCACAAATTGGACCATTCCAGCAGGGTGCGGAGGCACCTTAGGCGACAAAAGGACCTTCGCGACTTTTTTGAAAGGCAATTTTAGAGGCCAAACAGCCCTTATGGAGGGCAGGAAAGCACTTGGAAAGAAGGCCGAAAGGGTAAGTTTTCCTTCGGAAAAGTGAACAAGGCAGAGAAGTTGGAATTCCTTCGGATTTGTTCAAGGCAAGAGATGGAGAATTTCTTCGGACAAAATGCCCGAAGGAATTCCTTCGGACATTTTGTCCGAAGAAATTCATAAGGCAAAAAACAATGTCTTTCGGGAAGATTTTCCGCGGAAAAGAGACAGGATGAATTCTTTCGGACAAAAAGTCCGAAGGAAGTCCGAAGGAATTTGCCTGAAAGAAAAGGCCTGAGAAAGCAAGCGGAAAAAACGTGAAGGAACATTTCCTTCGGACAAAATGTCTGAAGGATTTGAGGAGCAAGGCTGTCGAAGGACTCCGAAGGGCAGGTGCCCTTGCGGGGGGCTCTCGGCTGCCGAAAGAAGGACCTCCCACAAGTCCCGAAATGACACCTTCCCTTCGAAAGGATCCAAAGACTAAGCTCGGTCAAAGGAAATCCGAAGGAAATAAAGCCGAAGGAATTGCCAAAGGGTGACGGGTCCGAAGAAGTCAAGATTAAGCACCATGAACTAGCCATTGGAATCCAGACGACTGGTGATGTCCCCGAAGCCATCAAATTTAGGGCAATAAACTAGCCGTTGGCTTTCAAACGATGACGGTCGCGCGAATGTCAACTTTACGGCAATGAAATAGCCGTTGATCTTTAAAGGCTTGAGCGCGGACTCGAATACATTCAAAGGCCTTAAGGCCAAAAGGAAGAACCGCTGAGAGAAGAGCACAAGGAACCAAAAAAGCTGGGAAGATAGTCCTGAGAGCTCAAATTCCAGGAAAAGACAAAACCAGGAAGGGACAAAGCTAGGAAAGGACAAAAGTCAAGAGTGAACTCAGCGACCCGCCAAAAAGGGAGCCCAAAGAGCCAAAGAAGTAGCAAAAGATAGCCCTCGAGGGCCGAAGGAGACAAAAAAGACAAAGCCAGGAAGAGAAAAGAGCCAAGTGCAAAAATGGACAAAACAGTCCAAGTGGCAAAGGAAGGTGTCGACTCAAAGAGTTACTCCAGTGGTTGACATAGTGTCTGCCAAGTGGTCATCAAGGGGCGCGAACAGTGAACGGCGCAACCCGTTTTTCTCCATTTTGCATTGATGAGTAGACAAACCACATAAATGCCTTTAAGGAGCGGTCTTGTTTGTAGACAAATGGCGCGGCCTATGTTTTTAAAAATCCCTGAACAAAATCGGAGCTGACACAACATTCTCTTTTAGCGGCTTTGTAATGTCCCCACTTTAGCAGTTGACCTAGTGTGTGTGCGCGGTAGCCTAGTTCTACATGGTCCCGAGGGCTAATGAAGGATTTAAAGGGATCCTATAGTGTTTTGGCCTAGTCATTTCTAGTTTGGGCCAAAACAAAGTTGATTTACTCAGTTTCAGGCATACTTACTATTTGTAATAAGATAGCAGGACACAGCGGAGGCCAGTTTTGAAGATTGGATTTGATACTCCTCGACGAGAGCTTTTCGGCGAACTATCACTTGCGCTATTTAGAGTCCGCTTGCTATTATATTTTAATGCCTAAAGTGTTATAAAAGTAACATTTAACTCAATTGCAAGATATTAAAGTGTTACTTTAATTATTTACTTTATGGGGATGGTACCTGTTGTCAACCTGGAGCTATGCCCTGAATCGAAGATGTGCACGAAATGGCCAGTCCTCTATCCGGCTGAAACAATGGGATCTTCTCACGAGGGTGGGTGCCTCAACAGTGAGAAGAACCTCTAGAGAAGGATGGTTCCTGTATGATGTATCAATTTGGACTTCTACTCTACGTTGCTGACTACCGTGGAAAAGGGAGAAAGAAAAAACTTAAAGGGGAAATCCTACCTAAAGGGGGTGATACACCAAGATTTTGATCCACTCAATTTGGAACCTTGAACACTGAACGAACAAGGGAGAAGGAAGACCTTAGACTTCAATTAATCACTTATGCATAAATATTTCATGCAAAGGTTCGATCTAATAACTAAAACTTGAGGGAAAACGATGGAGAGAGGTTTGATAAAAGACACTTTGCGGCCACCTAACATCCACTTAAAGTTTCAGCAAAAGACAATAAAGAACACTTTAACATGACCTACACAAGGATAATATAGCAAGTAGGTATGAAACAGAATTTGGGGAAGGGAGAGAACTCTACCACTTATGCAAATTGCTGAAGAAATATACACTATGCCAATGCTTGAAATCTGAAGTATAGTCCTTATTGATCGAAGAGGTTACACAACTCACCAATGGCAGAGTCTGGTCTAACCAAGAGAGATTGGATGATTTTTTAATCAAGGCTGAAAGCCATTATATAGAGAGAATTACAAAAAGTCAAAGATTGGCGTAGAACTTGAAGAGAAAGATTCACTTTTGTTAACTCCAAGCTTTACTTGGCCTTTCAATAAAATATATATTCCTTTTGTCCTTGCATGAAGCTTCTTCGTTTGATGAAGCGAAGTTATCTTTGTCATGAGCCGTCCACCTCTTTTTTGCATGAAGATCCACGCATATGTCAATTTTAGAACTCCACGTGAGCTGCTTGATTGTCGAGTTGTAGCATTTGAAAACTGAGTTAATAGTTATTTAAGCTGAGTTGGATGAAGAGATCATTCTCCTTCGCATGGAAAGCTTCTAGTGAAGCAGCGTTTTAATCAATTAGTTAACTCTAAATCTGGAATAGTCAACTCATCGTTCGAACTTGGAACTCCTGCTGAAGCCAGATTAGATCTTCGGATGTATGGGATAAATGGAGACGAATAGGACTTTAATAATCAGTCAACTGAAGCTTTGACCATTTATTCGAAAATAGCTCTTATGTTCGAAAATAGCTCTTGCTTGCATGTATTTTGTTCTTCTTTGGTCTTCCTGTTCATATCTATTTCTGGCGAGATTTTGTATATTCGGATGGTGTTAGTCTAATTATACCCGGTTTATATTTTCTTGCGGAATTCTAGCTTTATCCCTGTTCCAACGGTTACTTCCCGCAGGTCAAATTTGACGGCCTGCAAGACGTCACCCTTAGTTTTCTTATTCCCTTTGGATTTCTCTGCTCTTTGAAATTTCTTTCGGGTTTATTTCAGCAGAATTCTTTCGGCTTTATTTCCCACGTCCCTCTTTGGACTTCTGTCTCGCCTCTTTCCCGCGGCTTTCTTCCCTTCGCATCTTTCCTGTGGACAAAAAGTCCTCAGGAATTATATTAGTCTTTGGCCTTCGGAATTCTTTTGGGTTTTTTTTGGTCGGTTTTTTCTCCAAATTCCTTCGGACAAAAAGTCCGAAAGAATTCATTTCCTTTTTTTTTTTTGCCTTTGTCTTTTGTCTTCCTCTCCGTGGACACTTCCGAATTTCTTCGGACTTTTTGTCCAAAGGAATTCCTTCGGACAAAAAGTCTGAAGGATTCTTTTCCTTTGCTTGTGCCCTTCAGGAATTTGTCATGGTCCATTCCGCTGACCAAGTGTCCTCCGGCACCAACCAAGTGTCCTCCGCCCGTGCCCTTCGAAAAAATTGGAGGGCACCCGTGCTTTTTGCAAAAGTCTCTGAGTTTGGTCTTCCTCCTGCCCGAAGGGTAGGTGCCCTTCGGGAATCTTGAAGGTGACCCTTCCGAAGGGTACCCTACCCTTCGAAACTCTTGAAACTGTCTCTTTTTCGAATTAATCCTTGGCTTCTTTTGTGCGCACCTTTTTTTGTCTCTGTGGTCTTCCGAATTTCTTCGGACTTTTGTCTAAAGGAATTCCTTCAGACAAAAAGTCCGAAGGATATCTTCGCCTTTATCTTTCTTCCCCCTTTAACTTTTTCTATCCTAAATTTTCTACTTGAGTCCGTAGAAATTTTTTGCTTGAGTCCGTAGAAAATTTTCTGGTGGCAAGAGAAAATCTGATTTGTGGAAGATTTGTCAACATTCTGGCGACTCGGCTGGCTCAGCATGCCTGCTATGCTTGAGGACCCAGGTCATGTATAAACGCTATTTGAATTCCCTGATGGTGAATCTGATTTCTAATCTAAAAATCTGCTCTGATCATGGCTGTAGCAACCTCTTCCTTCAAAAATAAGAAAGGAAACACACGAAAGCAGAACACTAACTAAAATGCAAATGTGCAAACAAGCACTTATTGAACAAAACTGAAGCAAACTACTGTGCTTGAACAACACTTGGAGGAAAGCGAGAAAATAACTATGTACATGGAAATTTGCTCTTTAATAGCAATGTTTTAGATGTATCCCATTCACTGGGATTGGAAGCTCTTGGTCATCCATCTTAGCAAGTTGGAAGGCGTCGTGGGATTTGCAGCTGGAGATCGTATATGGGCCACTCCAAAGTGAATCAAACTTTGTGTGCCTTCCTGGTTTGGCCCGATCCTCATCCCACTTGAGGACCAAATCTCCTTCTTTAAAGCTTCGTGAGGAAGCTCCCTTGTCGAATGTCCTTTTCATCTGTGCCTGATGACTTTCCATGGCTAGCATGGCTTGATTTCTTGTCTCTTCCAACTCCATAAGTTTTGCATACTTGATCTCCATAGGCTCCTTTTCTAATAATTCAAGTTGATGCATTAATTCTAAAGCTGGAAACTCAAGAGAGGTAACCTTGCCTCCCTACCATAGACCAGCTTGTAGGGAAAGTTGGCTATTGACCTCTTGAAGGTGATCCTATCAGCCCATAGTGCTGACTTCAGCTTGAGGTACCATGATCTCTGATTGTCTTCAATGGTCCTTCGTATGATCCTCAATAGGTTCTTGTTTGTAGACTCAGCAAGGCCATTTCCTTGTGGATAATAATTTGATGAGGTGCTGAGATAGATTCCATGTTGGACTGCCCATTGGTTGATCCTAGATCCCACAAAAGCCATTACATTGTCAGAAATAATGGTTGAAGGGACTCCAAACCTAGTGACCAAACCCTCATAGAAATCAAGGACGCTAGTTTCGTTTGCCTCCTTTAATGCTACTGCTTCTGTCCAACGTGTGAAGTAGTCTGTAGCTGTTAGGATCCACTTATGCCCTGAACTGGAAGGAGGGTTGATGAGACCAATAAAGTCTAATCCCCACTGGACAAATGGCTGATCCACTATAATTGGCTACAAGGGCAGGGCTGCTAGTTTAATTTTTCCTACAAACATAGCGCACTGTTTGCACTTCCTAACCCATGTATGGCAGTCACCAAATATAGTAGGCCAAAAGTACCCACCTCTCATGATTTTGAGTGCTGTAATTCTGGGAGAAAAGTGTCCTCCACCAAATCCATCATGGAATTCTTCAAGTAATCTTCGAGTATGGCTTGGCTCCACACACCTTAGTAACATTCCATTGATATCCTTCTTGAACAAGACACCGTCAACAAGCAAAAATGGAATTGATTGCAGTCTAAAATACCTTCTTCTTGAAGCACTTAGGTGGGAAGGGTAATGACCTTCCTGAAGATAGTTTACCAGATCATGATACTAGCTGGAAGGTGAGGTCTGTATAGCAGCAATTTCTACATTATTTGATACTAGAATAGCATCGTTGGTTTCTTGTAAGTCCTGCGTCAGATGCTCACAAAGTCCTTTGCCTCTAACCAATTTCGTAATCTTAATTTCTATATCATATTCCATCACTTTGGTTATCCAACCGGAGCTTTTCTCATTTATATCCTTGTTCAGAAGAAATTCTTTGATGCTTGGATGAGCAACCATTAGAAGTATTTTATTATTAGATAGTAAGTGCCTAAATTTCTTCAGAGATCTTATAACTGCAAGGACGTGTTTTTCAACAAAAGAGCACCTTGTCTCATACTCCTGCAGGCCTTGGTTGTAGAAGGCTATTGGCTGTTCCAAGTCTTCATGGTTTTGCTGCATAAGAATGCCTGAAATGGTGTCCACATTAGCATATGTATACAGAATGAAATCTTTCTTGAAATCTGGATTCAACAGCGTAGGGGCACTTGTTATGACTTTCTTGACATTTTCAAATCCTGTTATTCCCTCCTTGGACCAGCTAAAGCTCTGATTTTTCTTTAACATGGCTGTAAGTGGCTTAGCTATAGTAGCAAAATCTGAAATATATCTCCTTATGAAATTGATCTTTCCAAAGAAACTTTGCAAAGCCTTTTTGCTCTTAGGCAAGGAGAGTGCAAGAATAGATTGAATCCTTTCAGAATCTATGTTTAAACCGTGCTTTGAAACTACATGTCCAAGAAGCTTACCTTCATGAACTGAAAATACACACTTTTTGGGATTTAGAGATATCCCAAACTGTCTACACCTTTCAAAAACATGCTAGAGGTGCACCACGCGATCTTTTGCGTCCTTTGAGAATACTGTTATATCATCTAAATAGACAAGCACGAAGTTGTTAAGAAGGCCTTGGAAGGCCATATCCATAGCTCTCTGAAAGGTTGCTCCAGCATTGGACAAACCGAATGGCATCTTTCTGTATGCGAACATTCCCCACTTGGTTGTGAAAGCTGTCTTGAATTGGTCTTCTTTGACCAAAATCTGATTATAGCCACTGTACCCATCTAATAAGGAAAACCTCTCTGAACCTAAAACACGCTGTAAGATTTGTTCCATTGATGGCAATGGATAGTAGTCTTTAAGCGAGGCCCTGTTTAAGTCACGGAAATCAACACAAACGAATCTCACCGTTCTTTTTTCGTACTGGAACGAGGTTCGCCACCCAAGTTGAGTGCTTGATTGGAAATATAATGGCAGACTCTATAAGCTTGTGAAGCTCAGCTTTCATTAAAGGCTCAAGTTTTGGATTGATTAGCCTTTGTCTTTGTCGTACTGGCTTAGTTTCGTCTTCTAGCTCAACAGTGTGTTGAGCCAAGCTTGCATCAAACCCTTTGAGATCGCTATACTGCCATGCAAATATGTCAACAAAATTTTGGCACAATTCAACGAAAGCTTTCTTTTGTAGTGGAGTGCATACCTTGCCCAATTTCAAAATCTTACCAGCTGCAATCTCTACATTGGCATAGTGCTCTTCTTTTGTTGACAAGGTTGGCTTATCTTTCCTTAGTTCATCGTCTTCACTGAAAATATTTTCAAGGGTAACCAATCCCTTGGGTAGTTTATTGGTTTTCAGCTGCACAATCTGGTCACCATACTGCTGTCAGCATTTTGCTTGATTTTTTGAAGAAAACTCAGCTTCTTCCTGTAAAAATCGACGGTTTGAAGTTTGGAACTTTTTGGTTTATATGCGATGAAGAAGGTATTGTTGACGCTTGGGCAACAGCCTGAGCTTCTTCCATTGCTCTCCTTTTGAATCTTGTATTGGCTGCAACACAGTCGCCCTGATTGTCCACAGTACCCATGTAATTGACTGCATAGAACTCACCTTCCAGGTGGTTCATGAGAGTAGAATCAGGCTGGGTTTGACTGCTGCTCGTGCCGGGTTGCATTGAAGCCTCAAAACCTTGGAATTGGGCAACTGCCTGATTGTCTTGTACATTTGGGTAGTGACCCGTCATTTCATTTGTATAAACAACTTGCTCTTGACCATATCCCATGGTTGAACAACTTGGTTGTTCTTGCACTAGATTGTTTTGAACGGGCACCATAACCTTGGATGATGAAGGGGCCCCTGGATTGTAGCCTTGAAAGGGTCTAGTCTGTGTAAGCTGACCCTATCCTTGATTGTAATTTTGGAAAGGGGGTCTATTTGCTTGACCATACTGCTGATATCCTTGATTTGGTCGGTTGTTTTGAGCTTGCTGCCTTTTAATAGCCATTAGTTCATTTGTCACATTTTGCAACAGACTTTTGACTTCGTGGAGTTCATTTGATGAAGTAGCAGCCGACTTTTCTGTGCTAGGTAGAAGAGCTAAGGTGGGAGCAACGGTCTGAATTGGAGGCAACATTTCAAGAAAAAGTGGCATATTGGATCTAGGAGCTATTTTTCCAACCTGTACTAAGCAATTCTCAGCCGCTATAGCTATGTCATAGGCGACAGGCAGCACATTTCCTCCCATGGACTGTATCATAACAGCGATATCGCTGTTCAATGCTCTTAAGCAATACAAGAAAGTATAGCTAGGAGTCGGCTTTACCAGAATGGGGATTCTATCCCATGTCTTCTGAAATCGAGTGTTGAAATCTTGCATGTATTCATGTGGAGCTCTTTTCATTGTAGTCAGCTACTCGACAAGTGAGAGGTGGTCGCTCTTCTCCCCAAATCGGTTGGCTAAGAGAGTGCCCAATTCATTCCAGGAATCGATTGAATTCATGGGTAAAGTCCCATACCAGTCCAGAGCTTTGCCCTTGAGAGACAATGCTAGCAATGTGATTGCAATATTCTCCTCAATAACATTGTGAATATTGTAGAGGTTAGCAATATTTCTGATGTGTTCAATAATTGTAATGGGCCCCTCTCCATCAAAGGGAGGCACACTTTTGAGGACTGCTCCTGGAATTGGGTCATAATGCTGGAGATTCAAAGGACTCTGACCACGAAAAGTCACAAAGGGTAATGCCATAGCTATGACAGGATGTAACTGCGGCCTTCTTGCGTAGGTGTACTTTATAGCGGGTTTGGGAAAGTGGTTTGCTGAATAAGGATGGGCCCTCTCAAACCTCAGTCGCTTTGCTGAGTTCAAAGGCAATTCAATGAATTCGAAGGGGACACCCTTAGCAGCAGACCGTGTGGTGATTTTAGGCATAAGAAGTCAGACTGGTCTTTGATTAGAAACTGAAGCTCTTACCAGTGGAGTCGCCAGATGCTGAAAATAGTTGATTTTGCTGTAACAGGACCAGCATCAATCCCGAAACTTTACTGAGTGTAAACACTGAGTCCCACCGGGCATGCCAAAAACTGTTGTCGTAGTGGATTGCACCCTGGACAGGAGGCCGAGCTCCTGCGTTCCACACGCAACAATGGAAACTCCCCTCTTGCCTGTGGGCAAAGCAAAACTGGGGGAAGAGTCTCTAGATAAGGGCTAGCTCCCTTTGATGCATCTGAGTTATTTCAATAAGTGCTAATACATATATATATATATATATATATATATATATATATAAAATGGGGGGGTGAAAAGGGAGAAGGATTACAGGAAAACAAAACCTAATCTAAGAGGGTGATGCACCAAATAAATTCGACCTACTCACTCACACTCTGAACCATAAAAACACATATGTACACTTTAATTGTTAAAAGGACCAGGCTGCAGGAAGCTTAACAGGGAGGCTTTAATAGAACACACAGAAAAAGGGACTTACCATAGGAGCTGTAAGAAAATCACACTGTCTAGTAACCTCCTTCTGCCTCTGCACTCCAGGTACAGCGCTTCCTGTCACCTGCAGAAATGGCGCCTTGTAGATACCAGATGCGTTGGTGTCAACCCTGCGAAAGCATTAGGAAGCAATGACTGAACACAAGACTTAACACTCAGACACATTCAGAGATATCTAACCAGAATAGAGGTAAAAATGCGTTCTTTATTGATTCCAGGTGAAAATTGCCAGGGCTTCGCCTTACAATGTGAAAGATAGTTCTAAAAATGAGAAGTTACAAATATATATAGAGAGAAACAAAAGGCGCCTCTTTTCAAAAAGACTTTTGGTGCCCTTTGACAAGTGGCCCATGTGCGTCCTGAGGGCGTTGGGAAGAGGAAGCCGCTAAAATATAAATGTTGTGTCGGCTCCGATTCTGACTTCAGGCATTTAAAAATGTAGGCCGCGTCGTTTCTCTATAACCAAGACCGCTCCTTGAAGGCACCCACGTAGTTTGTCTGCTCATAAATGTAAAATGGAGAAAAATGGGTTGCATCGTTCACTGTTTGTATCTCATTTATGACCACTTGGCAAGGACTGTTTCAACCACTGGAATAACTCCTTGAGTCGATGCCTTCCTTTGCCACTTGGACTGTTTTGTCTATTTCTGCACTTGGCTCTTTTGTCTTTTCCTTACCTTGTCTCTTCTGGCTCCTTTGGCCCTTGGGGGCTATCTTCTCGTCCTTGCTGGCTCCTTGGGATTTTTATTAGTAGGTCGCTGAGTTCATTCTCAACTTTTGTCTTTTTTCAGCGTCGTCTTCCTGGTTTGTCTTTTGCTGGCTTCTGTCTCTTTGTTCTCTAGGCTCTTTTCTGGTTGGCGCTCAAGAATTCAAAGATCAAACGGCGATTTCTCTGCTGTAAAAATGATGTTCGCGGGCCTGTCGCCGTTTGAAAAAACAATGGCTAGTCTATTTCCTTGAAGTTGATGGCTTCGGAGACGTCACCGTCCTTGGCAATTTCTTTGGGCCTTTCTCTTGATTCGGCCTTTTGCTTCGGACCCTCCCGAAGGGGAAGTGTCCCTTCGACTTTGGAGAAATGCCCTTCTTTTAGCAGCTGAGAGTCCCCCGCAAGGGCACCTGCCCTTCGGGGTCCTTCGGCTCCCTTGGTCTTGAAAACCTTCGGAGCTTTCCTCGGGTTCTTTCCCTGCGGACTTTTTCCCCGCGGACAAAAGTCCGCAAGAATTGTCTCTACCGCTTTGCTTTACCCTTTTAAAATTCCTTCCGGTCTTTTCCCGCGGTCACTTTTTCCGCAGAATTTCTCCTGGCCACTTTTTCCCGTGGCTATTTTTCTTCTGAATTTCTTTGAACTTTTGTCCGAAGGAATTCCTTCGGACAAAAAGTCCAAAGAAATTAAGTCTTGCCTTAATCTTTTTACGCGGGTCTTTTTTTGTTCACAGCCCATCCAAATTTCTTCGGACTTTTGTCCGAAGGAATTCCTTCGGACAAAAAGTCCGAAGAAATCATGCCTTTGTCTTTTCCTTTGACCGCCTTCCAAAAGTGCCCTTCGGGAAATCTGCTTCGGTACTGTCGCCTTCCAAATGCCCTCCGCAAGGGCACTTGTCCTTCGTGAGACTCTCTTGAAATTTTTTGATTGAACCGTCCCTTTGAAACAACCCGTTGAACTGAACGTTGAACGAAGGCATTGAACCAACTGTTGAACCGAGCCATTGAAACAAGTCGTTGAAGCGAAACGATGAACCATGCACTTGAACCAAACCGACTAAATCAGACTCTTGAAAGAAGCACTTGTCCATTTTGCACCTAAGTGTTGAGAATCCATTTATTCTCTGCAGAGTCCGTAGAAAACATACCTGCAGACTCTGTAGAAATGGACCTGCAGAGTCCGTAGAAATGGACCTACAGAGTCTGTAGAAATTCTTGTGGAGTCCGTAGAAAATCCTGTGGAGTCCGTAGAAATGGACCTACAGAGTTCATAGAAAATTCCAGACTTGTGCAAAATCAAAAAATGAAACTGGCTCAGGACAGCAGGGAAGGAAGGGGACCGATTTTGGCCTATTGGACCAAAAATGGTCAACAGGTCGCTTCTTGTGATGCCAATCTTGTATCTTGATATTGACTCTCCTAAAAAGAGAATTCCTCTTGTGTCATCTGTGGAATGGTGTTGTTTGATGATATTGAATCCTGGTTTTGAAAATCATTCAGATCGAAGGCTGCCAACCTGAATCCTGCACTAAATTGTTCTGAGGTGGAGTTGGAACAATGGCTTTTGAAGTGGAAGGAGCACTTGGATTGAGAGCAGCATATGGCTTAGTTGGAGTTATAGCCCCTTGCACTTGATAGGGTGGTCTGTTTTCTCTGAAACCCTGATAAGGAGATCTTTGATCTTTGAAGGGCTGATAGTTGTTCTGATTCTGCTGTTGATAAGGCCTATTTGATTGGAATTGCTGCCTTTTAAGCTGTACTATTTCATTTCCAAAGGACTGTAACAGACTTTTCAGCTCTCCTATCTCGCTAGATTGACTAGTAGAGGCTGAAATAGGGCGTTGAGGCGCTGGAATTGGAGCCAAGGATGGAACTGAAGGAACCTGAAGGGCTGGTGTTGAACTTATCTCTAGAAATATGGACATTGGAGGCCTTGGAGCAAGCTTTCCTACCTAAATCAGACTATTTTCTGCTTTGATTGCAACTTCATAGGCATCTGGCAAGGTAGTGCCGCCCATTGACTGTATCATCACACTAATATCAAAATTGAGAGCTTTCAAAAAATATAAAAATGTGTATTCTGGTGATGGCCTAATTAGAACCGGTATTCTATGCCATGTCTTTTGGAATCTGAGATTAAAATCAGACATGAATTCATGAGGAGCTCTCTGTATGGCAGTCAATTGCTCAACCAAAGATAAGTGGTCAGATTTGTGCTCAAACTGTTTGACCAAAGCAACACTTAATTCATCCCAAGTAGAGAGATCTAAGTGGGAGGGTTCTATACCACTGTAATGCTTTTCCTTTGAAAGAAGCAGCTAATAATCTGATAGCAACATTGTCTTCAGTTACATTATGAACTAAACAAAGATTGGCAACATCCTGTATATGCTCAATAGGGGTCGTTTGATTTTCCCTTGAGAAGAATGGAATACTTTTGAGGGCAAATATAGGTATATCATTTAACTGTGCTAGATTTAATGGGCTCCCTCCATTACATGGAGCAAATACTTGATTTATATTGGCCATCTGCATGATGGGAATTTCAGTGTCGAGGACAATAGGATGAGGGGGAGCTAAATATTCCCTTTGAGGATATGGACTTGCTCTTCTAGATCTTGCTCTTTTATAAGTCAAAAATTCAAAAAGAATACCTTTGCTTGTTGATCTTGTAGTAACTTTTGGCATGAACTGATTGTTTGAATGATGCTATGAACTCTTCCGTTGGCTGCAAATGGGCATCTTCCTTTGCTGCGAAGATTTTCTGTAAAAAACTCTTTTTGCGTCCCACCGGGCGTGCCAAAAACTGTTGTCAACCTGGAGCTGCGCCCTGAATTGAAGATGTGCATGAAATGGCCAGTCCTCTATCCGGCTGAAACAATGGGATCTTCTCATGAGGGTGGGTGCCTCAACAGTGAGAAGAACCTCTAGAGAAGGCTGGTTCCTGTATGATGTATCAATTTGGACTTCTACTCTACACTACTGACTACCGTGGAAAAGGGAGAAAGAAAAAACTTAAAGGGAAAATCCTACCTAAAGGGAGTGATACACCAAGATTTTGATCCACTCAATTTGGAACCTTGAACACTGAACGAACAAGGGAGAAGGAAGACCTTAGACTTCAATTAATCACTTATGCATAAGTATTTCATGCAGAGGTTCGATCTAATAACTAAAACCTGAGGGAAAACGATGGAGAGAGGTCTGATAAAAGACACTTTGCGGCCACCTAACATCCACTTAAAGTTTCAGCAAAAGACAACAAAGAACACTTTAACATGACCTGCACAAGGATAATATAGCAACTAGGCATGAAACATAATTTGGGGAAGGGAGAGAACTCTATCACTTATGTAAATTGCTGAAAAAATATACACTATGCCAATGCTTGAAATCTGAAGTACAGTCCTTATTGATCGAAGAGGTTACACAACTCACCAATGGTAGAGTCTGGTCTAACCAAGAGAGATTGAATGATTTTTTAATCAAGGCTGAAATCCATTATATAGAGAGAATTACAAAAAGCCAAAGATTGGCATAGAACTTGAAGAAAAAGATTCACTTTTGTTAACTCCAAGCTTTACTTGGCCTTTCAATAAAATATATATTCCTTTTGTCCTTGCATGAAGCTTCTTCGTTTGATGAAGCAAAGTTATCTTTGTCATGAGCCGCCCACCTCTTTTTTGCATGAAGATCCACGCATATGTCAATTTTAGAACTCCACGTGAGCTGCTTGATTGCCGAGTTGTAGCGTTTGAAAACTGAGTTAATAGTTATTTAAGCTGAGTTGGATGAAGAGATCATTCTCCTTCGCATGGAAAGCTTCTAGTGAAGCAGTGTTTTAATCAATTAGTTAACTCTAAATCTGGAATAGTCAACTCGTCGTTCAAACTCGGAACTCCTGCTGAAGCCGGATTAGATCTTCGGATGTATGGGCTAAATGGAGACGAATAGGACTTTAATAATCAGTCAACTGAAGCTTTGACCTTTTATTCGAAAATAGCTCTTATGTTCGAAAATAGCTCTTGCTTGCATGTATTCTGTTCTACTCTGGTCTTCCTGTTCGTATCTATTTCTGGCGGGATTCTGTATATTCAGATGGTGTTAGTCTAATTATACCCAATTTATATTTTCTTGCGGAATTCTGGCTTTATCCCTGTTCCAACGGTTACTTCCCGTAGGCCAAATTTGACGGCCTGCGGGACGTCACCCTTAGTTTTCTTATTCCCTTCGGATTTTTCTGCTCTTTGAAATTTCTTTTGGGTTTATTTCCGCAGAATTCTTTCGGATTTATTTCCCACGTACCTCTTTGGACTTCTGTCTCGCCTCTTTCCTGCGGCTTTCTTCCCTTCGCATCTTTCCCGTGGACAAAAAGTCCGCAGGAATTATATTAGTCTTTGGCCTTCGAAATTCTTTCGGGTTTTTTTTGGTCGGTTTTTTCTCCGAATTCCTTCGGACAAAAAGTCCGAAAGAATTCATTTCCTTTGTTTTTTTTTTGCCTTTGTCTTTTGTCTTCCTCTTCATGGACACTTCCGAATTTCTTCGAAATTTTTGTCCGAAGGATTCTTTTCCTTTGCTTGTGCCCTTCGGGAATTTGTCATGGTCCATTCCACCGACCAAGTGTCCTCCACCCATGCCCTTTGGAAAAATTGGAGGGCACCCAGGGTTTTTGCAAAAGTCTCTGAATTTGGTCTTCCTCCTGCCCGAAGGGTAGGTGCCCTTCGGGAATCTTGAAGGTGATCCTTCCGAAGGGTACCCTACCCTTCGAAATTCTTGAAACTGTCTCTTTTCCGAATTAATCCTTGGCTTCTTTTGTGCGGACTTTTTTTGTCTCTGTGGTCTTTCGAATTTCTTCGGACTTTTGTATGAAGGAATTCTTTCGGACAAAAAGTCCAAAGGATATCTTCGCCTTGATCTTTCTTCCCCCTTTAACTTTTTCTGTCCTAAATTTTTTGCTTGAGTCCGTAGAAAATTTCTACTTGAGTCCGTAGAAAATTTTCTGCTTGAGTCCGTAGAAAATTTTCTGGTGGCGAGAGAAAATCTGATTTGTGGAAGATTTGTCAACAGTACCCAAGGGAGACAAGCAATATTTTAATATATAGACTGTTGCACATCTTTTATCCCACATTGCTCAAGTGAGTTGAGTCGCCCCTTGGAGAAAGAATAAAATGAAGTGTTTGTGGCTTCATTAGGCATGTTGGATAAGAAGAAAAAATTGATGCACTTGCAATTTGCAGGTTATTTTGGGCATTTGAGAACGTCCTCATCTGTAGCACTCTAGACATCACTCCTTGGGATTGGTCTTTGGAGTAAGTGTTTTCAGCCTCATGCAACCACGCCACTGTAGCAGCCGCATCACTGTAGCAGCCGTGCGCACTATAACAGTCATGCCACTATAGCAGTCGCGTCACTGTAGCATCTCGTAGCAGTCGCTATCTGCAGTAAGAGTCGGGAGAATCAAGCCTGCGGAGTCCGTAGAACCAGCCTGCAAAGTCCGTAGAACCAGCCTGCAGAGTCCATAGAAACCAGCCTGCAGAGTCCGTAGAACCAGCGTGTGGAGTCCGTAGAAACCAACCTGCAGAGTCCGTAGAAATCAGCTTGCAGAGTCCGTAGAAGCGTGCCTGCAGAGTCTGTAGAAACAAGCCTGCGGAGTCCGTAGAAACAAGCCTGCAGAGTCCGTAGAAACCAGCATGTAGAGTTCGTAATTCTGCTGGACGAAGAACAAAATGATCTCACCTTCGGTATTCACTAGGGATATTCGCTTGAAACAATGTTCATTCCATTACTGGAGTATTTAGTGAGTTATCGCGTAGCCGAATTGTACTTGTTTACTCATTTTGCAATCAATATAAATACAGTGTGTTGGTTATTTCAGCTGTGTCTATGCTTTCAATTCTATATTTATGTTACATGCATAAGACCTTGCAAAACACAAAAAAAACAATACAAGCAAACCGTTCTGGAGTCAAGTGATTTCAGCTGGGTTAGTTTTGGGCATAACAGAGGTGCCCATTACAGGCTTCCTCTTCCCAACGCTCTTAGCGCACATGGGCCACTTGTCAAAGGGCGCCAAAAGTCTTTTCCAAAAAGGGCGCTTTTGTTTTCCTCTTCTCTATATATATTGTAACTTCTCATTTGAGAAAGATATCTCTCATATTGTAAGGCGAAGCCCTGCCAATTTTCACCTAGAATCAATAGAATACGCATTTTTTACCTCTATTCTGGTTGGATTTATCTCTGAGTGTGTCCGAGTATTAGTCTTGTGTTCAGTCATTGCTTCCTAATGCTTTCACGGGCATGATACCAATACACCTGGTATAGACAAAGCGCCATTCCTGTAGGTGACAAAAAGAGTTGTATCTGGAGCACAGAGGCGAAGGAGGTTACTAAATAGTGTGTTTTCCCTACAGCGCCTATGGTAAGTTCTTTTTCTGTGTGTTTCCATTAAAGCCTCCCTATCAAGCTTCCTGCAGTCTGGTCCTTTTACCAGTTAAAGTGTATGTATGTGTTCTTATGGTTCAGAGTGTGAGTAGATCAAACTCGTTTGGTGCATCACCCTCTTAGATTAAGTTCTGTTTTTCAGTAATCCTTCTCTCTTTTCACCGGCCCCCCATTATATATATATATATATATGTATTAGCAACTTACTGGAATATTCCCTACAGCGCCTATGGTAAGTTCTTTTTCTGTGTGTTTCCATTAAAGCCTCCCTATCAAGCTTCCTGCAGTCTGGTCCTTTTACCAGTTAAAGTGTATGTATGTGTTCTTATGGTTCAGAGTGTGAGTAGATCAAACTCGTTTGGTGCATCACCCTCTTAGATTAAGTTCTGTTTTTCAGTAATCCTTCTCTCTTTTCACCGGCCCCCCATTATATATATATATATATATGTATTAGCACCTTACTGGAATAACTCAGATGCATCAAAGGGAGCTAGCCCTTATCTGGAGATTCTACCCCTAATTTTGCCAGACCCATAGGCAAGAGGGGAGTTTCCATTGTGATGCGTGGAAGACAGGAGCTCAGTCTCTTGTCAAGGGTGTAATCCACTGCATCAACAATTTTTGGCACGCTCGGTGGGACCATGTTTTAACGCTCAGAAAAGTTTCAGGATTGGTGCTGGTCCTGTTACAGTAGAACAAACCATTAATACAGCATCTGACCTTTAATCAAGCGATTGTGGGACAAGTGTTGTCCAAAGAGTTGAAGAATTTTGGTGTGTCCTTCAACCAACCAGCCTTTGGACGCTTTTTCATCAACACCAATGGCGACTTTGAGTTGAATCAGCTGGTTAAGCAATTCTGGTGCCATCAAGAAATCATATTTTTTGTATGTATAATCCCATTGCCTAGCATAATGGGCCTTTTATTCCTTCATTTAACTTTGATCAAGCTCAGGTTGTTCATGGAATCACCTCAAGCAGCTCTCCTAGTTGCCCTTCAACAATAAGGGAAGTAACGCTGGAGTTTGAGAAGCAAATGATGGAGATAGACATATTGGATGCACAGTATAGATATCAGCAAGAGCTTATGTACAAGGAAGAGTGTTTGTTTAGGCAAGCTCAGGACTTGCAATCCATGGAGGAGGTAGCAAAATGGAAGAGTCCATTCATTCAAGGCAGTCAGCGTTGTGTGCCCCCTCCTATTCTAAAGAAAGCCCCCTCTTGTGCACCAAATCCTTTCTCCCAGATAGCACTTGCTCACTCTAGCTCATCTGATGCATTAATCAATCCTGCTCTTAATCCCTTGCACCTAGCTTTTCAGCACCAAGGGGAACTAGAGCAACCCCCCATGGAGATGAACCTTCTCAATTCCTTAGATTGTGAATCCTCCTTTGAAAGGAATACCATGAACCAGCACATCTCTCTTCAGGAATTTCTTCCTGTGCATGAGCAAGCCCTTCCTAGTCTTCCTCAACTTCCTCAGGTCTCTCAACATCATGTCAAGATTCCAAGTTGGAAGAGGGAATATCATGAACCAGCTCAGGACCTTGAAGAGGATAAAGTTGCTGCTGTTCACAAGGAGAAAGTCCCAATCCCAAGGTCATGAGTTGGAAGCAAACAGTTGAATCATGGGGCGAGGAGGAAAAACAAGTTTTTGCTCAAAACCTTGAAGAAGACGAAGCTGCTCCTACTCATCATGATGATGCTTGTGACCTCCAAGAAAGGCTCTTCCAAGAGAAAATAGCCAGGAAAATTGCAGAATTGGAATCCAGAATGAGGTCCCTCAACCAAGGCGTGATGGATGGTTCAGATCAAGCAGAAGATCCTACATTTGAACACACCCCATCTACACCCCTCCAAGAGAGTTATCAAGCCACATCTAATATCGATGAAGTGTTGGCCAAATGGAAGGAGGAGAATCATTCGATTCTAGCTCATGGACTGCCTCTTCTTCCACATGAGTTCGTCCGTCAGCCTTCCACTTCACCCTTTCTCAAGGAGGAACTTGTTTTGAAAGAGGCGAGTGAAGAGGAGTATACTCAGTTCATGACTAATCAGGGAGACTCAATGAGTGAAAATGAGCAGATCACCATAGATGTCATGGAGGAGCATGGACAGTCTCTTGTTCATGTTTTGAATAATTCGTTTGAAGTCATTGGGGCAGGTTGCACTCTTCTTCAAGGAGGCTATGAGCTGGCTAAGGGTGATGAAGGCAGCATTGGGACTCAAATAAGTATGCAAAGGGGCTGCAAGCTTTCAGATTTATCCTTTCAAGAGGTTGGTGAATCTGAAAATGATATTTTCGAAGTCATCAAAGAGGAATCTGTTTTGAAAGAGGCAAGTGAAGAAGAAAGGATCCAATTTGCAGCTGATCAAGAAGCTCTCATGGATGTCAATAAGGAATAAACCATCATGAACGCTCCTTTTGAAGACATCATCAACAATGAAGAAGACACAGGTCATGCATACATGCGGATGTCCCAGCAATATGATGAGGAAAGTAAGCATGGTGAGCTCTCTCCTCCATTGTTTGATGAACTTCCTTGTTGCTTTGATGAGAAGGATGACCATGCCATGGAGCCTGAGTTGGAGGAGGATTAGGAAGATGTCTTTGAACAACTAGAGACTCTGATCCTTGAACAAGAAAAAGAGAAGCCTATCTATCGTAAGAACAACTTTGAAGAAGAGAGCCTTGAACAAGAAGGTGATGTTTTGTGGGATGAGCAATCACTCCGTGATTCCATTTCAGACATCACAACAGTCACCCTTCTTCAAGAAAGCCATGAAGGAGCAGAAGATGAGTTTGACAGGCTCTTCAATGAAGCAGAAGGGAACGAGTCAAACCATGATGCATGTCAAAGGAGCTATACATATCAAAGGGTTTATGGTGATGAGCCAACAACCATCGATTTCTTGGTAAAACACGCCAGCATGAAGAGCTAACATTCGACAAGCTTCCAAGAACAAGAAGAGTACATGTATGTTGGGAGCATGTTTGACTCTGATCCACTCAGATGTAAGCCAATCGAGGTGGTAGGCAAGAGGAGCAGGTCACCAAATCTCCATTCCATTCAGCCACTTGTCTGGCACCATAAGTTTCCTTGCCATGAAGGAGACTTTCGAAGTTTTCTCTTTGATCCAGGAGGGAGGCAAATATACCTGGTTAGCTGTATAAAGTAGTTTGCTTTCAGTTTCTTTCCTTGTTTTCCCTAAGTGTTGTTTGCACAAGTAGTGTTTTTAGCTTGGTGTGTGTTTTCCTTTGTGTTTGGGGTAAAAGCTTCATGATTGATTCTTGGATCTATCGGGGTTGTTGCTAACTTTTTTCAAGTTGTGTTCTGACTCTATGCCCAATGGACTTTGAGGCTACTGGTTTCTAAGCATAGCAGGCATGCTTCCCCTGGGAATCGCCAATTTGTTGACCATTTTGCCCTTGCAGGCCAAAATCGGTCTCCTTCTTCCCCTGTTGTTTTGAACCGGTTCAAAGTTCAGGTTGCACAAGTCTTTCGGCAGAAGATGAACCAGTTCAAAGAATGAAAGGGCTTTTACAAAGCTTCTTCAAACTCTTGTCCGAAGAAATTCACAAGGAAAGAGGGCTAAAATGATTCAAGACACTTTTCCTTAAGGTTGGAAAAGTGGTTCAACGTCGGGGTTCAACGACATGATCTTTCCAAGAGTTAAGAATTTTGAACTTTGAACCATTGAACTGTTGAACCGGTTCAATCGGTTGGTTCAATCAAAGGGTTCAAAGGCTTGGTTCATCAGCTTGGTTCAACGTTTCGTTCAATAAGTTGGTTCAAAGGGATGGTTCAAGAAATAGTTCAAACGGAAAGTTCAAAGGAGTCTTCCAAAAGCCCGAAGGACAAGTGCCCTCTCGGAGGGCAGTCAGGCACAAATTGGACCATTCCAGCAGGCTGCGGAGGGCACTTAGGTGACAAAAGGACCTTTGCGACTTTTCCGAAAGGCAATTTTAGAGACCAAACAGCCCTTGTGGAGGGCAGGAAAGCACTTGGAAAGAAGGCCGAAAGGGTAAGTTTTCCTTCGGAAAAGTGAACAAGGCAGAAAAGTTGGAATTCCTTCGGATTTGTTCAAGGCAAGAGATGGAGAATTTCTTCGGACAAAATGCCCAAAGGAATTCCTTCGGACATTTTGTGTAATGTCCTCAATTTGGCCTTACGCTCTTCTTTTGGATTTAGCCTGTTTTTGGGAACTCGTAGGTTAAACAGAAGCTCAAATAAGGGTTTCCAAACTTCTTGGAGGACATTTTCGTCTTTTTGCGGAGTTTGCACTTGGAAATGTTGAACTTGGATTGCGGATTCCTTCTGGGTTTTCTGAAAGCTTCGCGCTGATATGTTTTACTTGGCACACAGAGCACTTTCAGGAATTTACTATTTTTAGTAAGTTTGGGATTGGCACCGGAACGGGATTTTGAGAGTGGGGTTGGATTCGTCTTCTCAAGACCTTTCCAATGAGCTATAGATCATTGGTTTTCGACATCATCTTGGCCTCTGTTTTAAAGTCCGTAAATTAAACATTATTATTTAATTTTGGACCTTGGTGCCTAGGCTCAACGACTTAATGTTGAGGTTAAAAAAAAAAAGAATTAAAGAGGATTATATTATTTTCCCTCTCATGTTTTATCCCATATACAAGAGGATTTTAGAGACTCCCAGTTGGAAAAGTATAAAAGGAGTGCTCTCATTTCATTATCTTTGTCTACAGGAATGTTTTGCTGCCAGATTGGCTTTGGGATCGCTTCGAGGAATGAAGGCCTCCTAGCTCGGGCATCGCTTCTTGTTTGAGAGACAACAACTAGTGGTGATTTAGTTTAGTTTTGTGAGTTCATTGGGTTTTGTGCATTGTAATCTGCATTGTGTCTAATTAGTATTTTGATTTTGCATATTAGAGGTTTCCAGATCTTACATTTTAGCTACAACAGATTCGAATTTTAATTTATAAATCCAAAAATACCAAAAAGATTGTTCTGGGTATTGTGTCATTGCATCTTATTGGTAAGGGCGCCCCTTCATGAATATTTGCAGATTTTAATACAAAGCTTATGATTTTATAATGCAAATCCGTCATTCCTTGAAGGCTATACTTTTTAGAGTGCATTGGGATTCGTGTCAATAATTAATAACCATCTTTAGATGCCATTTCTTATTACTAAGTTAGGCGCCATCATTTTGAGGGTCTATTGCATCAGATTTGAGATCATTAGAGTGAGAAATGAGAGAGTTATGAGCATATGAGTAAATTCATAGGTTGCTGGGCCGTACTATTTCAAATTTGCATTGGGTTGCGCGCATCAAATAAATAGTATCTTTTGAGTGAGTTTCAGGGTTTTGATTTGGTCGCCATCATACTAGTCATTGTGCAATTCATTTCATGAAAATTGATGAAGTTTTGAGCAAGTTGTGAGTGAAATTGTGAAGTACAGGGCTGCTGTTCGTGCACACGGAAATCTGGACTGTCATAAATCAGAATTTGAGGTTGGTCTACTTGTTGTACTTTCAAATCTAATCCTTGTTATTCAGTGAAGGAGGTTCAATACATATTATTGCAGCTTGATTTATATGTTGATCCACATTCAAAGCAAGATCGTATCATTCATATTGTAAACTGGCAGTAGTACTGACAGTATAGTTATCCTTGCTCATCATAGTTTGTAATGTTCAGCTTCTCGTTCAGTAATTGTTTGTAATAGATAAATCTCCGCCCTATGGTAGCTACTCTCCCACTCTGGGTTAGCAAGCACATTCTGGGTGTTGAGTATTTCCAGCTTTCAGCATTTTCTTTCAAACACTGTTATTTGTAATCACTCCGTCATATGGTCGCCCCTCACTCTGCATTGGATTGGGTAGCACATACTTGACGTTGAGTTCCCTTTCAGCATTTCCCTTTCAAGCAATTTTATTGTAATCACTCTGTCATATGGTCGCCCCTCACTCCGTATTGGATTGGGTAGCACATACTTGACGTCGAGTTCATTTTTCAGCGTTTAGAATCGCAGATCCTCTGACCAATGCTCGCCATCATCGGCGCCATTCTGGTTAGAGTTGTTTCAGTACGTTTGGGTTTATCTTCTAACCTTAACGGGTACTTGATTGTAATGTTGAAATCTGTTAATTAAAAAATCAAAAAAATTGGCTTGGGATATTTCAGTGGTATCAGAGCCAAGATCCTGCCATCCTGTGCCCATCAGAATTCACTTGACAGAAAAAACAGATTCTACATCAAAGGTCAGAGCTGAGTTCAGTATTAGCTTTCAGAAGTTTCAAAGATGTTGCTTTTTCTAAGGTCTATAGGTCGTGAGAAGTCAGATTCAACTATGGCATCTGAGGAAGGAAAGGTTAGTGATGTCGTGAGGGACTTCATTGAATATGCCAAACAGTTTAAACGACAATGTGAAGATGAGGCTGTCAAACTCCGTGAACAATATCAAAACATCCCAGATGATTATGGGTACGATGTTTCATTTGATTCCCATTTGAAGTGTGTGGCATCACTGGAGCCCGAAAAGTTGAAGGTGGTGGACCACATTAGGAAAATGATAAAAAGGGAAGCAAAACAAGCTTTGTTCGAAGAATCAAAGAGGGAAGGAGATGAAGTGCCTATTTGTGAATTGCAGCCGACAAATATGCAAGTTGAAGAGCAAAATCAGTCATCTAGCATTGAAGATGGCACAAACAAGGTGCACATATCACATCAAAATGAACGTGAGCTTGATGAAGATACCATGGCAAGTGAAGAGTTAAGGGTAGAGCCTCATAATACGCCCCTTGACTTGCATGTGATAACAAGTGAAGAAGAGCAAGTTGAAGGAAATACTATTGGTGTATTTGAAACAGCGTATGACCGTTACCAAAGTGATGATGTTGGTAATGATTTCGATGTGTTTGTACCTCCTCTTGTTGAAGATTTAGTGATGGATAGTTTTCCTCTTGTTGCTGTTCAAACTCCTCAAGAGTTTTCACAAGATGAAGTTATGACAAGTGATCAAGAAGACTTTTTTGGCATACATATGACTATTCATGATGAGATCAGAAAATACCTATAGATGATGGGTTCATTGAAGATATAGATGATAAGGTTTCCCAAACAGCTAGCACTAAAGATTCTTTACTTCATTTTAGTGACAGTGTCAAGGGTGGTTTTGGGTTTGATCTTCAAACCAAACCATTGAATGGAGGTATGTATGAAGATATCAGTTTAAGTGAGTTGGGTGGTGACCTGTTCAAAGGGTCAACCCTCCAAGAGAAGCACAAAGAGCACTTTCCTTTTGATCAAAACAATCAATCCTCTAGCACTTGGGATCCAGGAGTGAAGGCATTTAGTGATGACAAAGAAATTGTGTGGGATGAGTTTCCCTTTGATCCTGATGAAGTTCAAAATTTTGATTGCTTTGCAAGCTATGAGGGGGCTGCCATAAACTTTGATCATGAAGACAGCGAAGTGGAAGTGGAGCTTGAAGATCATATGGCTCTTGACGATGGAAAGTTTGATGGAGTTCCTAAACACAAATCCAATTTATCAATGCTTGAAGCTGGTTGTAAGCATTGGGTTGAAGAAACTGTGAAGTATGTCCCTCTCCATGACACTGAACATTCTCCGTTAGTTGAGGATGAAAGACAAGAAGGTTGGAGCAGCTCTGAGGACAGCGATGTCACAAAACAAAGTTCTGATTTTGAAGAGCAGCCAACCAGCAATTCACCATCTTCGCATTCTGATGAGTGGGAGGGTCAATTCAAGGTATTCATTGACAAGGAAGTGCAAGCTCTATCCCTGTTTGACTACGCACATAGCTTGGTTGAAGAGCTTTACTGGAAGGCTCAGCTTGAAGAGAGACGTAGAGTGACCGATGAAGTTACTCTTCCTAATATGCAACTTATCAGAAATTCCTTGGAGACCTTGAAGTCCGAGTACATACACTCTATTGGAAAACGGGATCATGTCATTGAAGTTGCAAAGAAGGCCATATGTGCTTTTCATGAAAATGAGGGTACGATTGAAGAGCTCACTCTCGAGCTTAAATCAATAAAGGACGAGTTGAAAGAAACTCAGTTGGGTCTAACAGCGGTTGAAGACTAGTTTGCAGATTTCAAACTTTTCAAGGAGCAAGAGGATGCACAAAGAGCTGAAAAAATCCATTAAGTGATTGGAGATCTTGATTGTCTTCAAGAGGAGTTTGATCTTGAAAGCATTTCAAGAAAGTCAGAAGTTGCATGTGCAGATTTGGGACAGCGAAGGGAAAGGAATGGCTTCCAAGTCTTTGACAATTCCTTCCTTGAAGTGGGTGCTGAAGCAACTTATGACAATCCCCTCTTTGCTTTGAAAAATGAGTCAAGTAGTGAAGTGACCAAGCATGAGATCAAGCATGAACTCCAATCTAAGGATGCTTTGATCTCACTCCATGTGGATGTGCCACGTTTGTTGATCAGTGATGAATGCATCAGTGGGTTTGAGGATGAAGGTTCTACATGGGAGGTGACGAAGCAAGGAAATTTCAACATCTATGACATCATGGTGTTGATGAGACAAGTCTTGGTAGCTGTTGGTGACTTCATTACAGCAGCAACGAGTGAAGATTTCAAACCTACTACTCAGGAGGAATGGGAAAAAGGTGAACTAGACTTTGGTGGGTGCACTCTTGACAATCCATTCCTTGGGTGGAATGATGTTTGGAATCATATCGATCAGTTTTGGAAGCTGAATTTGAAGCCACTTTATGTTTCATACTCCCTTAAGGTGGAAGCTTTCATGGTTAAGCTTCAAGGATTTACTAGATGGGGCATCAGTTTCGTGAGAAGGCACGTGGTTCTCACTAGCACTTGGGAATGTGTAGAGATTTCTTTGCAGTATGTTGAAAATCACTTTCAGTTGGGTATCCATGCTTGGGATTCTCAACTTGGGTTGTTAGAGTTTATTACTTATGGAAAAGACTTTTGAAGGGATAAGGAACAAATTTCCAGATTTGTTGATGTTGTTCCCTTCATTTCCAGCTACTTGATGGTTCCGTTTGTTCATCAACAAATGGATTGGAGAGAAATCTTGAATATGGGTTGGAGAGATCCACGATCGGTGGTTCTTGGAAGTGACTTTCAGCTCAGACTAGGGCAGATTTTGAGACACGAGCTTGCTGGCTGGAGGCAGACCAGCCACCTTACTTATGGAGTTACTTTCATTCAGGAGAGTTGGTTCCTCACTCCCGATCAAAGAAGTGGTAGTTTTCTGGTGGAGATGGCTTTAGTGTGTTTTTCAGCCACTTTGGAGGTTTGTGATGCAAACTCTGATGGTTTATTTTCATTATTGGTTCATGACAACGAGCTACCCCATGCTTTGATTCTATATTTTGAGACTCTTGGGGTTGGAATTGTGGAAAAATTCTTCAGACTTCATAGTTGTGCCATAATAATTCAGTTGAGGCATAGGGAATTCATGTGGAGTCCTGAGTTTGAATTTGTTGAGCTCTTGCAAAGGATTGCCTTCCTTTTTGCAAGAAGATTTGTAGATGTCACATTTGCAGTCATGGTTCCGTTTGTTACCATGTGGAGGTATGCAGAGGAGTTCGATTTTGATTTGAGTAGACTATCTTTCCTATTGCTTAGAATTGTGATTGACAGTAGTATGGTTGATACTGTTAATTCGAGGCATTGTGGACATGAGAGGTTGCATGATTTTGATCCCCCTCCTTTAAGATCTTTCGGTTTGAGTATCATGGATGGTAACACGTTGGGGTTACAAGGAAGGTTAGTACAGCACAGGGATGATGATTTCACAGATGTGATCAGAATGGTGCAACATCAGGGTGGTGGGTCCTCCTTCAGACGGATATGGGACCCTGGGATTGTACTTGGTTTGGTTTGGTGCAGTTTGAGTTTTTCTAGAGTTGTGGTAACATTGCTTGAGGACAAGCAATTTTGGGAAGGGCGGACTGTAATGTCCCCAATTTGGCCTTACGCTCTTCTTTTGGATTTAGCCTGTTTTTGGGAACTCGTAGGTTAAGCAGAAGCTCAAATAAGGGTTTCCAAACTTCTTAGAGGACGTTTTCGTTTTTTTGCGGAGTTTGCACTTGGAAATGTTGAACTTGGATTGCGGATTCCTTCTGGGATTTCTGAAAGCTTCGCGTTGATATGTTTTACTTGGCACACAGAGCACTTTCAAGAATTTACTATTTTTAGTAAGTTTGGGATTGGCACCGGAACGGGATTTTGAGAGTGAGGTTGGATTCGTCTTCTCAAGACCTTTCCAACGAGCTATAGATCATTGGTTTCCGACATCATCTTGGCCTCCGTTTTAAAATCCGTAAATTAAACATTATTATTTAATTTTGGACCTTGGTGCCTAGGCTCAACGACTTAATATTGAGGGAAAAAAAAAAGGAATTAAAGAGGATTATATTATTTTCCCTCATGTTTTATCCCATATACAAGAGGATTTTAGAGACTCCCAGTTGAAAAAGTATAAAAGGAGGAGTGCTCTCATTTCATTATCTTTGTCTATAGGAATGTTTTGCTGCTAGATTGGCTTTGGGATCGCTTCGAGGAATGAAGACCTAGCTCGGGCATCGCTTCTTGTTTGAGAGACAACTAGTGGTGATTTAATTTAGTTTTGTGAGTTCATTGGGTTTTGTGCATTGTAATCTGCATTGTGTCTAATTAGTATTCTGATTTTGCATATTAGAGGTTTTCAGATCTTACATTTTAGCTACAGCAGATTCGAATTTTAATTTATAAATCCAAAAATACCAAAAAGATTGTTCTGGGTATTGTGTCATTGCATCTTATTGGTAAGGGCGCCCCTTCATGAATATTTGCAGATTTTAATACAAAGCTTATGATTTTATAATGCAAATCCGTCATTCCTTGAAGGCTATACTTTTTAGAGTGCATTGGGATTCGTGTCAATAATTAATAACCATCTTTAGATGCCATTTCTTATTACTAAGTTAGGCGCCATCATTTTGAGGGTCTATTGCATCAAATTTGAGATCATTAGAGTGAGAAATGAGAGAGTTATGAGCATATGAGTAAATTCATAGGTTGCTGGGCCGTACTATTTCAGATTTGCATTGGGTTGCGCGCATCAAATAAATAGTATCTTTTGAGTGAGTTTCAGTGTTCTGATTTGGTCGCCATCATACTAGAGTCATTGTGCAATTCATTTCATGAAAATTGATGATGTTTTGAGCAAGTTGTGAGTGAAATTGTGAAGTACAGGGCTGCTGTTCATGCACACAGAAATCTGGACTGTCATAAATCAGAATTTGAGGTTGGTCTGCTTGTTGTGCTTTCAGATCTAATCCTTGTTATTCAGTGAAGGAAGTTCAATACATATTATTGCAGCTTGATTTATATGTTGACCCACATTCAAAGCAAGATCTTATCATTCATATTGTAAACTGGCAGTAGTACTGACAGTATAGTTATCCTTGCTCATCATAGTTTGTAATGTTCAGCTTCTCGTTCAGTAATTGTTTGTAATAGATAAATCTCCGCCCTATGGTAGCTACTCTCCCACTCTGGGTTAGCAAGCACATTCTGGGTGTTGAGTATTTCCAACTTTCAGCATTTTCTTTCAAACACTGTTATTTGTAATCACTCCGTCATATGGTCACCCCTCACTCCGCATTGGATTGGGTAGCACATACTTGACGTTGAGTTCCCTTTCAGCATTTCCCTTTCAAGCAATTTTATTGTAATCACTCTGTCATATGGTCGCCCCTCACTCCGTATTGGATTGGGTAGCACATACTTGACGTCGAGTTCCTTTTCCGGCTTTTAAAATAGCAGATCCTCTGACCAATGCTCGCCATCATTGGCGCCATTCTGGTTAGAGTTGTTTCAGTACGTTTGGGTTTATCTTCTAACCTTAACAGGTACTTGCTTGTAATGTTGAAATCTGTTAATTAAAAAATCAAAAAAAATTGGCTCTGGATATTTCATTTTGTCTAAAGAAATTCATAAGGCAAAAAATAATGTCTTTCGGGAAGATTTTCCGCGGAAAAGAGACAGGACAAATTCTTTCGGACAAAAAGTCCGAAGGAATTCCTTCGGACTTTTGTCTGAAGGAATTCGCCCGAAAGAAAAGGCCCAAGAAAGCAAGCGGAAAAAACGTGAAGGAACATTTCCTTCGGATATTTTGTCCGAAGGATTTGAGGAGCAAGGCCGCCGAAGGACCCCGAAGGGCAGGTGCCCTTGTAGGGGACTATCGGCTGCCGAAAGAAGGACCTCCCCCAAGTCCCGAAAGGACACCTTCCCTTCGGATGGATCCAAAGACTAAGCTCAGTCAAAGGAAATCCGAAGGAAATAAAGCCGAATGAATTGCCAAAGAAGGGTGACGTGTCCAAAGACGTCAAGATTAAGCACCATGAACTAGCCGCTGGAATCCAGACGACTGGTGACATCCCCATAGCCGTCAAATTTAGGGCAATAAACTAGCCGTTGGCTTTCAAATGATGACGGACGCGCGAACGTCAACTTTACGGCAATGAAATAGCCGTTGATCTTTAAAGGCTTGAGCGCGGATCCGAATGCATTCAAAGGCCTTAAGGCCAAAAGGAAGAACTGCTGAGAGGAGCACAAGGAGACAATAAAGCTGGGAAGATGGTCCCGAGAGCTCAAATTCCAAGAAAAGACAAAACCAGGAAGGGACAAAGCTAGGAAACGACAAAAGTCAAGAGTGAACTCAGTGACCCGCCAAAAAGGGAGCCCAAAGAGCCAAAGAAGTAGCAGAAGATAGCCCTCGAGGGCCGAAGGAGACAGAAAAGACAAAGCCAGGAAGAGACAAAAGAGCCAAGTGCAGAAACGGACAAAACAGTCCAAGTGGCAAAGGAAGGTGTCGACTCAAGGAGTTACTCCAGCAGTTGACACAGTGCCTGCCAAGTGGTCATCAAGGGGCGCGAATAGTGAACGGCACAACCCATTCTTCTCCATTTTGCATTGATGAGCACACAAACCACGTAAATGCCTTTAAGGAGCGCTCTTGTTTGTAGACAAACGACGCGGCCTATGTTTTTTAAAACACCTGAAGTCAAAATCAGAGCCGACACAGCATTCTCTTTCAGTGGCTTCCTCTTCCCAACGCTCTCAGCGCAAGTGGGCCACTTGTCAAAGGGCGCCAAAAGTCTTTTCCAAAAAAGGCGCTTTTGTTTTTCTCTTCTCTATATATATTGTAACTTCTCATTTGAGAAAGATATCTCTCATATTGTAAGGCGAAGTCCTGCCAATTTTCACCTGAAATCAATAGAATACGCATTTTTTACCTCTATTCTGGTTGGATATATCTCTGAGTGTGTCCGAGTATTAGTCTTGTGTTCAATCATTGCTTCCTAATTCTTTCACAGGCTTCATACCAATACACCTGGTATAGATAAAGTGCCATTCCTGCAAGTGACAAGAAGAGTTGTATCTGGAGCGCAGAGGCAGAAGGAGGTTACTAGATAGTGTGTTTTCCCTACAGCGCCTATGGTAAGTTCTTTTTCTGTGTGTTTCCATTAAAGCCTCCCTGTCAAGCTTCTTGCAGTCTGGTCCTTTTACCAGTTAAAGTGTATGTATGTGTTCTTATGGTTCAGTGTGTGAGTGTGAGTAGATCAAACTCGTTTGGTGCATCACCCTCTTAGATTAGGCTCTGTTTTTTTGTAATCCTTCTCCCTTTTCACCCCCCCATTATATATATATGTATTAGCAACTTACTGGAATAACTCAGATGCATAAAAGGGAGCTAGCCCTTATCTAGAAATTCTCCCCCTAGTTTTGCCGGACCCACAGGCAAGAGGGGAGTTTCCACTGTGATGCGTGGAAGACAGGAGCTCAGTCTCCTGTCAAGGGTGCAATCCACTGTGTCAACACTTTTTTAAGTAGAGCACTTAGAGAAACCCAATTTACTTTATACAGAGTAATTTGGGCTTTCCAAGCCTACTTACTGTTATCAACTTGGAGTTGCGCCCTGATTCGAAGACGTGCGCGAGACGGCCAGTCCTCTATCCGGCTAAAACAATGGGATCTTCTCACGAAGGTGGGAGCCTCAATAGTGAGAAGAACCTCCAGAGAAGGCTGGTTCCTATATGATGTATCAATGAAGACTCCTACTCTACGCTGCTGACTACCGTGGAAAAGGAAGAAAGAAAACTTAAAGGGGAAATCCTACCTAAAGGGGGTGATACACCAAGATTTTGATCCACTCAATTTAGAACCTTGAACACTGAACGAACAAGGGAGAAGGAAGACCTTAGGCTTCAATTAATCACTTATGCATAAGTATTTCATGCAGAGGTTCGATCTAATAACTAAACCTGAGGGAACATGATGGAGAGAGGTCTGATAAAAGACACTTTGCGGCCACCTAACCTCCACTTACAATTTCAGCAAAAGACAATAAAAAACACTTTAACATGACCTGCACAAGGATAATATAGCAACTAGGTATGAAACAAAATTTGGGAAGGGAGAGAAATCTACCACTTATGCAAATTGCTGAAGAAATATACACTATGCCAACGCTTGAAATCTGAAAGTCCAATCCTTCTATTGATCGAAAAGGTTACACAACTCACCAATGGCAGAGTATGGTCTAACCAAGAGAGATTGGATGATTTTTTTAATCAAGGCTGAAATCATTTATATAGAAAATTACAAGAAGCCAAAGATTGGCGTAGAAACTTGAAGAGAAGGATTCACTTTGGTTAACTCAAGGCTTTACTTGGCCTTTCAATAAAATATATTTTTCCTTTTGTCCTTGCATGAAGTTTCTTAGCTTGATGAAGCGGACTTATCTTTGTTATGAACTGCCCACCCCTTTTTGCATGGAAATCTATGCAAATGTTAAATTTAGAATTCCATGTGAGTTGCTTGATTGCCTAGTTGTAGCGTTTGAAAACTGAGTTAAACGAAGAGATTAACTTCCCTCGCATGGAAGGCTCCTAGTGAATGTGGCATTTAATCAATTAGTCAACTCTAACTTTGATAGATGTTTGAAAATAGCTCCTGCTTGCATGCATTCTATCCAATTTTAGTCTGCCCGTTCATGTCTATTTCTGGCGAGATTCTGTATATTCGAATGGTGTTAGTCTAATTATACCCGGTTTATATTTTCTTTCGGAATTCTGGCTTTATCCTTGTTCCAACGGTTACTTCCCGCGGTCAAAATTTGATGGCCTGCAAGACGTCACCCTTAGTTTTCCTATTTCCTTCGGATTTCTCTGCTTGGCAATTTCCTTCGGACCTCCCACGAATTCCTTCGGGCCTTTTCGCCTTTGTATTTTTCTGTCGGACTTTCTTTGGGCTTGTCACTTCTGCAAATTCCTTTGTGTCTTGGCTTCACTTGTGCTTTCCGAAATGTGCCCCTCGGCTTTTTAACCGTGGTCTTTCCTGCCCTTCGGGATAATCTGATGGACTTTTGCGGAGGACACATACCCTTCGGGTTTATGTGTTGGCCTTTTGAGCGGCCGTTTCCTTAGAATTTCTTCGGGTTTATTTTCCTCGGGCCATTTCTCCGAATTCTTTCGGACTTTTTGTCCGAAGGAAATCCTTCGGACAAAAATCCGAAAGAATTCCAATTGTTTTGTCTCTGCTCTTTGAAATGTCCTTGGTCTTCTTTGTATATATATTTCCGAATTCCTTCGGACTTTTTGTCCAAAGGAATTCCTTCGGACAAAAAGTCCGAAGGATTCTTTCCGTTGCCTTTCCCTTTGAAATGTGCCTTTCGGGATTTCAAATGTGCCCTTCGGCAACCGACCAAGTGTCCTCCGCCCGTCCAAGTGTCCTCCGCCAGTGCCCTTCGAAAAAATTGGAGGGCACCCAGGCTTTTTGCAAAGGTCTGTGAATTTGGTCTTCTTCCTGCCCGAAGGGTAGGTGCCCTTCCGGAATATTGAAAGTGACCCTTTCGAAGGGTACCCTGCCCTTTGAAAAAATAGGAAATGCCCCTTTTTCTGAATTAATCTTTGGCTTGCCTTTTGCGGACTTTCTTTGTCTGTGGTCTTCCGAATTTCTTCGGACTTTTTGTCCAAAGGAATTCCTTCGGACAAAAAGTCTGAAGGTTTTCCTTATTTGATTGAGTCCGTAGAAAATTCCCTGCTTGAGTCCGTAGAAATTTTCTGGTGGCAAGAGAAAATCTGATTTGTGGAAGATTTGTCAACATTCTGGCAACTCAGTTGGCTCAGCATCCCTGCTATGCTTGAGGACCCAGGCCATGTATAAACGCTTTTTGAATTCCCTGATGGTGAATCTGATTTTTGATCTAAAAATCTGCTCTGATCATGGCTGTGGTAACCTCTTCCTTCAAAATTAAGAAGGGAAAAACACAAAAGCAGAAAACTAACTAAAAGCAAATGTGCAAACAACCACTTATTGAACAAAACTGAAGCAAACTAGTGTGCTTGAACAGCACTTGGAGGAAAGTAAAAACAACTAAAGCACCTAGCTAACCATGATAAAGCATGATCCGCTTGGATCAAATGGGAAATTATTGAAGTTACTCCTTCTAAGAGATGGTACAAGTTGCAAGGCAGGATGTTTATGAGTCATATCCTTTGATGAGGCATTTGCCTTGTCGACCAACTGTATTAGCATCTTCTCAAATGGGTCATCAACAGCAAACCAATCACCAAAAAAGACAAACTCACCAAGTATTTCCTGATCGTTTTCAGATTGTTTGTCATCTATCACCATGTCAAGTGATACCCCATCTATGCATGCCTTTTGAGTGACCACGTCGTTCTTATTCACTGCTGCGAGTTCATCCAGCTCTTCAAGGAGCTTTGAATATGCAACCCAATCTATACTGGGATCTTGAATAGGTGATTCTTGATCAAATTTCTCATAAACATGCTCTTTAATAGCCACCATATCCATACAAAGCTCTTCAATCTCTTGTAGAGATTCAAGGTATAGCTGCCAATCATCTTTTTGTTCCTCAGTTTGATCTATTTGAACTGAATCAGCTGTCACGCTATCTGGATCCTTCTCAATAGGAGATACCTGTAACTCATGTATGACTTCAATTTGTACCAGCTCCTCTTGAAGTTCCTCTACATCAAGATCAATCTTCTCACTCTCAGCTATAATTAGATGCTCAACTACAACCTCAAGTGAGGTATCAATAGGAAATTCTTCCTTAAACACACCTGAAGCATCTTCTTCACACTCTGCAAGAACTTGTCCTGTAGCTGCAACCTCTTTCTCAATCCTCCAAAGAACAGGATCCTCCTGAGTAAGGGGGGTGGCGGGAGGGTGATAAAATTCATTTGTTTGAGAGGGAATATGAAACATGGGAGGTTGATCATGATCAGATCTTGGAATCTTGAGGGCAATGGAATTATCTAGGGAGTTTTGGAGGGGAGGGAAAGAGAAATTCTTAAAGATGTCTGTATTTTGTTCCTTCCACTTGGCCATTACCTCATCAAAGTCGGGAACCTGCTTGTCCTCCTGGACAACCAGAGCTTGAGGGATGATTGGTAAGGTAATGGGACTATAGGAAGGTATAGTCTCATGAATAGTCACTTGAATAGGCTCTTGGATATGCTCTTGAATAGGCTCTTGACTCCAACTAGGAAGCTCCCTTGGCACACACTGGGCATGGTTAAGAACTTCATAAGAATAAGGAGCACAATAGCCCTTTGTAGACAATTGGTTTAACTCGATTTTCTGCCTTTCCCAAGCCTCCATCTTTTCTAATGCAAGAATGCATAGTCCATTTATCTCTTCTGAATCATTGGACACATTTCGAAATAGACCATTCACTTCCTCATACTGAGAGTTAGAACAAACTTTTTTTGCATATGCTAGTATTCTGAGCTCTATTTCATTCATTTTTTCTTGAAGGCAATATTGCTCATATGCATCATCATAGCCATATGGGGAAGATGAAATCAGGCCCTGAGACTGATATGGCTCACAAGGAAAGTAAGATTCACGCTCTTGATAATAAGGATCATGTGAAACTTGATAAGGCTCAGCATAGCTTTGATAATACCCTTTATAACGCTGATTAGGCTCATAGATATCATGACCAAGTTGGTATGATCCATCACTGGGCTGATAAGAAAATATACCGTAGGAATTCTCTTCATACACAGCGATCAAAATGCATTCGCAATAATAAAAATAGACTTACATGGAAGCTGTCTCTGAACTATTAGAAGCAACTGCTTGAGCTTGGAGTCACCAAATACTTCTTGTAGAACACTGCTATAACTGCAATTTCATCAAAACCAAGAAAAATGGGTCCCACTAGACGTGCCAAAAACTGTTGTCAACCTGGAGCTGCACCCTGATTCGAAGACGTGCGCTAAACGGCCAGTCCTCTATCTAGTTGAAACAATGAGATCTTCTCACGAGGGTGGGTGCCTCAATAGTGAGAAGAACCTCCAGAGAAGGCTGGTTCCTGTATGATGTATCAATTTGGACTTCTACTCTACGCTGCGGACTACTGTGGAAAAGGGAGAAAGAAAACTTAAAGGGGAAATCTACCTAAAGGGGGTGATACACCAAGATTTTGATCCACTCAATTTAGAACCTTGAATACTGAACGAACAAGGGAGAAGGAAGACCTTAGGCTTCAATTAATCACTTATGCATAAGTATTTCATGCAGAGGTTCGATCGAATAACTAAAACCTAAGGGAAAACGATGGAGAGAGGTCTGATAAAAGACACTTTGCGGCCACCTAAACTCCACTTACAATTTCAGCAAAAGACAATAAAGAACACTTTAACATGACCTGCACAAGGATAATATAGCAACTAGGTACGAAACAGAATTCGGGAAGGGAGAGAAATCTACCACTTATGCAAATTGCTGAAGAAATATACACTATGCCAACGCTTGAAATCTAAAAGTACAATCCTTCTATTGATCGAAAAGGTTACACAACTCACCAATGGCAGAGTATGGTCTAACCAAGAGAGATTGGATGATTTTTTTAATCAAGGCTGAAATCCTTTATATAGAAAATTACAAGAGGCCAAAGATTGGCGTAGAAACTTGAAGAGAAAGATTCACTTTGGTTAACTCAAGGCTTTACTTGGCCTTTCAATAAAATATATTTTTCCTTTTGTCCTTGCATGAAGTTTCTTAGCTTGATGAAGTGGACTTATCTTTGTTATGAACTGCCCACCCCTTTTTGCATGGAAATCTACGCAAATGTTAAATCTAGAACTCCGTGTGAGTTGCTTGATTGCCGAGTTGTAGCATTTGAAAACTGAGTTAAACGAAAAGATTAACTTCCCTCACATGGAAGGCTCCTAGTGAATGCGGCGTTTAATCAATTAGTCAACTCTAACTTTGACAGATATTTGAAAATAGCTCCTGCTTGCATGCATTCTGTTCAATTTTAGTTTGCCTGTTCGTATCTATTTCTGGCGGGATTCTATATATTCGGATGGTGTTAGTCTAATTATACCCGGTTTATATTTTCTTTCAGAATTCTGGCTTTATCCTTGTTCCAATGGTTACTTCCCGCGGTCAAAATTTGACGGCCTGCAGGACATCACCCTTAGTTTTCCTATTTCCTTCGGATTTCTCTGCTTGGCAATTTCCTTCAGACCTCCCACGAATTCCTTCGCGCCTTATCACCTTTGTATTTTTCTATCGGACTTTCTTCGGGCCTGTCACTTCTGCGAATTCCTTTGTGTCTTGGCTTCACTTGTGCTTTCCGAAATGTGCCCCTCAGCTTTTTAACCGTGGTCTTTCCTGCCCTTCGGGATAATCTGATGGACTTTTGCGGAGGACACATACCCTTCGGGTTTATGTGTTGGCCTTTTGAGCGGCCGTTTCCTTAGAATTTCTTTGGGTTTATTTTCCTCGGGCCATTTCTCCAAATTCTTTCGGACTTTTTGTCCGAAGGAAATCCTTCGGACAAAAATCCGAAAGAATTCCAATTGTTTTGTCTCTGCTCTTTGAAATGTCCTTGGTCTTCTCTGTATATATATTTCCGAATATCTTCGGACTTTTTGTCCAAAGGAATTCCTTCGGACAAAAAGTCCGAAGGATTCTTTCCGTTGCCTTTCCCTCCGAAATGTGCCTTTCGGGATTTCAAATGTGCCCTTCAGCCACCGACCAAGTGTCATCTGCCCGTCCAAGTGTCCTCCGCCAGTGCCCTTCGGAAAAATTGGAGGGCACCCGGGATTTTTGCAAAGGTCTGTGAATTTGGTCTTCCTCTTGCCCGAAGGGTAGGTGCCCTTCGGGATTATTGAAATTGACCCTTCCGAAGGGTACCCTACCCTTCGAAAAAATTGGAAATGCCCCTTTTTCCAAATTAATCTTTGGCTTGCCTTTTGTGGACTTTCTTTGTCTGTGGTCTTCCGAATTTCTTCGGACTTTTTGTCTGAAGGAATTTCTTCGGACAAAAAGTCTGAAGGTTTTCCTTATCTGATTGAGTCCGTAGAAAATTCCCTGCTTGAGTCCGTAGAAATTTTCTGCTTGAGTCAGTAGAAATTTTCTGGTGGCAAGAGAAAATCTAATTTGTGGAAGATTTGTCAACACTTACTTCAGGCCTTGGCATCTTCTTTACTTATGAAGTCCCTCAAGTAGAGCACTTGGAGAAACCCGATTTACTTTATACAGAGTAATTCAGGTTTTCCAAGCTTCTCAACTTCGGACTTGTTCATCTTCTTTACTTCGGACCTCGGCCGCTTGAAGTCTTCGGATTTTTCCTTCGAGCCTCCTTCCTACGGGCTTTCCCTTTTCCTTCAAAACATTTTTCCGAAGGAACTTTTTGTTTTGCTTCCTTATGTCTCTCGGGCAAAATCCTCGAAGGAATGAACAAGGAAGAGACCTGTAAGAAAGAACTTGGAGGAAAGAATCAAGGAATGACCCCAGCCAAATAAAAGAACCTTCCACAGACTTAGTCCTTCGGCCTGCTGCTGCATTCGAACACTGGTCAGATCCTTCTCAACTTGCTTAGATTCCTCTCTTTACCCCTTCGATCCAACCTTGCAAGAGCTTTTACATGTGGGCCAAAAATTGGCCAACATTACCATAATGATAACATACAAAATTTTGATTACCATCATTCTCTCTGCTCACATGAGGTTTTGACTTGTATTGTCATTTTCCCTTATATTTTGTGTTCACTTTCACATCTTCAAACTTAGGTTTTTTTATCTTTTGCATCAGTTGGCAACAGATAACTTGAAATCCACTCAAAATCCCAAGTTGTTGCAGCCAATGACAAGATTTCAATTGTTCCTTAATAAGCTTTGTTGACCATTTTTTGGTCCAACAGGGCAAAAATCGGTCCCCTTCTCTCCCTGCTGTTCTGAGCCAATTCATTTTTTTATTTTGCACAAGTCTGAAATTTCTACGGACTCTGCAGACCCATTTCTACGGACTCTGTAGAGAATTCCTATGGACTTTGCAGGCATGTTTTCTACGGACTCTACAAAAAAGAACTACGGACTCTGCAGGAAAGTCCTTTGGTAGATGAAGAACCAGTTCAAGGAATGAAAGGAGCTTCTACAAAGTTTCTTCGGACCATTGAACCATTCAGTTCAATTGGCTCAGATTCAATTGGTTCAGCGGCTTGTTTCAATGGCTCGGTTCAACGGTTTGTTTCATTCAATTGGTTCAACGGCTCAGTTCAAATGAGACAAGTTCCCACTTAGGCGCAAAATGGACCATTTCAAGTGCCCTTGCGGAGGGCAGTTCGAGATTCAATCGCCCTTGCGGAGGGCAGGGAACATTTGCAAAGAGGCCACACAGAAAAGCCGAAAAGGTAAGTTTCTTTTGGAAAATTTGTTTAAGGCAAAGGAAGTAACCTTCGGAAGAGTTGTTTCCAAATTTCCCGAAGGGCACTTTTCGAAGGCAGTCAAAGGCAAAAGACAAAGACAGAATTCCTTCGAACTTTTTGTCCGAAGAAATTTTGGAAGGGCTACGAACAAAATCTCGCAAAAAAAAAAGGACTTAAGGCATAAATTGATTTCTTCCGGACTTTTTGTCCAAAGGAATTCCTTCAGACAAAAAGTCCGAAGAAATTCGGGAAGAGTGGCCGAGACAAGGTTCGCGGAAAATGTCTGCAGGAAAATGTCTGCGGGAAATTAGCCGACGAGAAAAGGCCGCCGAAGGACCCCGAAGGGCAGGTGCCCTTGTGGGGGACTCTCGGCAGCCAAAAGAAAGACACTTCTCCAAAGCCGAAGGGACACCTTCCCTTCGGGAGGGTCCAAAGCAAAAACCCGAAGGTAAGGGAGCGACAAAAGGCCGAATCAAGAGAAAGGACCGAAGGAATTGCCAAGGGCGGTGATGTCTTTGAAGCCGTCAATTTTAGGGAAATAGACTAGCCGTTGGTTTTCAAACGTTGACGGGCCCGCGAACGTCAATTTTACAGCAGAGAAATCGCTGTTTGATCTTTAAATTCTTGAGTGCCAACCAGAGAACAAAGTGATAGAAGCCAACAAAAGAGAAACCAGGAAAAGACGACACTGGGAAAAGACAAAAGTTGAGAATGAACTCAACGACCTCCTAATAAAAGAGCCCAAGGAGCCAGCAAGGCCGAGAAGATAGCCCCCGAGGGCCAAAAGAGCCAGAAGAGACAAAGGCAAAGAAAAGACAAAAGAGGCAAGTGCAGAAACAGACAAAACAGTCCAAGTGGCGAAGGAAGGCGTCGACTCAAGGAGTTAATTCCAGCGGTTGGAACAGTGCTTGCCAAGTGGCCATCAAACGGTGCAAACAGTGAATGGCGCGACCCATTTTTCTCCATTTTGCATTTATGAGCAGACAAATTGCGTGGGTGCCTTCAAGGAGCAGTCTTGTTTGTGGAGAAATGGTGCGGCCTATGTTTTTAAACGCCTGAAGTCAGAATCGAAGCTAACACAACATTTATGTTTTAGCGGTTTCCTCTTCCCAACGCTCTCGAGACACAGATGGGCCACTTGTCAAAGGGCGCCAAAAGTCTTTCTCAAGGGAGGCGATTTTGTTTTCTCTTCTCTCTCTATATATATTGTAACTTCTCATTTCAAATCGATCTTTCACATTGTAAGGCAAAGCCCTGGCAATTTTCACCTGGAATCAATAAAAAACGCATTTTTACCTCTATTCTGGTTAGATATCTCTGAATGTGTCTGAGTGTTAGTCTAGTGTTCAGTCATTGCTTCCTAATGCTTTCACAGGGTTGACACCAACGCATCTAGTACATACAAGGCGCCATTCCTACATGTGACAGGAAGAGTTGTACCTGGAGCACAGAGGCAGAAGGAGGTTACTAGACAATGTGCTTTTCTTACAGCGCCTATGGTAAGTCCCTTTTTCTGTGTGTTTCATTAAAGCCTCCCTGTTAAGCTTCCTGCAGCCTGGTCCTTTTACCAGTTAAAGTGTACATATGTGTTTTATGGTTCAGAGTGTGAGTGTGAGTAGGTCGAAATTATTTGGTGCATCACCCTCTTAGATTAAGTTTTGTTTTTCTGTAATCCTTCTCCCTTTTCATCCCCCTCCCATTATATATATATATATGTATTAGCACTTATTGGAACAACTCAGATGCATCAAAGGGAGCTAGCCCTTATCTAGAGACTCTCCCCCCAATTTTGCCTTGCCCACAAGCAAGAGGGGAGTTTCCATTTTGACGTGTGGAAGGCAGGAGCTCAGCCTCCTGTCAAGGGTGTAATCCACTGTGTCAACAGTTTTTGGCACGCTCGGTGGGACTCAGTTTTTACACTCAGTAAAGTTTCAGGATTGATGCTAGTCCTGTTACAACAAAATCAACTATTTTCAGCATCTGGCGACTCCACTGGTAAGAGCTTCAGTTTCTAATCAAAGACTAGTCTGACTTCCTATGCCTAAAATCACCACACGATCTGCTTCTACGGGTGTCCCTTTCGAATTCATTGAATTGCCTTTGAACTCAGCAAAGCGACTGAGGTTTGAGAGGACCCATCCTTATTCAGCAAACCACTTTCCCAAACCTGCTATAAAGAACACCTACGCAAGAAGGCCATGTTACATCCTGTCATAGCTATGGCATTACCCTTTGTGACTTTCCGTGGTCAGAGTCCTTTGAATCTCCAGCATTATGACCTAATTCCAGGAGCAGTCCTCAAAAGTGTGCCTCCCTTCGATGGAGAGGGGCCCATTACAATTATTGAACACATCAAAAATATTGCTAACCTCTGCAATATTCAAAATGTCACTGAGAATATTGCAATCAGATCGCTGGCATTGTCTCTCAAGGGCAAAGCTCTGGACTGGTATGGGACTTTAACCATAAATTCAGTCAGTTCCTGGAATGAATAGGGCACTCGTTTGACGAACCGTTTTGGGGAGAAGAGTGACCACCTCTCACTTGCCGAGCAGCTGACTACAATGAAAAGAGCTCCACATGAATACATGCAGGATTTCAACACTCGGTTTCAGAAGACATGGGATAGAATCCCCATTCTAGTAAGACCGACTCCTAGCTATGCTTTCATGTATTGCTTAAGAGCATTGAACAACGATATCGCTGTTATGATACAGTCCATGGGAGGACATGTGCTGTCTGCCGCCTATGACATAGCTATAGCAGCTGAAAATTGCCTAGTGCAGGTTGGAAAAATAGCTCCTAGACCTCATATGCCGTTTTTTTCTGTAATGCTGCCTCCAATTCAGACTACTGCTCCCACCTTAGCTCTTCTGCCTAGCACAGAAAAGCCAGCTACTACTTCATCAAATGAATTCCATGAAGTCAAAAGTCTGTTGCAAAATGTGACAAATGAACTAGTGGCTATTAAAAGGCAGCAAGCTCAAAACAACGTACCAAATCAAAGATATCAACAGTATGGTCAAACAAATAAACCCCCTTTCCAAAATTACAATCAAAGGCAGGGTCAGTTTGCACAGACCAGACCTTTTCAAGGCTACAATCCAGGCCCTTCATCATCCAAGGCTATGGTGCCCGCTCAAAACAATCTGGTGCAAGAACAGCCAGGTTGCTCAACCATGGGATATGGTCAGGAGCAGGCTGTTTATACAAATGAAATGACGGGTCATTACCCAAATGTACAAGACAATTAGGCAGCCGCCCAATTCCAAGGTTTTGAGGCTTCAATGCAACCCGGCACAAACAGCAGTCAAACTTAGTCTGACTCTACCCTCATGAATCACCTGGAAGGTGAGTTCTATGCAGTCAATTACGTGGGTACTGCGGACAATCAAGGCAACTATGTTGCAGTCAACACAAGGTCCAAAAGGAGAGCAATGGAAGAAACTCAGATTGCTGCCCAAACGTCAGTAATACCTTCATCACATGTAAATCAAAAGGTCCCATACTACAGACCGCCAGTTGTATCTTCACCTCCTCGGCCTGCACCTTAGACTGTAAATAATCCCAAAGAAAATTTGAAGGCAACCCTCGTGTCAATGTGGTTGACCAGATGAAGAAGCTGCACATGAACATCTCCTTGTGGGATTCATTGTGAATACCGAGGCAAAAGGACATGCTGCAAAAGGAACTGCATGAGCTGAATGAACAAGCTGTCCCAACAAGAGCCGATAATGTTTTGATGATGAATGGACAGCCTTCCACCTCAGGCCAAGTCAAAAGAGAAGAAAAGGTTCCCCCTTTTTATTTGTCCTTCGTCATAGGAGATTTCTTGGTGCACAATTGCATCATTGACAGTGGAGCAAGCACCTCAGTAATGCCCAAATGCATAGCCGATAAGCTGGGTTTGAAATACGAAGAAATGACTAAGGGAGTCCTGCAGCTGGATGAAATACCAACAAAGACAGTTGGGGTAGTGAAAGGTTTGAGCTTGACGCTACACGCTTGCCCGACCTTCTCAATTCCTCATGATGTGGTAGTGGCGGATGTCCCTCCTTACTTTGCCATCTGCTTATCCAGGGATTTTACATCCAAGATAGGCGGCTACTTAGCAGCAAATTGGTCTTATCTGATTTTTAGAACCAAGTATGGGACTAAAGTTAAGATTGAATCCGAGCCACTCCACAGAGATCATCTGAAACCATACTCGCTCAAGGCGGCAAATGTCAGCTATGCCATCATTGACCAAGAAGAGTTCCAAGTAGACCAATCTCTATCCTCTGCCCTTGAAGGAGTTGCAGACCTACTCTTAGATGAATGGGGAAGTGACAACTTCGAGCATGATCCTTACAAATTCATAAGGGAGGCAGGCCTTAAAATTTATTGCATGCATAAAGAGAGTACTTTTGTACCAAATCTGATGAAAGCGAGCCAGGAAAGCTCAGGTCTATGGCAGCTATTCTTTGATGGTTCAAGAAGTAAGTTGGGAGTCGGTGGTGGAGCGGTGCTAGTTTCTCCCTCAAAGGAAAAATACTTTTAAGCTTTTCGGTTCCAATTTTCCTGCACATGCAATGTTGCGGAGTATGAATCCCTCATCCACGATTTCGAGTGGGCGAGGAAAAGAGGAATCAAAGAGCTGCAAGTTTTTGGTGACAGTGAGCTGATTGTCAATCAAGTAAGAGGCCAAAATTTGACAAAGAATTCTTTACTGAAGTCCTACAAACATAGGGTATGGGACTTAGTGAAAAATTTCTTTGCTTTCAATATTACCTCCATTCCTAGAGAGCATAACAAGCAAGCAGATAGGCTAACAACAGTTGGTGCCCAATTTGATGTCCCTAAGGAAATAGGCCAAGACCACAGCTCACGCCACTTGAAGGTAGTAATTCGGCCTTTTGTACCTGACAACATCACCAACTGGCAGGTCTTTGATAGCGACCAACAAATAGCGCTCTTCTTGCAAGAAGAAGCTGAATTCGCTGCTAAAAACCAAGAAAAGCTACAACAACAATATGGCAGCCAAATTGTTCAGCTGAAGAACAATAAGCTCCCCAAAGGTTTGGTTATTCTAGAAAGTATCTTCAATGGAGATGACCAGTTGAAAAGTGACAAGGCATGCATTGCAACGAAGGAGGAGCACCATGAGAAGGTTGAAATATTCAAGGATACACTGCTTGCACTCAGAAAAGTGTGCACGGACCGTGAAAAGCAGGTCTTCATCTTGTTGTGCCAAGAATTTGTTGATGGCTTCGCTTGGGAGTATAGTGATTTGAAGGGTTTTGACCCAAGTCTAGCCCAACATACCACTGAGCCGGAAGAAGGCGCCAGGCCAATCAAGCAGAAGCAAAGGCCTGTCAACCCAATGATTGAGCCTCTCATGCGGAAGGAGCTCACCAAGTTGATTGAGTCTAGGATAATATTTTCAATCAAACACTCTTCTTGGCTGGCCAATCTTGTTCCTGTCTGAAAAAAGAATGGGGAGATCAGACTGTGCATTGATTTCAGAGACCTCAATAGAGTCTCTTTGAAAGACCATTATCCTCTCCCAAGCATGGAGCAGATCCTTCAAATGGTGACAGGCAGTGAGCGTTTCTCCCTCCTGAATGGGTATTCAGGATATAATCAGATTTTGGTGCAAGACTGTGACCAACACAAGACAACCTTCACTACCAAATGGGGGACGTTTGCTTACAGGAAAATGCCATTCAGACTGTCTAATGTTGGTGCCACTTTCCAACGAGCCATGGACATGGCCTTTCAAGGCCTAATAAATAACATTGTGCTTGTATATCTTGATGATGTGACCGTTTTCTCCAAGGAAGCGAGCCAACACATGAAGCACCTCAAACAAATCTTTGAGAGGTGTAGAGAGTTCGGTATCTCTCTCAACCCTAAGAAATGCGTGTTCGCTGTCCACGAAGGGAAACTCCTTGGCCACATTGTTTCCAAGGAAGGCTTAACTATTGATCCAGAGAGACTTCGCTCCATCCTGGAGCTGTCTTTGCCTAAGCACAAGAAAGGCCTACAAAGCTTCTTCAGCAAGGTGAATTTCATCCGGAGATTTATCTCGAATTTTGCGGAGGTGGTCAAACCGTTGACCTCTATGCTGAGGAAGGGTGAGGAGTTCACATGGACAACACAAAAAAAGGATAGTTTCGAAGAAATCAAGCAGGCCATAGCCCGGGCTCCTACTTTGATCAGCCCTGACTTCACCAAAGATTTCAACCTCTACACCTTCGGCAATGAAGAGGTAATCTCCACCATGCTTACCCAAGCAAATGGTGATAACCTTGAGCAACCAATTGCGTTTTTTATCCAAGGCCTAGAGGGTTTTGAGGTCAGATACACATATGTGGAGAAGCAAGTCCTGGCAGTCATACAGAGTCTGAAGAAATTCAGGCATATACTGTCCAATAGCAGAATCCACCTCATGGTTCCACATCTCGGCATCAAGGATTTCTTGATCAACCGAGACCTGAATGAAAAGAGCGCAGGGTGGATCACTAAGGTGATGGAATACGACGTGGATATCAAGATCACCAAATTGGTAAGAGGGAGAGGCCTGTGTGAGCACCTTGTTGCAGACTTTAAGCAGCCAAAAAAAGACAGTCTGCTAATTCATGATGCAGCTACAGCAGCAGAACCAGCTGTCATGAAGGATTGGACATCAGACGTGAGACATTTCCTTCTCACTAGTGAGTGCCCGTAGGGCCTTGATAGGACAAAGAGGAGGTATTTTAGACTCCAGTGTCTCCCTTATGTCCTGATTGATGGAGTGTTGTTCAGAAGGGATCTCTCAAGAGTCCTTTTAAAATGCCGACAGGGTGCTGTCTGGTTCCATGATGGGCCAACCGGCGATCATTTTGCTCCTAGGGCTACAGCGGTAAGAATAATGAGAGCTGGTTACTTCTGGCCTACTCTTTTCAAGGACACCCATGCCTGGGTACGAAGGTGCCTGAAGTGCGCGCTTTTTGATGGGAAGCAACGGTTGGTTGCCATGCCTTTACAGCCTATTCAAGTAGAGCAGCCATTCATGCAATGGGGCCTTGACTTCATAGGGATGATTAACCCTCCCTCTAGTGTTGGACACAAGTGGGTCCTGACTGCCACAGATTATTTCACAAGATGGGTAGAAGCTGTCGCTTTGAAGGAAGCTAACGAAAGTGCAGTCCTAGATTTTTATGAAGACCTAGTGGCAAGGTTCGGAGTTCCAGCTACCATAATCTCAGTTAACGCGTTAATTTTTTTGGGAACCAAAACAAGTGAATGGGGGCTGAGATATGGTATCTATTTTAGCATTTCGTCCAAGTACTACCCACAGGGGAATGGGCTGGCTGAATCTACAAATAAGAATCTGATCAGGATCATCAAGCGAACCATGGAGGAGAATCAGAGGACTTGGCATGCCAAGTTGAAAACAGCCCTGTGGGCAGATAGGGTCACCCCAATGAGGGCAATCGTTAACTCGCCATACACGATCATATATGGAAGGGAAGCTAGGCTCCCCATTTCGCTTGAGTTGCCAGCCTTGGACCTCGCTCGCCAGTTGCAATTAGAGGAAGGAAATAGCATGGAGGTTAGGCTATGTGAGCTGATGGAGCTCCAAGAGACAAGAGACCAGGCTATGGCTTCTATGACCAGCCGCCAACAGCAAATAAAGAGACACTTCGACAAGAAATCTTCATCAAAGGGTATCTCTGAAGGAGACATCGTCTTGAAATGAGATGAGGACCGAGCCAAGCCTGAAAAGCACGCGAAGTTCGACGCCCTGTGGAGTGGTCCATATGTCATCACTCAGTGCAAGCAACATAATGCATTCCAACTCTCCAGGTTGGATGGTGAAGAACTGTATATCTCAGTTAATGGGATACATCTTAAGCATTACCACTAAGCCCTTCTTCCATCATGTATATATTTTCCTTGCTTTTTTCCTGTTTTCCCTAAGTGCCTTTTGCACATGTTAGTATTCTTAGTTTTGTGTGTGTTTTCGTTTCTTTTTTGAGGTAAACCTTCGTGTTTGATTCTTGGATATCTCAAGGCTGTTGCTAACTTTTTCAAAGTTACATTCTAACTCCGTGCCCAATGGACTTTTAAGGCAACTGGTTTCTAAGCATAGCAGGCATGCTTCCCCTGGGAGTCGCCAATTTGTTGACCATTTTTTGGTCCAATAAGCCAAAAATCGGTCTCCTCTCCCTGCTGTTCTGAGCCAGTTCATTTTTTGATTTTGCATAAGTCTGGAATTTCTACGGACTCTGCAGGCCCATTTCTATAGACTCTGCAGGGCCATTTCTATGGGCTCTGCAGAGAATTCCTACGGACTCTGCAGGCATGTTTTCTACGGACTCTACAGAAAAGAACTACGAACTCTGCAGGAAAGTCCTTTGGCAGATGAAGAACCAGTTCAGGGAATGAAAGGAGCTTCTACAAAGTTTCTTCGGACCATTGAACCATTCAGTGCAATTGGCTCAGATTCAATTGGTTCAGCAGCTTACTTCAACGGCTTGTTTCAATGGGTCGATTCAACGGTTTGTTTCATTCAATTGGTTCAACGGCTCGGTTCAAATGAGACAAGTTCCCACTTAGGCGCAAAATGGACCATTTCAAGTGCCCTCGCGGAGGGCAGTTCAGGACTCAATTGCCCTTGCGGAGGGCAGGGAACATTTGCAAAGAGGCCACACAAAAAAGCCGAAAAGGTTTCTTTTGAAAAATTTGTTTAAGGCAAAGGAAGTACCCTTCGGAAGGGTCGTTTCCAATTTTCCCGAAGGGCACTTTTCGAAGGCAATCAAAGGCAAAAAACAAAGACAGAATTCCTTCGGACAAAAAGTTCGAAGAAATTTTGGAAGGGCTATGAACAAAATCCCGCGAAAAAAAAAGGACTTAAGGCATAAATTGATTTCTTTCAGACTTTTTGTCCGAAGGAATTCCTTCAGACAAAAAGTTCGAAGAAATTCGGGAAGAGTGGCCGAGACAAGGTTCGCAGAAAATGTCCACGGAAAATTAGCCGACAAGAAAAGGCCGCCGAAGGACCCCGAAGGGCAGGTGCCCTTGTGGGGGACTCTTGGCGGCCGAAAGAAAGGCACTTCTCCAAAGCCGAAGGGACACCTTCCCTTCGGGAGGGTCCAAAGCAAAAGCCCGAAGGTAAGGGAGCGACAAAAGGCCGAATCAAGAGAAAGGACCGAAGGAATTGCCAAGGGCAGTGACGTCTCCGAAGTCGTCAATTTCAGGGAAATAGACTAGCCGTTGGTTTTCAAACGTTGACGGCCCGCGAACGTCAATTTTACAGCAGAGAAATAGCCGTTTGATCTTTAAATTCTTGAGTGCCAACCAGAGAACAAAGAGACAGAAGCCAACAAAAGACAAACCAGGAAAAGATGACGCTGGGAAAAGACAAAAGTTGAGAATGAACTCAGCGACCTGCTAATAAAAGAGCCCAAGGAGCCAGCAAGGCCGAGAAGATAGCCCCTGAGGGCCAAAAGAGCCAGAAGAGACAAAGGCAAAGAAAAGACAAAAGAGCCAAGTGCAGAAACAAACAAAACAGTCCAAGTGGCGAAGGAAGGCGTCGACTCAAGGAGTTAATTCCAGCGGTTGGAACAGTCCTTGCCAAGTGGCCATCAAACGGCGCAAACAGTGAACGGCGTGACCCATTTTTCTCCATTTTGCATTTATGAGTAGACAAACCGCGTGGATGCCTTCAAGGAGCAGTCTTGTTTGTGGAGAAACGGCGCGGCCTATGTTTTTAAACGCCTAATGTCAGAATTGGAGCCGACACAACATTTATGTTTCAGCGGTTTCCTCTTCTCAACGCTCTCGGGACATAGATGGGCCACTTGTCAAAGGGCGCCAAAAGTCTTTCTCAAGGGAGGCGCTTTTGTTTTCTCTCTTCTCTATATATATATTGTAACTTCTCATTTCAAATCGATATTTCACATTGTAAGGCGAAGCCTTGACAATTTTCACCTGGAATCAATAAAAAATGCATTTTTACCTCTATTCTGGTTAGATATCTCTGAATGTGTCTGAGTGTTAGTCTGGTGTTCAATCATTGCTTCTTAATGCTTTCACAGGGTTGACACCAACGCATCTAGTATCTACAAGGCACCATTCCTACAAGTGACAGGAAGAGCTGTACCTGGAGCACAGAAGCAGAAGGAGGTTACTAGACATGGTGCTTTTCCTACAGCGCTTATGGTAAGTCCCTTTTTCTGTGTGTTCCATTAAAGCCTCCCTGTTAAGCTTCCTGCAACCTGGTCTTTTTACCAGTTAAAGTGTATGTATGTGTTTTTATGGTTTAGAGTGTGAGTGTGAGTAGGTCGAAATTATTTGGTGCATCACCCTCTTAGATTAGGTTTTGTTTTCCTATAATCCTTCTCCCTTTTCATCCCCCCCTTTATATATATATATATACATATACATATATATATATATATATATATATATATATATATATGTATTAGCACTTATTAGAACAACTCAGATGCATCAAAGGGAGCTAGCCCTTATCTAGAGACTCTCCCCCCAATTTTGCCTTGCCCACAGGCAAGAGGGGAGTTTCCATTTTGACGTGTGGAAGACAGGAGCTCAGCCTCCTATCAAGGGTGCAATCCATTGCGTCAACAAGATTCAAGCAAACTATTTAACGCAATGGATTTGATATCTTTGTCATCTATGTTTTCACCCACACCTGCAAATTGACATTTGATGCTCTTCAATTTTAGTAGGCAATCGCCCATTGATCCAACCTTGTAATTTCAAAGCATACAATTTATTTTTCAAATAAAGTATCCTAGTTTCATTTGAGTCAGCATAAAAAGAGGATAAATATTTCCATGCAGCAGTATCATTTTCTGCATCAACAATTGAGAGGACAATATCATCATTGGCAGAGTTGACAATGTACCAGAGGCTTTCAAGGTTAGATGTATCATATTTGGGTTGTAGTGCATCTCCATCTAGTGGGTCTCTTTTATTCGTTTCATTAACAATGTCCCATACCCCTTCACCCTAAATAACACTTTCATTATGTCTCCAAGTAGCATAGTTGTTTTTTGTTAACTTCTGGGACTCAATTTAAATATGAACCATGTGCATCATTGAAGATTTAAAGATTCAATAAAATGCTTCACCGTTTGAGTTAATGATTCAATTAAAATTCAGAAGTCCAACAAATAAACAAAATTTCACACTCAGCATAAAACTTCCATCAGATAAACACTACTCTATTAAATTGAACCTTTCCCAAAATAGATTTTATTGAAATTTCACCAAAAAATATTCTGCTATCATCAAAAGAACAACAAAAAATAACAGCGTCTCTCCCTAGGGCATTCTTCATTCAAAATCATCAAAACTAAAATTGCACCAACTTCATTGGAATAAGATTGCTAAAACATAGTTCTTGAAAAAATCCCTCACACCTCTAGCCTCTATACAACCTACTATCACAGTAAATTGGGAATTTGGTAATGACACATGTTTTATACTGTCCTGTTGGGGATTTTCTCTCTGCCATACACTCCCCAATTCAGGAGGTTAAAAAAAAAAGACAAACGTGACTATTTTTCAGCCTTCTATCTCTCTCCTCCCAAATGTCTGCTAGGGTTTCAATAAATTTTGAAACTCATGCACATAGATCTGATACCATAACTCGATGCAATATTTATACATCACCACATGATGGTATAGGTATGCAACCCATAATACCTGAACACTTTATCTAATTCTAATGAGATATCACATGAATTTAATAAATCTAACATAAAATTATAAACTAAATCTAAATGGACATTAAATTTGCAATAGGTGTGTGTTACAAGTTTATAAGCAACTTGGTAGGGTAGGGGTTCAATATACACAAGACAAGATCAAACTATTTTTATCAACTGTTCATTTTTTCATTATAACACAGAATTTGTGGTTATTTTTTAATTTAAGAGCTTATATGAAGCTTTTTCTCTTAAACTGAGGAAACAATTGGGTTTAAGTGTAGAATAGACAATGACAAATAATGGACAGTGAAGTGGTGATCAGTAAACGATAGTAAAGTGGGCGACATAAGCAATATTATGAAAGATCATCAATTTAAGTGCTTACACAGAAAGCAAGCAGCAGAGACAGCGGGAGTGATACGGAGACAGGTAATAGAATGCAGAGAGCAGAAAATGAAGGAAGGGAGAATTTGGAAAGAAAATGAGAATTGAGGGAGATAAAAATAGCATGTAGACTTTTGGGAAGAAAAAAATACATCGGATCGCCGAAGATGACTCGGCCCAAATCAACAAAGTAAACGAAAACATATTAAAGGATGGGAATGTTATTCAAGAAATATATGCACAATGGAAGAACTATTTTAATGCCGCATAAAGAACACAAGTAAACTTGCACATGGGGAGAGTGATTATTTTGAAGATAAAAAATAATGACTTGAATAAATCTCCAAACAGAAAAAGAGAATTTCTGTTAAAAGTAATAGAATTTTTAGGTCAAAGAGCATCCAGCTTTGATATCGCCTTAAGGTTTCCTCCTTACACGAGATTCATAATTGGATAAAATATATTTTTTTAAATTACTAATTTCCTAGAGACCTGCATCAGAATACTAATGAAAAATTGCAGTCCGTATGCAAGCCATGGGTTTCAACAAACAGTTACAACCTGAAAGAATCTTAGGGAGTGTAATCAAGCACCCCATTTGTCGTTAAGTCATGAGCTTTGGCCACGAAATGTGCAGATCCACCAAGCATACATTTAAGGCACAAGAAATGATCAACATTTAGTATTGTAAAAATATATCTGGATTCAACTGTGTTACATTCCTTTTATTTCCAGATATATTTTTACAGTGTCTACCGGCAAAATCTCAAAGAAATAAACATTTATTATTGATAGGCTTGGATTCCAATATGAGAGAAACTTTGAATGATAATTCTAATTTCATACAGATTGTGCATTCAAGGTATTAGAATGATGAATTTCTTTGTAAAGGACTTACTAAACATGTTCCCTATCAGCTTCTTGCCCCTTATTTCCCTTTGGGGGTCCTTCCACTGCTTGCATGTTTTATCATTTACATTTGTACTTTTACTCTATGGCTAGGGTTTTTACCCGCCTTGGGTTCACCTATTCTTTCTGTGCTTCCGATTGTTTAAGCATTTTACTTCAGTCATAGTCACTTTTTAAGCTTTTCAGGTTCTTTTCTGCCCTAGTAATCTATTGTGGCTGAATGTAATTTTAATTTTCATCAACCTATTTTGGTCACTCATGGGACATTGATAAATTTCAGTCTTTTTTCTTTCTATCTCATCCACATCAAGTCCATTCAAGGCATTCCTATGATAACATTATTTACATGAAATTTGGTACATCTGCCATGTCACATGTATCATCAATTGGAACTAATACAATCTTGACTATTACCTGATTACACTCTTAGAAATGCATGAAAAACAAAAGAATTCATATTCGCAACAGTTAACGAATTGCCAAAATAACATTTCCTTTCAATTTCTAAGGCCTACCAAAGATATAAACTTCATCATAAAGAGAGCTCTATCTATTATTCCCAAAAAAACACTTCATTGTGCAAGCAACCAACCCATCATTAAAAACAATTAATTATCTGTGTTTTCAGATAGGAGCATAAGTTAGATTGTAAAGCATATTATCCAGCAAATACTCAACTGTGAAATGATCTATTGGTTTCGTGTTCTATCATCTTCAGAGCACTCAAACATTAGAATTTCAGATAAAAAATAATAATAAGTGTTTAACATATTTGCAATTATAGCATGCAAAGCATGGTGGTAAATTCTAGATTTCATGATCAAAATTTTCAAAGATTTATTTCCGTATCAAAGGCTACCATGTCCAATTTATTCTAGTCAAATACATAATTGTTACTGTTGTAGTTTAAAATTGCACCCTTGTGAGAGAGTTTTTTAGGCTCTCTCACTCCCAGCTACAATATTGGAGCAACCTCAGGCTATGGGTATCCTGTAATGAGGTTGAACCTCCGGAGAAGGCCAGCTTCCTTTTGGTAGATCACCTAAACGAATGTTTCTACTTGTAAAAAAGGTAGAGAGGGGGTGTAGAGTAACTAAGAGAGCTAAATGAGAGATACACCAAATTGATTGACACTCACATGAGCATGAAATAAACACTAATTCAGCATAAAATAATTCTTGCTCACACAACCTCACAAACTAGTTAGTTTGCATAAATGTTTCATAAACTAGGCTCACCAAACAATACATGAAGCAAAGAGGAATTTCAAAATTCACACCAAGCATCCATTAATGGCGGAAAGAGCTCAAGTTCAAACTTGCAACTAACTTGAAAACACCTAGAAATAGGCAAGAAAGAAGGACAATGGACATGGAAGAACAATTCTTCACAAGGCCATCATGCACAAGCTTGCTAAGCACAATTTAGAGGCAAGAGATAGGTAAAAATTGATCTTTATTGCTTCAAAAGGTCTTTCTTACAAATTTTGATAGGGTTTCTCCTTGTCAAATGAGGATATCTTTTTTTATAGGGGAGCCAACGAAGATATATGAAAAAAAAAGGAAGAAAAAAAAGAAGAGGCAAGCAAACAGAATTCAATAAATGAGATCCAACCGCCCTCCATGAATTCTCACCCACATTTGGGTTAATTACAACTAATATTTCTTCAACAAATTAACCACCATTAGCTCCAATAGTCTTCAAGCCCTCTCACTGGTTGAGAAACACACTAGAAGACAAGAACTTGTTGAGGGTGATGGTCATGATCCACTAAAAAAAGAAAAGTCTAGGGATGTCTTTAATGCTCGAGCTACTTCATCTTCATCTTTCACTTACAAGCCATCCTTCACTTGTCTTTCACGTATAAGGACAAAATCCCCATAATTTTGAATCTGGATTGAGCCATGCTGCCTCTGAGTTGAGCGGTTGTTTGTCGGAGTTGATGGCCATGTCGAAGGATGAGAGCCTCTCCATTAATTGCATACACCAGCTCTTGCTTTGAAACCTAGGCCAAATCTTTTCTATAGATGGAAAACCAATCTAAGAACATTGGTTTTCCTGTATTCATTTATGTCGATACAAGTCTATAGATTGCGTGGCTTCTTGATCCAAAACTCAGAAGTTTTGGTTGGCGAATATGTCAATAGCACAGAGATAACACAATAACAATGGATTCTCTGAGAAGAGACGTCGTATTACTTAACAATCGCAATACAAAACATGTGCTTATCTCTGAGAAGAGATGTCTGTCTATCCCTTTTGGGTTACAATGCATTTATACATATTTTTGAAGACCCCCCTCGGGAGATTGCGTGGCTCGAGGAATTAACGGGTGACGCTTTAACATCCAGCATTAAAGCCATACAACATTCGCATTCAAACAATACAACGCTCTAGGACAATAACAAATTCGAGGAATTAACTGTCATCGAATGCTCACCTCGAATTGTTGCCCAGATCATTCCTCCCTCCTTGAAAAGCAATGGTCCCCATTGCGTCAAGATTCCTCGTCAGGTGGGGTAGATGTGTCTTGATTTGATTCGCTGTGAGCCACTCACCATGGTGGCTAAGCTGGCCTCTTCGGACCACTCGATACAGCGGAATCGAGCGTCCTCTTGTTGTCTTCATCCAAGTATCCACAATCTGATCCTCTTCTACTGGAGAAAAACTCTGTGGATCAAGCTCATCAATGTCGAGTTGTTCTGCCACAACCGAAGTGTCCAATAGAGGTGGGTGATATGGTTTGAGGAGCTCCACGTTGAATATTGGATGCAGACCAAGGTAGGCTGGTAGGTTCAACTCAAAAGCATTTTCTGCAACTTTTCTGGTGATGGTGTATGGACCATATTGCAGAGACCGAATCTTTCTGTGTGGGCCTGCAAGCCGTTCCTTCTGAAGCCGTAACCAAACCTTGTCACCCACAGCAAAATGGTGTGCAATCCTATGTTTGTCATGGCGTAGCTTATACTTCTGATTCATCTTCTCTAGGATGTCGTGAACTTGTTGCTGGATATGCTGCATGTGTTCAATAAACTTGGTTGCTTTTGCTGCCTCAAAGCTTCCATGAGCTGTGTATTCCATGGTGGGGAATGGAACAACTATATCAATTGGTGCCATGGGTTGGAACCCAAAACATACTTGGAATGGACTGTGCTTGGTCGAGCTGTGCAGTGCCCGATTGTATCCGTGTTGGATGAATGGAAGTCCCTCGTCCCATGTGCGTGGATGTTTGGAGTGATACATCCGAATCATGTGAACAATCAAGCGGTTTACCACCTCGATCTGACCATCGGTCTGTGGATGGAAGGCTGTGGACTTCATCAGCTTAGTATCCATCATCTTCCATAGAGTGGACCAAAAGATGCTCAAGAACCTGCTATCTCGATCTGAGACAATGGACTTTGGGAGACCAAAATGGAGCCATACATGACTAAAATATAGTTGAGCAGTTTCCTCAGCAGACATATTTTTCTTACAAGCAAGCATAATAGCCATTTTTGAAAAATGATCAACTACCACAAAAATACAGTCCTTGCCATGTTTGGAAGTGGGCAAACCTAAGAGAAAATCCATTGAGATGGATTCCCAAGGCCTGGTTGGTTCTGGGAATGGCATGTACAATCCTTGATTCTTATTTTTTGGCTTGGCGATTGCACATGGGGTGCAAGATTTGAGATATCTTTCCACATCCTTGCGCATATGGGGCCAGTAGAAGTGTTTTTGAAGGACTGCCAATGTTTTTTCGATACCAAAGTGGCCAGCTGTCCTAATGAAGTGTGCTTCCCATATCATCTTTTGTTGTTCAACAACATGAACATAGATGTGCCCCATATGGCAGAGGACATTATCTTGCAAATAGAAGTCAGAAACATGTTCACCTTTTTTGAGCGCTTGATGTGTCAGCAAAGGTAGGATATGCTTCATACAGAGCACCCCAAGTGGCAGTCTCATGTCCGCACAGGTCAAGCACTGTTGTGAGTGCAGTAATTGGTGGGCGGCTTAGGCAATCTGCAGCTGTATTTGAGCTCCCCTTTTTGTGTTTGATTATCTGGTGGAATTGCTGAAGATACGTGGCCCACTTTTGGTGCCTCTCATTTCGTAGTTTGCTTTGCGTCTGGATGAATTCCAATGGTCTGTGGTCAGTGTGGATGACCGTCTCTTTTCCCAGGATGTAGTGTTTCCAATGTTTGAAGGCTTGTACAATGGCGTAGAGCTCCTTGTCATATGTTGGATATTTCTTGACTGTATCAGTGAAAGTTTCACTGTGGTATGCAACAGGTTGGCCATGTTGCATGATGACAGCTCCCATGGCATATTCAGATGCATCTGTCATCAACTCAAACGGTTGATGCAAATTTGGCAAGGCAAGAACAGGAGCTGAGCAGAGTCTGTTCTTCAAATTCTCAAATGCCCTTTGCTGTATTTCACCCCACTGAAATGTAGCTTTAGCTCCTCCTCTAGTCACTTGGGCTAGTGACCAAGCAACATGGGAAAATCCAAGAACAAACCTGCGGTAGAAATTTGCAAGGCCCAAAAAGCTGTGAAGCTCTGTGAGGGTCCTTGGTGTGGGCCATTCTCGAATAACCCGAATCTTTTCTGGGTCGACGTGGACCCCTTCTTCATTCACAACGTACCCGAGGTACTGAATTGTTGTCATTCCGAATGTGCATTTGTCAAGATTTGCGTACAACTTGTGCTCCCGGAGAGTTTGAAGCACCTTACGGACATGTTGCAAATGTTCTTCCCGTGTTTTGCTATAGATGAGAATGTCATCTAAGTAGACAACCATGAATGAGTTGGTGAAGGGTCGTAGGATGTCATCCACCATCCGCATGAAGGTTGTAGGTGCGTTAGTTAAGCCAAAAGGCATAACCAACCATTCAAAGAGCCCCTCCTTAGATTTGAATGCAGTTTTACAGACATCAGTGGGATCAATGGGAATTTGGTGATAACCAAATTTGAGATCAATTTTGGTGAAGAACTTCGCACCACGGAGTTGGTCCAGCAGGTCATCGATTATGGGGTGAGGGTAGCGATTCCTCACAGAGATTTTATTCAGGGCTCGGTAGTCAATGCAAAGCCTCCATGTTCCATCTTTCTTCGGTGCCAAGACGATTGGGCTACCACAAGGTGAAGAGCTTGGCCTGATGTGACCCCTTTTGATCAATTCTTGAATCTGTCTTTTTATCTCATCATTCTCCAAAACTGATCTGCGATACACAGGACTGTTAGGCAAAGGTGATCCTAGGATTAAATCGATGGAATGTTGTACCTGGCAATGCAGTGGAACTCCTATGGGTGACTTGAATAAGTCATCATAGTCGCCTGTGATTCGTCCTATCTGTTGTTGTGTTGATTGTGTAGTTAGGACCGCAACATCGGCCTCCTTGGATCTCTATGGTTTGACCATCATGAGAACAAATTGCTTTGTCTTCTCCACCAATATCTTGCATTGCTTAGCACTGATCAGGGAAACAGATGTGGGAGGTGGTACCTCTGGTACCCTATAGCGTCGTGTTCCAAGAGTGAGGGTGATCCTTTGGGTTCGGGATTCATAGATGCCATGTCGCTCATACATGAACGGTTGACCAAGGAGGACATCACAAACGTCTAGATTGACCAGATCACACAAGACGTTATCCTGGAATGGTTTTATAGCATATGAAAGAAGACACTGGTGGGTGACACGAAGGTCTCTCCCTGGACTCAACCACCCAATACTGTATGGCTTTGGATGAGGCTTCATGGATAGACCTAGACTTTTCACAACTTTAGCCGAGATTAAATTCTTTTGACTCCCGCTATCAAGAATAAAATGCAGAGGCTTACCTTTTACCCATAATTTGGAGTGAAACAATCTTTCTTTGTCATCTGGTCTTTCCTCACGAGTCTGTGACGAAGCGACGATGGTGTTGGGCTCAGCATCTACAATTTCTTCTTCGTCCTCTTCGATTGTAGGTTGTGTATGAGGCAGAGTAGTGGACGTCAAGTATTGTGACTCAGAGAGCAGTGACTTGATGGCTCGACATTCCTCTTTGGAGTGAGTTCCAGTTTTGTGGTAATCACACCATTTTCCAGCCTTCCCCTTCTGGGATTTCTTATCCTGAAACTCCTACTTCCAATTTTGGCCTCATGTTTGACCTTCCTTGTCACTTTTCCCTTTTGAAGGTTGACTTTTCGTATTCTTCCTGCCATGCTTCTGTTCAATCTTCACTACAAATTTATATGCCTCACCGAGGGTTTCCAAATTGAAGAGTTCCATTTCCCCCCGGATGTACCATTGTAGTCCACCACGATATTTGAGAGTTTTGTGTTTCTCACTTTCTTCAATGCCCAGCCTTGCAGACAAAGAATGAAAAGTGTCTGTGTAATCTTGCACAAATTGGTCCTTGCCTTGGCGAAGTTGTTGCCACTGTATGTACAGATCATCATACGCGCCGAGGGGATAGTATTCTTCTTTTACTGCTTCCGTAAAATCATCCCAAGTGGGTTCCACCCTAAGGCCAATGACATCCAAACTGAACCTCTTTTTATACACTTCCCACCAGTTTTTCACAGGCAATGATGATTTCAAAAGAGCAAACGTGATCTTTTCTCCATCGGTGAACTTATTTACAGAGAAGTAGGACGACAGTTGATCCAACCAATTTTCCACTGCATCAGCATTGATTTTGCCTTCAAATGTGGGAATATCAAAATTTCCCTGAACCTTGAAGGGTGTTGGGGCATTGAAAGGAAGCTCCCTCGATGAGGAGCCCGGATGTGTAGTCGCGGAACCAGCATTTCCCATCGGAAGTGTTTGAAGAATTTGAGCAAAGTGTTGGAGCATCTGCGCTTGTTGCCGCTGGAGGGCTTCATTCACCATTTCTTTGAAAGGATCGGATGTCTCGGTGTCATCCGCCATTTGAGGTCGTTTGGGGCGCACAGGTGGAGCGTTTGGAAGCTCTGTCGCTTCCCACCCAAGTTTCCTATATCCTTACCTCGTCCTCGGGAACATACACTCTCAAGACAAACCGTTCTGATACCACTGATCCAAAACTCAGAAGTTCTGGTTGGCGAATATGTCAATAACACAGAGATAACACAATAACAATGGATTCTCTGAGAAGAGACGTCGTTTTACTTAACAATCGCAATACAAAACATGCGCTTATCTCTGAGAAGAGATGTCTGTCTTTCCCTTTTGGGTTACAATGCATTTATACATATTTTTTAAGACCCCCCTCGGGAGATTGCGTGGCTCGAGGAATTAAGGGGTGACGCTTTAACGTTCAGCATTAAAGCCATACAACGTTCGCATTCAAACAATACAACGCTCGAGGACAATACAAAATGGAAACAATACAAAATCTGAGGCATTAACTGTCACCGAATGGTCACCTCGAATTGTTGCCCGGATCACTTCTTTTGATCTTTTTAAATGCCAACGGCTACTTGCAGGGGTTCAGATTTTGACGTTTGTGGGCCCATCATCAATTCCTTCGGACAACTTATTCGGCCATTTTCTTTGGACAATTCCTTTGAAAGAATTTCCTTGGGCTATTTGTTTCAGGTTTTTTTTCGAAAGAATTCATTGACTTTTCTTTGGGCTATTCCTTCGGAGGAATTTTTTTGGACTTCTCTCCCGAAGGGATTGTTTCGGCACTTTGAGATGAACCTTTCTTTCAGACAATTTGCTTAGACCCTTCCTGCAGACAATTTGTCTGAAAGAAATCATGTCTTCGGATTTTTTGCCAAGGATCTTTCGAATTAAATGTAATGGACCCTTCGGAATTCTTGAAAAGCTCCTTTCGGAACTTTTGAAATGGTATTTCGAAAAAAGTGTTTGGCTCTTTGCGAAGGGAAAGTACCCTTCGGATTTTTTGAATGGACCGTTGGAATTTGAAAGCCTTCGGATTCTTGCTTGTTTGAAAAGTCCCTTCGTAAAAAAGCAAGATACCCTTCGGGAATTCGAAAAATAGCCTTCAATTTTTCCATTTTGGACCATTTCTCCCAAAAAGCACCCTTCGGAAAAACTGTTTGGGCACTTTGCTTCGATGAGATCTTTCAAGCCTTTGAAACGGACCCTTCCGCTTTTTGCAAAGTTATTTTTCCAAAGGGAAAGGATATCTTTTGGAGAATGTGTTTAGCACAATTTCTTTGAAAAGTGCCCTTCGGAAAAATGTTTTGTCCCTTTGGATCTTCGAAAAATACCCTTTCCCCAAGAAAAGAGTCTTCAGAACCTTTCTTTCGGACAAATTATCCAAAATAATTCCAACGCTTAGTCGGAAACAAAATTGCCGAGAGAAGAGAAACACTTAGTCCCATACAAAGTCCGAAAAAATGAACAAGAAAGACTTAACCGAAAAAGAGACTCTGCACTTAGCTTTTTTAGCTTGCAAGCTTATCCTTGAACATTGCCGCTGGATCCTTAAAAAACCTTACTTGGACCCTCTCTATTTGCAAATGTTGGATCCATTTCTACGCCTTTGATCCACTGCCTCATCAAACCATGCAAGAGCTTTATATGTGGGCCAAAAATGGCCAGCAGTTACTAATGTAATCCTCTAACTAAATAAGACTAATCTCATTATTATTATTATTTTGAAAAATAGTCAAGATTAACATGGTGGTTCCTTTTGTTGAACAGTCAAGATGTTCGCAGCATCTGGGGAAATCAAGCCCTGTTCAAGTTAAGAGGATGACACGCTGTTGGATGGGTGCAGAACAGAATGCGGGATGCTGCCCTGTTGGGTGTTGTAAGGGATGTGTCACACATATGGGATAGACCTTGTCCAAATTCAGCCATAAAATTCACATGTTCATGAGTCTCTCATTCTCTTAACATATAAAAATGAGTACATGAGTGCAGGTACAGGCATACATGTATATGTATATTTATGTATATATTTCAAATTCATCACGGAAAATATTACTATCACACTTTGACGTTCATTTTAACTTGAGATCCATTGGATACTTCCTTTACTATTCTTTCCTATCATTGTGTGGTAAATATTCTCATTTAATACGGAAGAATTTTGCTTCCACAAATAACATGAAGCAAGAAGAACAATAAAAAACCAAAAGAACATGTGGTTAGAAGAAACCTGCCCCAAAAACCTCAATTTTGTTTGAATCAAACTTAAAAGAAACATGTAGCTTCCTGATAAGGCAAGTTCAATCCAAACACCCATGTTTTGTTCTAAACACATTTTATATACAAAAGGAAATGTTAAATAATACCAGAAAGAAAAATTCACTGGCCTTAGCTGAAAATTAAAAACCTCCTTAGTTTTTGAAACGGGAAATATATGCAATCTTCAGATCCTCTTGGATACTTCAACACTGCTTCATGTTTGTCTACCAATCATAATATCAGAACTCGTTGAAGGTTGATCAGGTTGCTCAGGACAGGTCACCAGTCTGAATTCATAGCTTTTTCCTGTCACTAACCGAGACTCAAAACCAAGTTGAGGAACTGCTCAGATACAGCATTTGAGAACATTAGGGGCCAAGTACCAGATAAGACTCAAGAGAACAAAATCAAATGTGAATATCCTACAAAGAATTCAGGGCAAGAACGACACACACGCAATGAACAGAATCAATCTAGAGACTTAACAGGGTTCATCACCACATAAAAAATATGGATAAAGATGAAATAGCCCATAAAGCTTAGATGAAAAAAATGAAAAGGAAAATATGTGCTCGGAAAAAGTAAAACAATAAATTTATAAGACACGGTATAATAAAAATGGAAAGCTGGAGGGTGCCTGGGAAAAACTATCCAAGTTGAGTATAAAATAAAAATTACATTAACAAGATAATTTTGAAGTTCACATAGCAGACCTAAAAAGATGGCAGCATAACTAGTCAACACAAAACAAGCATACTTGAAACATAACACAACTTTGTCATAAATGCAATTAATGACAAGACTTAAGAAATATGTTCTCGTTATTATAGATTCCAAGTAAGCAGATTGAAAATATGAATGGAAAAGATGAATAAAAAATGAGTTGAATGTGCTATTTTGAAGGCTGTGGATATTAGCTTTACTGAGAGAAAATAATAGAGAAAAAAAATGTAATGAATGAATTATTGATTCTCTAGGACTTACCAATAATCTAACACAAATAAAAAACTTGTTTCAACTTGTCTCGTCCTTCTTATTAGGAACAGTCAACAATAACTTGCTTTATCATTAAAGCCAACCAAATGTCTCTATAAGATATGACCCATAATTTTCTTTAATGATAATAAATAGATCACAAACTGATCTGCAAGTGGATCACGTGCATAATCAAAATCAGTTGTTTGAGATAATCAACAATTAATGAGACTAAAAAAGTGTTTTAAGATATGTTCTGACTCATAAATGTAGGTTCGCACGAAATAGTGCAAAAGCAGGGAATAGTTTTTGGCAGTGACAAAATGATTGCCACCATGGTCACTCCCAAGGGTTAAGAAAATCATTGTCGATACGGTCATACCCCAAGGTGACCATAAGTAAATGATTGTCAACATGGTCACTCCCCAGGGTGACCTTAAGGAAATGACTGTTGACATGGTCACTCCCCAATGTGACCATAGGCAAATGATTGTCGACATGGTCGCTCCCCAAGGTGACCATAAGCAACCTATCTACATCTTGATCACTCTTCAGTGTGGCCATAAGGTACGGCCACTCCCCAAGATGACCACAAGCCAAACAAACAAGAAGATTAATGTTTGAAAATGGCATCCCTTCCATTTTTCTGATCTTTGGGCTTCTTGTTCGAGCCTAAGACATGTAATGGTATAAATGAACCTGTAGAGGTAGGCAATTCATCCAAACATACAAATAAATGGTGTAGACTAAATTTTGAGATTAAAAAATACCACACGATAGAGATAGCTGAGGACAGTAGTCAAGTTTCCTGAGGAAGCAAGTGATCCTCAGTAAATTGAAAAGAGCATTTACAAGTGTAGGATGTTGTTGATTGATGTTTGTGTCCTTGAAGGCCTCAACAAGATAGAAATATTGTAAAATTGCAAAGAGGATAGTGGATATGAGGAAGCATGGCTTTGCTCTTATAGAGTTTTCCCACATTGGAATTCTCGAATGTAATTTCTTATGTTTATCTTTCTTCTCCATGCGTGTTTGATTCCTTTGTTGCTTACTTCTATTTCTTGCAACTAATTCACTATCACAAACCCCTGAGATGAAATAAGAACAACTCGAATATATGAAATCAAGCATAGCACTTGTTCATGACAACAATTAGGAGTTCAATTCAGTCTCCGCTGATGTTTAAGAACAACACATCCTCGTGTACTGCTGTTGTGTGTTTAAGAAGAATCACGTGTTTTGGTAGTAGGATATGGTTGGAGTATGAAACATAACATGCAGAAGAAGTAGCATGTATGAAAGCATGCATAATTTTTTTTGAAGAAATGTTGATGTAGATGGCAGTCATGGAAGCATCATATTGTAAAATTTAAGAGTTGTTTCAATAGCATAGAACTTGGGAACAACATACAAAGAAATTAACTCAATGTTCATGAATCGTGCAATGGAATTTCCATGTCGATTATGGATCAAATGGTATCACAACAAGTTTTCCTTCTGCCTTGAAAGGGTTTGCTAACATATTTTCAGAATTGTGTGAATTTGCTTGCATATTTGTTCATCGACAAGGAACTGAAGGATTTTGTTTGTGTAGTCCAATCATGGGAAAATCTTTGAAGAGAGCAAGACTTCAAGAGCTTGAAGAGAGCAAGACTTCAAGAGCTTGAAGAGATCAATTGGAAAATCCAAATGGAAAAGAGAGAGTTGAGAAAGAATTGCAGCACTTGGAGGATGATAATCAAGTGTTGCAAGTGAGATTGACAAGACATGGAGATTTCCCCATGGGCATCATTGAGGATTTGCAAGAAGAGTTGGAAATGCAAGAAGAAATGACATGCCAAAGTTCCAAGATTGTGATGGAGGAGTGAAGAGAAGAGAAGAGTCTGCCATGCAAATAAGACCAACCTCTACCAAGGATGCACAAGTCATGTTTGAGGTATGCACAGTAAGCACTCCACCATATTAAGGGAATTGGCTCTAAGTTGTTATTCAAGACAGTCTATGATGGAAAAGGGCTTGGCAAGAATGACCAAGGGATGAAAAATCCCATAAAGGTTTAGGGAAGGCTTCAGTATGTAGGTTTGGGGTATGTTGGTGGCAGAGAAAAAGTTAGAGAATGCTCCAAAACAGCTGAAGCAAGACAAGCTTGCGAAGATAGAGCCTAAGCTAGCCCAACAAAAACATCCCATGCAAGGTTATGGCAACATTATGTTTGTCAAGTCTAATGAAAAAGGAAAACACAAAATCATGCACTTCCTTGTCGACGAACAAATAAGGAAGCAAATACACATGATTCTGAAAATGTGTTAGCAAACCCTTTCAAGGTAGAATAAAAACTTGATCTGATACCATATGATCCATAATCGACATGAAAATTTCCTGATTCATGAACATAGATTTATTTTTTGTATGTTGTTCTGAAGTTTTATGTTATTGAAACAACACTCAAATGTTACAATTTGATGCTTCCTACAGCTCTATGACTGCCATCTACATCATACATTTCATCAAATCTTTACACATGCTTTCATACATGCTACATTCTTCTGCATATCATGTTTCATACTACAACCATATCTTACTAACAAAACATGTGTTTAATTCTCTAAAGAATGGACAGGTTTCTAATGAAGAGGAAGGAAGCATTGCACCACCTCAAAGGTCCAAAGAAGAGTCTCGAAGAGAAGGGCAGTAGCTACATGAAGGAGATAGCACATCGTCACTTCATCACTACATGGGTGAATGCAAGTTGACTCCAAGATGAGGGCAGCCTTTTAATGAAGGAAAAGACATCAAACAAGAATGCAGAGCATTTTCAAAGAAAGGAAGTGTTGGCCAATTTTGGCCCATATACCAAGCTGCACCTAGGGGGATCAAGTTGCTAATTGATGAGCAAATGAACAGATGTCCCGGATGAAATGAGTGGACCAAAGAGATCTCATAGTTCTCACAAAGCTTCTGAAACACTTCAAGATTACTTAAAGCGTATTTTGTCAAATTCTAAGGGACAGGTCTGCAGAGCAAAGAAAAAGGTTCTTAAGCGGTTTTCATGGCGAAACCAAACAGTTCAAGCATTTCAAGCATGAGTTCAGAAGATCTACGAACTCCATTTGTAGAGTTGCTTTACTTAAATTGCCTTATAAGTTGAAAAAACGGAAAGTCCAAAGTAGGCAAGTGTGAAAAAACCCAATGAAGCAAGAAGAAACATTGCCTTATAATTCTTTTGGGACTCCCGGGACTCTCCTTTTCTTCACCAAGTGCTTTCTTTCGGAGTTTTTGAGGAAAGGAATTTCTTCGGACATTTTGTCTGAAAGAAAGGTTCCAAAGGACAAGTGTTTGTTCAAAACGTCGGGAATTGTTTCGGACATTTTGTTTGAAACGATTTTCCGAATGGTACTTTTCTTTTTTCTCCGAAGGAAAGTGCCCAAGTTCAAAATTAAGGGACCTTTTCGATTTTTTTGAAGGGTAGGTTCCTTTCAGAAAGGCCCAGTGTTAGAAAGCCGAAGGATCACTTTCTTTTCAAAAGTGGACCATTGCAGCTTTTTCGAAGGTATTTTTCTAAAGGCAAAGGTCCTTTTCGAATGCCAAAGGACCATTTCAATTTTTCCAAAGGGTCACTTTCCCTTCGGAAAAGTTTGTTTGCAAAAATGCTGAAGGATTATTTCAGAATTTTCGAAGGGCTCTTTCCCTTCGGGAAAGTTCATTGTCAAAATTACGAAGAGACACTTTAAAAAACCCAAAGAGTACCTTCCCTTTGGAAAGGGGCCATTTCCAAATGCTGAAGGGCACTTTATCCGAAGGGTCTTTTCCTTTCAAAAAAGATGAAGAGACAATTCCCGCGGACAATTTACCCATGGGAGATGATGCAAGATCTGAAGCCCGAAGATATATTTCCTTCGGACTTTCATCCGAAGGAAAATACAAGGGCTAATTAGCCGAGGACAAGTGGCATAAGCGTTTCTAGCTGGCAGGTAGATCGATGATTCGCAGGCGTCCACGTCAAGGAGATCTATGGGGCGAGTCAACGATCCAAGGCAACTTCCAACGACCAATCAAAGCAAAGGAGAGTCCAAGCGACTGGCGAGAGCTGGTAGGTGCAAATTAATGAAGGTTTTGTCCTTCGATATGGCTCTCGCTCTCAACGAATGGCCGCACGATCAAATGTAGCATGGTTCAGCCTAAGTTTCAAAGTATGGAGACTTCATCCTTCTTCAGACAAGACACGCGAAGGTGAAAGGAGTATGCCAATTTTTAATACAGGGAATCAACTCAATCGCGCCAAGCGGAGACATCCAACCACCCACAACATGGCTCCCTCAAAATCCACCCAAGGGCAACTTGAATGCAGGATAGGCTCGAGGAGATTGAGGTGACCTTGAACAACTCACTCCATGGTCAAAGAAGGATGACAGTGGTGGTTGCAGGGAATTTATGGCTTCCCTCTCAGTTTCTCACGAGTTCCCTTCTCCCAGCCTTTTCTATTATAAATAGGGGCCTTTGAGCCAAAAAACTATCTCTCAACTGGCGATAAAGTGACTCTGCCAAAATCGATTTGTAAAAAACTCTTTTGAAGCAATATAAGGAAAGCTTTCTGATTCTGGTTAAAGTCAAGTGTGCATATTTGGATTTTATTTACAAAATGTATGTTGTTCATCATCTGTAACTTTTCCAAGCATCTTGCTTCGATTTTTCTTGGTTCTGTGCAGGTTGTGTGAAGTGTCCAGAGGTTGATCCCTCCTTGGAGTGTTACGGACTCAGTGTCTCACACAGACTTATCCCCTTCTGTCGTTCAAAACGCAGGGCTCCCCTTCGACCTTTACACAAATTTTCATGCCCATGGCCTTGAGGTAGAATTAGAATAGTCTGTGTCCTGGTTGGGTTTATCAGTAGTTGACTAGACTCCCAGACTGAAGTGGATCATTTTTTTTTCGGTGCATCACCTCCCTTAGCTTAGATTTCCTCTTTATATTACCCTCCTATCCCTTTTCTTAGCCATCAGTAGATTCTAGTGTGGGAAATAAGAGCTGAAGTGAAGTATCTGAGGAACTAGCCTCATTAAAAAGTCTAGAAGTTCAACCTCACTACAGGATACCCACAGCCTAAGGTTGTCCCAATGTTTGTGGCTAGGAGGGGAAGACCCTGAAAAACTCTCCCACAAGGGTGCAATTCTAGCCTACAACAGGAAGACATCCCAAAGGAGGAGGTAGAGCATTGACACTTCATCAAACATGCACAAGTAAGAATAAGGGCAGCCCATGGAGGTATGCAAGAGAGAAGTCTTCCATTTTTTGCTTCAATTGTAGAAAGATATCAATGTAGTACACAAATGTTAATATGCCTATCCATGATCATTTTGTGGAAATGGTAACCATTGTGTGGCCATGTGCAAGAAGAAGCAATCCATCACTAAAAAGTCCAAGTACTTAAAATGAAGGAAAATTGTTGACAACACTCTCCAAGCTAAAGTAGAGATTAAGGCATATAAGAAAATAGGATGCACGTTGTAAAGGCCACTCTCATCATAAGGAGAAGGGAAAGAATTAAAAAATGTTGTCCAAGGATATGGGAAGGAACTATTGCACTCGTGACAACATGAACAGGCACTGGCATGCAAAATGTTGGAAACTTCATCCACAATCTACCCAAAGAATTGTAAAGGGCATGCCAAGAAAGAAGGTGCATCTACAAGCAAGAGTGAAGTTGGTCAAGTGCCTATAAGCCAAGAGGTAGCAAATGAAGAAACAAAGCTATCTAAGAAAGAAGCCATCAAGAGGGAGCAGCCCATAGAGGAGTCCGCCATGTCCTATAAAAATATGGGACTTCTTGTTCTAGATACTTCTTGGTACAGAGATGAGGGTATGCAGCAACTTTCAAATTCCACAACTTACGAACAGGTAGTTTCTGTCCTTTATAAGCTCATTTGGAGCAAACTTTTGTTCATCATTGATATATACAATTTCTTTTTGGAGCCTTCTTCTAAATTCCTATAGAGTTCACCCATTGCTACTGCGAAAGCTTGCGCTTTGTACCTCCTACCCAAGCTTCACAAGCCTATCATGGTGGGACATCCCATTTGCAGTTATTCTAGGTATGTTTGGAACCGTCTTTTAAGTTGCTCCACTTTCTCCTATTCCCTATTATTCTGAAACAAAGGTACCACTTTTAGATTATGTTTCACTTCTCAGAGATTTGAACACCATGCATTTTCCTACAAATTGTCTGTTATTCACTTTTGATGTGGAGTCATTATACCCGAGTATTCCTACTACTGAGGGCCTTCATGCTCTTCGGGTCATGGTTTTTGATTACTTTACACACCATCAACTTGATACAACCCTTCTGGATATGGTTTTTGACTTAACTGAGTTGGTCCTTCGTGACCATTATCTAGAGTTTGTTGGTACTTTATATAGACAAATTTGGGGTACTGCCATGGGCAGTAATTTTGTAGTTGTTTATGCATGCTTGTTTCTATGTAATTTAGAACAACAGCTTGACAACCAGTTTGACACCTCGAATCTTGCCTATTTCAGAAGATACATTGATGATGGTTTGGGTATCTGGTTGGGATCAGAGGCTTCTCTACAAGATTATTTCCAGATATATCAGAGCTTCTATCCAGAGATTAGGATCACATCTGTGGTTTCTACATGTTCGGTTGATTTTCTTGACATCACCATCTTCAAAGGCCGTGGCTGTAATGTCCCCTTCTAGTTAGACATTGTACTTTCAACATGATTAGCCTATCAGTGGTCCTCGTAGGCTAATATGGCAAGGTTTGAGGGTCCTCTCCGCAGTTACCCAAATGGCAGTCGGTTTCTTTGGGGAAGTTTCAACATATTCTGGAGGTTTTCTAATGATTTATTAGAATGTTCTAATTTTAAAAACCTCATGTTACAAGATGATGTTATATTTGTGCTTTATGATATAATTCATTATTTTATATTAAAGTGCAAATATAATATATTAAAAGGGAAAAATAATAATAAAATATTATGATGTTTCTAGAAGCTTTCCAAATGAAAAAGAGTATAGAGGGAGGTGTGGGCTGCCATTATGAATTATCCCAATTTGATGTTGTCTTTGTTGTGGTATGCTGGTGGAGCCTAAAGTTTCCTACAATTAATCAATTTGTCTTTGGGAACGATAACTCCCATTGATAACATAACTAAGGGAGTGAAATATCTCTTGAAGGGTTGCATTTTGGAGGTGATATTTCAGTTATCTCAATTGGAGCAAAATTTGTGGCCATTGGCCAATTTTGGAGAAATTGATATGGTGAATTTGTGGAGGTTGCATAGCTAACTCCTTGGTGTTGGTTTCTATATAGCTTGGCATCGATTTTTCCTTGGTTAAGAAAGCAGATTGCATTGTAGAGAAAGCTGATATAAAAATCAGATATTTACAGTCAAGGAAGGACGCCATTAGGAGGGACATTTTTGCTTTTGGGGGTTCCATTTTGCATCGATTCTCTGCTTAGATTGGTGTGTCCACTTCCTTGGATCATGGAGATGATATTAGATGCTTGAGGCAGTGCATATTCAGTGCATATTATTTTTAATTTGAGATCAGACCAAAATAGGGGCGGCTGGCTTGGAAAATTTGATTTGGCTTGGGAGATCATCCTTTCGCTGGGAAATTGCTTGCTCCTTCATCTATTCTCAAGGGCGGCTCAATCTCACCAGGGTTCATTGCATACAATCCATCCTTTAGTATAGTTTATATTTGCAGCTATAGGTGTACGTCCTTCATACCAGCACACCATATAATTGTAATTCTTGTTTATGCCAAGAGTCTTGACTAGTTTAGTGAAGCATTGTATCAAATCATCAATACAATTAAGAATCACAAGTTGCTGGTCATTTATGGTTATATTTTGAGCATTTGAATTGAGATAGTAGGTTGCATGCCAACTGTTCGACTAAATGTCCATTGGTTGTAAGTGATTAGTTTGCTTTGTGAATTCATCTAATTGCATAGAAAAGAACAAAACCTGCATCTAGAACTCAGCATTGTCATTCTTAAAACTCCTTGAAGCTTTAATCCATCGTCATTTAAACAAATCATCATAACTGTGACAAAAACCAGCAAGAAGCACTTTGCTTACAAAGTGTTTGAAAAAATTACAAGGCAGCAAATTGAGACAATTAAGACTAGATTGGGCAAAGATTGTTACAATGGCTTCTGTGATATTGGTATTCTCTCTTCCAAATGTTTTCAAAATCCACTTAATGCATATCGGTACTTTCCATTCATTTCATGGCATCCACAACACCAAAAGAAGTCTTTCATTGCCAATGACCTTCCCTAATACCTTCTCACAAAATCAAAGCCTATTGGTTTCTACAGTCTTCGGAGGCTACTTTAATCCAAGCTTCATGCTAGGGGTTATCCGAGCAAATTCTTTCTTCATTGTTTTAGTATAATTTCTTGGAAGGACAGGTCAACCTTGCTTGCACGAGTGCTTTCTGGCACTTGGAAGGGTAAAAGGGCCCCTCTTATTTTCAAGCTCGAATATAACACTTCTGCTGGAGCTTTGAACTTGGGGGCTACCCTAAACCCTATACTATTTCGGCTTTGCCAAAAAGTCCCAGAGTTGCAGCATATCCCCCTTCCAATTATTTGTTGGAGAAATCCCAGAAAGTTGGGATCTTTCCTCATGAGAAGCAAGTTCTCTCCTCACATTTAGCATTTTCTTTTGTACTTGGTGGTGGTTTTTCAGTTCATAAGAGCATTTCCAGTTCACCAGCTTCAGATATTTTTAGCGATGTTCTGGCTACATTTGGCTATTGTTATTTTGGAGGAATTCTACTATTTGTAGAGGTTTTTTGGAGAAGCTTAGAATCTTCTAGTTTTGGTGCCATTTTTGAATTTGGGAACCCACTTCACACTTTGGCATCCCATTCCTATGTGGCAGCTTTTCTTCATGGTGGAATCTTTTTCTGTTTTTTACTTTCCTTAAAATAAATTTAAATTATTTAATTAGTTTTATTTTAAATTTTTGTTTTTTTATTCTTTCTTGTCTTGTTGGCTATTAATAGTTTACTTTCTGTTAAAAATAAAAGCTTTTGTCTTATTTCCCACTTTTTGTTTTTTGCAAATTTAAATAAAATTAAGGTGGAATTCTTTTGCTTTTTTTCTTATTTCTTTTTTGCATTAAGGGAAGTGGGATGCCACACTTAGAAGCTTCCAGCTTTTTTGCCTTAAGTCATTCTATTTTGCAAGAAAAGAATTAAAAATAGAATTAGATTTAAAATTAATTTAATTAATTTAATTTGTTTTTTGGAAAGTTGGCTAAGCAGGAAAAGTGGTACGCCCCACTTGGAATATTCTAGAGCTTCGTTTCCTATGCATTTTGTTCTATACATTGTTATTCAGTTTTCTTTCACTTCCAAGTTTCTTACAAGGGTATCTCCGACTAATGAGCTGTGAAAATCAGCGAAAACATTTTTGGGCAACACTTTTGTAACCTTCAAATAAATAAAATCTAATTATTTATACAGATCTTCTTTCATTTTCATGGAATAATTGACACTTCTATTCTATTCTACTCTATTTCTATTCTATTTTGTTTCTTGTTTGTTGCCAATGAACCTGTTGACACTGTGGATGGCACCCTTGAAAGAAGGTTGAGCTTCTCGTTTCCACACGGCACAATGGAGACACCCCTCTTGCTGTAGGTCTAGCAAAAACTGATGGAAGAATCTCTAGCTAAGGGCTAGCTCTCTTTGATGCATCTCTGAAGTCTTTTACTACTACTGCTAACAATGAGGGGGGTGAAAAGGGAGAAGGAATAACCAGAACAGAAAATATCTAAACAGTGATGCACCAAATGATTTTGATCTACTCAGCTATTTTATCACTTCAGACCAGAAGGGGGTGAACAGACACTTTATTTGACAGAAAGATCAGATTATAGGGAGCTTTAACAGGGGGCTTAATGAAGACACAGAAAATGAACTTACCACAGGGGTTGTAGAAAATACACTATCAAATAACTACTCTTCTGTCTCTGTGCTCCAGATGCAACACTTCCTGTTAACCTGCAGAAATGATGTTTTGGCTACACTAGGTGTGTTGATGTCAATTTGTGAAAGCATCAAGTTAAAAATGACTGAGCACAGAATTGATACACAGACACACTCAAAAATATATCCTGCCAGAAAGAGGTAAAACGCATTTTTATTGATCAAAGGTAAAATTTGGCAAGGCTTCGCCTTACAAAATGAGAGATATCTTTCTCTACTAAGAGGTTACAATATATAACATAAAGGAAAAGACTTTGGCGCCTTTCAGAATAAGCGGCCTATATTGCATTAAACGCCTAGGAAGGAGGAAGTCCATTGAAGGAACCATGCTGTGGCAATCACAAGTCTTGATTTTGGTGCTTAAATCATATTAAATGTTACTGCAAAAGCATGGGTCGCTTTGTCTCATCTGCAACAATAACTTATTGTGCCAACGCCTTCTTTTGCCACCTGGATTGATCTAATTCGTGTCTGTGCTTGGTTGGGTGCGTCCTTTGGAACATTCCAAATGTTGTCGTATGTGTGCGTAGCCATGTTCTGGATTCTCTGTTTTGTTCCCTTTTTCCTTGCTGTTGACGCAGTGGATTGCACCCTTGACAAGAGACTGAGCTCTTGTCTTCCACGCATCACAATGGAAACTCCCCTCTTCCATGTGGGTCTGGCAAAACTAGGAGGAGAGTCTCTAGATAAGGGCTAGCTCCCTTTGATGTATCTCTGTGGTCCTGGATTTCCTACTGCTAACAATGGGGGGGTGAAAAGAGAGAAGGATGCTGAAAAACAGAACCTAAACTAAAATGGTGATACACCAAAAAGTTGATGTACTTAGCTTGAGTCTACACTTTCCACCAAGAACAAGCTGGTATACACTTCATTTGATACGGTAAATTCTTCTGCATCAGTGAGCTAGGGGTCCAATGGAGATACAAGGAGGAAGAACTACCAGAGGCATTCTACGACACACTTTGGCAGCCTATTCACATGTGCCTATATTCCTGTTGTGGACACTTCTGGCTAACCTGCAAAAGAACTCACAATACACTAGATATGCTGGAATCGTTCTGTGAAAGCATAAGGAAAATGACTTAACACAAAACAAAAACATAGACATATACGAAAGTGCAAGCTCAAATAGAGGTAAAAATGCTATGTCTTGATTCAAGGTAAAATCTGGCAGAGCTCTGCCTTACAAGCCAAGAGATCCCTTTCTCAAAATGAGAAGTTTTTCATATAGAGAGGAAGAAAGAGGCCTTTTAGCACCCTTTTACAAATGGCCCATGTGCGTTCCGAGCATTGGGAAGAGGAAGCCGTTTGATAGATAATGTTGTGTCAGCTCCTGTTTTGATTTTAGGCGTTTAAGATATATTAAACGTCATATGTGAAATTATGGGTCGCGTCATTTGTCTGCAAACAAGACCGCTCCTTCAAAGCATTCACACGGCTTGTCTGCTCATCAATGCAAAGTGAAGCAAAATGGGTCATGCCATTCACTGTTCGCGCCTCTTGATGACCAATTGGCATATACTGTGTCAACTGCTGAAGTAACTCCTTGAGTCGACACCTTCCTTTGCCACTTGGACTGTTTTGTCCATTTCTGCACTTGGCTCTTTTGCCTCTTCTTGGCTTTGTCTTTTCTGGCTCTTTCGTCCTTCAGGGGCTATCTTCTGCTAATTCTTCGGCTCTTTGGACTCCCTCCTCGACGATTTCTTCCTTCTGGCTTTAAGCCTTTGAATTCCTTCGGGTTCGCGCCTTTCATTAAAAAACCAACGGTTATTTCATTTTTGCAAAGTTAACGTCTACGCGCCCGTCGCCATTTGGTCAATTCCTTCGGCCTTTTCTTTGATCCCTTTGCAAGTGTTCCTTGCCCTCCACAAGGGCACTTGTCCTTCGGGCTTTGGGAGACTCCCTTGAACCTTCCAATTGAACTAACTGATTGAACCAACAATTGGTTCAACAGTTCAATGGTTCAATACTGTGTTCTACTCATTCATTTGACCACTTGAACCAACTGATTGAACCCTTTGATTGAACCGACTGATTGAACCAAGCGCTTGAACCAACAATGGTTCAACAGTTCAACGGTTCAACAGTTCAATATTTCCAAGTTCAAAGCGATTGAACCAAGCGCTTGAACCAATCGCTTGAACCAACCGCTTGAACCAATCGCTTGAACCAACAATGGTTCAACAGTTCAACGGTTCAATATTTCCAAGTTCAAAGCGATTGAACCAAGCCGTTGAACCAAGCCGTTGAACCAAGCCGATGAACCAAGCCGATGAACCATGCCGATGGACCATGCCGTTGGACCAAGCCGATGAACCATGCCGATGAACCAAGCCGTTGAACCTGCCGTTGAGCCAAGCCTTTGAACCAAGCCGATGAACCAAAACTTTGAACCAAGCCGATGAACTAAGCCGTTGAACCAACCCTTTGAACCAAGCCGATGAACCAAGCCGATGAACCAAACCTCTGAACCAAACCGATGAACCAAGCCGTTGAACCAAACCTTTGAACCAACAATGGTTCAAAGTTCAAGTTCAAAGTTCTTGGAAAGCTCATGGCATTAGACCCCGACGTCGAACCATTGAACTGGTTCCTCCTTTTACCGAAAGACTTGTGCAACCAAATTTGAACTGGCTCAGAACAACATGGGAAGGAGACCGATTTTGGCCTGCAGGGCCAAAATGGTCAACAAAATGGCAATTCCCAGGGGAAGTATGCCTGCTTAGAAACCAGTTGCCTTAAAGTCCATTGGGCACGGAGTTAGAACACAACTTGAAAAAAGTTAGCAACAGCCCCGATGGATCCAAGAATCAATCATGAAGATTTTACCCCAAACACAAAGGAAAACACACACAAGGCTAAAAACACTACCTGTGCAAACAACACTTAGGGAAAACAGGGAAAGAAAATTGAAAGCAAACTACTATATAGAGCTAACCAGGTATATTTGCCTCCCTCCTGGATCAAAGGGAAAACTTCTCAAGTCTCCTTCATGGCAAGGAAACTTATGGTGCCAAACAAGTGGCTGAATGGAATGGAGATTTGGTGACCTGCTCCTCTTGCCTGCCACCTCGATTGGCTTGCATCTGAGTGGATCAGAGTCAAGCATGCTCCCAACATATATGTACTCTTCTTGTTCTTCGAAGCTTGTCGAATGCTGGCTCTTCATGCTGGGGTGTTTTACCAAGAAATCGTTGGCTATTGGCTCATCACCATAAGCCCTTTGATATGCATAACTCCTTTGACATGCATCAGGGTTTGACCCGTTCCCTTCTGCTTTATTGAAGACCCTGTCAAACTCACCTGCTCCTTCATGGCTTTCTTGAAGAAGGGTGACTATTGTGATGTCTGAAATGGAATCACAGACTGATTACTCATCCCACAAAACATCACCTTCTTGTTCAAGGCTCTCTTCTTCAAAGCTGTTCTTAAGATAGATAGGCTTCTCCTTTTCCTACTCAAGGATCAGAGTCTCTAGTTGTCCAAAGACATCCACCTGATCCTCCTCCAACTCAGGCTCCATGGCATGGTCATCCTCCTCATCAAAGCAACAAGGAAGTTAATCAAACAAGGGAGGAGAGAGCTCACCATGCTTACGTTCCTCTTCATATTGCTTGAACATCCGCATGTATGCATTACCTATGTCTTCTCCATTGTTGATGATGTCTTCAAAAGGAGCATCCATGAGGATTCCTTCCTCATTGACATCCATGAGAGCTTCTTGATCAGCTGCAAATTGGATCCTCTCTTCTTCACTTGCCTCTTTCAAAACAGGTTCCTCCTTGATGACTTCGAAAATATCATCTTCAGATTCACCAACCTCTTGAAAAGATAAATATGAAAGCTTGCAGCCCTTTTGCATACTTATTTGAGTCCCAATGCTGCCTTCTCCACCCTTAGTCAGCTCATAGCCTCCTTGAAAAGGAGTGCAGCCTGCCCCAATGACTTCAAACGAATCATTCAAAACATGAACAAGAGATTGTCCATGCTCCTCCATGACATCTATGGTGATCTCCTTCTCATCTGTACTCATGGGGTCTCCCTGATCAGTCATGAACTGAGTATACTCCTCTTTACTCCTTGAGAAGGGGTGAAGTGGAAGGCTGACGGACGAACTCATGTGGAAGAGGAGGCAGTCCTTGAGCTAGAATCGAATGATTCTCCTCCTTCCATTTGGCCAGCACTTCATCTACATCAGATGTGGCTTGATAACTCTCTTGGAGGGGTGTAGATGGGGTGTGTTCAAATGTAGGATCTTCTACTTGATCTGAACCGTCCATCACACTTTGGCTGAGGAACCTCATTCTGGATTCCAATTCTGCAATTTTCTTGGCTATATTCTCTTGGAAGAGCCTTTCTTGGAGGTCACAAGCATCATCATGATGAGTAGGAGCAGATTCGTCTTCTTCAAGGTTTTGAGCAAAAACTTGCTTTTCCTCCTCGCCCCATGATTCCACTGTTTGCTTCCAACTCATGACCTTGGGATTGGGACTTTCTCCTTGTGAACATCAGCAACTTTATCCTCTTCAAGGTCCTGAGCTGGTTCATGATATTCCCTCTTCCAACTTGGAACCTTGACATCATGTTGAGAGACCTAAGGAAGTTGAGGAAGACTAGGAAGGGTCTGCTCATGCACAGGAAGAAATTCCTAAAGAGAGATGCTCTAGTTCATGGTATTTCCTTCAAAAGAGGATTCACAATCTAAGGAATTGAGAAGGTTCATCTCCATGGGGGGTTGCTCTAGTTCCCTTTGATGCTGAAAAGCTAGGTGCAAGGGATTAAGAGCAAGATTGATTAATGCATCAAATGAGCTAGAGTGAGCAAGTGCTATCTGGTAGAAAGGATTTGGTGCACAAGAGGCGGCTTTCTTTAGAATAGGAGGGGGCACACAAGGCTGACTGCCTTGAATGAATGGACTCTTTCATTTTGCTACCTCCTCCTCCATAGATTGCAAGGCTTGAGCCTGCCTAAACAAACACTCCTCCTTGTACATAAGCTCTTGCTGATATCTATACTGCTCATCCAATTTGTCTATCTCCATCACTTGCTTCTCAATCTCCAGCGTTACTTCCCTTATTGTTGAAGGGAAACTAGGAGAGCTGCTTGAGGTGATTCCATGAACAACCTGAGCTTGATCATAGTTAAATGAAGGAATAAAAGGCCCATTATGCTGAGCAGTGGGGTTATACATACAAAAAATGTGATTTCTTGATGGCACCAGAACTGCTTAACCAGATGATTCAACTCGGAGTCGCCATTGGTGTTGATGAAAAAGCCTCCAAAGGCTGGTTGGTTGAAGGACACACCAAAATTCTTCAACTCTTTGGACAACACTTGTCCCACAATCGCTTGATTAAAGGTCAGATGCTGTATTAATGGTTCGTTCTGCTGTAACAGGACCAACACCAATCCTGGAATTTTTGAGTGTTAATACGTGGTTCCACCGGGCGTGCCAAAAACTGTTGACGCAGTGGATTGCACCCTTGATAGGAGACTGAGCTCTTGTCTTCCACGCATCACAATGGAAACTCCCCTCTTGCCTGTGGGTTTGGCAAAACTGAGGGGAGAGTCTCTAGATAAGGGCTAGCTCCCTTTGATGTATCTCTGTGGTCCTGGATTTCCTATTGCTAAGAATGGGGGGGGTGAAAAGAGAGAAGGATGCTGAAAAACAGAACCTAAACTAAAACGGTGATACACCAAAAAGTTGATGTACTTAGCTTGAGTCTACACTTTCCACCAAGAACAAGTTGGTATACACTTCATTTGATACGGAAAATTCTTTTGCATTAGTGAGCTAGGGCTCCGATGGAGATACAGGGAGGAAGAACTACCAGAGGCGTTCTAAGACACACTTTGGTAGCCTATTCACATGCGCCTATATTCCTACTGTGGACACTTCTGGCTAACCTGCAAAAGAACTCACAATACACTAGATATGCTGGAATCGTTCTGTGAAAGCATAAAGAAAATGACTTAACACAAAACAAAAACATAGACATATATGAAAGTGCAAGCTCAAATAGAGGTAAAAATGCTATGTCTTGATTCAAGGTAAAATCCGGCAGAGCTCCGCCTTACAAGCCAAGAGATCCCTTTCTCAAAATGAGAAGTTTTTCATATATAAAGAAAGAAAGAGGCCTTTTAGCACCCTTTTACAAATGGCCCATGTGCGTTCCAAGCATTGGGAAGAGGAAGCCGCTTGATAGATAATGTTGTGTCGACTTCTGTTTTGATTTTAGGCGTTTAAGATATATTAAATGTCATATGTGAAATTATGGGCCGCATTGTTTGTCTACAAACAAGACCGCTCCTTCAAGGCATTCACACGGCTTGTCTGCTCATCAATGCAAAGTGAAGAAAAACGGGTCACGTCGTTCACTATTTGCGCCTCTTGATGACCAAGTGGCAGATACTATGTCAACCGTTGGAGTAACTCCTTGAGTCGACACTTTCCTTTGCCACTTGGACTATTTTGTCCGTTTCTGCACTTGGCTCTTTTGCCTCTTCCTGGCTTTGTCTTTTTAGGCTCCTTCGTCCTTCGGGGGCTATCTTCTGCTAATTCTTCGGCTCTTTGGACTCCTTCCTCGACGATTTCTTCCTTCTGGCTTTAAGCCTTTGAATTTCTTCGGGTTCGCACCTTTCATTAAAAAACCAACGGTTATTTCATTTCTGCAAATTTGACGTTTGCGCGCCCGTCGCCATCTGGTCGATTCCTTCCGCCTTTTCTTTGATCCCTTTGCAAGTGTTCCCTGCCCTCCGCAAGGGCACTTGTCCTTCAGGCTTTAGGAGACTCCCTTGAACCTTTCAATTGAACCAACTGATTGAACCAACAATTGGTTCAATGGTTCAACGGTTCAATACTGTGTTCTACTCATTCATTTGACCGCTTGAACCAACCACTTGAACCAAAAATGGTTCAACAGTTCAACGGTTCAACGGTTCAATATTTCCAAGTTCAAAGCGATTGAACCAAGCCGTTGAACCAAGCCGATGAACCATGTCGTTGAACCAAGCCATTGAACCAAGCCTTTGAACCAAGCCGATGAACCATGCCTTTGAACCAAGCCGATGAACCAAGCCGTTGAACTTGCCGATGAACCAAGCCTTTGAACCAAACCGATGAACCAAACCTTTGAACCAAGCCGATGAACCAAACCGTTGAACCAAGCCGATGAGCCAAACCTTTGAACCAAGCCGATGAACCAAACCGTTGAACCAAGCCTTTGAACCAAGCCGATGAACCAAGCCTTTGAACCAAGCCGTTGAACCAAACAATTTGAACCAACAATGGTTCAAAGTTGAAGTTCAAAGTTCTTGGAAAGCTCATGGCATTGGACCCCGATGTCGAACCATTGAACTGGTTCCTCCTTTTGCAGAAAGACTTGTGCAACCAAATTTGAACTGGCTCAGAACAACATGGGAAGGAGACCGATTTTGGCCTGCAAGGCCAAAATGGTCAACACTTGCTATTTCTTCTCTCTTTCTGGCAATTTGAGATCTCGAGCTATTCTTCTCATCTTTTCTTGGCTACTCGGGCTCCTTTTCTAGCGGGTCGTTGAGTTCATCCTCGGCTCTTATGCCCCTTTGAATTCCGTCGGGCTTGCGCTCATGAATTCTTTCGGGCAAGATGTCCGAAAGAAATCTTTCGGCTGCTTGTTCGAAAGAGTTTCTTCTTGGCTTTTCCTCAACGACTAATGCATCTCGTTGAAGTTGACGTCTGCGGGCCTGTCGCCATTCGAAAACCAATGGCTATTTTACTATCTCGAATTTGATGCCCATGGGGACGTCACCAAACATTTAAACTGCCAACGACTAGTTCATCATGCTAAAGTTGACGTCTTCGGGCCCACCATCATCTTTGGTAATTCCTTCGGCCCTTTGCAAACGAACCTTACTGAAGGGAAGGTGTCCCTTCAGAAAAATGGAAAAGGTCCCCTTTTGGTCTTTGATAGTCCCCCACAAGGGCACTTGCCCTTTGGGCTCCTTCTAGCTCCCTTGTCTTCTCAATTCCTTCGGACAAAAAGTCCTAAGGAATTCCTTCGGACATTTTGCCCGAAGGAAATCTTGCCTTCAAAGTCTCATGTCTCAGCCTTCCTTTGTGAATTTCTTCGAACAAAATGTCTGAAGGAATTCCTTCGGGCACTTTGTCCGAAGGAATTCACCTTTGGTTCTACATGGATTTTCTTTGGACAAAATGTCCGAAGAAATCCTTTGTCTTTTTTGCCTTGTCATTTTTCCGAAGGAATTCTCTCTTTGGGCCTTCTGCCTTGTAACTTTTCCGAATGTGCCCTCTGCTCTCCGCAAGGGCACCTTGGGTCCAAAATGTCTTTCGAAGTTTTGTGAAAGGTCCCATTTGTCACCTGCCTACCCTCCACAAGGGCATCTGACCTTCAGGGTCTTTGCGAAAGACTTGTATTTATTTGAAACTAGCTCCTTCCTTTGTCAATAAAAGGCCTGCCTGGAGGAAATACGTTGAAGCGAAACAAGTCCCAAATCAACCCGAAAACCTACAAGACTCAAATCACTCGGCTCTTTCATGGAACAGGCCTACGACAAAGGTTTAAAAACCACGATTGTGGCAAGGTGAAAGCATCAAAGACTGGGACAGCAAGGAAAGAAAAGGGAGACCGATTTTCGACCTACAGGACCAAAAATGGTCAACAATTTGGCGATTCCCAGGGCAAGCATGCCTACTATGCTAAAGAAGACTGGTAGCCTCAAAGTCCATTGGGCATGGAGTCATAATGCAGCTTGAAAAAGCTAGTAACATCCTTCTAAAGACCTATGAACCAACAAAGCTTTACCCCAAGCAACAAGGAGAAAACAACACACAAGGCTAAAAAAAACACTACACCTGTGCAAACAACATTTTGAGAAAACAGGAAAAAAAAAGAAAAATATATACATGATGAGAGAAGGCTCAGTGACAGTGCTTAAGATATATCCCATTAACTGGGATATGCAGTTCTTCACCATCCAACCTGGAGAGTTGGAATGCATTGTGTTGATTGCACTGAGTGATGACATATAGACCACTCCATAAGGCATCAAACTTTGTGTGTTTTCTAGGCTTAGCTCGGTCCTCATCTCATTTTAAGACGATCTCGCCTTCAAAGAAGCCTTTTGACGAGGATTTCTTGTCAAAGTGCTTCTTTATTTGCTGCTGATGGCTAGTCATAGAAACCATGGCTTGGTCCCTTGTCTCCTAAAGTTCCATCAATTCACCTAGCCTGACCTCCATGTTGTTGCCTTCTTCTAATTGCAGCTAGTGAGCAAGATCCAAAGCTGGCAATTCAAGTGAAATAAGAAGTCTAGCTTCCCTTCCATACACAAGCGTGTATGGTGAATTGCCACCTGCCCTCTTTGGAGTAACCCTGTCTGCCCACAGGGCTGTTTTCAACTTGGCATGCTAAGTTCTCTGATTCTCCTCCATTGTCTTTTTGATAATTTTGATCAGATTCTTGTTGATGGACTCAGCCAGCCCATTCCCTTGTGGGTAGTAGTTGGAAGAAGTGTTAAGGTAGATGCCGTATCCCAATGCCCACTCGCTTGTTTTGGTTCCCAAGAAAGCCAATGCATTGTTTGAGATGATGGTAGCTGGGATTCCAAACCTTGTCACCAGGGCTTCGTAAAAGTCCAAGACTGCACTTTCGTTGGCCTCCTTCAAAGCAACAGCTTCTACCCATCTCGTGAAGTAGTCTGTAGCAGTCAAGACCCATTTGTGGCCAGCACTGAAAGGAGGGTTGATTATCCCTATGAAGTCTAGGCCTCATTGCATGAATGGATGTTCTACTTGAATATGCTGTAGAGGCATTGTAGCCAGTCGTTGTTTTCCATCAAAGAGAGCACACTTCTAGCACTTTCGTACCCAGGCATGGGTGTCTCTGAATAAAGTGGGCTAGAAGTAACCAACTCTCATAATCCTTGCAACTGTAGGTTTAGGAGCAAAGTGACCACCAGCTGGCCCATCATGGAACTCGGACAACACTTTGTCGATTTGACCTGGGGGTATGCACCTCAAGAGTACTCTTGAAAAATCCCTTTTGAACAACACCCCGTCAATCAGGTCATAAGGGAGAGATTGGAGTCTGAAATATCTCCTCTTGGTCCTATCAAGGCCCTGCGGGCACTCACCGGTGAGAAAGAAATGTTTTATGTTTGATGCCCAATCCTTCATGACTGTTGGTTCTTTTGCTGTAGCTTCATCATAGATTAGCAAAATGTCCTCTTTCTGTTGTTTAAAGTCTGTAGCAAGGTGTTCACACAGGCCTTTTCCCTTTACCAGCTTGGTGGTTTTCATGTCCATGGCATATTCCATTACTTTGGTGATCCATCTTGCTCTCTTTTTATTTAGATCACGACTGATCAAGAAATCTTTGACACTGGGATGTGGCACCATGAGATGAACCTTGCTATTGGACAGCATATGTCTAAATTTCTTTCAGCTTCATATGACTGCAAGGACTTGCTTTTCAACATATATATACTTGATTTCAAAACCTTCCAAACCTTGGTTAAAAAATGCAAGCGACTGTTCAAGGTTTTTGTCATTTGCTTGGATAAGCATGGTGGAGATTACCTCTTTATTTCCGAAGGTGTAGAGGTTGAAATGCTTGGTGAAGTCAGGATTGATCAAGGTAGGAGCCTGGGCGATAGCCTGCTTGATCCCTTCAAAACTATCCTTCCTTTGTGCTGTCCACGCGAATTTCTCATCTTTTTTTAGCATGGAGGTCAGTGGCTTGACTATCTCGGCAAAATTTGGGATAAATCTCCTGATGAAATTTATTCTGCCAAAGAAGCTTTGCAGACCTTTCTTATGCTTAGGCAAGGACAACATTAGGATGGTGTGAACTCTTTTTGGATCAATGGTCAAGCCCTCTTTCGAAACAACATGGCCAAGGAGTTTACCTTCATGGACAACGAACACGTATTTCTATGAGTTGAGAGAGATACCAAACTCTCTACACCTCTTAAAGATTTGCCTAAGGTGTTTCAGATGTTGGCCTACTTTCTTCGAAAATATTGTCACATCATCAAAATAGACCAGTACAACATTATTTATCAGGGCTTGAAAAGCCATGTCCATGGCTTGTTGAAAAGTGGCTCTAGCATTGGATAGTCCAAATGGCATTTTTCGGTAAGCAAACGTCCCCCATTTGGTAGTGAAGGCTGTCTTGTATTGATCATAGTTTTTCACTAAAATCTGATTGTACCCTGAATACCCATCTAAGAGGGAGAAACGTTCACTGCCTATCACCATTTGGAGGATCTGCTCCATACTTGGGAGAGGATAGTGATCTTTCAATGAGAATCTATTGAGGTCTCTGAAATCACACATAGTTTGATCTCCCCATTCTTTTTCCTAATAGGGACTAGATTGGCCAGCCAAGAAGAGTGTTTGATCGAAAATATGATTCTGGACTCAATCAGCTTGGTGAGTTCCTTCCGCATGAGAGGCTCAATCTTCGGGTCGATAGGCCTTTGTTTTTGTTTGATGGGCTTGGTGCCTTCCTCCAACTCAATGGTATGTTAGGCCAAACTTGGGTCAAAACCCTTCAATGCGCTATACTCCTACGCAAAGACATTGGCAAATTCTTGGCACAACAAGATGAAACCCTGCCTGTCATGATCTATACATACCTTCCCAAGTGCAAGCAACCTGTTCTTGAATATTTCAACTTTTTCGTAATTTTCTTTCTTCGTTGTGATGCTTGCTTTGTCATTTTTCAATTGGTCATCCTCATTGAAAATGCTCTCGAGAGTGACTAAGCCTTTGGGAAGTTTGTTGTTCTTTAGCTGGACAATCTGGCCGCCATACTACTGCTGTAGCTTGGCTTGATTTCTAGAGGCAAACTTAGCCTCCTCTTGCAAGAAGAGTGCTATCTATCGATCGCTGTCAAACACCTGCCAATTGGTGACGTTATCAGACACGGAGGATCTGATTACCACTTTTAAATGGTGCGGATTGTTGTCTCGACCTATCTCCTTGGGGACGTCAAACTGGGGACCAACTGCTGCTAGTCTGTTCGCTTGCTTATTCTGCTCTCTTGGAATGGAAATAACATTGAAAGCAAGGAAACTCTCCACTAAGTCCCATACCCTGTGCTTGTAAGATTTAAGCAAGGAATTCTTGGTCAGATTTTGGCCTCTCCCCTGATTTACGATCAACTCGCTGTCCCCAAAAACCTGCAGCTCTTTAATTCCTCTTTTCCTTGCCCACTCCAAACCATGGATGAGAGACTCATATTCTGCAACATTGCAAGTGCAAGAAAATTGGAACCTGAAAGTCGAGAAGTATCTCTCCTTTGAGGGGGAAATTAACACCACTCCACCACCAGCTCTCAATTTGCTTCTTGAGCCATCAAAGAAGAGTTGCCATAAACTCGAGCTCTCTTGGTTTGCTTTCATCAAATTTGGCATAAAGGTACCTTCTTCATGCATGCAATAAATTCCAAGCCCTGCCTCTTCTATAAACTTGTATGGGTCGTGTTCGAAGTTGTCACTTCCCCATTCATCTAAGAGTAGGTTAGCAACTCCTTCAAGGGTAGAGGGCAGAGATTGATCCACTTAGAATTCTTCTTCATCAATAATGGCGTAGCTAACATTCGCCGCTTTGAGTGAGTATGGCTCCAGATGATCTCTATCGATTGGCTTCGACTCAATCTTGACTTTCGTCCCATATTTGGTTCTAAAAACCATGTAAGACTAGTTTGCTGCTAGGTACCCGCCTATTTTGGATGTGAAATCCCTGGACAAATAGATAGCAAAGTAGGGAGAAATATTCACCACTACCACGTCGTGGAGAACTGAGAAAGTGGGATAGGGGTGCAACGTTAGATTCAAGCCTCGTACCACTCCTAGCATCTTAGCTGGTGATCCACCTAGCTGCAGGACTCCCTTGGTCATCTCCACATATTTGAGTCCTAGCTTATCCGCTATGCATTTGGGCATTACCGAGGTGTTTGCCCCACTGTCAATAATGCAGTTGTGTACCAAGAAATCTCCTATGACTAACGATAGATAGAAAGGGGGAACCTTTTCGTCTTTCTTTGCTTGGTCTACTGTGGAAAGGTGCCCATTCATGATCAAAACATTATCAGCCTTTGCTGGGACAGCATGCTCGTTTAGCCCGTGCAATTCCTTCTGGAGTATGTCTTTTTGTCCTGGCATTGCTAATGAATCCCACAAGGAGATGTTCATGTGCAGCTTCTTCATCTGCTCTACCACATTGATATGAGGGTTGTTGCCTTTTAAATTTTATTTGGGGGCGCTTGCAGCCTGAAGCGCAGGCCGAGAAGTTGAGGGCACAACCGGCAGCCTATAATTTGGAAAGTTTTGGGTCATATGTGATGAAGATGCTGCGGATGTTTGGTCATTTTGGACCTTGTGTTGGCTGCAACATAATCACCTTGGTTGTTCATACTGCCCATATAGTTGACTGCACAACATTCACCTTCCATGTGATTCATGAGAGTGAAATCAGACTGAGCCTGCCTACTGTCCATGCCAAGTTGTACTGACGCCTCAAAGCTTGGGAATTGGGCAACTGTCTGATTGTCTTGTGCATTCATATATTGACTCGACGTCTCATTTGTATAAGCAACCTGTTCTTGACTATATCCCAAGGGTGGACAGTTTGGCTGTTCCTGTACCAAATTATTTTGAGCGGGAACAAGAGCTTTGGACGATGGAGCGTCTGGATTATACCCTTGATAAGGTCTGACTTGTGCAAACTGACCCTGTCCTTGATTATAATTCTGAAAAGGGGGTCTACTTGCTTGTCCGAATTGTTGGTGTCCCTGATTTGGCCGATAGTTTTGACCCTATTGCCTTTTGAGAGCCACTAGTTCGTTGGTCACGCATTGTAACAAGCTTTTAACTTCATGAAGGTCATTGGGCGAGGTAGTAGTCGGCATTTCTACGCCAGGCAAAAGAGCTAAGATGGGTGCAGCAGTTTGAACTGGAGGTGGCAATTCAGGAAAGAGCGGCATATGAGGTCTAGGGGCTATCTTTCTTGCTTGCACCAGGTAATTTTCAGCGGCTATGACAATTTCATAGGCAGCTGGCAACACTTGTCCTCCCATTGATTGTATCGTGACAGTGATGTCGCTGTTCAAAGCTTTCAAGTAATAGAGGAAAGCATAGCTTGGGGTCAGCGTTACCCAAATAGGGATTCTATCCCAGGTCTTTTGAAACCTGGTATTGAAATCCTGCATGAATTCATGTGGAGCTCTTTTCATGGTGGTTAGCTGTTCAACAAGCGAGAGGTGGTCACTCTTCTCCCCGAATCTGTTTGTCAAGAGATTGCCTAATTCATTCCAAGTGCCGACTGAATTCATAAGCAAGGTTCCATACCAGTCCAGAACCTTACCCTTAAAAGACAACGCCAGCAACTTGATGGCTATGTTCTCTTCAGTGACATTGTGAATATTACAGAGGTTGGCAATATTCCTGATGTGCTCAATAGCGGTAATAGGCCCCTCTCCATTAAAGAGAGGAACACTTTTAAGGGCTGTCCCTGGAATTGGGTCATAATGTAGAAGGTTTAACAGGCTCTGACCATGAAAGGCTACGAAAGGTAAAGCCATGGTGATAACAGGGTTCTACCAAGGTCTTCTTGCGTAAGTATATTTTATAGCAGGTCTGGAAAAATGACTTGCTGTATAGGGATGAGTTCTTGCAAATCTCAGTCACCTTGCTGAGTTTAATGGTAGTTCAACGAATTCAAAAGGGACACCCTTGGCAGAAGATCTTGTGGTGACCTTAGGCATGGGATGTCAGACTGATCTCTGACCAGAGATTGATGTTCTTGAAAATGGAGTCGCCATATGCTGGATTAGTGGTTCATTCTTGCTATAACAGGACCAACACCCTTCTTGGAACTTTTTTGAGCATTAAAATGAGTCCCACCGGGCATGCCAAAAACTGTTGATGCTGTGGATTGCACCCGTGAAAGAAGGTTGAGCTTCTCTCTTCCACGTAGCACAATGGAGACTCCCCTCTTGCTGTGGGTCTAGCAAAAACTGAGGGAAGAATCTCTAGATAAGGGCTAGCTCCCTTTGATGCATCTTTGAAGTCTTTTATTACTACTGCTAACAATGGGGGGGTGAAAAGGGAGAAGGAATAACCAGAACGGAAACTATCTAAAAGGTGATGCACCAAATGATTTTGATCTACTCAGCGATTTTATCACTTCAGACCAGAAGGGGGCAAATAGACACTTTATTTGACAGAAAGACCAGACTATAGGGAGCTTTAACAGGGGGCTTAATGAAGACACAGAAAATGAACTTACCACAAGCGCTGTAAAAAACACACTATCAGATAACTACTCTTCTGTCTCTGTGCTCCAGATGCAACACTTCCTGTTAACCTGCAAAAATGGTGATTTGGTTACACTAAGTGTGTTGGTGTCAATTTGTGAAAGCATCAAGCTAAAAATGACTGAGCACAGAATTGATACACAGACACACTCAAAAGTATATCCAGCCAGATAGAGGTAAAACCATAGTTACCATGTTCGAAAAGTTCGGATTGTTCGGAAGAGGGGAAAAGTTCGGAAGTTCGGGATTTTGAAAAACGTTCAATGCAAAAGTTCGGTAATTCGATTAGAACTTTTCTATAATTATAAAAAATAAATATATCATATATATATATATATATATATATATTTGTAAAACATAAACATAAATAAATCCATAACACATGATAACAAATTATACACGTAATACCATTTTAAATTTTCATAAATTAATAATAAAATATTAAATATGAATAAATTTAATTTAAATTATTGATAACTTACAAATTATTTTACTATTTAACTTTATACATTGCAAAAATTTAAAACTAAATAATAAATAATAAATTTAAAACTAAATAATAAATTGTAAATATTAATAAATTTAATTTAAATTTTTAATAACTTCCAAATTATTTTATGTTCAACTTTACATGTACATTATAAAAGTCAATAGTAAATATAAACATAAAATTAAATAGTAAATATAAAACGTAGAATTGAGTCTAAAGTTGTAAACGCCCCTGCCAAGGCTAAAGACTCAAAACGCTCGCTGCTCGATGCAGCTGCCAGCGATGGTAGATGGGAGATGGCAATGGCCAAATGGTGATAAGGAAATGCGTTTAGGTTTTCAATGGGTTTCAAGCTTTCACCGTTTCAGTCTTTCGCCTCGCCGAACAACCAAACACTCAAAAACCTTCGCCTAAACCCTAAACACGAACAACACCAGGTACAAGGTTACAAAAACAGCGAATGGCGATACGCGTTTTTTTGCGTTTAGGTTTGCATCGCCGTTCACTCTAAGTGACGTTATTGATTTAAAAATAATATTTTAAATGTTTTATTTTTTATTTTTTTAAATAAAAAATGTGAACAGTCGAACTTGACCGAACAAATTCGGTCAGCCCAATTTATTCGGTTCGAACCAAACTTCAGTCATATTCGACTGAACATGGTAACTATGGGTAAAACACATTCTTATTGATCAAAGGTAAAATTTGGCAAGGCTTTGCCTTACAAAATGAGAGATATCTTTCTCCATTGAGAGGTTACAATATATAGCATAAAGGAAAAGACTTTGATGCCTTTCAGAATAAGCGGCCCATACTGCATTAAACGCCTAGGAAGGAGGAAGTCCACTGAAGGAACCATGCTGTGGCAGTCACAAGTCTTGACTTTGGTGCTTAAATCGTATTAAATGTTACTGCAAAAGCATGGGTCGTTTTGTCTCATCTACAGCAATAACTTATTGTGCCGATGCCTTCTTTTGCCACCTGGGCTGGTCTGATTCGTGTCTGTGCTTGGCTGGGTACGTCCTTTGGAACATTCCAAATGTTGTCGTATGTGTGCGTAGCTGTGTTCTAGATTCTCTGTTTTGTTCCATCTTTCCTTGCTATTTCTTGTCTCTTTCTGGCAATTTGAGCTCTTAGGCTATTCTTCTCGTCTTTTCTTGGCTACGCGGGCTCCTTTTCTAGTGGGTCGCTGAGTTTATCTTCGGGTCTTATGCCCCTTTGAATTTCGTCGAGCCTGCGCTCATGAATTCTTTTGGGCAAGATGTCTGAAAGAAATCTTTCAGTTGTTTGTCCGAAAGAGTTTCTTCTTGGCTTTTCCTCAACGGCTAATGCATCTAGTTAAAGTTGACATCTGCAGGCATGTCGCCATTCGAAAACCAATGGTTATCTCACTGTCTCGAATTTGATGCCCACGGGGACGTCACCAGACGTTTAAACTGCCAACGACTAGTTCATCATGCTAAAGTTGACGTCTTTGGGCCCGTCATCATCTTTGGTAATTCCTTTGGCCCTTTGCAAATGAACCTTCCCGAAGGGAAGGTGTCCCTTCAAAAAAATGGAAAAGGTCCCTTTTTGGTCGTTGATAGTCCCCTGCAAGGGCACTTGCCCTTCAAGCTCCTCCGGGCTCCCTTGTCTTATCAATTCCTTTGGACATTTTGCCCGAAGGAAATCTTTCCTTCAAAGTCTCATGTCTCGGCCTTCCTTTGTGAATTTCTTCGGACAAAATATCCGAAGGAATTCTTTCGGGCACTTTGTCCGAAGGAATTCACCTTTGGTTCTACATGGATTTTCTTCGGACAAAATGTCCGAAGAAATCCTTTGTCTTATTTGCCTTGTCGTTTTTTCGAAGGAATTCTCTCTTTGGGCCTTCTGCCTTGTAACTTTTCTGAATGTGCCCTCTGCCCTCCGCAAGGGCACCTTGGGTCCAAAATGTCTTTCAGAGCTTTGTGAAAGGTCCCATTTGTCACCTGCCTGCCCTCCACAAGGGCACCTGACCTTCGGGGTCTTTGCGAAAGACTTGTATTTATTTGAAACTAGCTCCTTCCTTTGTCAATAAAAGGCCTGCCTGGAGGAAATATGTTGAAGCGAAACAAGTCCTAGATCAACCCGAAAACCTACAGGACTCAAATCACTCAGCTCTTTCATGGAACATGCCTATGACAAAGGTTAAAAAACCATCATTGTGGCAAGGTGAAAGCATCAAAGCTGGGACAGCAAGGAAAGAAAAGGGAGACCGATTTTCAGCCTGCAGGACCAAAAATGGTCAACAGAACCTATTAAAAATTTTAAACTCTAATTTATTTTTAAACGCTAATTTATTCAAAAAAATATTAAACTCTAATTTATTCCAAAAAAAAAAGTTACACTAATTTATTCAGAAAAAAAAATTTAACTCTAATTTATTCCAAAAAAAATTTAAATCTAATTTATTCAAAAATATTTTAAACTCTAATTTATTCAAAGAAAAATTAAACTCTAATTTAATTTAATGAGCTTGTTTATTTTGTTGGCGGGGTTCCTGACTTATATGTGTGTGCATGTGTTACAGATTCAACTATGGAGTGGAGGTGGTTGATCTTGGATTCTCTAGTGGACTTGTTCCACGTGGCTTTTGGGCTCACTAGGGAGCAACTCTTTACTGACCTAGGTCTTCCAACAAGTGTATGTTGACACATTGACAGGTTTGCCCCTTGCCTGCCATGAAGCACAAGAGCTCATATGTAAGAGAGCGGAGATACCGGCCTTCAGGCCAAGGTAGTGAGATTAGAATCTTAGGCATAGTTGCCAGGAGATGGGTACGGGTATGTGTATGGGTACGGGTGCGAGTATGACTTTTTTTGAAAAATAGGAGACAGGGTTATAGGGAGATGACAACATATATTTATAATATCTACTATGAAAAATATATATATAATAAAAAATATAAAAATATAGCCATATAAGCAAAATTAACCACATAATATGCATAGAGGAAACAAAATAAGTTAAATAAAAACTTCCCTATGACATCCATAATTGTATTTTGAAGTCTAAGAGTGAACAAGCGGGAACAAATGTGCAATGTGTTAATAAGTGAATATCCAGATCTCCAACAATTGTAATGGTGTGACGGCTTGTAATCCCCTTGGTAATATTATTTGCAGTACGACAAGCCATCCGACATGAGGGGGTTGCAAGGGGGGGCATTTTTGGTGATTAAGGTATCCAGAGACACGTTTTTTATCCGTAAAACGCATGGGAGATACAGGGATGGGCAGGGATACATCTCCAAGCACAGGAGATGTCTCTGTACCCATCTCCCATACCCAAAACAACTCTTGGAACCTGAGACATGTCATAAGGGTAGGGAGACACGTGTCCTTGTAACACTGGTCTTAAGTGAATACTCTCAACGGTTTATTTGTAGCGAAGGGGACAAGCCTCTTCCAACAAGTAGATGGTGGGCAGAGAGGCTTCTCAAGCAGGGATTAGCCTTAGGTGGCATAGGAGTAGGAGCCGGATTGCTCACCACTCTGCATTTGGACCTTGCAGGAGGAGCAGGATCCCTAGGCATTCAGCTTCAAGGGGAGCCCAGTGATAGAGCTGACAATAAGATCTAGTTCTAGGACTACTTTTTTCTGATTTTCAATTTTTTAGCCACACTTTCCCTCTCAGTGTGAATACGATTGTACTAAAACTCGATGTGTATGAAACATTCGGTGTATATATATAGACACAACCCATTATCGACTTTAAACACTATCTAGCATATCTTTAATCTTTTGTAATGTATACTTTTAAATTTATGTACCATAGACGGCTAGGAGTGTGATGAAGTACTATGGATTTCCTTTTGTGGTGAAAATGATATGGATATGCTTATACCCGAGTGTTATAACAAAATGTATGCAAATGTAATATGATGAATGTTTATAAAATATGAATGGGCTAAAGGTTGTTTTGCAGGTAATGATCGAGTTAGTTTATCCATGTGACCAATGACATTCAATTTGCAGTAAGGAATAAAGGGAAGACAGGATATGTAGAATAATGAAAGAGGAAAACTGCATATCAAAATTTCACAAAGAATAAGTGGTTAACTTAATCCTTATGAGATATGGGATAATTATACTCTTTGCTAAGCCTATAAAACACTAGTTTTGTTGGTTTTGTCTAGTCTTAGATCATGTCCATTGCTTGAGGCCCTTGGCCTTATGTTTGTGCGGCATTTGAACATGTTCTACGTTTACGACATTCCTAATGTCCTTTGCATGTGGCCTTTGGCCTTACTTGTGCTGACATATTCATGTCCATTGTATGCAGCCCTGGGCTTTATTGAATGACATTGTGTTGTGCTTGTTTGTTGAACTTGATTAGTGGTGCTATGATCTATATTATGTACCTTTACGACATAGCCTACTTTAGAGATGGTTACTTTACTACATGCTTCATTGATAAATTTATCTAGACATGACACTTATACGCCTTGCATTCAAAATGTTACATGCATCCTTCAATGACAATTACATTACTATGATAAAATACTCTCCACGAGATGACATGATTACATCTTTATCACGTGATATAGTTAACTCTGCTTTTGAGATGAGGGATTTGCATGCTACATCCCTCATCCCAAAAGGGGGGCATCATAGTGGACTTGTCTTAGAGATCCAAGCCTCCATGAACGGAAAAATCAAAATTGGGACAATACACAATTCAAAGAAACAAGATACAAGTTTTCAAAGATTCAAATAATGCATAATCAGATTTTATAACATAGTATAGATTTTCAAAGATTCAAAATACTTCAAAAATCAAACATATGACAAATATTGATACAGATTCTGGAGGTATATGACATGCATATGCACTCACTTTTTAAAGACTCAAAGTACAAATTTATACATACCTGAATGCATATGTATAGACATAAATAAAAGTTACAAGATCAAAATTATAGGGTACAATTACAGTTACAATCAAACATATAGATGCATGGCATTCTATATCACTTTGGAAAAATTCAAAGTTCAAAGGCATGATGCTTTTTCATGCACATTTTCAAAAATTCAAAGTTACAGTTTCGAAGCCAAAAAAGTATATTTTGATTCAAATCAATGAGCAATGTGGTCATGATGGGGGCATGAATATTCTTTTTTTTTTTTTTGATGATGCAAATAGAATCTAGATCCGTCTGCAGCAATGTGATTCAAATCTATTGTGGGTAATGTGTATATGAGTCTAGTGGCATTCAATGGCATTATTTCTAGCAAACCCATTGTGTGGCTCCATCTTCTATTACAGGGGATGTATGTTCAAGTCTATTGAAACTCAATGGCCTTGACATCATTTCTAGCAGAACCATCATGGTTCCACCTTTTTGGATTAGTACATTAGGTACTATTTCATATTCATGAGTTAGGATAATACAACTTTTCAACTAAATGGTTTGATTAGTTATTCAAAATTGGGATATGACCACTCTCAATCTACCATTGGTTCAAATCCTACTCATGAGTTAGGATAATATATCTTTCCAACTCAATGGTTTGATTAGTTATTCAAAATTGGGACATGACCACTCTCAATCTACCATTGGTTCAAAATTATCCAAGTGCTTCAACAAGGGGGCACAGTTCTCCATAATTTGTTATAGGTTGCAAAGTAATTTGGTTTCATCTCTATACAAGTGTACTCCTTCCTTGCTCTCTTTTCAGTTTTGCAAATTTCAAAATTCAACGTTTTCAAGTTTGAAAATGGAAAAATGACTATTTCATGTGTTGTTTTAGGGTTTGCTAAATTTGAGTGCCCTACAAAATTTAAATATCCTCTCAAAGACAAGGTATGTTGTACACACTCAGGTTGAATTCTCTCATTTACTTTAGAAATTTCATTACTAGAATAAAAGGGAGGCAAATGTAGACACAAATCTGGTCACAATGAAATATTCCGAACCAATTTTTCTTTTTTAGATTTTGGATTACATCACAAGCAAATTCCGTCAAGATTAGAAGTTAATTTGAAATAAACTGAAATAACTCTGCCACTCGAATGCAAGAAATGGAACTCAACGTCCAGTATGTGCTACCCAGTCCAAGGCGGAGTAGGGGCGACCATAAGACGGAGTAGTTACAAATAAGGAACTCTACGTCAAGTATGTGCTACCCAATCCAAGGAAGAATACGGGGCTACCATATGACGGAGTGAACTTAATAACAATGCTTTAATGGAAATACTGAAAAAAAACTACTCCACACCCAGCATGTGCTTGCTAACCCCAGAAGGGAAAGTAGCTACCATAGGGCGGATGCTCTACACCTAGAATGTGCTTGCTAACCCAATAGGGAGAGTAACTACCATAAGGCGGAGCTGTAAACTATTACAATATTTTAAAGGAAATTGAAACTTTGAAATTAGCTTTGAACAAATAGAGAAGGGCTGCCGTACTACTGTCAGCTTACAAAAATAAGAAGAATTTGCTCTTAGAAAGAAGAAAAACCAGCCACCTATTAATTTCTTCAGATGTTCATAACTCATACAAAACTTAATCAATCTTCCTGATTTTTATTGCAAAATCTCTTCCTGAATATGGCGCCCAAGTTAGCCTCAATAAACTGATGAAATCTGCATCCAAATGTGTTACACAAAAACCAATGCAAACCCCAAAGGGGCGTCCCAGCTGGAAAAGGGCGACTTGCTCTAGAAATTCACTGCTTACTCTAAAAATTCTATAAAATTAAGCAACGGGGCGCCTAGCCCTAACCAAAACAATGAGATGATACCCAGAACTTGTTTTTTTGTATTTTTTGATTTATGACTGAAAACCTAGATCTGTCTTATACAGAATACAATATCTGAAACTCTAATAATACCAAAGGAACTGACAATGAAATAACTGAAAGCAATACGTAAACAAATACAAATATCAATGACTAATTCACCACTAGATGCTGTCTTGTAAGCATGAAGAGATGCCCTTGCTAGGAGGCCTTCATTCCCCGAAGCAGCTCCCAAGCCAAAGCTGCAGCATAACAATGCATTAAAACCAAGATGAAGAAATGATAACCCAATGCCTTCTTTTATAGGCTTCAATTGGCTTTCCCTTGAAGCTCATCCCCAAAAGTGGCGCCCCTTTCCATGCCATGATGGCACCCCCCTTCAAGTCCCTCTTTTAAAACAACATTAAGTTATTTTGTCTAGGCCAAGGTCAACGTTAAAATATAACGTTATTATTATTTTTTTAAGTGAAATTCACTTATTCCACCAAGACCGAATTCTGAAGCCCAAAACTGAATGAGTCAACGTAAAAAGGAAAGTTAACTCCTTGTGACAATCCTGCTAGCTGCCAAAAATAGAATTTACTAAAAATAGTAAATTCCTGGAAATGCTCAGAAAACTGAAACAGACATACCTCCGTGAAGCTCTCGAAAAAGCCAGAAAGAATTCGCCATCAAAACTTCGAACAAAGACATCCTAAAAAATAGGAAACCCTCATTTGCACCTTCCGAATAGCCTACGAATTTCCAGGAATAGGCCAACGGTCATTATGAGATCAGATTTAAGAAGGGGTCATTACAGTCCGCCCTTCCCAAAATTGCTTGTCCTCAAGCAATTGTAAACTAAGATGATGCAAGATCTCATCATTTTCCCAAGTTGCATCCTCCATAGGTAGGTCCTTCCACTTTACCAGGTACTCTTTGATGGTTCTTTTCCTCAAAGAACGTTCTCGAACATCAAGTATCTCTTCTGGAATTAGTGCCAACTGTCACTCTTCATCCAAAGGTGGTAGCTGTGATGAAGCAATCACATTATGTCCAAGTGCCTTTTTGAGGCGAGACACATGGAAGACGTTGTGCACTCTGCTATCAGAAGGTAGCTCTAATTCATAAGCTACAGCTCCAACTTTTCTGATGACCCTAAAGGGCCCATAGAAGCGAGGTTTGAGCTTCTCAGCTCCACTCTTCTTGAGAGTAGATTGTCTATATGGTTGTAATCTCAGATATACCATATCTCCAACCACGAAGGAACGCTCAACACGCTTCTAATCCGCATACAACTTTTGCTGATTTTGTGCAATCTGCAAATTATCCTTCAAGGATTTCATTATATCCTGACTATTCTGCAGCAAATCCTTGGCTAGGGGTGCTTTGCTGTCACCAAACACTAAATCTGCAAAACTAGGTGCCTCATACCCATAAAGTGCCAAGAAAGGAGACATCTTAATTGACATATGAAAAGTAGAATTGTAGCAATACTCACCAATATGTAGCCACTTGACCCAGGTTCTCTGCTGTTCTGACACATAATTTCTCAAGTAGCCTTCCAACCACTTGTTCACCACTTCAGTTTGTCCATCAGTTTGGGGATGGTTGCTAGTGCTTGGCGTGAGCACAGTGCCACTCATTCTGAAGACTTCTTGCCAAAACTTACTTAGGAACTTGCTGTCCCTATCACTCACGATGTTCTTTGGCAATCCATGCAGCTTAAACACTTCTCGAAAAAAGAGATCTGCAACTTGGGCTGCAGAAAAAGTGCTGGTGATGGCGAAGAAGTGAGCAAATTTGGTTAACCGATCCACCACTACATAGATGCAATCTTTTCCTTGGGCTTTGGGTAACCCTGTGATGAAGTCCATCGAAATACTTTCCCATTTTTGATTGGGAATAGGGAGTGGTTGTAGTAAACCAGCTGGTAAAGTATGCTCATTTTTATTCGCTTGACAAACAGGACACTCCTGAATGTAGCGTTGTATCTCTCCTTTCAATCCCTTCCAAGAAAACCTTTCTCGGATCTGTCGATATGTTTTGAAAAAACCTTGGTGGCCAGCAACTGGAATGTCATGAAAAGTCAAAAGAATTTTCTTCTTCAACTTAAAATCAGCCACCAGAAAGATTCTTCCCTTATAATGTATCAATCCCTCAACCACCTTGTACCTTTCATCATGAAAAGTACCTTCAAGAATGCTGGTTGCAAACTGATTTTTAGCATAATCAGCAAGCAACATGTCTCTCCAATCTGAAGTAAGCTCACTCAATGAGCTAAGATGAGGTCTCCTGGAGAGAGCATCGGCCACTATATCATTTTTTCCTTTGACATATTCAATATCAAAGTCGTAAGCTTGAAGCTTACTCACCCATTTCTGTTGTCTCTCATTTAGATCCTTTTGATGCATGAAATGCTTGAGGCTATTGTGGTCAGTCTTAACCACGAACTTATTTCCCACCAAGTATTGTCTGAACTTGGCTAATGCATGCATAATAGCAAGCATTTCTTTGTCATAAATTGAATATGTTCTTTCAACTCCTCGTAATTTTCTGCTCTCAAACACGATAGGGTGTTTGTCTTGCATCAGGACAGCCCCCACTCCTTCACCTGATGCATCACATTGCAGCTCGAATGGCTTGGAGAAATCCGGTATTGCCAAAACCGGACACAAGCTCATGATCTTCTTGAATTTGTCAAAAATAATTTGAGCCTTTTCTGACCAAACAAAGGCTCCTTTTTTGGTGAGATCGGTAAGGGGAGCAGCATTCTGTGAATAACCCTTTACGAATCTCCGATAGAACCCACAAAGACCCAAAAAACCTTTCAACTGAGTTAAGTTCTCAGGAGGTGGCCAATCAACTACTGCCTTGATCTTCTCTGGGTCCACCTTCACTCCCTCAGCACTGACTATATGGGCAAGGTATAGTAACTCTGTCATCCCAAATTCACATTTGGAAGCTTTTGCAAACAAACTCTCAGATTCCATAATACTAAGCACTTCCTCCAAATGCTTAAGATGATCTCCCCAAGTCTTGCTGTAAATCAGAATGTCATCAAAAAATACTAACACAAACCTCCTTAAATGATTCTGAAAAATACGATTCATGCAAGACTGAAAGGTAGCCGGGGCGTTAGTCAATCCAAATGGCATGACTAAAAATTTGAAATGGCCATAGTGGCATCTGAAGGCTGTCTTCTCAACATCCGATCCCCTCTTTCGAATCTGATGGTAACCTGATCTCAGATCAATTTTTGAGAACTTGGCACCATGTAGCTCATCAATGAGCTCATCTATCCTGGGTATGGGATATCTGTTTTTAATGGTGCTTTGATTCAAAGCACGATAATCCACACACATGCGCATGGTACCATCCTTCTTCTTCACAAGAACCACTGCAGAAGCAAAGGGGCTCTTGCTTGGGCGTATGAAACCCATCTTCAAGAGTTCTTGGATATTCTTCTCGATCTCGTCTTTTTGCCTCTTCGGATACCGGTATGGAGTTATGATCACCGGTTTTGCTCCCTCTTTGAGCTCAATGATGTGTTCTGATCCTCTATCAGGAGGTGGTTAGGGAGATAAATCAGCAAACACTTTACTCTTCTTGGTGAGTAAAGATTGAATATCAGGAGGATGCTCTATTTTTGTTTCAACAGGACTAGTCGGAAGAACCATGAATTCTGCGGCCCAATCCACTTGGTCATGTCGTATCAATCTTGCCATCCTTTTGAATGATACAATTCGAGGGCCACCATTTGACATCCCTCTCAACACCACCTTCTTTCCATCGGATTGAAACTTGAGTTCCATGGTTTGCAGATTTAAAGAGATGTCTCCAAGAGATCGCAGCCACTGAATGCCAAGGACAGCATCCGTATCTCCAATATTCACCACATAGAAGTCATCTTTGACTTCGTAATTGCCCAATTGCATTGACAAGTTGGGAACCCTTTTGGTACAAGAAATGTGGAATCCATCCGCCACCATAACTTTGAACCTTTCAAAATCTTCTGTTTGCAACTCCTTCCTTGCCACCACAGCTTCATCAATGAAGTTATGGGTTGCTCCAGTATCAATTAGAGCAACGATACGCTGCCCTTTGATCGTCCCACGTATTTTGAAAGACTCATTCTTTTGGAAGCTTGAAAGTTGAGCCAACATACCACCACTTTCTTTTTCGCTTTCGGGCTCTTCAGGGACTCTTTCTACTTCACTCTCTTCGGAATCAGATTGCTGGTCCGAAAAATCAGAATTACTCTCACCAGCGGAGTAATACTCAATCTGGTGGAATTTGACTCCTTTTGGGCAAACATGATCTGAAGACCATTTATCTTTACATCGGAAACATAGCCCCTTTCTTCGGAGTTCATTGATAGTTTCCGGATCCAATCTTTTGCCAAGAGGTTTCTGCTGGTTAAACTCCTTTTGGAAAGGCTTTTGTTGAAACCTTCTCCCTCTATCCTTCTTGTGGAAAGATGGTTTAGGATGGAACTTAGTTTTTGGAGCAGCCCACTCCATGTTTCTAGCTTTTTTCATTGCTTCTTGTAAGGACGGTGGATCAAAAGCTTTGATCCATCCCTTGAGTGGCTCCATCAAACTTTCGCTGAATAAGATCACTAATCTTCTCTCAGTGATTCCCGTGACCATAACTGAAAGTCTTTGAAACTCAGCTATGTAGGCATCAACAGTGCCATACTGCTTCAACTGCGCCAACTCCCTAAAATGCACTTCTGGGTCCTTCTCGAACCTCTCAATGAGTCTATTGGTGAATTCATCGTAGCTAGTGATTGATCCATGACCCAAAGTGACTAGGCCATGGTACCACCACTCATGCGCTACCCCATCTAGGTGTAACGTAGCGAATTTAATCGCATCTTCTTCAGCCATTGGCCTAAGAACCAAATAGTTGTCAAGTTTCTGAATCCAGGCTCGAGTAGAGCTATTATCACTTCCATCAAAGTGAGAAAGCATTATCTTGTTGATAGCTTGATACAAGTCTCCTTGTGCTGGAGTTCTTCTTTGGTCATAATTTCTCCCTTGTCCCTTACTCTTCCTCTTATGATCAATAAACTCATTATAGGACATGTCCATTTTGATGTCATCAGGTAGAGAGTCATACTCCGCATGGCCACGTCTCAATTGTTCCACAAAAGAAGAATTCTCTTCTGGATCAGGTGGGGTATTTACTGGTGCTACGAAGGTGGGTTTGAAGGGCCTTGATGAAATGTAAGTGTTGTTTGAAATAGGTTGAGCAACACTTCCATCAAATTGATTAGAGGCACTAGGCTCTCCTCGATATCTTGAATTGTTCTGGTGAGTTGGGTTCTGACTCACTTTTCCCAACATGAGGGATACCATATCCATTAAGGCATCCATTTTCTTTTCAAATCTCTTTTCAGGACTTAGTGATCTTTCTCTACCCTTCCCACTATCATTTCTAGGATTGGTAAACCTCTTGTTACCCCCTACTGATCTCTCACCTTCTGCCATATTTGTTTCTTGAGAAGACTCCCAATGAGCCCTCAAGAACTCTGAAGCAGTCTGACCTTCGGGAACCTGATACCACTGGAACTGTTTTGCAATTTTCTTATCTTCTCTTGCAATATATCTCTTTTCGCGGTCACTCATAGATGGTTTGTCCACAGGATGGCAGGATACGTGGCTCTGATACCACTGAAATATTCCGAACCAATTTTTCTTTTTTAGATTTTGGATTACAACATCACAAGCAAATTCCGTCAAAATTAGAAGTTAATTTGAAATAAACTGAAATAACTCTGCCACTAGAATGCAAGAAATGGAACTCAACGTCCAGTATGTGCTACCCAGTCCAAGGCGGAGTAGGGGCGACCATAAGACGGAGTAGTTACAAATAAGGAACTCTACGTCAAGTATGTGCTACCCAATCCAAGGAGGAATACGGGGCTACCATATGACGGAGTGAACTTAATAACAATGCTTTAATGAAAATACTGAAAAAGAAACTACTCCACACCCAGCATGTGCTTGCTAACCCCAGAAGGGAAAGTAGCTACCATAGGGCGGATGCTCTACACCTAGAATGTGCTTGCTAACCCAATAGGGAGAGTAGCTACCATAAGGCGGAGCTGTAAACTATTACAATATTTTAAAGGAAATTGAAACTTTGAAATCAGCTTTGAACAAATAGAGAAGGGCTGCCAGTACTACTGTCAGCTTACAAAAATAAGAAGAATTTGCTCTTAGAAAGAAGAAAAACCAGCCACCTATTAATTTCTTCAGATGTTCATAACTCATGCAAAACTTAATCAATCTTCCTGATTTCTATTGCAAAATCTCTTCCTGAATATGGCACCCAAGTTAGCCTCAATAAACTGATGAAATCTGCATCCAAATGTGTTACACAAAAACCAATGCAAACTCCAAAGGGGCGTCCCAGCTGGAAAAGGGCGACTTGCTCTAGAAATTCACTGCTTACTCTAAAAATTCTATAAAATTAAGCAACGGGGCGCCTAGCCCTAACCAAAACAATGAGATGATACCCAGAACTTGTTTTTTTGTATTTTTTGATTTATGACTGAAAACCTAGATCTGTCTTATACAGAATACAATATCTGAAACTCTAATAATACCAAAGGAACTGACAATGAAATAACTGAAAGTAATACGTAAGCAAATACAAATATCAATGACTAATTCACCACTAGATGTTGTCTTGCAAGCATGAAGAGATGCCCTTGCTAGGAGGCCTTCATTCCCCGAAGCAGTTCCCGAGCCAAAGCTGCAGCATAACAATGCATTAAAACCAAGATGAAAAAATGATAACCCAATGCCTTCTTTTATAGGCTTCAATTGGCTTTCCCTTGAAGCTCATCCCCAAAAGTGGCGCCCCTTTCCATGCCATGATGGCACCCCCCCTTCAAGTTCCTTTTTTAAAACAACATTAAGTTATTTTGTCTAGGCCAAGGTCAACGTTAAAATATAACGTTATTATTATTTTTTTAAGTGAAATTCACTTATTCCACCAAGACCGAATTCTGAAGCCCAAAACTGAATGAGTCAACTTAAAAAGGAAAGTTAACTCCTTGTGACAATCCTGCTAGCTGCCAAAAATAGAATTTACTGAAAATAGTAAATTCCTGGAAATGCTCAGAAAACTGAAACAGACATACCTCCGCGAAGCTCTCGAAAAATCCAGAAAGAATTCGCCATCAAAACTTCGAACAAAGACATCCTAAACAATAGGAAACCCTCATTTGCACCTTCCGAATAGCCTACGGATTTTCAGGAATAGGCCAACGGTCATTATGAGATCAGATTCGAGAAGGGGTCATTACACACAAGTACTTGACAATGATAATTGTTGACACATCCTAAACCACATGACTTGCACCCAATTATATGAGTCTTATTTGTCATTCCTTTTAGCTTTTTATCTATATGTGGGCTCGACCCTTTGTTTGTTGTCACAATTACACAAAACTTTCAAAGTCAAATGCTTAAGCTGATTAATATCAACTTCACACTATCTCTTGCTCATGACAACTATTCTTGATCTATCTAGACAAGGTTGCGCTATGCTAATAGGAGTTTTATCACATTCCTATCTACCTAGACTGGCCACGTCCTGCACTAAATAATGGCTACTTTCCAAAATTCAAATCATTCTTTTGAGTCTTCCCGCATGTTTCATAGGATTGACTAAAGGGAATTACCAAAAGGTTCGCCTATAAATACACATCAAAATCCATTCATCATTCCCACTTGGCATCCACTTGTTTCAAGCTTACACATTGAGCAAATCTACCCTTTTCTTTTCAAATTAAAGGTCACTCACAAGGACCAGCCATAAGCCAAGTCAAGAGTGACCATCCCAAAAAAAACTCGAGCTATCATTGTCTAGTTGTATACACACAGTCAAGGAGCACAATTGCACAATCACTCTAGGTGGAAGATCCATGTGGACTTGATTTTCCTCCTTCGAATATTAGATACGTATGCAACGCTCAATCATCAAGTGATTGAAGTCAATTCAACACATTACACCTCTCTATTTTACAAGTTTTCAAGCTATCAAAATGCCTTAGAATTTCAAAAACAAAAGAAGACAAATAACAAACTTTGCATGACATACTCCAAAATCACAATATCTCAATCCTCTCAACAGGGACAGGCACAAAACGTGCAACTTTCAGATTTTTGTCATAGTCAACTAGGATAAGTTTGTGGTCTACAAACTCAATCAGCCTACACTATTGTCCACTTACAGCAGTCCTATTCAGAAATACCATGAGATTTTGCCTATGATCTGGCACATTAAGAGTTTCACTTCTTTATATCTTTCCCTGCTAGTCATTAAACAAATCAACCGGGACGTCTGTGGTCAACGAACATAAGCAACCGTTGCTACCATCCACTTACAGTGACCCTGTTCAAAAGCAGTTTTCTGATTTTGTCCCTGATCATGAGCATGCACACTCACCTCTTTTACTGATTTCCACTACCAGACATCTTAAACAGTTAATAGAAATCCCGGTTTGAGCTAAGTTGTTTTATTTCTAGTACTTTCCAAACATTTAGTAGTTTTTCATATTTAGCAATTGTCAAAATCAAAATTGTTAATTATTGTACATATTTAGCATTCTGATGTAGTTTAGTTTTACACAAATAATCATACAAACAATTTCTTTGTTTTATTAAAAATAGGGTAAAACATATTGATGAACCCGTGCATTTATTTCGAGCATTGCTTTATTTGTCTATTTTTGTTCTAAGGTTTCAATTGAATTTGTAATTTCCAGACACTAAAGAAATTTTTCCTTTGACCGTGGGACTTTAGAATTCTTGTTTTCCTTGCACATTTTTTTTTGTTTGTCATTGGTTTTCAATTGCCTTTTCTTTCTTGCTTGTTAGAAACTGTGTCGCCCATCCTAAGGATCTTTCAAGCATTTGCTTGGTCACCGAAGTGCCCACTGCAAACGCCACTATAACATTAGAAAAGAGGACTTTCTCAGATTCTTCTTGGTTGACACATCTAAGGAGCATGTCATTGTAAGCCTTTCTATACAAAACTTGGTTGATAACCACATATTTTGATGGATTGATTTGAAGATGTCACCTCTACTATGAGTTGGCACCTTCAGGATAGCTTCAATCACCTAAGTAATTTATTATATCAATGTACCACAGGAAGGAAACGATCACAGGTTTCTCTATGTAACAAATAGCTTCATCTAGGAAATTGGTGTTGACTAGATCACCAACTTCCAATGAGGAATCTTCCAACCAGTCAACGATAATTTTTCCTTTGATTGACTTTTGGTTGACATAAGTTTTCTTGAATTCACTCAGAAGCGTGATGACATGACTAACATTTTGAGAGAGGGTTGGGTGGGTCAAGAACATATGTAGAGCTTAGGATCTCATAATGGCTTTCATTTCTCAGTTGAGCATGTAATGCCTCAATCTTTAAGTCACAAAAAAATATCCAAGAACTATTTTTTCACTTGTGTCTATCATGTCTCATAGTCAACAAGAGTGTAGCTAATGAAATAGAATGGTTTTTCTTTGCCATTGTCATCCTCTTGGGCCAACATGCAGGCAAAGGATACCTATGTTGTCCTAAAATAATGTATGAGAGTTCTAGGGACTTAAGTACTATAATAGTTGGTGGAGCCATAAGGAAAAGTTTTACTGCCTCAAATGCATCTTGGCAATCCTGGGTCCAAGTTAAACCACTCTCCTTTTAAGCAAATGATTAATAGGATGAATGACGTTGGTAAGGTCAGGTACGAATCTATGAATCGCCCCCAACTTCCCCAAGAACGATCTGATTCCTAAATCGTTAGTAGGGGTCATTTCTAGAATTATATGAATTTTGACAAAATCGATATCAATCCCATGCTCTGAGATATAAGAGTTAGTCACTAGTAACTCCAAACACACATTTTTCAAGATTAAGCATAATGCCATAATCAACCAATCATGTAAGGATAGTGTGTATAACGTTAATGTGGTCTACACTCATTTTGAATTTTCCAAGAAGATCTTCAACCTAGACCTCCACCATCTTATAAACGAGATAGTGGAAAATATGGGTCATAGCCCTCTGATAAGTTTCCCCAATGTGTTTTTGGATGAAGGACATAACAACATAGCAAATGGCATGGTGAAGGAGATCTTTATTTGGTCTTCTTCAGAAATGTGGATTTGGTTGTACCTTGAGAAGTCATCCATGATGGATGACAACTCATATCCAGCCGTGGTGTCCATCGTTACATCAATGAAAGGTAGAGGAAAATCATCTTTTGGAAATGCTTTATTCATATCTTGAAAATCTATGCATATACTAATTTTACCATTCATCTTAAGAATGGGGGTGATGTTAGACAACCTTTTGGTGTAGTCTACAGGTTTAATGAACCCCACTTTTAAAATTTTGTTGACCTCTTCCTTGACCATCAAAGTAACTTTGGGTTTAATTGCCCTAAGCTTTTGTCTGACTGGCTTTGCATTAGGCATAGTGACTAGATTGTGGACAACCACTTCATGTTGGATTCTTGTCGTGTCTGCATAGGAGAAGACAAAGTCTTTCGAGACTTTATTAAGCAATTTCTTGTGGTATTCTACCTCTTGGGGAGAGAGTGAATATCCAAGTTTGAGTATTTTAGGGTTTTGTTCAGTTCCAATGTTAATGTCAATGGTGTCCTCTATGAGGGAAGCAATCCCTTCTTCAAATTCATTTGGGGTAGGAAGAAGATCGAAAACCTCATCATCTGCATCAAAGGCATTGTGTTCTTCATCAAAAGATTCATAGTCCTCGATCTTACAATATAAGTCATAATAATCCATTCTAAGGGTAGACGAAGGGTAACATGTGAGGGCAAAACTCCTCTTATGGTGTGATGATGAGATGTGGTCATAAGCTCGCAAAAAAATTAGTATCACCTCTTCATTTTCTACAAAGTCTAAGATTAAAGGGCCAACTTCCTCTTCAAAGTGGGCAAGGGTCTTATCGCTCGGCACCTTTCAGGCAAGGGACTCAAGTCTTATGGATACTATAAACTCAAATTTTGGTATCACGTGGTAAGGAAAAAACTAAGAGAAGGAAGTGGCCATGGAATCAACAAGTTGATTACCATCCCTATGGACAACCTCTATGCAAATGAAATCAAACACATTGGCAATTGCACGCACTACATTTTTATAAAGCTAAAGATGTTCATCCTTGGTTTGGTAAATTTCTAAAACTTTATTAGTTACCAATCACAAGTCGCCTTGCATTCTAAGGTTTTGGACTCCTAACGTTTTGGAAATGACCATTCCTAATAATAAGGCCTAATACTCTACCCCATTGTTTGCGCATTCAAAATTGAGTTCAAACACAAACAATATGATCCTTACTCCAAGAGAAATAAGGATAACTCTTGCCCCCATGCCTGACTGATACTTTTCTGAGTCGGAATGGAGCATCCATTGATCACTTGTAGAGGAAGAATCATCATTTGCTTAAGGAGTTTCTCTTGGTTTTTTGAAATCTCAACCATACAAATGTCAGCTAAAGTAGCTAACCCTTCTTATGTTTCCCTATTTTCAGGTTTGAAAAGGTTGTAGGTTGCTAATACTCGTGGGTCAAAAGGGAGTGTAATGGGTTTATCCTCTTCCAGAATACTAATTATCTTGGCTGTATACTTGATCGATATAGTTGGTGTTGTTGTGATATTTTTCTCACCCATTTTCTTCCTTGCCCTTACACCATTTTTCACAAGTTTCTCATTCGGTGAAGCTTTAGGACCCTCAGGGCTTGATTTCAAAACACACGTCATGGTTGCGATGGGATCTTTGTGTTTAGATGGTGGAGGGGGTTTCACTATACCATTGTTAGGTAAATTATAGTCAATGTGAAGCCTTGACCTTTTCTTAAGGTTTGCTTGATGAATATCAAATGGATTTGGATTGCCTTGGGAAATGAAGACCTTTCCCAAGTGTAAGAGCTTGATTTCTTGAAATAGAGTAGAAGGGACTGCCTTCATCCTATGAATCCAAGGCTTCCCTAGGATCATGTTGTATTTAGTATCCTTATCTATGATAGAGAATTTAGTGAGCACAACTTTGGGACCCAAGGTGATAGGTAACACAATGGTCCCAATTGAAGTGGACTTGACGCTACCATGGCCTCATAAGGTGTTTCTAGTTGTAGAACAATTGGTTTCTCCATAGCCAAGCTTTTGGAGAAACAAGAAGGGGACTATATCAACAACAACCCTATTGTTGACCATTACTCTTTTGAATAGTTATTGTAAATCCAAACCTATAAGGCCGGATATCCTCTCCTACCCATCTTAACATTTGGAGGTAGGCACCTTAGGTCAAAAAAATAGCCAACTTCCCTTCAGTCTTGGCCCAGAGGATACGTGTCTAAGTCTATATGGTTTATCTAGGCTTGTGAAAGGGGTGTAATGCAAACTGTAAGTGGAGGGTTTGGGTTTCTTGCACCCCCATTGATATTGTTGTTATCGTTCACGGCTTGATTCTAGTTGTTGTTTACAACATTTGTCTTCTTGGATTGGTCTATCACACCATTTGTGGTAGCATTGTAGTTTCACTTTTCAGAATCTTAGGACCTTTGTTATTAGGGTTGTTTTTATTCGTGTTTTGGTAACCCCCACTAGTTTGGTTAGGGGCGACAATTTTCCCATTCAACCAATAGGACCTACGACCGCTGTCTATGGCAGCTTGGTCTATCCTCAACGTGCGGCTTGGTAAGCCCCACTTTTTTATAGGACCTATAGGGAAACTTCTACATATCTTCCCTTGTTTCTCTATTAAGAGTGTAATAAGAGATCACATAAATCTCATTGGTCCATGTGAGGAGCATTGGTATAAGAGTCATGCACTTGTTGCGACCTGGAAATAAAGTGGGTAATAGGCTCATTAGGTTCTTTCTTAATGTGTAAGAACTCTTGTATGCCATGATGAGACTCAGAATCATCCCTCATCTTGCTTTTTAGCCTTTCTTTAAAAACATCCATATGTTTCTATTCACACTCCATTGGCTTGAATGTTTATGGTATTGTTTATGGTATTACTAATGGAAAGTTAAGAATGCAGAAGATACTTCTTGCAAGGTATTTTATACCTACAGCTATGAAGGAAGAAAGATCCATTTACTTTGCTGAAAACCCGTAGAAACTTGTTGTGCACTTGTAGCAACTGGTTGTGTACCTATAGCAACAGTTGGAGCATCTAATCTACTCATAGAAACTGGTTGTGCACTTGTAGCAATTGGTTTTTCAACCTTAACAACTGGAAAACTTCCCATAGCAACTCGAAAACTACCAATAGCAACTGATTGTGGACCAATAGAAATTGGCAGTGCACCTATAGTAACTAGAAAGCTACCCTGTAGCAGCTGGATGAGCTAGTTGTAGCAACTAATAAAGTCACTCATAACAACTGGGCGACACTCGTAGCAACTGGGCGCCACCCCTAACAATAGTTGTGGATACACTTTTGAAGGCTTGATGGTTAGATGACGGTTTTGAGCAATTAACTCCCATGGTTTGAAGATTGTGATAGTTCCTCATTTTGAGGAAAATGATGAGTCAACTTCATATTATTCCTTTCATTGGACTGTCCATCTTAAGCGATTGCAACTAATGAATATTTTGTTTTCCCATACTTTCTATTTTCTATTATTATCTAGTTGTTAGTTTACTATGTTGCAACGTCTTATTTTTGTTCTATTATGTTAGCATAAATGTTTAGGATTGTTGTATTCTAAGAATAATAATAGATTTATAGAGGTAACCTCTAGATACCAGTAGATCAAAATAAAGTACTGCCTTCTTTATTTAAGAGAAAAGCTGCAGGCTGCAATTAATATTTGAAGTTCAGTTCAGCTAGGAAGTTAGATCAGAATATTATTTGAGAAAAGTTTATAATCGGATTGTAATGTACCTGTAGAATTTCCATTTGATGCTACAATTGAATCAATAAAGAGTTGCTTTGATTTAAGTCTTGTTAGAAGCAAGGAGGGAAGTCAAGCCTAGTCCAACCAAGGAAAGGCCCACTCCTAAGGATTCAGTGATCTGATCTCCAATTTGTTAGTTAATATATTTTTGTTGTCTGTGAAATTCCATCTCATTTCATTCCTCTAAATGTGTATTTCAATTCCATGTGGGATGCTTCCAAACATGGATTAGCATTTCAATTACAGCATTTACATTCAATTATTTCCTTTGATGGAATTTTATTCTTTGTCATTTACTTCTTGAAGGTTTGTTACCATATACACAATCTTTAAGCACCTCAAACCTCGAAAGACACTAGTGTTGTATATTCAGTGCCAACACCTTGCAAAATACACACCCTGGTTGGACAATTAGTGAAAGTAGCGGTATCAATAAATCAAGTGCCTGCCCTTCATGTGACTCTATCGGGTTGTAGGCAAGCATTGTTGCCTCAGGTTTAATTGACGATTTGATGTTGCTCGTCATGCCAGTTCAAAGCAATTTGTTCATGTCAAATTATTTTACAAATTTAGCCACGAGTTGGTAGAAAGAATGGATGGAAGCCTCGAGGAGGCAGTAATACCATTGTAACTATGTAATCAAGATGGGTTCAGTTTGAGGAAGGAAAGACGATGGGAACTCTAGATTCCCATGAAGAAGATTGTTGCATCAAGGCAACAATAAGAATGAAGTGAGCAAAAGCCTACTTGTAGCAGTGCAAGAGGGACAAGAGAAGAATTAAAGACATCTGCCCGAAGGCAAAGGATGGAGATGTGCATGAAAGAGCTCGAGATGCATAAATTGCATGCACAAGTGTTGAGGAAGGAGAGGACCTAGCGTGTCGCTGACCGAAGAGACGCAATCTTCATTGCACATGACATTAGGACGCTGTTGGATGAAGATAGAGAGATGGATCACAATAAGCCTTAAGCTAACAAGAAGAGCACAATCATAGTTGCACATGACACAAAAGTTGCCTAAAAGGTGCCAGCAAAAAAAGATCAGTCTCTAGCTAATAAGATGCGAATGTCAACCCAAATGTTCCAAGTGCACGACAGTCGAGAAGATGGAAAAAGAAGAGATGGGTGTTGTTGGACCCCATGGTGGCATACAAAACATCAAAGACATCGAGGAAGGTGAAGGCAACATGAGTACCCCACATAAACAAATAGAGAATGATATGAGGTGAAGGAAGAAAGCACACAAGGGAAGGATGGATAGAAGCCCACAAGAATGGTATCGAACAAAACCCTTGGTAGGGGTGGACAAAAATAGGTGGATGCAGACCCACATGAGCGAATAAGAAGGGGAGCAAGAGAAAGTGTGTGGAGAAGCCTTGTAAGGCAGACACATGAATGGACTGTTGAAGACACTTGGCATTGGCTAACGGATAGAGGTGGATGCAAATCCACTAAAGGGAACAAGAGAGTGAAGATGAGGAAGAAGAAAGAAAGCAAGTATTGGAGCTAGGTGGAGGATGGTTTGATGATCCAAGGAGGATCTGGTGAAGGAAGTGTAGAAAAAGCCTTCTTAGGCGAAGCAACAGGTGGAAGAGAACATTGTTGCCTTGACAGTGGCTCAAAAGATGGGTTCAACCACTCAACCCTACTTGTAAGCAAGGGCTTACATTTTAATTACCTAGGGAGTCTTATGCAAAAACATCCAAGGCAAAGTGGCAGTCTTGCATCAACCCAAAAATAGACTCAAGTCATTTGGGGAATAAGACAGCTTTGTTGGGGCACAATCAAGTAGCACAACATTTTAAAGAAGTTTATGAATCACGCAAGAGTCCACTTGCACAAAGAAAGGATGATCAGGTTGCACAGAATTATTGAATAAAGAGTCAAGAGGCTTGGAGCCGAAGGCAACAAGTGCGTGGGGACAAACAAAACCAGAGAACAGCGTGCAAGACTATGCAACAGTTCATGGAGCACCCTCAAGAGGTGCAAGGGAAGTCCATTGGCTCAGTCAAGATTTTGCAAAGTCAAGGCACAAAACAAAAAAGATGTGAAAAAGAGTTGAGAGAGCATTGGCACAAATAATGGAGCAAAGCGCGAGAGTGAATAAGGCATGGAAGTGCAAAATTTATGTGAAAAACACATTACCCAAGTCAAAGAGAGGCAACTGGATGACCAGTTGGCTGAAAGGATTGACATATAGCCATTTGAAGGTAAGGACAACACTATAGCTGATGCAATGACAAGAAGGGGTGGTGAGATCTACCCACCAAGATACGATGTGTTCATTGTCAGAGACACATGGCTCAAGGCCTGTCAAAGTGGAAGCTATTCCAAGGGTAGGCCTGCAATTCGCACCAAGCCTACCAATTACAATTGCCCATTCCTTGGCAGACATAACAGAAAACGACTATAAAAGGGAGGAGTAGGATCACCAAAAGGGTTGTCGAAGGGTTGGAGAAATGGAGAGAATTAGAAGGCTGAAAACCTTCTAAAAGGCTAAGACCATAAGGGAAACTCTATCCAAATGCAAAGTTAGAGTGAGGAAAAAGAATGTCAAGAGCTCTTACAAGGCTCGTAACCTTAGTTTCAAATAAAAGTAGGAAAACTCGATGATGTAAGGGAGCCGAGTGCCCCTATGTAAAGCTGAGAAGCTACACATACCCTATAATTTTTGTTCTGATAATGAGAACAACTTGGCGATCCGATGTGTAACTCTAAGGACTGCATAGTGTAAGGCATCCCTTCACTAGGAACCATGATCGTGTCTGCACCACGTCCCCCAACATTTCTCCATGGCTCAACCTCACCGTGAAACAGAATGTCTCCTCCCAATACAACTAATTGCCACCCTATAAGAAGGAACACACCGCCTCATTTTTCACCGTCACCTCCACCAGAAATATCGGACTATTGTTCCTTACCACTACGTGCACAAAGGTGAAACGAGGTCCGTAGTCATGGGTTTAGAGTGAGATACTATTGGGCTCTCAAACATCAAAGGAATAATATCAAAAATGTATTCAATGTAAGCATTACTTATTTATATGGTTCATAAAGATTTTTATAGCTTTATGAAGGTTGGGTGTAAAAACCAACTAATAACGGGTTTATCCAACCCAAACAAACAAAAACAAATACAACACTACTAACAAAGGTAACTAAACAAGGATCATGGATCAACTGACCCAACAAACCCCCCCATGATCCAAAGGGGTATAGAAGATGAAAAATTGGAGCAATGCCTCTGAAGTTATCAAAGAAACTCTAACACAACTACATCTAGTGCATTGTACCTCATAGTAGTGATCAAAACCGATGCCACTTCATACAGAAGCCTGCCTTACGAGTTGTGGCATAAACGCTGATGAACACAATCAAGGCCTAAAGATCCCCTATGATCATCCGTATCGTATTATACTAGAACATGATCAAGGTCTGTCCAACTACATCGCCCTGCATAAGGCTCCACACAAAGGTCCTTCCAAGTGATAAATTTGTACTATGTATGGCAGATCTCACGAATACCCAATAATCATTATGTATGACACATCTCACGAATGCCCAACAACCACTGATGACCTTTGCTCAACACTATTGGTGCTAGAAATCCCTATTAACTCGTACTATCACCGACAACTATTTGAAGACCAACCAATGCTATCAGGTGAGAGGTGAGAAGTTATGCATCAAAAGAGACAAAATCAAACAATCTTGTCTGCTCCATGTCATGAAAATCAAGGATAGAAAGCCAAAATTGGAAGAAAGAATACAAACCAAGAAATGTTACTGCAATAGATCCTAGTCTTGAGCCTAGTAGCTCACACAAGATGGGTGAACCACTGATTACTCAAAACATATTGTTAGGTCCATCGGGACCATAGGTCTCTGCCAAATAAGTTGCCTCGTGACCAAATGAAGGGTCTGAATACCTAGAACAGTTGGAGTGGCTAGAATAGCTAGAAGAATCCCCACTAGAATGTTTTCCAACATAATGTGCCTCTGTTGTCTTCATGTTGAAGAATGATATTTTAGAGGGACAAACATCAACAAGGTGTCCAATACCACCACATTTGAAACATTTGGGCTCTTTTCTTTGTCGACAAGACCTAGAAGAGGTTGAATCACGGGAAGAACCACGAGAGTGAGAAGAGTGTTTATGGTGATGTCTGCATTTTGAAGATCTTGGAGAGTGTCAATGAGAATGTTGTGGAGACTGCCTACAATGGTGTCGAGAGTGTCTCGGAGAATGCTTTTGAAACTACCTCTGTACATGGCGATGATATTCGTGATGTGACCTGGCCTTTGTATAGCAAGATGCTTTTGTAGGCTTACTCTTCTTTGCATATTGTCACTCATGCTAAGTCAACAACTCACAAATAGAGTCAAATATTGTGCCAATGAGCTTATCAGTACGCTGCAACATCTCGACAAAGTTGGTATATGCAAAACTAAGGCCATTAAGTATGATGGAAATGAGCATGTCATCATTGATTTTTCCACCCGTTGTGCAACATTCTTGTTTCAATGTTTTCATCCGTAAAATATAGTCAGAGATCATCTACTAGTTTATTGTTCAAAAGCTGCATAAGATCAATTTTCTTGTATGCATGTTGTTTGTCATACAAGTCCTTCAATGCTTTTTATGCCCTCCATGCACCAATTTTAACGACTTCAATGTGAAAAATACCCTGTATAGTGTAGGATGATTTCAGCAGTGTGAGTGCACGTTTATCATGCTTCTGAAATTCAAGCAATTTTGCAACTTCAGTGAGTGGCATAGTTTCTTTCTCCATTATTTCTCACAAATCATTAAAAACGGGCATATTTTTCACGCTCATGCTCCATTCCTTGTAGTTTTTGGATGTTAATCTTCCATTTTCAGAGATTAGACTTACAATTTTTGTCATGGTGCTATCAAAAAAGACAATCAAGTTGAAAAAGAGGGAATGCTATCACAATTTGGCCTTTACCCACCAAATAAATTCTGATTACAATTTTATGATTCTGGGACTTGTCAAAAAAAAAAGCAATAATTACATCTTATATCTCCTATTACACCCTTATATTGCTTTTATACCTTTCCCTTTCAATGTTCTTTATGCAAAATAGGGTCAAAAATAGAATTTGACCAAAATATAGGTTCAATGGGTTTTGAACCCTTGACCTCCCTTTTTGCAAGTGACTAACAAAATTTCCTTATCCAACTTGCCTTTAACAAATTTGAAAATATAAAAGCAAGATATTCTAGATAAGCTTGATTTTCTAGATGGGAAATTTTTTATAAAAAAAAAAGATTACATGCTCCGTAATCTTTTACAAAATATTTTACAGCATGTAAAAAACAATTCATTGGCTTTTCTCTTGCATGAAAGAAGAAAGTGCGTTGGCTTTCTTGTGGAGCCCACAACACATAAAAATAAAATATTTAATCAAACCCTTACTTATCTTTTATTCTATTTTCTACCTCAAGGATGCCACTTTATCTTTGGAGGACATTGTAAAGATTAAATGCATGCAAAGAAACTTTGGACAAGGCCATACAAGGTTGAATCAACATGCAAATTTGCCTGTATTACACCATTTTGGACGGCTATGCCATGCCGTACAAGTCTGGAAAATATTTTAAGCTACCAAAAAAATCCGCATAGTGATCACAGATCATGTAAATGCCATACAACTCGTTATAGGATCATAAACAATAAATTTGCTCGTAACAAATGGCTTCCTATTGTCTCTTCGAGCCGTTTGGAGGCTGTACAAATGCTATAGAGCTTGATCTGGTTCAAAGGGTCTTCAATGCAATAAGCATAGGCTAAAAGTGAATTTTAAGCCGTTCATATGGAAGTTTGCAAGATTTGGATGGGATAAAAAAGAATTTTTGCAGGTGGGCCGTACAACATAAATACTAGTTGAAAAATTAATATTGAGAATTTGAGGGGGGCGTACAGGTTTGAAGCAAGGAATAAAAAATTATTTCAAGGATGCAAGAAATAAATGACGTCAAAAAAAAAATAAGGGTTTCACCTTTCTCTCTCCATCATGGTTGAATTATTAACCTTGTATCTGTGCCTTGCCCATTCCTCTGTAATCTTACTCTAATACCATTGTTGGGATCTCAAACATCAGATTCTTAGAGCACATTTTATTGCAAACCTAATGTTGTTGATGAAGTGATGAATGTGGCAAAAGAAGTAAAGAATTAAAATATTTCTCATATAAGCACCCCTAGGGTTTGTACTTGTGTTCCTACATCTCACTTTGTGATCAAGTATAGCTCCTACATCTATAGGAAATAGTATTCCTAGGGATATTATTAATGGTAAGGCTTAGCATTTGAATGAACCTAATGAGAGTTCCACCATTCATGCACATGAGATAGTGGCTATGATGTATATTATAGGTAACCTACAAATACAAGTGTGTGTAATATCCCCAAGAAGGAAATCGCTGAATTTAAATGAGAAAATCGTTGTCAAGGACAAATCACTATCAAGGAAATCATTGTCAAGGGAATCGCTCCAATTAAGAGGAGCATTGTAATTTATTAAGGAATTGCCATTGTGTAATATTCCAAATAGTAATTAATTAAGGGAGCACCATACTAAATATCAGTCCTTAAACAACATTAATTATTTATTTATTAATTAATTATTAGTTAGCATTCATTTTACAAAAGGTCACAATCCTTGGCGAAGACATGACGTTTGGTGGAACACTATGAAGGTATTATATTCAGCATTTGGTGAGAAGGAAAGGCATTCATCCAATTATGTTTTAAATATATAACTTGTATAACCAATCACTTTACAATGGCTTTTAAGAACGTAACCCCTTAATTGCGTAACCCAGATACATGGATGAAAATCCTCGTTATCAAACCCAAGGATGAAACCCCTTGTGGTGTAATTTTGTAATATTTGAAATCCGTATTCAGAGATAAACAATTAATCCAATTTGACTTTATTATTATTTAAATTATTATATTATAAAATATTATTTTAAAAAGAAATTCTGAGAAAACCAAATAATGTAAAATTTTCAGATTTTGAATACTACAATGGTATCAGAGTTGTTTTTCTTGCCAGCCTGTGAATCATGGAGTCACTACATAAAGAAATTATGGACAATTTCAAGTCGTACAACGTCCTTTCAGCAGAGATTCGAAAAAAAATCTTTTTTTCAGACTTTTTGGAATTGAAATAGTCATGGAATGGAAACAAAACTATGAGGAAGACGAGTTCATGAATCATAGTTATGGCAGCTCAGAATATGAAGAGAAATTCAATTTGCAAGAGGTGGTAGAAGAAAGGAAAACAAAAAATCAATAATGAATGTATCTCCTACTGGCAATGGCAGTGAGATGGAAGAAAATTGGATAAAGGATGAAGGTTACATGCCAGACAAATTCCAAAGAAGTATTCCTCCCGATTTAGATAATAATAATCTTAATAAATATCAAGAAATAACTGAAACAATAGCTGACAATGCTGATCTTAACCATAACAACAAGTACTCCTATGAAGCGATTGAGACTAAATATAGTGATTTTGGTAAGCTTAAGAGTATATCTAAGAAGACAAAGGAAGCTACTTTGTCATCATTTTCTTGTCCCAAAAATGTGTCAGATGTAACATGTGACAGTATTCAATGGTCTCCGTAGCAGATATGTGGGTCTAAAGAAAAAAATACTCCGCCACAAATTAATATATGCTCTATACAGAGAAGTAAAGATAAGGAAAGCAATGAATGCTTGGAAATAGAGTGGGAAAACCAGGGTCCTAGTTGTGGCATGGAAATTTTAGATGGAAGCCCAATGAAGTTCAAGACAAAGCCTGGTTTATTTCATATTGATTATGATGAAGCTCAATCATCATGGTACAATGACAAGAACAAAGATGTGCCTTCTAAGCATATGTTTGCCAAAAAACTAATGAATGATGTATTTGCACCTGTCTTTAGCAATGAGAAGATTTTAAGTGAAGAAGTTAGTTTTGAGTTGGACGAGGGAGAACTCAGTAACTCACACCTTGCATATCGGTCTAGATTGCTTCATTTTAGCAGTGATGAGAAATGTTCATTGCCTTCTCAAATAATCTATTCTTTTCAATCTCCAATAACTGATGGCTAGACCTCGCTAGCCAAAAAACCGAGATGCCTTAAGTCGAGAGATGATGACCATAATGCTTATAAAGAAATGGATTGGGCCAGAACAAAAGACTTCTTGGAAATTGATTATTTGATATCTAAAGATAATATTCAACCAATAAAGGCACATTCTACCTATATCATAGGGGAAACAATTTTTTGCAAATGGATCAAGAAACTGAGTCATTCAAAGTTAAGTATGACCTAAAAAAAAGTGATGTCGAGAAAATCTCTTTTTGTAATAAATCAAATACGCTTCTTAAAGATTCATGGTTGTATCTCAAGAATGTCATGGATTCACATCAATCAAAATTTGGAAGAAATGGTAAAGAAGGATCGTCTATGAAATCCAGGATAATCAGGAAAATTTAAATAAGTGTTTGTCTAAGTATTGATTGTGGTAGGGGCAGTCCTAATAACAATAACACAAAAGTTTTATACAAGCTTACAGATATTTGGTTAGGGTCTGTACCAATAACTCTGACCAGAAATATGGGGAATCATAATCGGTCAATTGAGGAAGAGATTCTTGACAGAAATAGAACATGTTTCAAGGTCAATGTAAGGGTGTCGTGACCATAAATAGTACAGTTATTAGAAATCTTAGAGAGCACAAAGATTTTGATTGTAAATGTTGGCTCTTTTTTGCCCACATACTAAAGCTCTTGCATTTTTCCGAAGGGCACTTCCAAAGGGAAAATGGTTCTTTTCAAAGTTCCGAAAGATATCTTTTCTCAAGGAAAAGGGGACCCTTTTCAAATTTTTCGAATGACTATATCAAAGAGGTCGAAGGCGTTTTCAAATTCCAACGGTCCATTCAAAGGAATCCAAAAGGTACTTTTCCTTTGCAATGGGCTTTTTCAACTTTTCTGAAAGGTACTGTTCCTTCGCAAAGGGCCAAAACATTTCTTCCGAAAGATCATTTTCACAAAATTGGAGGGGTCTTTTCAAATTTTTGAAGGGGTCTTCTTTCCGAAAGGTCCAAATAGATAAGCCGAAGGGTGCTTTTCAATTCTTCCGAAGGGATTTTTCAAAATTCCAAAGGATAAAAAAGGGGGTCACTTTCAAAAACGCTGACGGGTACCTTCTTTTCGGAAAGGGACATTTTCATAAAGTCTGAAGACATGAATTCCTTCGGACAAATTGTTTGTGGGAAGGGTCTAAGCAAATTGTTCGAAGAAAATGGCCGAAACAAGTTGTCCGAAGGAATTGATGATGGGCCCACAAACGTCAAAATTTGAACCCCTGCAAGTAGCCATTGGCATTTAAAAAGATCAAAAGAAGATACGCAATCTATAGACTTGTATCAACATAAAGGGATACAGAAAAACCAATGTCCTTAGATTGATTCTCCATCTATAGAAAAGATTTCGCCTAGGTTTCAAAGTAGGAGCTAGTGTATACAATTAGTGGAGAGGCTCTTGTCCTTTGACATGGCCATCATCTCCGACAAACAGCCGCTCAATTCAGAGGTAGCATGACTTAGTCCAGATTCAAAGTTATGGATATTTTGTCTTTATACGTGTAAGACAAGTGAAGGATGGCATGGAAGTGAAAGATGAAGATCAGGGGATTAGAAAAGGTAGCTCAAGCATTAAAGACGTTCCTGGACTTTTCTTTTTAGTGGATCATGACATCATCATCCTCAACAAGTTCTTGTCTTCTAGTGTGTTTCTCAACCAATGATAGGGCTTGAATACTAGTGGAGTTAATAGTGGTTAATTTGTTGGAGAAAGATTAGTTCTAATTAACCCAAATGTGGGTGAGAATTCACGGAGGGTGGTTGGATCTCATTTATTGAATTTTGTTTGCTTGCCTTTTCTCTCTTTTTTCTCTTTTTTTATATATCTCTGTGGCTCCCCAATAAAAAATTTATCCTCATTTGACAAGGAAAAACCCTGTCAAAATTTGTAAGAAAGACCTTTTGAAGCAATAAAGATCAATTTTTACCTATCTCTTGCTTGAACATTGTGTTTAGCAAGCTTGTGCATGATGGCCTTGTGAAGAAGTGTTCTTTCATGGCCATTGTCCTTTTTTGCTTATTTTTAAGTGTTTTCAAGTTAGTTGTAGGTCTGAACTTGAGCTCTTTCCACCATTAATGGACACTTGGTGTGGATTTTGAAATTCTTCTTTGCTTCATGTATGGTTTAGTGAGCCTAGTTTATGAAACACTTATGCAAATTATCTAGTTCTAAGGTTGTGTGAGCAAGAATTATCTTATGATGAGTTAGTGTTTATTTCATGCTTATGTGGATCACTCTCTATTTGGTTGCATCACATCCTTTAGCTCAGATTTCTTTTTTATGTTATCCTTCTATCCCTTTTCCTTAGTCAACATTAGATTTTAGCGTGGGAAATAAGAGCTGAAGTGAAACATCTGAAGAATTAGCCTCATAAAAAGCCTCGAGGTTCGACCTCACTACAAGTTACCCACAACCCGAAGTTATCCCAACGCTTGTAGCTAGGAGTTGAGAGAACCTGAGAAACTCTCACAAGGGTGCAATTCTATGCTACAACAGTTTTTGACACGTCCCGTGGGACCACTTTCGAAGAAGATTGGTCAAGTTCGATGTTGGTTTGATCAATTTGCAGCGGTTGTAGCTTTCATCTTTTAGTATCTAGCGACTTCGAAGAACACTCAGCAATCTAGTGGCAGAACAGTAGCTATCTTTCATGTCAAAGGTGACTACAAGATCAGTTTCTGGAGGTATTCTTTTTGAATTTGTTGAATTACTTTTAAACTCAGCAAGAAGGTTAAGGTTCGTCCATACTCACCCATACATAGAAAACTATTTTTCTACACCGGTTGTGAGGTATACCTACACAAGATCTTTGTTAGCTCCTCTTGCTACCATGATTCTCCAAAGAGCTTTTGTAGGTTTCAGCGGCCAAAGTCCTTTGAATTTACCACAATATATCCTATGCCAGTAGCAGCCCTCAAAAGCGTCCCATATTTCATAGGAGACCAAGCCGTAACTCCTACTGAACACATCACATATATAGCCAATTTCTGCAATATCTATAATGTTAGTAGAAAATGTAGCTATCAGACTGTTGGTTGTATGCTTCAAGAGAAAGGCTTTAAATTGGTATAGAGGTTTAGCTCCAAACTCTATTCAATCATGGGATCAGTTGGGAACAGCCTTATGTAAGAGATTTTCAAACAAGAGTGATCATTTGTCACTAGCAGAACAGTTGACCACAATCAAGAGAGCTCCTCATGAAGTTATGCAAGACTTCAACACAAGATTCCAAAAAGCATGGGACAAAATTCCAGCCACTGTTAGACCATCCCCTAACTTTGCATTCTTATACTATTTGAAGGCTCTAAACAGCGACATAGCAGTAATGATCCAATCCATGGGAGGAGATATATTACCAGACGCTTACAAGGTTGCTATCAAAGCTGAAAATTGTCTAGTCCAAGTTGACAAGCTTATTCCTAGGCCCCCAATCCCTGTTTTCCCTGATATCAGACCACCTCTTGCAGTTCTTCCCCCACTTGATGTTATTCTTCCAACTCCAACAATTGCTGCTATACCTTCACCTAAGCAAGAAAAGGCCTCCACTAGCAGATTGAATGATTCCCAAGAGCAAAAAAACTACTTAAAGCTTAAAAGCATGCTCCAATCCTTGACAAATGATGTAGTAAATGTAAAAAGGCAAGCTCAGTTCAATAAAACTTATCAAGCTCCATATCAGCCTCAAAAACAGTCTTATCAAGCAAGTAGGCCACCCTATAAAGGAAATTTTCAAGGACAAGGTCAAAGACAGGGGCAACGTAACTATGATAGACAGAACAACTATAATCCAAATGTTGCAGGCTCTTCCAATTCCTTGGTTCCTATTCAAAACAATATGGCTCAAGAGGCTGAAGTGACAATGCCTTGTAATCAGTCTTTTGGGCAATCCATTGTCCCAACTAATGGTTCTAACTAGGCATTCAATGACCAATGGTAGCAAGCTATTGCTTATGGATACAATCAAGCTCTTATGGCTCAAAACATGGAGATCCCCACGATGACAAAGCCGGAGTAGTCTCCACAAGAACAAGGATCGGATCAAGTACCAAACCAGCCAGATGCTACAATGGTCATTAGTGAGCAAGAAGAGTGCTATGCATCCAATCAGCAGGCCAGCTCTAGTCAAGCTCACATCCCAGTGGCAACAAATACAAGATTCAAAAGAAGGAATATGGGTGACAACTAGGGAGCATTCAAGGAACCTCCTGCCACCACTCCATTGTCTAAGCCTAACAATCCTACTGTCACTCCAAAGGTCTCAAGACCTCCACAAAGCTCACAGATTCAACAAACAACAGCAGTGGCTCCCAAAGCACAAGCAAAGGTTAGCAATACACCAATCAACATTGTTGAACAAATGAAGAAATCCAACGTGAACGTACCAATGTGGGACATGCTTTCCATGCCCGATCAAGTGGATATCCTTCAAGAAGGTTTGTCCAAGATAGGTGTTACAACAACTGCAGGTAAACAACCAAGCAAAGACGCTGAGGTCCTCACTAATGCAGCCAAGGGTCCTTTGGAAGAAGGATTAAGTAAGGTGGTCAAACCTCCTCCATTCTACATTTCATTGATCATTGGTGATTCCTTGGTACATAATTGCTTGGTAGATAGTGGAGCTAGCACTTTAGTAATGCCAAAGTCTATAGCTAATCAGTTGAACCTCGAATATGAGCCGCATACCAAGAGAGTTCTACAGCTTGACAGTTCTTCCACAAAGCCATCTGGTATTGTTGACCATTTTGGTCCTGCAGGCTAAAAGTCGGTCTCCTTTTCCTGCTGTTCTGAACCGTCAGTCTTGGATGTATCCATCTTCTACAAATGCCCATTTTTTCTTTGCAATAAGTCATGTTCTTATAAAACATTGAAAGATCTAAGGACTTGCAGGTTTCGGTTTGGTATAAGACCTTTTTTCTCTTTGGACAGTCAATCACACAAGCGTTTTCGGCAAAGGTAATTGCTCATTTTCAAAGGGATATAAGTCTTTCAACAGGCCCCGAAGGTCAAGTGCCCTTGCGGAGGGCAGGCAAATGACCAGTCGGGCCTTTCCGAAAGAGTCTGAAGGGCAACTCGGGGGCCTAAATGCCCTTGCAAAGGGCAGAAAACACTTGCAGAAGGACCAAAGAAGAGGGCCGAAAGGTAAGGTTTCCTTCAGAGAAAAGACTAAGGCAAAAGGAAGGATTTCCTTCGGACTTTTGTTCGAAGAATAAATCCGAGGGAAATCCAAGGAAGTCAATGTGAATTCTTTCGGACAAAGTGCCTAAAGGAATTCCTTCGGACATTTTGTCCAAAGAAATTCACAAGGCAAGGAGCCAAATGGAAAATTACCCTTCGAAAAGAAATCCGCGGCAAAATGACAAAGGCAAATTCCTTCGAACAAAAGTCCGAAGGAATTTGTCCAAAGAAAAGGACTGAACAAAAGAAAGAAAAGCCGAGACTTTGAAGGAAAGACTTCCTTCGGGCAAAATGTCCGAAGGAATTGAGAAGCCAAGGCAGCCCGAAGGGCAAGTGCCCTTGCGGGGGACACTTGGCTGCCAAAAAGGGGACCTTTTCAAAGCCCCAAAGGGACACCTTCCCTTCGGGAGGGTTCGATTGCGAAAAGCTAAAGAAATTGCCAAAGGGGTGACGGGCCCGAAGACGTCAAATTCAGCATCGCAAACTAGCTGTTGAAATTCAAACGTCCAGTGACGTCCCCGCGAATGTCAAATTCAGGATAGTGGAATAGCCGTTGGCTTTCAAATGGCGACGAGCGCACGAACGTCAACTTTACGGCGATAACATCGCTGTTGATTCTCAAATGTTTAAAGACAGGTCCGCGCGTGGAAACTCAGCGACCCGCCAATAAGATAGCCCCGAAAGCTCAGATTGCCAAAAAGAGACAAAATATAGCAAGGAAAAAGGGAACAAAATAGAGAATCCAAAACACGGCCACGCACACATACGACAACATTTGGAATGTTCCAAAAGACGCACCCAGCCAAGCACAAACACAGATAAAACAGCTCAGGTGGCAAAAGAGACGTCGGTAGAGGAGTTATGCCAGTGGTTAGAACAGTCCTTACGAAATGGTCATCAAGGAGCACAAACAGTGAATGGCGCGGCCTGTTTTTCTTCATTCAAGCATTAATGAGCAGACAACTGCGTGATCCTCTTTAAGAAGCGGTCTTGTTTTCAAACAAAAAGACGCGACCCATGCTTTCACAATGACGTTTAATATAATTTAAACGCCAAAGTCAAGATTTGGATTGCCGCAGCATGGCTTCATTCACCGGACTTCCTCTTCCCAATGAATTGAACGCAACATGGGCCACTTGTAGAAAAGGGTGCCATTGCTTTCTCTTTCTCTATATATTGTAAACTCTCATTTGAGAAATCTATCTCTCATTTTGTATGGCGCAGCCCTGCCAAAATTTCATCTTGAATCAATAAGAAAGTGTTTTACCTCTATCTGACTACTTATGCTTTTGTGTGTGTCTGTGTATCAATCCTATGTTCAGTCATTTTTGCATGATGCTTTCACAAATTTGACACTAACACACCTAGTGTAGCTAAAGTACCAATTCTGCAGGTCAACAGGAAGTGCTGCATCCGGAGCGCAGAGACAAAAAGGGGTTATCAGACAGTGTTTTCTATAGCACTTGTGGTAAGTTCATTTTCTATCTTCATTAAGCCTCCCTATTAAAGCTCCCTACAGTCTGGTCTTTTCATTAGATAAAGTGTATGTCTGCCCTCTTCTAGTCTAAAGTGTGAGTAACTTAATAGATCAACTTGTTTGGTGCATCACCATCTTAGATTAGATTTTGTTTTCAGTATCCTCTCTTTTCACCCCCCTTTTTATATATTAGCAGTAGTAGTGAAATAACTCAGAGATTCATCAAAGGGAGCTAGCCCTTATCTAGAGATTCTCCCCCAGTTTTGCCAGACCCACAGCAAGAGGGGAGTCTCCATTGTGCCGCGTGGAAAACAGGAGCTCAGCGTCCTGTCAAGAGTGCAATCCACAGCGTCAACAATTTTTGGCACGCCCGGTGGGACCAATTTTTAACACTCAGAAAAGTTCCAAGATTGATGCTGGTCCTATTACAGCAAAAAATCAATCATTAATCCAGCATCTGGCGACTCCATTATCAAGAGCATCAGTCTCTGGTCAAAGATCAGTCTGACATCCTATGCCTAAGGTCACCACACGATCTACTGCTAAAGGTGTCCCTTTTGAATTCGTTGAACTACCATTAAACTCAGCAAGGCGACTAAGGTTTGCAAGGACTCATCCTTATTCAGCAAGTCATTTTCCCAGACCTGCTATAAGATACACTTACGCAAGAAGGCCCCGGTTGAATCCTGTCATAGCTATGGCTTTACCTTTTGTGGCCTTTCATGGTCAGTGCTTTGAATCTTTTGCATTATGACCCAATCCCAGGGACAACCCTTAAGAGTGTGCCTCCCTTTAATGGAGAAGGGCCTATTATTGCTATTGAGCACATCAGAAATATTGCCAACCTCTGTAATATTCACAATGTCACTAAAGAAAACATTGCTATCAGATTGGTGGCATTGTCTTTTAAGGGCAAGGTTCTGCACTGGTATGGGACTTTGCCTATGAATTCAGTCGACACATGGAATGAATTGGGTACCCTCTTAACAAACAGATTCGGGGAGAAGAGTGACCACCTCTCGCTTGCCAAGCAGCTACTACCATGCAAAGAGCTCCACACGAATTTATACAGGATTTCAATACTCGGTTTCAGAAGACCTGGGACAGAATCCCCATTTTGGTAAGGCCGACCCCAAGCTATGTTTTCTTTTATTATTTGAAAGCGTTGAACAGCGACATTGTTGTCATGATACAGTCCATGGGAGGACAAGTTCTATCCGCTGCCTATGAAATAGCCATAGCCGCTGAGAATTGCCTGGTACAAGCGGGAAAGATAGCCCCTAGACCTCATACGCCGCTCTTCCCTGAATTGCCACCTCCAGTCCAGACTGTTGCACCCACCTTACCTCTTCTGCCTGGTATAGAAAAGCCGGCTGCTACTTCGCCCAATGATCTTTATGAAGTTAAAAGCTTGTTGCAAAGCGTGATCAATGAATTGGTGGCTCTCAAAAGGCAGCAAGCTCAAAACTATCGGACAAATTAGGGATATCAGCAGTTTGGGCAAGCAAATAGACCCCCTTTCTAGAATTATAATCAAGGACAGGGTCAGTTTGCACAGACCAGACCTTATCAAGGTTATAAGCCAAACGTTCCTTCATCATCCAAGGCTCTGGTGCCCACTCAAAATAATCTGGTACAAGAACAGCCAAATTGCTCACCCATGGGATATGGTCAAGATCAGGCTGTTTATACAAACAAGATGTCGAGTCAATACACGAATGCATAAGACAATCGGGCATCCACCCAATTCCCAAGCTTTGAGGCATCAATGCAACCTAGAATGGACAGCAGGCCGACCCAGTCTGATTTTACTCTCATGAATCACTTGGAAGGTGAATTCTGTGCAGTCAACTATATGGGCAATGCAAACAACCAAGGTGATTATGTTCCAGCCAACACAAGGTCTAAAAGAAGAGCTATAGAGGAAGCTCAGGCAGCGACCCAATCGTCCGCAGCATCTTCTTCATTACATGTGAATAAAAACTTTCCAGATTTTAGGCCACCAGTTACACCCTCAACTCCCCGGCCTACGCCTCAGGCTGCAAGTAACCCCAAAGAATGTGAAAGGGAGCAACCTCAGATTAATGTGGTGGACCAAATGAAGTTACACATGAATATCTCATTGTGGGATTCATTATCAATACTGGGACAAAAGGACATGCTGCAAAAAGAATTGCACGGGCTAAATGAACAGGCTGTCCTAGTAAAAGCCGATAATGTTCTGATCACGAATGGGCGCCTTTCCACAGCAGGCCAAGTAAAGAAAGAAGAAAAGGTTCCCCCTTTCTATCTGTCTTTAGTCATAGGAGATTTTCTGGTGCACAATTGCATTATTGACAGTGGGGCAAGCACCTCAGGAATGCCCAAATGCATAGCGGATAAACTGGGACTCAAATACGAAGAAATGACTAAAGGAGTCCTGCAGCTGGATGGATCGCCAGCAAAGACAGTAGGAGTGGTGAGAGGCTTGAACTTGACGCTCCACGCCTATCCAACTTTCTCAGTTCTTCACGACGTGGTAGTGGCGGATGTTCCTCCCTACTTTGCCATTTGCTTGTCCAAGGATTTCACATCCAAAATAGGCGGGTACCTAGCAGCAAACTAGTCCTACCTAGTTTTTAGAACCAAATATGGGACATCGGAGCCAATCCACAGAGATCATCTGGAGCCGTACTCACTCAAGGTGGCAAATGTGAGCTATGCCATTATTGATCAAGAAGAATTCCAAGTGGATCAATCTCTGCCCTCTACCCTTGAAGGAGTTGCTAACCAGCTCTTAGACGAATGGAGAAGTGACAACTTTGAACATGACCCTTACAAGTTCATAGAAGAGGCAGGGCTCGAGATTTATTGCATGCATGAAGAGAGTACTTTTGTACCAAATTTGATGAAAGCAAACCAAGAGAGCTTAGGTTTATGACAACTCTTCTTTGATGGCTCAAGAAGCAAATTGGAAGCTGGTGGTGGAGTGGTGTTAATTTCCCCCTCAAAGGAGAAATACTTCTCGACTTTCAAGTTCTAATCATGTGCAATGTTGCAGAGTATGAATCTCTCATCCACGGTTTGGAGTGGACAAGAAAAAGAGGAATAAAAGAGCTGCAGGTTTTTGGGGACAGCGAGTTGATCGTAAATCAGGTTAGAGGACTAAATCTTACCAAGAATTCCTTGCTTAAGTCTTACAAGCATAGGGTATGGAACTTAGTGGAGAGTTTCTTTGCTTTCAATGTTACTTCCATTTCAAGAGAGCAGAATAAGCACGTTGACAGACTAGTAGCAGTTGGTGCTCAGTTTGATATCTCCAAGGAGAGAGGCCGAGACAGCACTTCACACCATTTAAAAGTGGTAATCAGACCCTCCGTGCCTAATAACATCACCAACTGGGAGGTGTTTGACAACGATCAACAGATAGCGTTCTTCTTGCAAGAGGAGGCTGAGTTTGCCTTTAGAAACCAAGCTAAGCTACAACAACAGTATGGCAGCTAGATTGTTCAGCTGAAGAACAACAAACTTCCCAAAGGCTTGGTCACTCTCGAAAGTATTTTCAACAAGGATGACCAATTGAAAAATGACAAAACAAGCATCACAATGAAGAAAGAGAACTACGAAAAAGTTGAAATATTCAAGAACAGGTTGCTTGCACTTGGAAAAGTATGTACAGATCATGAAAGGCAGGCTTTCATCTTGTTGTGCCAAGAATTTGCCGATGTCTTTGCTTGAGAGTATAGCGACTTAAAGGGTTTTGACCCAAGTTTGGCCCAACATACCATTGAGCTGGAGGAAGGCTCCAAGCCCATCAAACAAAAACAAAGGCCTGTCAACCCAAAGATTGAGCCTCTTATGCAGAAGGAATTCACCACGTTGATTGAGTCCAGGATCATATTTTTGATTAAGCATTCTTCTTGGCTGGCCAATCTAGTCCCTGTTAGAAAAAAGAATGGAGAGATCATATTATGTGTAGATTTTAGAGACCTCAATAGAGTCTCGTTGAAGGACCACTATCCTCTCCCAAGTATGGATCAGATCCTCCAATGAACATTTCTCCCTCCTGGATGGATACTCAAAGTACAATCAGATTTTAGTGCAAGACTGTAATCAATACAAAACAACCTTCACTACCAAGTGGGGAACGTTTGCTTACCGAAAAATGCCATTTGGACTGTCCAATGCTAGTGCCACTTTTCAACGAGCCATGGACATGGCTTTTCAAAGTCAGATAAATAATATTGTACTCGTATATCTTGATGATGTGACAATATTTTTTAAGGAAGCAGGCCAACATATAAGACACTTTAGGCAAATCTTCGATAGGTGTAGAGAGTTCGGTCTCTCTCAACTCAAAGAAATGCGTGTTTGTTGTCCATGAAGGTAAACTCTTTGGCCATGTTGTTTCGAAGAAGGGCTTGACCATTGATCCAGAAAGAGTTTGCTCCATCCTAGAGCTGTCCTTGCCTAAGCATAAGAAAAGTCTGCAAAGCTTCTTTGGCAAAATAAAATTCATCAAGAGATTTATCCCAAATTTTGCTGAGATAGTCAAGCCATTGACCTCCATGCTGAAGAAAGATGAGAAATTCGCATAGACAGCGCAAAGGAAAGATAGTTTTGAAGGGATCAAGTAGGCTATCGCCCAGGCTCCTACCTTGATCAGTCTTGACTTCACCAAGGATTTCAACCTCTACACCTTCGGAAATGAAGAGGTAATCTCTGCTATGCTTACCCAAGCAAATGGCGAGAACCTTGAACAATCGCTTGCATTTTTTAACCAAGGGCTAGAAGGTTTTGAGATCAGGTATACATATGTCGAGAAGCAAGTCCTTGCAGTCATATGGAGCCTGAAGAATTTCAAATATATGATGTCCAACAGCAGGGTTCATCTCATGGTGCCACATCCCAGCGTCAAAGATTTCTTGATCAACCGTGATCTAAATGAAAAGAGAGCAGGATGGATCACCAAAGTAATGGAATATGACGTGGATATCAAAACCACCAAGCTGGTAAAGGAAAAAGGCCTGTGTGAACACCTTGCTGTAGACCTTAAACAGCAGAGAGAGGACATTTTGCAAATTCATGATGAAGCTATAGCAGAAGAACCAGCAGTCATGAAGGATTGGGCATCAGACATGAAACGTTTCCTTCTCACTAGTGAGTGCCCGCAGGGCCTTGATAGGACCAAGAAGAGATATTTCAGACTCCAATCTCTCCCTTATGTCTTGATTGACAGGGTGTTGTTCAGAAGAGATTTTTCGAGAGTACTTTTGAGGTGCATAGACCCAAGTCAGGTCGACAGAGTGCTATTCGAGTTCCATGATGGGCCAGCCGGTGGTCACTTTGCTCCTAAGCCTACAGCTGCAAGAATTATGAGAGCTAATTACTTCTAGCCCACTATATTCAGAGCACCCATGCCTGGGTTTGAAAGTGCCAAAAGTGTGCTCTCTTTGATGGGAAACAACGGCTGGTTGCAATGCCTCTACAGCCTATTCAAGTCGAACAACCATTCATGCAATGGGGCCTTGACTTCATAGGGATGATCAACCCCCCTCCAGTGCTGGCCACAAATGGGTCTTGGCCGCTACAGACTACTTCACGAGATGGGTAGAAGCTGTTGCTTTGAAGGAGGCCAACGAAAGTGCAGTCCTGGATTTTTACGAAGGCCTGGTGACAAGGTTTGGAGTCCCAACTACCATCATCTCAGACAAGGCATTTGCTTTTTTGGGAACCAAAATGAGCGAGTGGGCGTTGGGATACGGCATCTACCTCAACATTTCTTCCAACTACTACCCACAAGGGATGGGCTGGCTGAGTCTACCAACAAGAATCTGATTAGAATTATCAGAAGAACAATGGAGGAGAATCAGAGAACTTGGCAAGCCAAGTTGAAAACAGCCCTGTGGGCAGACAGGGTTACTTCAAAGAGAGCAGTTGGCAATTCACCATACACGCTCGTGTATGGAAGGGAAGCTAGACTTCCTATTTCATTGGAATTGTCAGCTTTGGATCTTGCTCACCAATTGCAATTAGAAGGCAACAGCATGGAGGTTATGCTATGTGAACTGATGGAATTTCAAGAGACAAGGGACCAAGCCATAATTTCTATGACCAGCCGTCAGCAGCAAACGAAGTACTTTGACAAGAAATCCTCGTCAAAAGGTTTCTCTGAAGGCGACATCGTCTTGAAATGGGATAAGGATTGAGCTAAGCCTAGAAAGCACACAAAGTTTGATGCCCTATGGAGTGGTCCATACGTCATCACTCAATGCAAGCAGCACAATGCATTCCAACTCTTCAGGTTGGACGGTGAAGAACTACATATCCCAGTTAATGAGATATATCTTAAGCACTGTCACTGAGCCTTCTCTCATCATGTATATATTTCCTTGTTTTTTCCTATTTTTGCCTAAGTGCTCTTGTACATGTTCGTAGTTTTTTTAGCCTTGTGTGTGTTTTGTTTACCGTTTGGGGTGAAGGCTTCATGATTGATTCTTGGATCTCTTGAGGTTATTGTCAACCTTTTGGGCTATGTTGTGACTCCATGCCCAACGGACTTACAAGTCACCAGTCTTCCCAAGCATAGCAGGCATGCTTCCCCTAGGAATCGCCAAATTTGTTGACCATTTTGGTCTTACAGGCCAAAAGTCGGTCTCCTTTACTTGTTGTTCTGAACCGTCAGTCTTAGATGTATCCACCTTCTGCAAATGCCCATTTTTTCTTTGCAATAAGTCATGTTCTTATAAAACATTGAAATATCTAAGGACCTGCAGGTTTCGGTTTGGTATAAGACCTTTTTTCTCTTTGGGCAGTCAATCGCACAAGCCTTTTCGGCAAAGGAAATAGCTCATTTTCAAAGGGATATAAGTCTTTCAACAGGCCCCGAAGGTCAAGTACCCTTGCGGAGGGCAGGCAAATGACCAATCGTGTCTTTCCAAAAGAGTCCGAAGGGCAACTCGGAGGCCTAAATGCCCTTGCAGAGGGCAGAAAACACTTGCAGAGGGACCAAAGAAGAGGGCCGAAAAGTAAGGTTTCCTTCGGAGAAAAGACTAAGGCAAAAGGAAGGATTTCCTTAGAACTTTTGTCCGAAGAATAAATCCGAGGGAAATCCAAGGAAGTCAATGTGAATTCTTTCGGACAAAGTGCCCGAAGGAATTCCTTCAGACATTTTGTCCAAAGAAATTCACAAGGCAAGGAGCCAAATGGAAAATTACCCTTCGGAAAGAAATCCGTGGCAAAATGGCAAAGGCAAATTCCTTCGGACAAAAGCCCGATGGAATTCCTTCGGACTTTTGTCCGAAGAAAAGGACCGACTGAAAGAAAGAAAAGCTGAGACTTTGAAGAAAAGACTTCCTTTGGGCAAAATGTCCGAAGGAATTGAGAAGCCAAGGCAGCCCGAAGGAGCCCGAAGGGCAAGTGCCCTTGCGGGGGACACTCGGCTGCCAAGAAGGGGACCTTTTCAAAGCCCCAAAGGGACACCTTCCCTTCGGGAGGGTTTGATTGCGGAAAGCTGAAGAAATTGCCAAAGGGGTGACGGGCCCGAAGACGTCAAATTCAGCATCGCAAACTAGCTGTTGGAATTCAAATGTCCAGTTACGTCCTCGCGGACGTCAAATTCAAGACAATGGAATAGTCATTGGCTTTCAAATGGCGACGGGCACGCGAACGTCAACTTTATGGCGATAAGATAGCCATTATTTCTCAAATGTTTAAAGACGGGTCCGCACGTGGAAACTCAGCGACCTGCCAATAAGATAGCCCTGAGAGCTCAGATTCCCAGAAAGAGACAAAATAAAGCAAGAAAAGAGAGAACAAAATAGAGAATCCAAAACACGGCCACACACACATACAACATTTGGAATGTTCCAAAAGACTCACCCAGCCAAGCACAGACACGGATAGAACAGCCCAGGTGGCAAAAGAGACATCAGCAGAGGAGTTATGCCAATGGTTGGAACAGTCCTTACGAAATGGTCATCAAGGAGCACAAACCGTGAATGGTGCGACCTGTTTTTCTTTATTTAAGCATTAATGAGCAGACAACCGCGTGAACCTCTTTAAGAAGCGGTCTTATTTTCAAACAAAAGGGCGCGACCCATGCTTTCACAATGACGTTTAATATAATTTAAATGCCAAAGTCAAGACTTGGACTGCCGTAGCATGGCTTCATTCACCGGACTTCCTCTTCCCAATTAATTGAACGCAACATGGGCCACTTGTGGGAAAGTGCGTCGTTGCTTTCTCTTTCTCTATATATTGTAAACTCTCATTTGAGAAATCTATCTCTCATTTTGTATGTCACAGCCCTGCCAAAATTTCACCTTGAATCAATAAGAAAGTGTTTTACCTCTATCTGACTACTTATGCTTTTGAGTGTGTCTGTATCAATCCTGTGTTCAGTCATTTTTGCATGATGCTTTCACAAGTTTGACACTAACCAAGTGGAAAAGTGCGTCGTTGATTTCTCTTTCTCTATATATTGTAAACTCTCATTTGAGAAATCTATCTCTCATTTTGTATGGCACAGCCCTGCCAAAATTTCACCTTGAATCAATAAGAAAGTGTTTTACCTCTATCTGACTACTTATGCTTTTGAGTGTGTCTGTGTATCAATCCTGTGTTCAGTCATTTTTGCGTGATGCTTTCACAAGTTTGACACTAACACATCTAGTGTAGCCAAAGTACCAGTTCTGCAGGTCAACAGGAAGTGCTTCATTTGGAGCACAAGACAAAAAGGGGTTATCAGACAGTGTTTTTTCTACAACGCCTGTGGTAAGTTTATTTTTTGTGTCTTCATTAAGCCTCCCTGTGAAAGCTCCCTACAGTTTGGTCTTTTCATCAAATAAAGTGTATGTCCGCCCTCTTCTAGTCTGAAGTGTAACTAAGTAGATCAACTTGTTTGGTGCATCACCGTCTTAGATTAGTTTCTGTTTTCAGTATCCTTCTCTCTTTTCACCCCCTTTTTTTATATATTAGCAGTAGTAGTGAAATAATTCAAAGATGCATCAAAGGGAGCTAGCCCTTATCTAGAGATTCTCCTCCCAGTTTTGCCAGACCCACAGCAAGAGGAGAGTTTCCATTGTGCCACGTGGAAGACAGGAGCTCAGCCTTCTATCAAGGGTGCAATCCACAACATCAACAGATATCATCAAGGATTTGAATGACCTTGCATGGTTGTCCTAATGCTCCGGTGGTTCAGGGTGTGTTGATCCTTGATGTAACTCCTCGTTTTGCGCTATGCCTCTCTAGAGAATTTACAGCCAAAATTGGGGGTTATCTAGCAGCAGATTGGTCCTACATGGCACTCAGAACAAGGTATGGGACTAAGGTATCAATCAAGGTTGAGCCCATGGCACAATTCCACATTGAACCCTATCACCCAGATAGCATAAACCTCAATTGTGCTATCCTTGATGAGGATGAATTTACAATTGGTTGGGAACTGAATACTTATCCTGAGGAGATTCCAGACTTATTCTTGGATGAGCTATGGGGGGATAATCAATTTCTCAACCCTTTGGAAGGTGTTGAAGAAAGAGACATGCATGTCTATCTGCTACATGAAGAAAATCAACTCATGTCTTTCCTCATTAGACATAAAGAGGACCTCAATGGTATGTGGAAGTTGTTCTTTGATGGTTCAAGAAGCAAAATGGAGTAAGTGCAGGGGCAATGCTAGTTTCCCCTTTAGATAAGTATTTCCCTTCTTATAAGTTCCATTTCAATTGCTCCTCCAACGCAGTAGAATATAAAGGCCTAAGAAATGGCCTCCAATAGTTGAAAGCATCAATGTCAAGGTCGAAGAAGGATTCAAACAAGTTGAGTCTAATAAGGAGATCAGAATTGAAAAATCAGAAGGACCAGAAAATGAAGTAGAAGATAGTGAAGAGAAGGAGAAAAAGAGTAAAAGGGCACCTGCAAGGTTTGTTAAAAAAGAACATCCCAAGGAGCAGAGAATTGGCAACAAAGATGAGGGTGTTCAGACTAGAAAAAGAGCTGTAATAAACAAAGAGCAAGTAAGCTTTGCTCTACTTTCAGAAAAATTGAGCATAAGACCTTCAATGAAGCCAACAAAGATGAAAACTGGCTAACAGCTATGGAAGAAGAAAGCCAAATTGAAAAGAATAAAACTTGGGAATTAGTTCATAGACCTTTGAACAAGAATGTAATAGGAACTAAGTGGGTTTATAGAAACAAACTCAATGAAGATGGAGTTGTCATAAGAAACAAAGCTAGATTGGTGTATAAAGGATATGCACAAGTAGAAGGCATAGATTTTGAAGAGACATTTGCTCCTATGACAAGACTAGAAGCTATAAGAATGTTCTTGGCATTCTCTGTTCACAATAAATTCAAGGTATATCAAATGGATGTGAAGTCAACATTCTTGAATGGAAACATAGAAGAGGAAGTGTACATTGAACAACCAAAAGGATTTCAGTTAGCAGAGGAAGAAGATTATGTGTACAAACTAAATAAAGATTTGTATGGTCTGCAACAGGCTCTAGAGCATGGTATTCACGATTAGATCAATACCTACAACGACAAGATTTCAGAAAAGGGCGCGCAAACAACAATCTGTATTTTAAATCAGAAGGTGAGTATATGTTGATTGTTGTTGTCTATGTGGATGATATTATCTTTCGAGATGGTGATAGTAACATGTGCAAAGAATTTGCCACGCAAATGCAAAATGAATTTGAAATGTCAATGCTGGGAGAACTCTCTTCCTTGGTCTGCAAATTACAGAAATTAATGGACATTCATATCTCAAGCTAAGCATGCAAAGGAGATGCTCAAAAAATTTGGAATAGAGGACAGCAAACCAATTGGTACTCCCATGATGACTAGTTGCAAGCTAAGCAAAGAAGATGAGTCTCCTGATGTAAATAATACGCTATATAGATCAATGATAGGCAACATGTTGTATCTAATAGCATCAAGACCAGACATCATGCAAGCAGTGTGCATGGTTGCACGGTTTCAAGCAGGCCCCAAAGAATCACATGTTAATGCTGTAAAAAGAATCTTCAGGTACATCAAGAGCACAATTGACTATGGGTTGTGGTACCCAACTAGCGAAGATCTTACTTTGGTTGCATATACTGATGTTGATTGGACAGAAAGTGTGGATGACAGAAAAAGCACTAATGGTTATGCATTCTTTCTGGATAACAAACTTGTGTCTTGGTTGAGCAAGAAGCAAGAATCGATTACACTCTCTACAGCTAAAGCAGAGTATGTTGCAACAACTACATGCTGCACTCAAGTCTTGTGGATGAAGCAAACTCTCAAGGACATAAAGGTAGAATATCAAGCACGTATCTCTATTTTTTGTGATAGTTCAAGTGCTATAAATATATCTAAGAATCTAGTGATGCATTCCAGAACCAAGCATATCTCCATAAAATATCACTTTTTGAGAGAAAAGGTTGCAAGTCAAGAGCTCACAATGGATTATGTGTCAACTATTGTCAACCTGGAGTTACACCCTGAATCGAAGACGTGCTGAAATGGCTAATCCTCTCTCCAGTGGAAACAATGAGATCTTCTCATGAGGGTGGGTGCCTCAATGGTGAGAACCTCCAAAGAAGGTTGGTTCCTATAAGATGTATCAATGAGGATCTCTACTTTGCGTTGCGGACTACCATGGAAAAAGGAGAAAGAAACTTGAAAGGGAAATCCTACCTAATGACAGTGATACACCAGAATGTTGATCCACTCTACTTGGAACCTTGAAAACTGAACAAACAAGGGAAAAGGAAGACCTTTGATTTTCAACTGATCACTATACATAAGTATTTCATGAGAAGGTTTGATCCAATGACAAAAATGTGAGGAAAAACGATGGAAAGATGTCTGATACAAGACACTTTGTAGCCACCTAACTATTGACAATTCTTCCACAAGTCAGATTGTCTCTCGCCATTCGGAAAATTCACGTCTCTAGCCAAGGAAGAAGAGTACATTGTTTTGGTAGGGTCCTTGCTACAAAGAATGAATTCCTTCAGAAGGGTTCATCAAAAAGGTTTTTACTTTAGATAAAGAAAACCTTCGGACAAAAAGTCCGAAGAAATTCGGAAGACCACAGAGACAAAGAAAGTCCGCACAAAAGGCAAGGAAAAGCCAAAGATTAATTCGGAAGGGGGCATTTTCAAAAATTCCAAAGGGTAGGGTACCCTTCGGAAGGGTCACTTTCAATATTCCCAAAGGGCACCTACCCTTCGGGCAGGCACAAGACCAAATTTAGAGACCTTTACAAAAATCCTGGGTGCCCTTCAATTTTTTCGAAGGGCACAGAGGGAGATCGACTAGCCCTTGCGGAGGGCACTTGGTCGGTGCCGAAGGGCACTTGTCTTTGCCGAAGGGCACTTGTCTTAGTCGAAGGGCACATTTCAGAAGCCGAAGGGCACATTTCGGAGAGAAAAACAAAGAGACATCCTTCGGACTTTTTGTCCAAAGGAATTCCTTCCGACAAAAAGTCCGAAGAAATTCGGACAATGCCCCTTCCATAAAATCCGAAGGAATAAAGCCGAGACACTCAAAAGTAATAGTTTTTGGACTGTGCAAAAGAGAAAATAAGAAAAGTCCGAAGGAAATTGCCAAACAGAGAATCTCGAAGGAATAAATGCCAAAGGGTGACGTCCCGCTAGCCGTCAAATTCTGACCGCGGGAAGTAACCGTTGAAACAGGGGTAAAGCCAGAATTCCGAAAGCAAAGCCCAATGGAGAAAATATAGACCGGATATAATTATAAAAATACATCCGAATACAGAATCCCACCAGAAATAGACACGAACAGCAGACTGGAATAGGACAAAATACATGCAAGCAGGAGCTATTTTCGAACATCGGTCAAAGCTTCAGTTGACTGATTATTAAAGAACTGTTCATCTCCACTCAGCTCATGCATTTGAAGGTCTAACTCAGCTTTAACAGGAGTTCCAAATTCGAACGACGAGTTGACTGTTCGAGATTTAGAGTTGACTAATTTTTATACGCCGCATCCACTAGAAGCTTTCCATGCGAAGGAGAATGATCTCTTCGACCAACTCAGCTGCCAAATAGTCAACTCAGCTGATCTCTTCGTCCAACTCAACTTTCAAACGCTACAACTCGGCATCAAGCAACTCACGAAGAAATTCTAAAATTGACATTTGCGTGGATTTTCATGCAAAGAGAGGTGGGCGGTTCATGACAAAGACAAGTTCACTTCCTCAAACGAAGAAACTTCATGCAAGGACAAAAGGGAAAATATATTTTATTGAAAGGCCAAGTAAAGCCTTGAGTTAACCAAAAGTAAAACCTTCTCTTCAAATTTTTAGCGCCAATCTTTGGGCTGTTGTAATTTTCTATAAAATGGCTTTCAACCTTGTTTAAAAAATAATCCAATCTCTCTCTTGGTTAGACCAGACTCTGCCATTGGTAAGTTGTGTAACCTCTTCGATCAATAGAAGGACTGTACTTTCAGATTTCAAGCGTTGGCATAGTGTATATTTCATTCAACAATTTGCATAAGTAGTAGATTTCTCTCCCTTCCCAAATTTTGGTTCATACCTAGTTGCTAGATTATCCTTGTGCAGGGCATGTTAAAGTGTTCTTTATTGTCTTTTGCTGAAGCTGTAAGTGGATGTTAGGTGGCTGCAAAGTGTCTTGTATCGGACCTCTCTCCATCGTTTTCCCTCAAGTTTTAGTTATTGGATCGAAACTCTTCATGAAATACTTATGCATAAGTGATTGATTGAAATCTAAGGTCTTCCTTCTCCCTTGTTCGTTCAGTGTTTAAGGTTCCAAGTTGAGTGGATCAGACTTCTGGTGTATCACCCCTTTTTAGGTAGGATTTCCCCTTTAAGTTTCTTTCTCCCTTTTCCATGGTAGTCCGCAGCGTAGAGTAGGGATCTTCATTGATACATCATACAGGAACCAACCTTCTTTGGAAGTTCTCACCGTTGAGGCACCCACCCTCGTGAGAAGATCCCATTGTTTCAGCTGGATAGAAGACTGGCCATTTCATGCACGTCTTCGAATCAGGGCGCAGCTCCAGGTTGACAACACTAACATCCACTTACAGCTTCAGCAAAAGACAAAATACTGAACATGACCTACATAACATGATGAGCTAGCAACTAGGTACGAATCAAAATTTGGGAAGAGAGAAATCTATCACGTATGCAAATTGTTGAATGAATGTACACTATGCCAACACTTGAAATCTAAAAGAACAGTCCTATTGATTAAAGAGGTTACACAACTCATCAATGGCAGAGTCTGGTCTTACCAAGAGAGGGATGGATTTTACAACGTTGAAAAGCCATTAATATAGAAAAATTACAAAAAGCCAAGAGATTGGTGTTGGAAATAAGAGAGGAAGTTAACTCTTCATTAGCCCAAGTCGAAATTATGTTGCATGAGTCTTCCAAATTTGTCTTTCCTTGGCTTATACCTCGCTGTCTTGCATGAAGAATCCTTAGCGTTGAAAAAGAAGAAGAAAAAAACAAGCTTTGGATGCATGAAATCCACGAATAGATGTCTTGACTTGAAAACCAGTCAACTCCAAAACAATAGTCAAATCCACTCAAACTGTTGGAACATTTGAAAGTCTCCCCTTTGCATGAAATCAATGCAAATGCCAAATTAAGAATTACGTTTGAACCGTCGAAACGTTTCAAGCTTTGAGACAAACGAGAGTGCGTGCATAGAATTTCTCATTGTTTGAAACATTCAACGCTTTGCCCGTTCATCATGCAAGACAACTCTATTTTAAGAACTGAGGTATGCGTGCTTGCTTTCTTAAACGCGTTCAGTTCGTTGGAGTCACTCACGTTAGTCTGTGCATGATCTTTGTTTATCCAACTTGTCTTTACTCTGCGTTTGTTTTATTCATTGTTCATGCTTATGTCCATGTTCAGTTCTGCTTTAATTTTTGCTCATGCCTCTATTTTTGTGTTTGTCTTCTTGTTCAGTTCAGGTTCAAAACTGTTTGTGCTTACATCTCTGTTCATAATATTGATCATGCTCAGTTCACTTCATGTTTTCTCTGGATTTTTTCGTGTTCTACTTTAATTCGAGATTCAGGGTTTATTTTAGTTTTCATCCTTGGGACAAATTGTCTGAAGGACTCTTTGTCTCTTCTCTTTCCCGGGCTTGGCATTTACTTTTCTGTTTTTTGGCCTTTGCTTACGCCCTTGTCTTTTCTATCGGGCTTTTTGTCCCTCCCGAATTCCTTTAGACTTTTTGTCCAAAGGAATTCCTTCAGGCAAAAAGTCCAAAGGAATTCATTTCCTTGTGCCTTTGTTTTATCCTTATCGGGCTTTTTGTCAGGTGTATCCTCCGTCGGGTCATTTCCTTGTGCCTTAGTTTTATCTTTATCGGGATTTTTGTCGGGTTTATCCTCTGCCGGGTCTTTTTATGAATTCCTTTGGACTTTTTGTCCGAAGGAATTCCTTCGAACAAAAAGTCCAAAGGAATTCGTCTCCTTTATCTTTCCCCGAAGGGCATGTGTCCTTCGAGAACTTTGTTGTTGTCCTTCGCTTCATGAAGGTGCCCTCCGCAAGGGTAAGGTTCTTCCAGAAGTGCCCTTCGAAAGAATGGAAAAGGTCCACTTCGCTGCATAGTGCCCTTTGCAAGGGCTATTCGTCCTCAAAAGTGCATTTCGAAACTTTTGAAAGGGAACTGCCACCGACCAAGTGCCCTCCGCAAGGGCTATTCATCCTCAAACGTGCCTTTCAAAACTTTTGAAAGGGTCTTGCCACCGACCAAGTGCCCTCCGCAAGGGCAGGTGTCCTTCGGGAAAATTGATTTTGTCCTTCGAAACTTTTGCCAAGGTCTTTTTCATGCTTGAAGTGTCCCCTGCAAGGGCACATACCCCTCGGGGTTTCTGAAAATGACCCTTCAGGAAAAATGAAAGGTCCTCTCGCCCCTTGAGTGCCCTCCACAAGGGCAGTTGCCCTTCGGGCTTTTTGAAGGGCACCTAGGTTTTTTAAAATTGTCCTTCAGATGAATTGTCTTGACTAGAAAACCATAAAGTGAATCAACCCAAAGGGTACATACCCTTTGGGAATTTTGAATTGGACCTTCCCGAAGGGCAGGTGCCCTTCGGGTCTTTTCCACTGTGTTTTTCCTTTTCTTTCGGACAAAGTCTGAAGAAAATAACTTTGAACAATTGCCACTTAATAATTTTTTCGGACTTTTACACAGTCCTTTGAGAGCTCTTTCTCTCGGACAAAATATCCAAAGAAATAGTCCACCTCTTATAGCCCGAAAAATCCTTGGGGAAGACAAAATAAATAAACTTACAGCTTGTATGTCCTGGCTTTTCGTTCTACATGATGCTTAGAAGAGGAGGGAAACCCTTTCAAACTACTGTGGATGGCCACTTGGGTGGCTGCAAATGCACATTTAAGAACCCCAAAACTAATTCACAAGACAAACTTGGCACCATAGCAAAGTTCCGAATAGTAGGGGTGACAATTTTCCCTGTGGGGGCAAAATTGTCAACATTTTTGGTGACTCAACTAGGAAGCATGCCTGCTATGCTAGAGAACTCAGACCATATAGATGTTATTCGAACTCCCAAATGGTGAACCTAATTTTTAACTGAAAATCTCCTCCTGACCTTAGCTGAAGTAATCTTCTCTCTCAAAATAGAAAGGGAAAAAACAGGAAAACTAACTAAGAAGGAAATGTGCAAATAAGCACTTATTGGGCAAAATTGAAGCAAACTACTGTGCTTGAACAACACTTGGAGGAAAGCAAAAAACCAACTATGTACATAGATCTTTGCTCTTCAATAGCAATGTTTCAGATGTATCCCATTGACTGGGATTGGAAGCTCTTGGTCGTCCATCTTGGCAAGTTAGAAGGTATTGTGGGATTTGCAGCTGGAGATCGTGTATGGGCCACTCCAAAGGAAATCAAACTTTGTGTGCCTTCCTGGTTTGGCTCGATTCTCATCCCACTTGACCAAATCTCATTTATTGAAGCTTCGTGAGGAAGCTCCTTTGTCAAACATCCTTTTCACCTGTGCTTGATGACTTTCCATGGCTAGCATGGATTGATTTTTTGTTTCTTCCAACTCCATAAGCTCTGCATACCTGATTTCCATAGGCTCATTCTCCAACAACTCAAGTTGATGCATTAATTCTAAAGCTGAAAACTCAAGAGAAATAGGTAACCTTGCTTCTTTACCATATACTAGTTTGTATAGAGAGTTGGCTATTGACCTCTTGTAGGTGATCCTATCAGCCCATAGAGCTGACTTCAACTTGAGATGCCATGACCTCTAATTGTCTTCAATAGTCCTTCGTATGATCCTTAAGAGGTTCTTGTTTGTAGATTCAGCAAGGTCATTTCCTTGTGGATAATAGTTCGATGAAGTGCTGAGATCAACTCTATGTTGGACAACCCATTGGTTGATCCTAGATCCCACAAAAGCCATTGCATTGTCAGAAATAATAGTTGAAAGAACTCCAAAACTAGTAAGCAAACCTTCATAGAAATCAAGAACGTTAGTTTCGTTTGCTTCTTTCAATGCAATTGCTTCCGTCCAACGTGTGAAGTAATCCACAATTGTTAGAATCCACTTATGCCCTGAACTCGAAGGAGGATTAATGAGACCAATAAAGTCCAATCCCCACTGGACAAAAGGCTGATCCACTGCAATTGGCTGAAAGGGCAGGGCTGCAAGTTTAACTTTTCCTACAAACATAGCACATTGTTTGCACTTCCTAACCCATGTATGGCAATTGCTAAATATAGTAGGCCAATAGTACCCACCTCTCATGATTTTGAGTGCTATAGTTCTTGCAGAAAAGTGTCATCCACCATGTCCATCATGGAATTCTTCAAGTAACCTTTGAGTCAGCTTGGTTCCACACAACTTAGTAACATTCCATTAATATCCTTTTTGAAAAAAACACCATCAACGAGCAAGAATGGAATTGATTGCAATCTGAAATACTTTTTTTTTTAAGCACTTAAGTGAGAAGGGTAAAAACCATTTTGCAGATAACTTACCAAATCACGAAACCAGCTGGAAAGTGAGGTGTGAACAACAACAATCTCTTCATCATTTGACACTAAAACAACGTCATTAGTTTCTTCCAAGTCCTACGCTAAATGCTCTCAAGGTCCTTTGCCTCTAACTAGCTTTGTAACCTTAATTTTCACGTCATATTCCATTACCTTGGTTATCCAACCAGCTCCCTTCTCATTTATGTCTTTGTTCAGAAGAAATTCTTTAATACTTGGATGAGCAACCATTAGATGTATTTTATTATTAGACAAGTGCCTAATTTCTTCAGAGATCTTATAACTGAAAGGATATGCTTTTCAACAAAAGAATATCTTGTTTCATACTCTTCTTAGCCTTCGCTGTAGAAAGCTATTGGCTGCTCCAAATCTTCATGATTCTATTGCAAGAGAATGCATGAAATGGTGTCCATATTAGCATACGTATACAGAATGAAATCTTTTGTAAAATCTAGATTTAAAAGCATAGGAGCACTTGCTATGGCTTTCTTAACATCTTCAAACCCTTTTACTCCCTCCTTGGACCAGCTGACGTTCTAATTTTTCTTTAGCATGGTTGTACGTGGTTTAGCTACAGTAGCAAAATCTGAAATGTATCTCCGTATAAAGTTGATTTTTCCAAATAAACTTTGCAAAATCTTTTTGCTCTTAGGCAAGGAGAGTGCAAGAATGGATTGAATCCTTTTAGAATCTAGTTTAAACCATAATTTGAAACATGTCCAAGAAGCTTACCTTCATGAATTGAAAATACACACTTTTTGAGATTTAGAGATATCTTAAATTGTTTACACTTTTTGAAAACTTGCTTGAGATGAACCATGTGATCTTCTGCATCTTTTCAAAACACTATTATATCATCCAAATAAACAAGCACAAACCTATTAATAAAACCTTAGAAGGCCATATCCATGGCTCTCTGAAAGGTTGCTCCAGCATTAGACAAACTGAATAGCATCTTTCTATATGCAAATGTCCCCTACTTAGTCGTAAAGGTTGTCTTGAATTGGTCCTCTTCTTTGACCAAAATCTGATTGTAACCATTATATCCATCCAACAAGGAAAACCTCTCTGAACCTGAAACAAGTTGTAAAATTTGTTCCATTGATGGCAATGGATAGTGGTCTTTAAGCGAAGCCCTGTTTAAATCACGGAAATCAATACACAAACGAATCTCACCATTCTTTTTTCATACTGAAACGAGGTTTGCCACCCAAGTTGAGTGCTTGATTGAAATATAATAGCTGATTCTATGAGCTTGTAAAGCTCAGCTCTCATCAAAGGCTCAAACATTGGATTGATTGGCCTTTGTCTTTGTCTATTGGTTTAGCTCCCTCTTCTAACTCAATGGTGTGTCGAGCCAAACATGGATCAAAACCTTTGAGATCACTATACTGCCATACAAATATATCAGCAAAACTTGTGCATAAATCAATGAAAGCTTTTTTTTGTGGAGGAATGCATACCTTGCCCAATTTCAAAATTTTACCAGCTGCAATCTCTACATTGGCATAGTGCTCTTCCTTTGTTGACAAAGATGATTTCTCTTTTCTTAGCTCATCATCTTCACTGAAAATATTTTCAAGAGTGACCAATCCCTTGGGTAGCCTATTCGTTTTTAGTTGTACAATCTGATCACCATACTGTTGTAAGTTTTTCGGCTGATATTTTGAAGAAAACTCAGCCTCTTCCTACAAAAATCTCACAATTTGATTGTCATTTTCAAACACTTGCCAATTCTCTTGGTTATCCAAAATAGAAGGCCTTACAACTACCTTTATATGTGACTGAAAATTGTCACTTTTTACATCAGTTGGAATGTTAAATTGTGCCCCAACAGCAACCAACCTATTAGCATGTTTATTCCTATCTCTTGGTATTCCTTAAATATTAAAACCTTGAAAATCTTCAAGTAAATCCCAAACTCTGTGTTTGTAACATTTAAACAACATATTCTTGCATACATTTAAACCTATTACTTGGTGGACTACAAATTCACTATCTCCAAACATTTGCAAACAATTGACTTTCATCTTCCTGGCCCACTGCAAACAGTGAACTAGTGCTTCATATTCAACAACATTGTTTGAACAGTCAAACTAAAATTTAATAGAGGAGAAATACCTTTGTTCTGTAGGAGAAATTAACATCATTTCAACTCCGATTCCATGCTTATTTCTCGATCTATCAAAATACAATTGCCACAAACCTTCATTAGATTCATCTTCTTTGACTATGGCTAGAACTGGGGCATCGTTCTCATGAAGACAATACACACCAAGACCTTCCTCTTCAATCAGCTTGTAGGGATTATGCTCATGCAAGGTAAAAGCCCACTCATCAATAAACAAATTTGGAACTCCATCCAAAGGCGAGTCCTTTTCTACATCACTAGTTTATAATATTTCATCTGAGATGATACAATTTGCATTGACCACACTTAGCATATAAGGCTCCATATGAAAACGTGCAATAGGCTCTGAATGAATTGTTACCTTTGTACCATACCTGGTTTTGAACAACAAATAGGTTCAATCAGCTGATAAATATCCCCCAATCTTTGAGGTGAATCCTTTGAAATGCACATAGCGAAATAATTTTCCACCACTACAACATTTTGCTGAATAGTAACGTTAAAAAAAGCATGTAGTGTCAATTTTAAATCTTTGATAATGCCTACCAACTTTGCTGGTAAACCATCCAACTGCAATATCCTTTTAGTATTTGCCTTATAATCAACGTTGATCTTGTCTGCAATCTATTTGAACATTACTGTACTGCTAGCTCCACTATCCACCATATAATTATGAACCAAAGTATCACCCACTATCAAAGGAAGATAAAAAAGAGTTTTCTTTGATTTTACCTCAGTTTTGTCCACCTTTGACATCTTATCTCCTTGCTGCATCTGTTGCTTAGTTGGCTGATCCAAATTTGTCAAGACAACACCTTTCTCAATCGATTTTGGAGACAATTCAAGAGCTGAAAGTTCTTGAATGAGTTTATCCTTTTGCCCTGGAATTGAAAGAGAATCCTACATGCTAATGCTGACGTTAGACTTCTTCATTTGATCTACAATATTGAATTGAGATAAACTAATCTTTGATTGCACTTTTTGAGGTACTTGTTGCTTGCGAATTAAAGGTATTTATTGCACTTTACTAACCTCTATATTCTGATTTTTTTGGGCTGTGGGGGCAATAAGCTACTCTTTTGTACTTTTAGCAACAATACTAGGAGTACTTGAAGTATTTGCTACCACTTGGACTTCATCAACAGCTCTTCTTTTACTTCTCTGATAGGTTATAGATACAACTTGACCACTTGAATCGTTAGTTTTAACATCTTGAGTAAAAGCAACATGATCATCGACTTGTCAATTTACATTAATAGCATCAAGATCCCCTTGAACTTGATGAGTCTCTCCTTGCGATGTCAAACTTGTATCTTGATATTGACCTCCTTGAAAATAGAACTCTTCTTGTGTCATCTATGGCATGGTGATGTTCTGTGATATCAAGGCTTGGTTTTGAGCATCATTGAGATTTGAGGGCTGCCAACCTGAATCCTGCACCAAATTGTTTTGAGGTGGGGTTGGAACAATGGATTTTGAAGTGAAAATAGCATTCAGATCAAGAGCAGTATATGGATTAGCTAAAGTTATGACTCCTTGTGCTTGATAGAGTGGTCTATTTTATTTGAAAACCTGATAAGGAGACCTTTGATTTTTGAAGGACTGATAGTTGTTCTGATTTTGCTATTGATAGGGCCTATTTGACTGAAATTGCTGCCTTTTGAGCTGTACTATTTTATTTTTAAAAAATATTAGCAAACCTTTCAACTCTCCTCTCACTAGCTTGACTAGTGGGGGCTACAATAGGAACTTGAGGAGCTAGATTTGGAGCCAAGGATGGAATTTGAGGAACTTGACGGGTTGGTATAGAACTTATTTTTGGAAATATGGGCATTGAAAGTCTTGGAGAAAGCTTACCTACTTGTATCAAACTATTTTTTGTCCTTATTTCAACTTCATGAGTATTTGGCAAAGTAGTACCACCCATTCACTGTATCACCACACTAATGTTAGAATTAAGAGCTTTCAAAAAATAGAAAAATGCATATTCAGGAGATGGCCTAATCAGCACCGGTACCTGGGCCATGTCTTCTGGAATATGAGATTAAAATCGGACATGAACTCACGAAGAGCTCTCTGTATGGCAATTAATTGTTCAACTAAAGATAAGTGATTAGATTTATCTTCAAATTGCTTGACTAAGGCTGCACCCAATTCATCCCAAGTAGAAATAGATCTAAGTGGGAGGGTTCTATACCACTGTAATGTTTTTTCTTTGAAAGAAGCAACAATCAATCTAATAGCAACATTATCCTCAACAACATTATGAACTGAACAAAGATTAACCACATCCTGGATATGCTCAATAGGGGTTGTTTGATTTTCTTCTGAGAAGAATGGAATACTTTTGAGGACAAATACAAAAATGTCATCAAACTATGCTAGATTTAGTGGACTTCTATTGAATGGAGCAAACACTTGATTTCTAATGGCCATCTGGATAGTGGGGATTGCAGTGTTTAGAACAATAAGATGAAGGGGAGGTAAATATTCTCTTTGAGGATATGGATTTGCCAACCTAGACCTTGCTCTTCTATAAGTTACAAATTCAAAAGGAATACCTTTACTTGCTGATCTTGTGGTAACTTTTGGCATGAACGGATTGCCTGAATGATGTTATGAACTCTGCAACTGGATGTAGATAAATATTTTCTGTTGTGAAAACTCTTCAAATATGTAAAGAAATTTTTCGTTGTCCCACCAGGTGTGCCAAAAACTGTTCGAAAACGTGTTGAAATGGCTAATCTTCTCTCTAGTTGAAACAATGGGATCTTCTCACGAGGGTGGGTGCCTCAATGGTGAGAAGAATCTCCAGAGAAGATTGGTTCCTATAAGATGTATCAATGAGGATCTCTACTTTGGGTTGCAGACTACCATGGAAAAGGGAGAAAGAAACATGAAGGGGAAATTCTACCTAATAACGGTGATACACCAAAATGTTGATCCACTCTACTTGGAACCTTGAACATTGAAAAAACAAGTGAAAAGGAAGACCTTTGATTTTCAATTGATCACTATGCATAAGTATATCATGAGAAAGTTCGATCCAATGACAAAAATGTGAAAGAAAATGATCGAGAAATGTCTGATAAAAGACACTTTGCAGCCACCTAACATCCACTTATAGCTTCAACAAAAAACATAAAACACTAAACATGACCTGCATAACATGATGAGCAAGCAACTAGGTACGAATCAGAATTTGGAAAGGGAGAAAAATCTACCACGTATGCAAATTGTTAAATAACTGTACACTATGCCAGCGTTTGAAATCTGAAAGTACAATCCTTCTATTGATTAAAGAGATTACACAACTCACCAATGGCAAAGTCTGATCTTACCAAGAGGGATAGATTTTATAAGGCTGAAAAGCCATTAATATAGAAAAATTATAAAAACCCAAGAGACTGACGTTGAAAATAAGAGACGAAGTTAACTCTTCATTAGCTCAAGTCTAAATTGTATTGCATGAGTCTTTCAAATTTGTTTTTCCTTGGCTTATACCTGACTGTCTTGCATGAAGAATCCTTGGAGTTGAAAAAGAAGACAAGCTTTGGATGCATGAAATCTACAAATAGATGTCTTGACTTGAAAACCAGTCAACTCCAAAACAAGAGTAGTCAAATCCACTCAAACTACTGGAATGTTTGAAAGTCTCCCCTTTGCATGAAATCAATGCAAATGCCAAATTAAGAATTACGTTTGAACCGTCGGAACGTTTCAAGCTTTGAGACAAACGAGAGTGCATGCATGGAATTTTTGGCTGTTTGAAACGTTCAACGCTTTACCCGTTCATCATGCAAGACAACTCTATTTTCAAAACTGAGGCATGCTTTCTTCAACGCGTTCACTTCGTTGGAGTCACTCACGTTAGTCTGTGCATGATCTTTGTTTATCCTGCCTTTGTCTTTATTCTGCATTTGTTTTATTCACTGTTCTTGCTTATGTCCATGTTCAATTCTGCTTTAATCTTTGATCATGCCTCTATTTTTGCGTGTCTTACTTCTTGTTCAGTTCTAGTTCAATTATGTTTGTGCTCGTCTCTGTTCATGCTATTGATCATGCTCAGTTCACTTCGTGTTTTCTCTGGCTTTTTCCATGTTTTGCTTTAATTCGAGATTCAAGGTTTCTTTTAGTTTTCATCCTTTGGACAAATTGTCCGAATGACTCTCTGTCTCTTCTCTTTCCCAGGCTTGGCATTTCTTTTTTTGTTTTTTGGCCTTTGCTTATGCCCTTGTCTTTTCTATCAAGCTTTTTGTCCCTCCCGAATTCCTTCGGACAAAAAATCCGAAGGAATTCATTTCCTTGTGCCTTTGTTTTATCCTTATCGGGGTTTTTGTCGGGTGTATCCTCCATTGGGGCTTTTTATGAATTCCTTCAGACTTTTTGTCCGAAGGAATTCCTTCGGACAAAAAGTCTGAAGGAATTTGTCTCCTTTGGCTATCTTTCTCCGAAGGGCATGTGCCCTTCGGGAACTCTGTTTTTATCCTTCACTTCATGAAGGTGCCCTCCGCAAGGGTAAGGTTCTTCCAGAAGTACCCTTCAAAAGAATGGAAAAGGTCCACTTCGCGGCATAGTGCCCTCCGCAAGGGCTATTCGTCCTCAAAAGTGCATTCGAAACTTTTGAAAGGGCCCTGCCACCCACCAAGTGCCCTCCGCAAGGGCTATTCGTCCTCAAAAGTGCCTTTCAAAACTTTTGAAAGGGTCTTGCCACTGACCAAGTGCCCTCCACAAGGGCAGGTGTCCTTCGAAAAAATTGATTTTGTCCTTCGAAACTTTTGCCAAGGTCTTCTTCGTGCTTGAAGTGTCCCCCGCAAGGGCACATACCCTTTGGGGTTTTTTAAAATGACCCTTTGGGAAAAATGAAAGGTCCTCTCGCCACCTGAGTGCCCTCTGCAAGGGCAGTTGTCCTTCGGGATTTTTGAAGGGCGCCCAAGTTTTTTGAAATTGTCCTTAGGATGAATTGTCTTGACTAGAAAACCATAAAGTGAATCAACCCAAAGGGTACATACCCTTCGGGACTTTTGAATTGGACCTTCCCGAAGGGCAAGTGCCCTTCAGGGCTCTTCAACTGTGTTTTTCCTTTTCCTTCGAACAAAAGTCTAAAGAAAATAACTTTGAATGACTGCCACTTAGTAATTATGTCAGACTTTTACACAGTCCTTTGAGAGTTCTTTCTCTCGAACAAAATGTCAAAAAAAATAGTCCACCTCTTATAGCCCGAAAAATCCTTGGGGAAGACAAAATAAACTTACAGCTTGTATGTCCTGGCTTTTGGCTGTACGTGATGCTTAGAAGAGGAGGAAAACCCTTTCAAACTGTTGTAGATGGCCACTTGGGTGGCTGCAAATGCACATTTAAGAACCCCAAAACTGATTCATAAGACAAACTTGGCACCATAGCAAAGTTCCGAATAGTAGGTGTGACAATCTACCCTGTGGGGGCAAAATTGTCAACACCAACCAAGGATCAGATTGCAGATATTTTCACCAAGCCTCTTCCCAAGGAGCAATTTGAGTATCTAAGAGAGAAGTTGGGAGTTGTAGCTCCCACCCCATATCACTAGACTCTTGTGATAGGTTATGAGTCCAGGGGCAGCATTGAAGGTATATTATTAACTCCTGGATTAAGGGTGAAGGCAACCTGTTGTGTACTTTACACATCATTTGCCATTTGATGTCAAAAAGTAGACAAAGGTATGTTGGATCTAGATCTTTATGCTCATCTATGTAAGAGATATATCTATTGTTGATTAGTCTTTCAAACCAATGCTATATCCATGTTCGATTGAAGCATATGAAAGCCAGGCGAGTCATAATTATGTCTTGGTAAGAGTTCAGGTCGGTGTGCATTATCCAAGGGGGAGTCTCTCTTCAAAATGCTCTATCCAGACAGGTCCAAGGATCAAAACAGCTCAGAAGCCAGTAAAGGAGCAGTTTGTTTCAATGGTTTAGCAAACACTCTTTGTCATTAATGTCAAAGGGGGAGAAATTAGAATAAGAGCAAGCAAGTAGAATGAGAAGGGAATTTTGAGGATGTTTTTGCTCTTGAGGGTGTTTTGCCATCAATGACAGGGGGAGATTGTTGGCAATTTGAGCAAGGAGACAGTTGACAGTTTGAATATCATGATCTAAAACGCAGTTTGAGGACTGAAGAATTGTCATTCATGTCTAAGGTAGCATGGAATTGTCATTGACGTCAAAGGTTGATGTCATTGATGTCATTGAGATTGAAAATGATCATACATTAATGCCAAAGGTTGAGTTGAGCAGACTTGTGAAGTAAATTGGGTCTATGAAGTGCTCTTATAAAATAAGTAAAGCAGTCTCGAAACTCCGAATTGGTCTAATAAACTTGATCGGGTTTATGGAACGACTTTACTTCTTTCATGTTTATAAGTAAAGCAAAGTCGAAAACCCAAAGTGGTTTAGCGAAGAAGTGATCGGGGATTCGCAAGTGTTTTACTTCTGAATCCCAAGTGTTTTACTTCTCTTGTGATTATAAGCAAAGCAAAGTGAAAAGTCCGAAATGGTCTAGAGAAGAAGTAATTGGGGTTTCGGGAGCATCTTACTTCTTGTATGATTATAAACTAGGCAATGTGGGAAACCCAAAAGAGTCCAGCGAAGAGGTGATCGGGGATTTGCAAGCACGTTACTTCTTTATGTTGATAAGCTAAGTAAAGGTAAAAACCCGAAAGGGTCTAGACGAAGTAATCGGGATTTTGAAGAGGGACTGCTTCTCTCAAGTTGATAAGTCAAGTAATATCAAAAACCTGAAAGGGTCTAGAAGAGGCAATCGGGATTTCCGAGTGGCTTTACTTCTCTTACGTACATAAGTCAAGAAGGATGAAAAACCCAAAATAGTCTTGAAGAATTCCTTAGGAAGAATTCTTTCAAAAAAAGTGGCAAGGACAATTCTTTCGAAAAAACTGTCAAGTCCTTTTCGGAAAATTGTCCCGAAACAAAAATCCGAAGGGTACATTCAAAAAGCCGAGCGACACTTAACAAAATTCCGAAGGGTATCTTTTGAACGTTGTGAAGGGCAAGTGGACCTTTTCAAAAAGTCCAAAGGGTATCTTTTGAACGTTGCAAAGGGTACGTGGACACTTGCAAAAAAGCTGAAGGGTAGATTACAAACAATCCGAAGGGTATGAGAACCATTGGAAGATTTACAAAGGGCACCTTCAAATAGAAGCCAATGATGAATTCTTTTGGAGAAATTAGAGGACACTTCAAGATGAAATGGACCATTACAAAAGTTCGGAAGGATAGTTTGCAAAATGGCCAAAGAAGTCCTTGACAGAAAACCCACGAAAATTGTCTCGAAGACAAAAAGCCCGCAACAATTTGTATAAAGAAAACCTTCTGAAGGATTAAAGCAAGGATAAAAGACGAGCAAGTCTAAAAAGGATCAATGTTGCAAGGAGCGTTACAAGAATGCTGAAGCAAATAAGATCACGCCAACATGTCGAAGTTTAACGACACAATAGAAAGGGTAAAGATCGGGCATATCAAAGACAATTGAAAGGAGCGGAAGCAAACCCATCATATAAAAAGCAGCGAGATGCGAAAAGGGAAGAAAAAAGCTCAATGGTTAATGACAAAGCAAGAATTAAAATACATGTTGCTTTAAAAATCAACGGCTCACGCTTGATCGGTGCATTAGATCCGATGGTGCAAAGCAAAGCCAGATTACACTCCGAGTGCACGTGCATTTGACAAGTGTCAAGAGGTCATAAGGAAAGATCCAACAAAGAAAAGAATGTGAACTTGGCGCGACGAAAGAAATAAAAAATCCGCATTTAATGTGTTCTAACTATCTGTAAAGGAACAGGTAGAACAGGTGATGAACTCGATATATCTTCATGGATCTCGAGATTAATCAATCTAATTGATCAAGAAAGCGATGCAGTTAAGAACAGTAGAAGTGCAAATGCCAAAGATAGTAAAGAAATTTGAATGTTGTCATTTGAAGCATGAATCAAGACACGAAGTCAAAGTCACATTGAATGCTGATCAGAAGCTTGAACCGATTAAAAGCAGTTTAAATGTGAGCACCTTACAGATAGAAAACCCTAAGATGCATTTGTCTATATATGCTACGAACAGAGCATTTGAAAGTGTCTTGCTGTTGCGGCTATAATAATTAGATTGTTAACTCAAATATTGTCGAGTGAGGACATATGCAGACAGTGTAAAAAGGCAAAGCAAATAAAGTGTGTCAAAATAGAAGATATCCAAACACAAAGAGAAAAGAGGCAGAAAAGACGAGAAGGCACATAGTGTGAAGATGCAGTTACAGACTAGACTTGTAACAAAGAAACTGAACAGGATTCATTTTGAATCTCTTTTGTACTCTGAAGTTGTAGCTTCATATCTCTGATAGGTTGGTGCCATCAAAAAAATTGAGTTGGTACTCAGTTAGAAAGTTAGTGCTTCCTTAGAGTGGGTGCTCTTGAATGTAATCAGTGAGGTTTGTCTATGAGACATCTTTTTTATGAGGCTAGATTAGAACAGTAGATTCTAGTAGCTTTTCTCATCGTGGTTTTTCCCTTTGGGTTTCCACGTAAAAATCTGGTGTTAAGTATTCTTGTGTGTGTATGATCTTTGCTTTTGTTCTTTACTTTGCATATACATTTTGTATCTTATTTAAAAGTTTTAAGAACTAGGCTTTAGCTCATCTACTGATTCACCACCCCTCTCAGTAGATAGTTGTATTCAACAATTGAGACATCTTCACTTGGGAATATAGTGACCTGAATGCTTTTGATCCAAATTTAGCCCGTCATACCATATAGCTGGAGGCTAATGCTAAGCCTGTGAGGCAAAAGCAAAGACCCGTCAACCCCAAAATAGAAGAGCTTATGAGGAAAGAGCTAACCAAGTTGATTGAATCTAAGATTATCTTTCCCATCAAACACTCATCATGAATAGCCAATTTGGTGCCTGTAAGGAAGAAGAGTGGGGAGATTAGGTTGTGTGTTGACTTTAGAGATCTGAACAGGGTCTCCTTAAAGGACCATTACCCTCTACCATCCATGGAGCAGCTTCTTCAAATAGTTGCAGGTTCAAAACATTTTTCTCTTTTGGATGGGTACTCGGGATACAACCAAGTGCTGGTAAGGGTAGAAGATCAATACAAGACTGCCTTCACCACCAAATAGGACACGTATGTGTACAAAAAGATGCCCTTTGGCTTATCAAATGCTGGGGCCACTTTTCAAAGAGCAATGGACATGGCTTTCCAAGGGCTACTGAATCAAATAGTGCTGGTATACTTGGATGACATCACAATTTTCTTCAAGGATGCCAATGAACACATAAACCCCCTGAGATTGATCTTTGATCCTGATAGAATAAGTGCCATCTTGGCCTTATCCTTACCCAAGCATAAGAAGGGACTCCAAAGTTTCCTTGGAAAAATAAACTTTGTGAGAAGGTTTATACTTGGTTTTGCAAACTTGGTCAAGCCCATCACTACTAAGTTGAAGAACTAAGTGTTCACTTGGTCAAATGAAGGTAAATCAACATTTGAGGCTATCAAGCAAGCCATTGCCCAAGCACCCACACTCATGAATCTTGATTTCTCAAGGGATTTCTTATTGTATGCTTTTGCCAATATTGATAATATATCAACGATGTTGATGCAAAAGAATGGTGAAGGACTTGAACAACCAATAGCATTTTTCAGTCAGGGGCTTGAGGGGTATGAGGTGAGGTATACTTTTTTAGAAAAGCAAGTCCTTGCAGCAGTAAGAAGCCTTAAAAAGTTCAAGCCAATGCTCTCCAATAGTAAAATCTATCTTATGGTGTCTCATCCTGGAGTGAGAGACTTGCTTCTTAACAAAGACTTGAACGAAAAGAGAGTTGGTTGGATTACCAAGGTCATGGAATATGACGTGAAGATCAAGGTCAATAAGCTAGTAAGAGGTAAAGGCTTGTGTGAGCATATGGTCGATGACCTTCATGAAGACAAAGAGGTCATCTTGATAATACAAGATAACCCACAAACAAATGCACCTCCACCTCACACTAGTTGGCCCCAAGATATGACACGTTTCTTGATAACAAGTGAGTGCTCTCAAGATATGGATAGAGCAAAAACAAGGTATTTTAGACTTCAATCCATACCTTATGCATTGGCTGATGGGTTTTATTCAGAAAGGACCTCAATGGAGTGCTCCTAAGGTGCATAGATAATGACCAAGTTTTTGGAGTAATTCCATGATGGACCTGCAGGAGGTCATTTTGCACCTAGAACCATAGCAACAAAGATAATGAAGGCCAGTTATTACTGGCCCAGCCTCTTCAAAGATGCTTATGCATGGGTAAGAAAGTGTCAAAAATGTGCCCTCTTTACGGGTAAGCAAAGATTAGCATATTTTCCTCTCAACCCAATTTAGGTAGAGCAACCATTCATGCAGTGAGATTTGGATTTCATAAGAATGATCAACCCTCCATCAAATGCAGGACATAAATGGGTGCTTACTGCAACCAACTACTTCACCAGATGGGTGGAAGCCGTTGCGCTGAAAGAAACTAATGAAAGTGTAGTCCTAGACTTTTATGACAACATTGTGACCATGTTTGGTGTTCCATTCACTAACATCTCTGATAATGCATTGGCGTTCCTTGGTCTAAAAACAAGTGAATGGGCTCTCAAGATGGGCATCTACCTCAACACCTCTTCCAATTATTATCCTCAAGGAAATGGACTGGTTGAGTCCACAAATAAGAATTTGTTGAGAATTATCAGAACTATGGAAGAGAATCAGAGGGCATGGCACACCAAACTAAAAACAACCTTTTGGACTGACAAGGTGACTCCTAAAGCTGCCATTGGCAATTCTTCATATGTCTTAGTATATGGAAGGGAGGCCAAGTTGCCCATTTCTCTGGAACTGCCTACATTAGAACTAGCCCATCAGCGGAAGTCAACGGAAGATGAGCCCATGAATGTGAGACTGACAGAACTCATGGAGTTTGAAAAAACGAGAGACTTTGTAATGAAATCACTAGAATCACATCAAGCTCAGGTCAAAAAAGCCTTTGACAAGAGAGCCATAGCAAGGGACTTCAAGGAATGGGACCTAATCCTCAAGTGGGATTCAAATAAGGCCAAGCCAGGCAACCATACCAAATTTGATAGCTTGTGGAGTGGTCTTTATTTGATCCACAAATGCAAACGACATAATGCTTTTCAGCTGGCCCAGCTAGATGGAGAGGTACTACCCATCCCAGTCAATGGGATTCATCTAAAGCCTTGCTATTAAAAGAGTTTGCAGCCATTGTATATATTGTACATTCTGTATAGTTTTTCTTGTTTTCTCCTAAGTGCCTCGTGCACATCTTTTCAGTTGCGTGTGTCCCTTCCCTAAGTGCCTTAAAACAGTGTTTGTTTTGTTCTTGTTATCCTTGTTGCTTCAACAGGAAGTTACAGAAAGGGTCAACCTTGTATCCAATTTCAAACCAGCTCAGTTGTAGAGGCTAATGACTCCATGCCCAATGGACTAGGCAAGGCAAGTGGTATGAGTTCTCAAGCATAGCAGGCATGCTTCTCTGCGAGTCCCCAGAAATGTTGGCCATTTTTTGCCCACATACTAAAGCTCGTGCATTTTTTCGAAGGGCACTTCCAAAGGGAAAATGGTTCTTTTCAAAGTTTCGAAAGATATTTTTTCTCAAGAAAAAGGGGACTCTTTTCAAATTTTCCAAACGACTATTTCAAAGAGGCCAAAGGCATTTTCAAATTCTAGTGGTCCATTCAAAGGAATCCGAAAGGTACTTTTCCTTCCTAATGGACCTTTTCAACTTTTTCAAAAGGTACTTTTCTTTCGCAAAGGGCCAAAACATTTCTTCCGAAATATCATTTTCACAAAGTTGGAGGGGTCTTTTCAAATTTTTGAATGGGTCTTCTTTCCGAAAGGTCCAAACAGATAAGCCGAAGGGTGCTTTTCAATTCTTCCAAAGGGATTTTTCAAAATTCCAAAGGATAAAAAAGGGGGTCACTTTCAAGAAAGCCAAAGGGTACCTCCCTTTTGGAAAAGGGCATTTTCATAAAGTCTGAAGACATGAATTCCTTCGGACAAATTGTCCGCAGGAAGGGTCTAAGCAAATTGTTCAAAGAAAATAGCCAAAACAAGTTGTCCGAAGGAATTGATGACGGGCTCACAAACGTCAAAATCTGAACCTCTGTAAGTAGCCGTTGGCATTTAAAAAGATCAAAAGAAGCTACGCAATCTATAGACTTGTATCGACATAAATGGATATAGGAAAACCAATGTCCTTAGATTGGTTTTCCATCTTAGAAAAGATTTGGCCCAGGTTTCAAAGCAGGAGCTGGTGTATACAATTAATGGAGAGGCTCTCGTCCTTCGACATGGCCATCATCTCCGACAAACCACTCAATTCAGAGGCAGCATGACTCAATCTAGATTCAAATTTATAGGGATTTTGTCCTTATACGTGTAAGACAAGTGAAGGATGGCGTGGAAGTAAAAGATGAAGATCAGGGGATTAGAAAAGGTAGCTCGAGCATTAAAGACGTTCCTGGACTTTTTCTTTTAATGGATCATGACATCATCATCCTCAACAAGTTTTTGTCTTCTAGTGTGTTTCTCAACCAATGAAATGGCTTGAATACTATTGGAGCTAATGGTGGTTAATTTGTTGAAGAAGGATTAGTTCTAATTAACCCAAATGTGGGTGAGAATTCACGAAGGGTTGTTGGATCTCATTTATTGAATTCTGTTTGCTTGCCTCTTCTCTCTTTCTTCCTTTTTTTTATATATCTCCGTTGGCTCCCCCATAAAAAATATATCCTCATTTGACATGGAAAAATCCTATCAAAATTTGTAAGAAAGACCTTTTGAAGCAATAAAGATCAATTTTTACCTATCTCTTGCCTGAAAATTGTGTTTAGCAAGCTTGTGCATAATGGCCTTGTGAAGAAGTGTTCTTCCATGTCTATTGTCCTTGTCATTTTTAGGTGTTTTCAAGTTAGTTGCAGGTCTGAACTTGAGCTTTTTCCGCCATTAACGGACACTTGGTGTGGATTTTGAAATTTCTCTTTGCTTCATGTATGGTTTAGTGAGCTTATTTTATGAAACACTTATACAAATTAACTAGTTCTAAGGTTGTGTGAGCAAGAATTATCTTATGCTGAATTAGTGTTTATTTCATGCTTATGTGGATCACTCTCTATTTGGTGCATCACCTCCCTTATCTTATATTTCTTTTTTATGTTATCCTCCTATCCCTTTTCCTTAATCAACACTAGATTTTAGCGTGGAAAGTAAGAGTTAAAGTGAAGCATCTGAGGAACTAGGCTCATAAAAAGCCTAGAGGTTCAACATCCCTATAGGATACCCACAACCCGAGGTTGTCCCAACGCTTGTAGCTAAGAGTTGAGAGACCCTAAGAAACTCTCCCACAAGGGTCCAATTCTACGCTACAATAGTACACAAAAGGATTCTAGTAATTTTGGAATTTAACTTGACTTTTTCCTCGATGTGGAAGAATTCTCTCTATTACTATTGCATTGTAGAAAGAGGAGACTTAAAGCTGATCAAATTATTGAAAATGATTATGAAGACAATAACAATATGAAAAGAGTACATTTTTCAGAAGTTATTATCGAATACCATGCATATATTGATAATTGCTAACCAGGCTACCCCAAAATTGTGTTCACATGGTACACTGATAAACACAAAGTGTCTCATGCTATTTCTGGACCGAGAAATCAGTTTGAAGTTTTAGTCCAAATGCCGAATACTAACGTGGGAAAAAAGAAAGGCGATGATTATAGAAAATGTTTCTCTTATTTGAGACGAACCTTATTTGCTACGTCCATAATTCAAAATTATATTTTAATAGTAATAGACAATTATACTAATAGAATAAGTCCATGGAAAGGAAAGATATGCCCAGGCTAGCCGTAGTTACAAACAATGGTTTGAGGGAATTTGATAAACAAGATCAAATTTCCCAAGAGAATACTTTTGCAAAAATAGAATATCTTCGTCAAAAACAACATATCCATTCTCACATTGAAATTAAAAAAGATGATAAGCAAACTGAGATCCGCATTTTATCTAATGCAGGAAGACTTTTGAGACCATTTCTTATAGTAACAAATAAAAGGTTATGAATACCTAAACAACAGTTTGAAATTTTTAAGAAAGGTCACAACCCTTTCAAGTATCTTATGCAAAAGGGCATCATAGGAATATTTGATGTTGTAGATTATGTAGAAATAGAATTTCCGCGGGAGAGAGAGACGCAAAATGAAAGTGATGAAGAAGACAGCTACGAGGTCTCATTAATGTGGAAACAAATGTCATTATCTTTCAAATGTTCCCAGAGTATGGTAAATCAAGACATGGATTCTACTTATGACAAAGATGATACAGAAGATTTGCCTTCATAGCTTCATTCTAGAAGATGATCGTGGTAAATTTTGCATTTTGTGTGGCTTTATTGGGCAGAATATTGAAACAATCTTTGACATCCAATAGCCACAGGTTTAAAAAGGTACAAAATATTCAAGGCTTGTCCCTAACAGAAACTTGGAGACTGTTTTAGGTACCAATAATCAGACATTTTTGGTTTTAGATGAGGATCATTTCCCTCAAAAGAACGACACCAACATATGAAAAGCGCTCACCCAAATACATACCAGGAGACGGATTTTATGGGCAGACCCCTTTTGCGCAATCTTTAGACGGTTGATTACAAGCATTGTTGGAAGTGAAATACATCAAAAATTGTTTTACCAGAGACATACTCAAGATCCACTAAAAAGAATATTCTGCGATGTGCTTGATTATGTACTACAAAGTAGCAATCAAGAGGTAAAATTGTCCACACTGCATGATCTTCAAGAGTTAACTACACTATTTGTACACTACTATAAAGAAGATATAGTAAAGGATTTGCCTCCACTATTTGATTTTATTGTCAAGTTGGATTTAAATGAGAAACAAAGAAAGGCACTTAAACATCCCAACTTACAATTGCTTGAGGACGAGCAATTTGAGGAAAGGTCTGTAATATCCCCAAGAAGGAGATCAATGAATTTAAATGAGGAAATCGCTGTCAAGGACATATCACTGTCAAGGTAATCGCTGCAATTAAGAGGAGCATTGCAATTTATTAAGGAATCGCCATTGTGTAATATTCCAAACAACAATTAATTAAGGGAGCGCCACACTAAATAGCAGTCCTTAAACAGCATTAATTATGAATTAATTAATTAATTAGTAGTTAACATTCATTTTACGAAAGGTCACAATCCTTGGCGAAGACATAACATTTGGTGGAACACTATGAAGGTATTTATATTCAGCGTTTGGTGTGAAGGAAAGCCATTCATCCAATTATGTATTAAATATATAACTTGTATAAGCAGTCGCTTTACAATAGCTTTTAAGGATGTAACCCCTTAATTGCGTAACCCAAATACAAGGATGAAAATCTTTGTTATTGAACCCAAGGACGAAACCCCTTGTGCTGTAATTTTGTAATATTCAAAATCCATATTCAGAGATAAACAATTAATCCAAACCCCTTGTGCTGTAATTTTATAATATTCAAAATCCATATTCAGAGATAAACAATTAATCCAATTTGACTTTATTATTGTTTAAATTATTATTGTTGACGCTGTGGATTGCACCCTTGACAGAAAGCTGAGCTTTTGTCTTCCACATGACACAATGGAGACTCCTCTCTTGCCTGTTTGTTTGGCAAAACTGAGGGGAGAATCTCTAGATAAGGGCTAGCTCCCTTTGATGAATCTCTGATTTATTCCAGTACATTTGCTAATATATATATATATATATATAATGGGGGGTTGAAAAGAGAGAAAGATTCCTGAAGCATAACCTAAGCTAAGACGGTGATGCACCAAAAAAGTTTGATCTACTCATTTGCTCACACTTCAAATCATAAGAGCACATACATACACTTTATCTGATAAAAGGACCAGACTGCAGAGAACTTAATAGAAAGGCTTAATGAAAACACATAGGGGATGAACTTACCACAGGTGTTGTAGGAAGACATACTGTCTGATAACCCTCTCTTATCTCTGCGCTCCAAATACAACACTTTTGCTACCTACAAGAATGGCGCTTTGTCTATACCAGGTGTGCTGGTATCAAGCCTGTGAAAGCATCATGGAACAATGACTGGACACAAGGTTAATACTTAGGCACACTCAGAGATATATTCAACCAGATTGAGGTAAAACGTTTTTTATTGATTCAAGGTGAAATTTGGCAAGGCTGTGCCATACAAAAATGAGAGATCCCCTTTCTCAAATGAGAAGTTACAAATATATAGCCTTTTGGAAAAGACTTGGCGCTTTCTGAAAAATAAATGACCCATGCTGCGTTGAGAGCATTGGGAAAAGGAAGCCGCTTGAAAGAGAATGTTGTGTCGGCTCTAGTTTTGACTTTAGGCGTTTAAATATATTAAACGTCATGTGTGAAAACATGGGCCACGCCGTTTGTCTGCAAACAAGACCCCTTCTTCAAGACATTCACGCGGTTGTCTGACCATTAATGCAAAATGAAGAAAAATGGGTCGCGTCGTTCACTATTTGTGCTCCTTGATGACCACTTGGCAGAGATTGTTTCAACCGCTGGAATAACTCCTTGTGCCAACACATCCTTTTGCCACTTGGATTGTTTTATCTGTTTTTGCGCTTGGCTCTTTGGCCTCCTTTCTCGGCGGGTCGCTGAGTTCATTCTTGATTCTTGTCTTTTTTCAGCTTTGTCTTTTCCTGGTTTTGTCTTTTGTCATCTCTTGACTCTTTCTGGCAATCTGAGCCCCCTAAGGCTATCTTCTATCGATCCTTGGTTGGTTCCTTAGGCTCTTTTCTCAGCGGACTCTTCCTTTTGGCCCTAAGGCCTTTTAATTCTTTCGGGTTCGCGCTCAAGGATTTAAAGATCAACAGTTATTTCATTGTCGTAAAGTTGACATTCGCGCTCCCGTAGCCATTTGAAAGCCAACGGCTATTCCCTTGTCCTGAATTTGACGTCTGCGAGAATGTCACCAGATGTTTGAACCTGAACGACTAATTCACTATGCTGGATTTTGACGTCTTCAAGCCCGTCACCCCTTGGTTAATTCCTTCGGCCTTTCTTTTCCTTCATCTTTCCTGTACTTGTCTGAGCCTTTGTCTTTTAACCCTCCTGAAGGGAAGGTGTCCCTTCAGGTTTGAGAAAAGGTCCCTTCACGTTCGTCGAGAGTCCCCCGCAAGGGCACCTACCCTTCGGGGTCCTTCGGACTGCCTCGGCTTTTCAAATCCTTCAGATAAAATGTCCGAATGAAATCTTTCCTTTATGTTTTTCCCACTTGTTTCTTTCAGTCGGCTCTTTCCTTCGGGCAAATTCCTTCAGACAAAAGTCCGAAGGAATTCCTTCGGACTTTTTGTCCGAAGGATTTGCCTGTGTGAATTTTTTTGCAGCGAAATTTTTTTCAAAAGATAATCCTTTTGTTTGACTTGGCAATTTATTCGGACAAAATGTCCGAAGGAATTCCTTCGGGCATTTTGCCCAAAGAAATTCAAGCTTTGTCTTCGCCTTTTGCCTTAGCATTTCCGAAGTAAAACTCACCCTTTTGATTCCTTTGCAAGGGTTCCCTGCCCTCCGCAGCCTGCTGGAATGGTCCATTTTGTGCCTGACTGCCCTCCGAAAGCGTTGTTTAGCCTTTGAGCTTTGCAAGAGCCTCATATTTGTCTAAGGCATTTGCCCAAAGCGAAAAGATCCATACTGAACCAAAGCCTACAGGTACTTAGATCTTTCAATGTTCTATAAGAACAGGGCTTATTGCAAAGAAAAGGGGATTTTGCAGAAGGTGGGTACATGACTAGATTGAAGGTCCAGAGTGGTAGGGAAGGAAGGAGACTGATTTTGGCCTGTAGGGCCAAAATGGTCAACAAATTGGCGATTCCCAAGGGAAGCATGCTTGCTATGCTTAAGAAACTAGTAGCCTCAAAATCCATTGGGCATGGAGTCAAGATGTAGCTTTGAAAGAGTTAGCAAACAGCCTTGAGATATCGAAGAATCAATCACGAAGGTCTTACCCCAAAAGGAAACGAAACACACACAAGATTAAGAAAACTACAAACATGTGCAAAAGCACTTAAGGAAAACAAGGAAAATATGTACATGATGGAAGAAGGCTCAGTGATATTGTTTAAGATGTATCCCATTAACTGGGATACATAGTTCTTCACCATCCAACCTAAAGAGTTGGAACGCATTGTGCTGCTTGCACTGAGTGATGACATATGCACCGCTCCATAAGGTGTCAAACTTCGTGTGCTTTCCAGGCTTAGCTCGGTCCTCATCCCACTTCAAGACGATGTCTCCTTCAGAAAAACCTTTTGATGAGGATCTATTGTCGAAGTGTTTCTTCATCTGATGTTGGCGGTTGGTCATAGAAGCCATAGCTTGGTCCCTTGTTTCTTGAAGTTCCATCAATTCACACAACCTAACCTCCATGTTGTTGCCTTCTTCTAACTACAGTTGATGAGCAAGGTCCAAGGCTAGCAATTCAAGTGAAATAAGAAGTCTAGCTTCCATTCCATACACGAGCGTGTATGGTGAATTGCCAATTACCCTCTTTGGAGTGACCCTGTCTACCCACAGGGTTGTTTTCAACTTGGCATGCCAAATTCTCTGATTCTCTTCCATTGTTCTTTTGATAATCCTGATCAGAGTCTTATTGGTAGACTCAGCCAGCCCATTCCCTTGTGGGTAGTAATTGGAAGAAGTGCTGAGATAGATGTTGTATCTCAATCCCCATTCACTCGTCCTGGTCCCCAAGAAGGCCAATGCGTTGTCTGATATGATGGTAGTTGAGACTCCAAACCTTGTCACCAAGTCTTCATAAAAGTCCAGGACTGCACTTTCATTGGCTTCCTTCAAAGCGACAGCCTCTACCCATCTTGTGAAGTAGTTTGTGGCGGTCAAAACCCATTTGTGGCCAGCACTGGAGGGAGGATTGATCATCCCTATGAAGTCTAGGCCCCATTGCATGAATGGTTGCTCCACCTAAATAGGCTGTAAAAGCATTGCAGCTAGCCGTTGTTTCCGTCAAAAAGTGCACACTTCTGGCACTTTCGTATCCAGGCGTGGGTATCTCTGAATAAAGTGGGCCAGAAGTAACCAGCTCTCATTATTCTTGCAGCTGTGGGTTTAGGAGCAAAGTGACCACCAGCTGGCCCATTATGGAACTCGGACAGCACCCTGTTAGCCTGACCTGGATCTATGCACTTTAAAAGCACTCCTGAGAAATCCCTTCGGAATAACACTCCATCGATCAGGACATAAGGGAGAGATTGGAGCCTAAAATATCTCCTCTTGGTCCTATCAAGGCCCTGCGGGCACTCACCAGTGAGAAGGAAACGCCTCATGTCTGATGTCCAATCCTTCATGACTGTTGGTTCTTTTGTTGTGGCTTCATCATGGATGAGCAAACTGTCTTATCTCTGTTGTTTAAAGTCTGCAGCAAGGTGTTCACACAGGCCTTTTCCTCTTACCAGCTTGGTGGTTTTGATATCCACGTCATATTCCATTACTTTAGTGATCCATCCTGCTCTCTTTTCATTCAGATCACGGTTGGTCAAGAAATATTTGATATTGGGATGTGGAACCATGAGGTGAATCTTGCTGTTGGACAGCATATGTCTGAATTTCTTCAGGCTCCGTATGACTGCAAGGACTTGCTTCTCCACATATGTATACTTGACCTCAAAACCCTCTAGACCTTGGCTAAAAAATGCAAGCAGTTGTTCAAGGTTATCACCATTCGCTTGGGTAAGCATAGCGGAGATTACCTCTTCATTTTCGAAGGTGTAGAGGTTGAATTCTTTGGTAAAGTCAGGATTGATCAAGGTAGGAGCCTGGGCGATAGCCTGCTTGATCTCTTCAAAACTATCTTTCCTTTACGCTGTCCATGCAAACTTCTCATCTTTCTTCAGCATAGAGGTCAATGGCTTGACTACCTCCGCAAAATTTGAAATAAATTCCCTGATGAAATTTATTTTGCCAAAGAAGCTCTGCAGACCCTTCTTATGTTTAGGCAAGGACAGCTCTAGGATGGAGTGAACTCTTTCTGGATCAATGGTCAAGCCCTCTTTTGAGACAACATGGCCAAGGAGTTTACCCTCATGGACAACGAACACGCATTTCTTTGGGTTGAGAGAGATATCGAACTCTCTACACCTTTCAAAGATTTGTCTGAGATGTTTCATGTGTTGGCTCGCCTCCTTAGAGAATACTGTCACGTCATCAAGATGCACCAGCACAATGTTATTTATCAACCCTTGAAAGGCCATGTCCATGGCTCGCTGGAAAGTGGCACCAAGATTGGACAGTCCAAATGGCATCTTCCTATAAGCAAATGTCCCCCATTTGGTAGTGAAGGCTGTCTTGTATTGGTCACAATCTTGCACCAAAATCTGATTGTATCCTGAATACCCATCCAGGAGGGAGAAACGCTCGCTACCTGTCACCATTTGGAGGATTTGTTCCATACTTGGAAGAGGATAATGGTCTTTCAAAGAGACTCTATTGAGGTCTCTGAAATCTACACATAACCTGATCTCCCCATTCTTTTTTCGGACGGAAACAAGATTGGCTAGCCAAGAAGAGTGTTTGATCAGAAATATAATTTTGGACTCAATCAGCGTGGTGAGTTCCTTACGCATGAGAGGCTCAATCTTTGGATTGACAAGCCTTTGTTTCTGCTTGATTGGCTTGGCTCCTTCCTCCAGCTCGATGGTGTGTTGGGCCAAACTTGGGTCAAAACCCTTCAAGTCGCTATACTCCCAAGCAAAGACATCAGCAAACTCTTGGCATAACAAGATGAAGGCCTGCCTTTCATGATTTCTACACACTTTCCAAAGTGCAAGCAGCTTATCTTTGAATATCTCAACCTTTTCATAGTTCTCCTTCGTTGTGATGCTTGCTTTATCATTTTTCAATTGGTCATCCTCGTTGAAGATACTCTCGAGAGTGACCAAGCCTTTGGAAAGTTTATTGTTCTTCAATTGAACAATTTGGCTGCCATATTGCTGTTGTAGCTTAGCTTGGTTTCTAGCAGCGAACTCGGCTTTCTCTTGCAAGAAGAGTGCTATTTGCTGATCGTTGTCAAACACTTGCCAATTGGTGATGTTGTCAGGTACGGAGGGTCTGATTACCACTTTCAAATGGTGTGGAATGTCATCGCGGCCTATCTCGTTGGGGACGTCAAACTAAGCACCAACTATTGCCAGTCTGTCAGCTTGCTTATTCTACTCTCTAAGAATGGGAGTAACATTAAAAGCAAGGAAACTCTCCACTAAGTCGCATACCCTGTGTTTGTAGGACTTAAGCGAAAAATTCTTTGTTAGATTTTGGCCCCTTACCTGATTTACGATCAGCTCGTTGTCTCCAAAATCCTGCAGCTCCTTAATTCTCTTTTTTCTTGCCCACTCCAAACCATGGATGAGGGATTCATACTCCGCAACATTGCACGTGCAATAAAATTGAAACCTAAAGGCTGAAAAGTATTTTTTATGAGAGAGGGAAACTAGCACCACTCCCCCACCAGCTCCCAGCTTGCTTCTTGAGCCATCAAAGAAAAGATGCCATAAATCTGAGCTTTCTTGGCTTGCTTTCATCAAATTTGGTACAAAAGTACCTCTTCATGCATGCAATAAATCCCAAGGCCTGCCTCTTCTATGAATTTGTAAGGATTATGCTCAAAGTTGTCACTTCCCCATTCATCTAAAAGTAAGTCAGCCACTCCTTCAAGGGCAAACGGTGGAGATTGATCCACTTGGAATTCTTCTTGATCAATAATGGCGTCGCTGACATTTGCCGCCTTGAGTGAGTATTGTTGACGCAGTGGATTGCACCCTTGACAGGAGGCTGAGCTCCTGCCTTCCACATGCAACAATGGAAACTCCCCTCTTGCCTGTGGGCCTAGCAAAACTTGGGGGAGAGTCTCTAGATAAGGGCTAGCTCCCTTTAATGCATCTGAGTTATTCCAGTAAGTTGCTAATACATATATATATATAATGGGAGGGGGTTGAAAAGGGAGAAGGATTACAGGAAAACAGAACCTAACCTAATAGGGTAATGCACTAAATAAGTTTGACCTACTCACACTCACACTCTGAACCATAAGAACACATACATACACTCTAACTGGTAAAAAGACCAGACTGTAGGAAGCTTGACAGGAAGGCTTTAATGGAAAACACATAAAAAGGACTTACCATAGGTGCTGTAAGAAAAGCACACTGTCTAGTAACCTCCTTCAGTCTCTGCACTCCAGATACTGCTCTTCTTGTCACCTGCAGGAATGGCGCTTTGTATATACGAGGTGCATTGGTGTCAACCCTGTGAAAGCATCAAAGAGCAATGACAGAACACAAGAATAACACTCAGACACACTCAGAGATATATCTAACCAAAATAAAGGTAAAAGATGCGTATTTTATTGATTTCAGGTGAAATTTGCCAGGGCTTTGCCTTACAATGTGAGAGATAGCTTTGTCCAATGAGAAGTTACAATATATATAGAGGAAGAAAGAGGCCTTTTGGCGCTCTTTTACAAGTTGGCCCATGTGCGTTCCCAGCATTGGGAAGAGGAAGCCGTTTGATAGATAATGCTGTGTCGGCTCCTATTTTGACTTTAGGCGTTTAAGATATATTAAACGCCATATGTGAAATTATGAGTTGCATCGTTTGTCTGTAAACAAGATCGCTCCTTCAAGGCACTCCCATGGTTTGTCTGCCAATTTAATGCAAAGTGAAAAAAAATGGGTCGCGTCGTTCACTGTTCGCGCCCCTTGACCACTTGGCAAGCACTGTTCCAACCGCTGGAATAACTCCTTTCTCCTTTGCCACCTGGGTTGTTTTGTCCATTTCTGCGCTTTGTCTCTTCCTGGCTTTGTCTTTTCTGGCTCTTTCGGCCCTCGAGGGCTATCTTCTCGATGGGTCGCTGAGTTCACTCACGGCCTGTCCTTAAGCTTTTCAAAATCAACGGCTATTTCACCACCTTAAATTTGACGTCTGTGCACCCGTCACTGGGAGTTTGAACTTCCAACGGCTAGTTCATCGTGCTCGATTTTGACGTCTTCGGACCCGTCACCCCTTGGAATTTTTTCGGCTTTTTCCCTTGGTTCGGCCTTTTCTGCTCCCTTTCCTTCGGGCTTTTGCTTTGGAGCCTTCCGAAGGGAAGGTGACCCTTCGGCTTTGGAGAAGTGTCTTTCTTTTTTGGCCGAGAGTCCCCCGCAAGGGCACCTGCCCTTCGGGGTCCTTCGAGCTCCTTGGTCCTGAAATCCTTCAGACAAAATGTCCAAAGGAATTCCTTCGAACATTTTGTCCGAAGGATTTCTTCCTTTGTATTTTCCACTTATTTCCTCGGCTTTTCTTTCGGCCATTTTTCCCGCAGCTCTTTCTGAATTTCTTCGGACTTTTTGTCCGAAGGAATTCCTTCGGACAAAAGTCCGAAAGAAATCATTTTCTACCTTTGCCTTAGTCCTGTTTATTTTCGCGGGATTTTTTCTTCGAATGATTTCTTCGGACAAAATATCCGAAGGAATTCCTTCGGGCATCTTGTCTAAAGAAATTCTCTTGTTCACTTTTTCGAAGGAATTCCAACTTTTTCAGCCTTCTCTTTGATCCCTTGGCAAGTGTTCCCTGCCCTCCACAAGGGCACTTGGAATGGTCCATTTTGCGCCTAAGTGTCGAAAACTTGTTTCTTTCCTACAGAGTCCGTAGAAATTTCCTGCAGACTCCGTAGAAATTTCTTGCAAAGTCCATAGAAATAGCCTGCAGAGTCCGTAGAAATCAAGACTTGTGCAAAATAAAAAAATGAACTGGCTCAGAACAACAGGGAAGGAAGGAGATCGATTTTTGCCCTGTTGGACCAAAAATGGTCAACAAGTATAGTTTCAGATGATCCCTGTGGATTGGCTCTGACTCGATTTTAACCTTGGTCCCATATTTGGTCCTAAAAACCAGGTAAGACCAATTTGTTGCTAGGTAGCCACCTATTTTAGATGTGAAATCCCTGGATAAGCAAATGGCAAAGTAAGGAGGAACATCCGCCACCACCACATCATGAGGGACCGAGAAAGTTGGACAGGCGTGGAGTGTCAAGTTCAAGCCTTTAACTACTCCCACTGTCTTTGCTGGTGTTCCATCCAGCTGCAGGACTCCTTTAGTCATTTCTTCATATTTGAGCCCTAGTTTATCCGCTATGCATTTAGGCATTACCGAGGTGCTTGCTCCATTGTCAATGATACAATTGTGCACTAGAAAATCTCCTATGACCAAGGACAAATAGAAAGGAGGGACCTTTCATTCTTTTTTAACTGAGCCTGATGTGGAAGGCTGCCCATTTGTGATCAAAACATTATCGGCTTTTGCTAGGACAGATGGTTCATTAAACCCGTGCAATTCTTTTTGTAGCATGTCCTTTTGTCCCGATATTGATAATGAATCCCACAAGGAAATATTCATGTGCAGCTTCTTCATCTGGTCCACCACATTGATCTGAGGGTTGCTCCCTTTCAAATTTTCTTTGGAATCGCTTGCAGGGTTTTGAGGCACAGGCCTAGGAGCTGAGGGTACAACTGGCGGCCTAAAATTTAAAAATTTCTGGTTCACCTGTTGTGAAGAAGATGCTGCGGACGCTTGAGCAGCTGCTTGAGCTTCTTCCATAGCTCTCCTCTTGGACCTTGTGTTAGCTGCGACACAATCACCTTGATTGTCTGTACTGCCCACATAATTGACTGCATAGAATTCACCTTCCAAGTGATTCATGAGAGCAGAATCAGACTGAGCCGGCCTATTGTCCATGCCATGTTGCAATGACACCTCAAAGCTTGGGAATTGAGCGGTTGCCTAATTGTCCTGTGCATTCGTGTACTGACTCAGCGTTTCATTTGTGTAGACAGCTTGATCTTAACTGTATCCCATGGGTGAGCAATTTGGCTGCTCTTGTACCAGATTGTTTTGAACGGGCACCATGGCCTTAGATGATGAAGGGGTGCCTGGATTATAGCCTTGATAAGGTCTGGCCTGTGCAAACTGACCTTGTCCTTGATTGTAATTTTGGAAAGGGGGTTTATTTACTTGCCCATACTGCTGATATCCTTGATTTGGCCGATTGCTCTAAGCTTGCTGCCTTTTGAGAGCCACTAGTTCATTCGTTACACTTTGCAACAAGCTTTTTACTTCATGGAGGTCATTGGACGGAGTAGCAGTTAGCTTTTCCATACTTGGCAGAAGAGCTAAGGTAGGTGCAGCAGTCTGGACTGGAAGCGGCAATTCAGGGAAGAGCGGCATATGAGGTCTAGGGGCTATCTTTCCCGCTTGCACCAGGCAATTCTCAGCTGCTATAGCTATGTCATAGGCAGCAAGCGGCACATGTCCTCCCATGGACTGTATCATGACAGCAATGTCGATGTTCAACGCTTTCAAATAATATAGGAAAGCATAGCTTGGAGTCGGCCTTACCAGAATGGGGATTCTGTCCCATATCTTCTGAAACCAAGTATTGAAATCTTGCATGAATTCGTGTGGAGCTCTTTTCATAGTGGTCAGCTACTCGGCAAGTGAGAGGTGGTCGCTTTTCTCCCCAAATCTATTTGTTAAGAGGGTGCCCAATTCGTTCCAGGAATCGACTGAATTCATGGGCAAAGTCCCATACCAGTCCAGAACCTTGCCCTTGAAAGACAATGCCAGCAATCTGATAGCAATGTTTTCCTCAGTGACATTGTGAATATTGCAGAGGTTAGCATTATTTATGATGTGTTCAATGGCAGTAATGGGCCCTTCTCCATTAAAGGGAGGCACACTTTTAAGGATTGCCCTTGGGATCGGGTCATAATGCAAGAGATTCAAATGACTCTGACCATGAAAAGCCACAAAAAGTAAAGCCATAGCTATGATAGGATTCAACCGAGGCCTTCTTGTGTAGGTGTATCTTATAGCAGGTCTGGGAAAACAATTTTCTGAATAAGGATGAGTTCTTGCGAACCTCAATTGTCTTGTTGAGTTTAAAGGTAGTTCAACAAATTCAAAAAGGACACCCTTAGCAGCAAATCATGTGGTGACCTTAGGCATAGGATGTTAGACTGACCTATGACCAGATACTGATGTTCTTAATAGTGGAGTCGCCAGATGCTGAAAAAATGATTATTTTTTTTTGTTGTAACAAGACCAACACCAATCCTAGAACTTTTCTGAGTGTTAAAAATAGTGTTAAAAACTGTCCCATCGGGGGTGCCAAAAACTGTTGACGCTGTGGATTGCACCCTTGACAGAACGCTGAGCTTATGTCTTCCACGCGACACAATGGAGACTCTTCTCTTGCCTGTGGGTTTGGCAAAACTGAGGGGAAAATCTCTAGATAATGGCTAGCTCCCTTTGATGCATCTCTGATTTATTCCAGTACATTTGCTAATATATATATATAATGGAGGGGTTGAAAAGAGAGAAAGATTGTTGAAGCATAACCTAAGCTAAGACGGTGATGAACCAAAAAAGTTTGATCTACTCATTTGCTCACACTTCAAACCATAAGAGCATATACATACACTTTATCTGATAAAAGGATCAGACTGCAGAGAATTTAACAAAAAGGCTTAATGAAAACACACAGGGGATGAACTTACCACAGGTGTTGTAGGAAGACACACTGTCTGATAACCCTCTCCTATCTCTGCGCTCCAGATACAGTGCTTTTGCTACCTGCAAGAATGGCGCTTTGTCTATACCAGGTGTGCTGGTATCAAGCCTGTGAAAGCATCATGGAACAATGACTACACACAAGGTTAATACTCAGGCACACTCAGAAATATATTCAACCATATAGAGGTAAAACGCTTTTCATTGATTCAAGGTGAAATTTGGCAGGGCTACGCCATACAAAAATGAAAGATCCCCTTTCTCAAATGAAAAGTTACAAATATATAGCCTTTTGGAAAAGACTTGGCACTTTCTGGAAAATAAATGACCCATGCTGCGTTGAGAGCATTGGGAAGAGGAAGCCGCTTGAAAGAGAATGATGTGTCGGCTCTAGTTTTGACTTTAGGCGTTTAAATATATTAAATGTCATGTGTGAAAACATAGGCCACGCCATTTGCCTGCAAACAAGACCCCTTCTTCAAGACATTCACGCGGTTGTCTGACCATTAATGCAAAATGAGGAAAAATGGGTCGTGTTGTTCACTATTTGTGTTCCTTGATGACCACTTGGCAAAGACTGTTTCAACCGTTGGAATAACTCCTTGTGCCGACACCTTTTGCCACTTGGACTGTTTTGTCTGTTTCTGCGCTTGGCTCTTTGGGCTCCTTTCTCAGTGGGTCGCTGAGTTCATTCTTGATTCTTGTCTTTTTCCAGCTTTGTCTTTCCTAGTTTTGTCTTTTGTCATCTCTTGGCTCTTTCTAGCAATCTGAGCCCCCTAAGGCTATCTTCTATCAATCCTTGGCTGGTTCCTTAGGCTCTTTTCTCAGCGGACTCTTCCTTTTGGCCCTAAGGACTTTTAATTCCTTCGGGTTCGCGCTCAAGCATTTAAAGATCAACAGTTATTTCATTGTCGTAAAGTTGACGTTCGTGCGCCCGTCGCCATTTGAAAGCCAACAGCTATTCCCTTGTCCTGAATTTGACGTCTACGAGAATGTCACCAGACGTTTGAACCTAAACGGCTAGTTCGCTATGCTGGATTTTGACGTCTTCGGGCCCATCACCCCTTGGTTAATTCCTTCGGCTTTCCTTCCTTCGACCTTTCTTTTCCTTCGGCTTTCCTATCCTTGTTTGGGCCTTTGTCTTTTAACCCTCCCGAAGGGAAGGTGTCCCTTCGGCTTTGAGAAAAGGTCCCTTTTACGTTCGTCGAGACTCCCCCGCAAGGGCACCTTCCCTTCGGGGTCCTTCGGACTGCCTCGGCTTTTCAAATCTTTCCTTTATGTTTTTCCCGCTTGTTTCTTTCGGTCGGCTCTTTCCTTCGGGCAAATTCCTTCGGACTTTTTGTCTGAAGGATTTGCCTATCTGAATTTTTTTGCCGCAAATTTTTTTCCGAAAGATAATCCTTTTGTTCTTTGACTTGGCAATTTCTTCGGACAAAATGTCCGAAGGAATTCCTTTGGGCATTTTGCCCGAAGAAATTCAACCTTTGTCTTCGCCTTTTGCCTTAGCATTTTCGAAGGAAAACTCACCCTTTTAATTCCTCCGCAAGGGTTCCCTGCCCTCCGCAGCCTGCTGGAATGGTCCATTTTGTGCCTGACTGCCCTCCGCAAGGGTTGTTTAGCCTTCGAGCTTTGCAAGAGCCTCGTATTTGTCGAATTCATTTGCTCAAAGCGAAAAGCTCCATACTGAACCGAAGCCTGCAGGTACTTAGATCTTTCAATGTTCTATAAGAACAGGGCTTATTGCAAAGAAAAGGGGCTTTTGCAAAATGTGGGTACATGACTAGACTGAGGGTTTAGAGTGGTAGGGAAGGAAGGAGAGTGATTTTGGCCTGCAGGGCCAAAATGGTCAACAATTATATTATAAAATATTATTTTAAAAAGGAATTCTGAGAAAACCAAATTAATGTAAAATATTCCAATTTGGAATATTACAGTGTGTAATCTTTCACTTCATCAAGAGGCTTCCATTGCTAGGGTCAACTATAATATTGTGCCTTCTATTCTTATTACAAAGGATGTACTTGACATGCCTTTTTGTAATGTACATAGAGACATGATATTATGAGGTGGGTGGAGATGTTGACATGTGGCATACATCCTCTTAGTGGGTATATTGTTGGGAGTCATATGGGCAAACTTGTGGTATTAATTATATTGGGCAATGAAAAGACATTGATTTTTTTCGCAGGCACAAAAAATCATCAAAAATCAGGTTCACAAGGTCAGCTTCATATTGTCATCTCCCTTGATACTGCATAAAATCTTGTGTGACCACTTTTCAGAAAGTTGTCGAAGTCTTCTTTCTAGCCACGAAAAAACAATCTATGCTGGATACCTATGTGAGGAGATTGGCCTTCTACAAGATAGTCATGATTTTTATGGAAAAATAATTTAACCAATATTTTCAAAAACTCCCACTTGCCTGGGAAAGAGCTTTGATACCAGATGTTAAGATCCTCACATTAACCAACAAAATAATATGTAAAACCATCCAAACAATATTCAAAGTAAAATGAGACCCACACAAGATATATTGATGGGCCAAGATGCCCATTAGGATTAGTAATATATCCATCCATATGGGTAACTTGTTGATTTTATTATATTGGAAAATGAGTGGGACTACATTGGGATTAGTGATATACCCATCCATACAGGGGATTTGTAGTATTTATTATATTAGAAAATTAGTGGGCCTACATTGGGATTAGTGATCTACCAATCTATTATTATGAGAGGGTCTATATAAAGAGGGGAGTAACATTGTGTAAGAAATTAAGGAGAATTATTGTAATTGGAGTGTATGCTCTAAGAAGAGCAATAATGGAGTGATTCTTTCCCTAGAAGGAATATTGTATCATGTTGCCCTATTTCAAACATATTTCTAAATATTATATCTTTTTTCAAAAAGGGAGGAGGGGATCCTAAGGATCATTTTATTCATTTTTTAACTGAAAATAATTTTATTGATAATAAAAATTATACATTAGTATTCGCATGAAAAAATGAGTGGTATGGTAACACACTCCAAAGGTTGGTTGTGAAAACCAACTAATAATAGGTTTAACCAACCCGAACAAACAAATACAATACTAATAAAAAACGTAACTAAACAAGTATCGTGGATCAACCAACCCAACAAGGTACATCTATCGATATAGACTTTGTTGCTTTACAAGACCCTACATCACCAAAACATCAAGTCACACCCCTCCTCTTGGTGTAACTTGCACCCTTGGGGAAACAACTAGATGTATAACCTCTAGATCTTGGTAATTGTGCTTAGGGATCTTCTTGATTAAAATGAAAAAACTACCTTTTGTTTCAATTGCCATTCATGTCTAATGGATGGTCCCATCCTCCACTCAAAGATTAGACCCCACTAAAAATGTTCCTTCAAAACCTTTTGCATGGAGGTGAGCCAATTTTTCGTGTCACCTAGAGGGACTCATTGAGTATTTTAATATCTAGTCGTGGCCTCGTTGTTAGGTGTGAAATCACTATTCACAATCACTATTCATGAATTACTATTCACAACTACTATTCATGGTCACTATTCATTGTGATATGGCACACAAGTGATATGGCATGCAGGTGATGTGGTTGATTGGTGGTGTGGCAGAGGCTCATGGAGGGTCTCACATGTGATCAGGATGATGTGATGGAGAGTGGGGCATAGCACTCCACTAGAGGGCATGGGTTTTGTCTCTAGTAATCACATGTGATTTGCCTTGAGGTGCAAAAGTCAAGAGGTCAAGGTGTGGGGCACATTTCTTGATGTGTCCTTGATTCCTATGTGTGAAGATAGTCCAAAGGTGATTGCACCATCTTTTGGACTTGTGTGATCACATGGAAGAAAACAAGAAGATCACCATTGAAGAGAAATCTTGTCTAAAGTGGAGCATCCACTTTGTTGACCCTTGGAGATGAAGACAAGAACACCATGGGTGTTTTGGACTCACTTGTGGAAGTGGGGCGCAAGTTTTGGAGCCACATGGAGGTGGCACATAATATTGTCTAGAGGAGGATCTTCTTTGAAGACTTTTGGCACATGAAAACAACTGCCACTATTGAGGGTCACTGTTCACCCAAGTGTGGTGCATTTTTGGGGGTCACATGATGTTACTCTCTCTTGTTTCTATCATTGTAAATGCTATTTAAGCATGTATTTTCCATTGTATTTATTCATCCTTAGATGGATCACTCTTGGATCCTCACAAGCTTGGGCTCGCATGCTTGTAGATAGATAAAGCCTGGAGGCCATGTTGCTTGGCTCACCTAGATGCTTGGGTTGTAAGCATCATGCATGCTTTGTTGTAAGCATGGAGATCCTTGAGGTTGGAGGTTAGGGCTTAGAGGCATTGTATAGTTGGCTCAACTGAGTGCTTGGTTGGTATGCATTGAAAAGAGTTGTTGGAGGAGTTGTTGTAAGAGAAGAGTTGTTGAAGTAATGAATTCTGGAAGCTGCCATTTTCCCCGTGGTTTTTCTTTGCACATTGCAAGGCTTCCATGTACATCTTGTGTATTGTGTTCCCTCTTGTCTTTCATGTTTTGTAGCTTGTTTTATTTCGCATTATTTACTTGCACTGTAGGATAGAGTTTATCGATCCTAACATGTGGTATCAGAGTTATTTTTATCCTAACAATTGGTATCAACGTCTTGGTGAAAAACTCTCATTTGAGTGTTTTCTGTTGAAAGGTTGGCTTGTGCAAGTGGGAGCTATTATGACAGGAGGAGAGACCAAGTTCAAGATGAGAAAGAAAAAAAATTATGGCAAGGAGTTCTCTCTATGGAGCTATGGAGGATCTCATAGTGAAGATCATGTTCTCTTCAATGTTGCTGAGGAGAAAACCACAGATGAGTGAAGGAGAAGCTGAAAAAGCTTTGCCAAACAGTCAATAATCACAGTGTTCTTGATAAAGAAACAACTGTACATCTTGAGGAGCAAGCTGGTCTCTATAAGTGGAGGATGAGGACAAGGCATGACCTTGTGGTTCTTGGCAACAAATGAAGGGGTGTAGGATGTGGTATCCTACTGACCACATGTTAGCTGAGATGTTGCAAATGACAAAAATCCATGCAAAGGAAGGAGGTACAAATAACCCTGAAGTTGTACTTGGTTTGAAGTAGTTGAGGATGAGGAAGATGTAGAAGCCAAAGTGAGACCTAGTGTTTCCGAAAGGAGAAGGTTGTGTGTTTGGACATGCAATAGAGCATGATGCATTTCAAATGCATTTTTTAGGCTCGAAAACTCGGTCGGTGCATTGTTGCACTAAGTAGTGTGACAACTTCCCTGGAGTTGTGATTGGTCCACTTGTGTCATGTTTGGCATGGTTGGTAGATGAAGGCTACATGTAGAAGAACAACTAAGACCTGGTGTTCCCGAAAGGAGAAGACCGTGTGTTTGCATATGCGGTAGAGCATGATGCATTTTGGATGCATTCTTGAGAGTCGAAAACTTGGTAAGTACAATGATGCACCGAGTAGCACGATGACTTTACAAGCGCTGTGATTAGTCCAGTGAACTTGTGCAACGTTGATAGCTTGGTGGCTATGTGGAGAAGTCTAGTTTTGACTTCTATGAGATCTTCTCTCCTCATTACTATCAAGAATGTTATTTGCATGTGTTGTTGTTCAAGGAGTTGGAGTAGCATGATTCCTACATGGTGATCTCTCTTAGGAAGAGAAAGATATAGAGGAGGCAAAAGTTGGTTTGCATATTGAAGAAATCCCTATACGGGTTAGTGCAAGCACGACACATGTAGTACAAGATATTCACTACCTTCATGGAGAGCCAAAGTGTTTAGCAAAGGTTGTTGCTATATGTGTGGATGACATGTTGGGTGCAAGCCCCAACATTATCACTGGTATGATGGCTCAGGTGATAAGGATGTGATGAAGGTGGTAGGAGGAGCAAACCAAGGATGGAGGTGCACAAGGACGGGAAATCAAGGAAGTACCCCACTTCTTGTATTGTGAGTTGTCTTCCCATGAGCATCCTATAATGGAGGAGAAGATATGTTGTTTTGTCCTATGTATTGGATTCATCAGGAATAGGAAGCCTCATGAAAGCCATGGTGTGCACTAAACCAGATACTTCCAAGCAGTGGGAGTTGTGATGGATTCATGGCAAGATCCCGGGTGGAGGATTGGTCTGTGGAGAAGTGAAGCGTCACTTCAAGTACTACAATCTACTATGGAGGATCAAATGTTGACAAAGTCGGTCAGGGCAAAGAAGTTTTAGTAGTGCAACAAAACTTCTATTGGGTTTGTGTTAGGGCAGCAGTGGGCATAGATGTACAGTTGGATGGAAGAATACTCGGGTGTGGTAAAAATATGTGTACATTGATTTCAAGTGGGAGTATGTTAGGTGTGAAGTCACTATTCATATATTACTATTCATTGTGATGTGGCATGCTGGTGATGTGGATTATTGGTGATGTTGCAGAGGCCCATGAAGGGTCTCAGATATGATCATGATGATGTGATGGAGAGTGGGGTGTAGCACTCCACTAGAAGACATGGGTTTTGTAGCTAGCAGTCACATGCAATTTGCCCTGAGGTGCAAAAGTCAAGAGGTCAAGGTGTGGGGTGCATTTTTGGATGTGTCCTTGATTCCCATGTGTCGAGATAATCCAAAGGTGATTGCAACACCTTTTGGACTTGTGTGGTCACATGGAAGAAGAAGACAGGGAGATCACTATTGGGGAGAGATCTTGTGGGAATGAAGACAAGAACACCATGGGTGTTTTGGACTCACTTGTGGAAGTGGGGCGCAGATTTTGGAGCCACATGGAGGTGGCACATGATTTTGTCTAGAGGATCTTCTTTAAAGACTTTTGGCACATGAGGACAACCACCACTATTGAGGATCACTGTTCACCCAAGTGTGGCGCATTTTGAGGGGTCACATGATGTTACTCTCTCTCTTTCTCTTCTTTCTCTCATTATAAATGTTATTTAAGCATGTCTTCTCCATTGTATTTGTTCATCCTTACATGAATCATTCTTGGATCCTTGCAAGCTTGGGCTTGCATGCTTGTAGAGAGGTAGACCCTAGAGGCCATGTTGTTTGGCTCACCTAGATGCTTGGGTTGTAAGCATCAAGCATACTTTGTTGTAAGCATGGAGATGCTTGAGGTTGGAAGTTAGATCCTGGAGGCATTGTATGCTTGGCTCACCTTTGATTTGTAAGCATTGAAAGGAGTTGTTGGAGGAGTTGTTGTAAGAGAGGAGTTGTTGAAGTAATGAATCATTCTTGGATCCTTGCAAGCTTGGGCTTGCATGCTTGTAGAGAGGTAGACCCTGGAGGCCATGTTGTTTGGCTCACCTAGATGCTTGGGTTGTAAGCATCAAGCATGCTTTGTTATAAGCATGGAGATACTTGAGGTTGGAGGTTAGATCCTGGAGGCATTGTATGCTTGGCTCACCTTTGATTTGTAAGCATTGAAAGGAGTTGTTGGAGGAGTTGTTGTAAGAAAGGAGTTGTTGAAGTAATGAAGTCTAGAAGCTGCCATTTGCCCTGTGGTTTTTCATTACACATTGCAAGGTTTCCACGTACATCTTGTGTAATGTATTCCCTCGTCTCTCATGTTTTGTAGCTTGTTTTATTCCACATTATTTACTTGCACTGTAGGATAGAGCTTATTGATCCTAACATATTGTATCAAAGCTATTTTTATCCTAACACTTGCAAGATAGACTCTATTGAGGGTTGGATTGATTGTTATTTGGGTATTGAGGTGTTTGATAGTTGGATTAACACATGAGTAACTTCATACCTAGAGGATTAGGAAGATATCGAGATTGGGATGACTTTCCAAGAGGCAAGATGCGATAAAGGGGGTTCTACACTTTGTACAAAGGGACATTGAATGTATGGTAAGGTATGAAATTTTGGAAAACAAATTGATGATCAACCTAGGAGAATGGTTGAATTTTCAATTGGGAAAATTTGGCCATTGATAGGTGGGCCAAGAATCGGAACACGTGTTGGAAATCAGTCTATCTAGTTCTTGTTGGAACCAAAACTATATTCAGCTTGGATTGGTGTCACTAGCAATTTGTTGATTTATTGCTTGCACAAGGACAAGTCCTCCGCCAGATGGTAGTCTCTTCTTGATTAGAATTTGCATGGTCAAATTCTCTGCCCATTTTATTGGTTGACATTCCTTCAATTATTTTTCAGACATATCTTCTCAATGTGCATCACCTCATCCTTTAGGGTGATATAGGAAACATCACAAAAATGTAGATTTCCTAGTTATGATATTCAGCTTTTTTCCAAATTGTAATACAAGAATAAAAGCAATATTGAATTCAAAAAAGCACAAGGGAGAATTCACATGAGAGCTCCTCGACTATGTTTGAGACCTGACCATAAATATGATGTTGGCTCAATTTTTGTCCACTAAAGGGTGGGAAGGGTCGACAACTATAGAATTATTAAGAACATTACAATCAACACTTTTTTCTGATTGCCATAAATTTTATTTATCTACATTACAAAGAGGCTACCTTATTATGACATATATACATGTAAATAAACCCTGCATCAAGCATTATGTCTTACTATTGTTCGAAAATCATTACATGATTTCTTCACATCCTATACTGTCTTTTGTTTATAATGCTTTTTCCTTGAATTTGATCAATATACATTTGTCTGATTTGACCATAACTTGCATATGTTTTCTGAAAATATCCGAGGACATCTAGAAATTATTTCAATGACTTTCCAATCTCAATATTTTGCTACTCATTCTAACAGTTTCCACTTTTAGCCATATTAGAAGTTTCTCCATCCATAAAGATATTTAACTTTGTTTTAATTTGGAACATTGGTATACTGAGGTAGGTCGACACCTTGCTTCAGATTTTTAACCTGCCTCTCTTCTTCCTCTAATTTGATCTGATAGAAACAATATACATAACATTCTTTGTCATATTTTTCTTGGACATGGATAGCTATCTTGATCACAAGAACAAGCCCCAAATGTGTAGGATCAATTTCTTCTAAAATAAATTTTGAAGAACAAGGAACCTCTTTTTTACAATGCAGTTGACATAAATATAATGTTTTTCTTTAGCGTGTTTAGGTCTTGCAAATCAAACATCATAGGAGAAGACGGTACATCACACTTTAGAACCCTTAATCAAGCAATATATCTTGCTAAAAATGCAACTAAAACCTTTAATTTTAAATATTTTTAGAGCGTGTTCCTACCATTCATTCCAATCAGTTGTACGAGCATAAGCACATTGTATTTGGTAACAAAATAGCAATATTCGATGGGTTGCATCCGTTACCCTCTAGAGGTGCAAGGGATGTCCCACCAGTTTTGCAGGAGGGGATGAAATGCCACGCCAACCCTGAAACCCCTCTCCCTCCACCTCAGTGTCCTATATTTTTCCAACTCTCTATGTCATTCCCAAGACATTGTGGCACCTCTAGGAGCTGTCCCAAGAATGTCCCCTATTTTTAAAGAATTATTGGGACGCCCCCTAGATGGTTAAGGACCATCCACAACTGTCCCTGATGTCAGCCATCTTTATAAAAAACATAAAATAAATTCAGACTTTCAAAACAAAAATATGGGTGGGGGAATCTGATTGAGAGTCAGGAAGCAATGAAAATCTATTGAGGCTCATGGGAGATGTATCAGATGATGACTATGATTGTTGAGCTTGCTACTCCAGGCTTGTTGATAAGCTTTTTTTCATGGCTGAAATACAAGTGCTATATTTTGATTTTCTGATATTCATTGTCATATGAGAGTCTAGTAATCATTATAGTTATTTTCATGATAATATACAATAATCATATATTCATATTTATAGTTTTGAATTCATAATTGACAAACTCAAATTTCAAATTCAATCTTCAATATTATAGATGCTATTGCAGCTCTATATAAGGTTTAATAACTTTTAATTATGCAACTAAAAATCTGTATATTGTGTGTGTGTGTGTGTGTGTGAGTGAGTGATTTTCCATCTCATGACGTTGTCCTCAGTCCGGGAAAAGTTTTGTTGTCCCAAAAATGTGTCCTCCCCACTGCATAGAAAATTAGTGGAAGGACTGATGTCTGCGCATATAAATGAAGCAATCTTACTTTTTCCATATGGCCATGGTTTTTGGAAACTACATTGTAGAATGCATAGCACATGATCTTTCCTTGTATCAAAATAATGAATTGGGTCTATTGCACAAATTTCGACATGTGAAAATCTTTTAAAAATGATGACCCTTTAAATTACTAGTCTCTAAACTTTGTTATATGAACAGACTACCATATCACAGAGAGGCCAACTGTTGTATCTCAAATCCTGAAACTTATCAGGGCCCAAGACTTTCTGCAAAAACTGTAAATATTTTGTGTTGATGCAGTGGATTGCACCCTGGATAGGAGGCCGAGCCCCTGCCTTCCACACGCAACAATGGAAACTCCCCTCTTGCCTGTGGGCAAGGCAAAACTGGGGGGAGAGTCTCTAGATAAGGTCTAGCTCCCTTTGATGCATCTAAGTTATTCCAGTAAGTTGCTAATACATATATATATATATAATATGGTGGGGCGGGGCGGGAGGCGGGGCACGTGCGAGGGTCGGGCAACGCGTTGAAAAGGGAGAAGGATTATAAGAAAACAGAACCTAATTTAAGAGGGTGATGCACCAAATAATTTTGATCTGCTCACACTCACACTCTAAACCATAAGAACACATACATACACTTTAACTAGTAAAAGGACCAGGCTGCAGAGAGCTTGACAGGGAGGCTTTAATGGAACACACAGAAAAAAGGACTTACCATAGGCACTATAAGAAAAGCACACTGTCTAGTAACCTCCTTCTGCCTATGCGCTCCAGGTACAGCTCTTTTTGTCACATGTAGGAATGGCGCCTTGTAGATACCAGGTGCGTTGGTGTCAACCCTGTGAAAGCATTAGGAAGCAATGACTAAACACAAGACTAACACTCAGACACACTCACAGAAATATCTAACCAGAATAGAGGTAAAAATGCGTTTTTTATTGATTCCAAGTGAAAATTGCCAGGGCTTCGCCTTACAATGTGAAAGATAGATCCTTTAAAAAATGAGAAGTTACAATATATATGGAGAAGAGAGAACAAAAAGCGCCTCTTTTGAAAAAGACTTTTGGCGCCCTTTGACAAGTGGCCCACGTGTGCTGAGGGCGTTGGGAAGAGGAAGCCGCTAAAATATAAATGTTGTGTCGGCTCCGATTCTGACTTCAGGCATTTAAAAACATAGGCCGCGCCGTTTCTCTACAAACAAGACCGCTCCTTGATGGCATTCACGCAGTTTGTCTGCTCATTAATGCAAAATGGAGAAAAATGGATCGCGTCGTTCACTGTTCATGCCTCTTGATGACCACTTGGCAGTCACTGTTCCAACCGCTGGAGTAACTCCTTCCCCTTTGCCCCCTGGACTGTTTTGTCCGTTTCTGCATTTGGCTCTTTTGTCTCTTTTCTGGCTCCTTCGGCCCTCGGGGGCTATCTTCTCGGCCTTCCTGGCTCCTTGGGCTCTTCCATCAGCAGGTTGTTGGGTCTTTTAGCTCTTTGGGCCCTTTTCTGGTTGGTGCTCAAGTATTTAAAAATCAAACAGCTATTTCCCTGCTGTAAAATTGACGTTCGCGGGCCCGTCACTGCTTGAAAACCAACGGCTAGTTCGTCATGCTTGATTTTGACGTCTTCAAGGACGTCACCGTCCTTGGCAATTCCTTCGGCTCTTTTCTCTTCGGTCGGGCTTTTGTCTCGGCCAATTTTCCCGAGGACAAAATGTCCGCAAGAATTGTCTTGCTCGTTTCTTTGGAGTTTTTTCTCGGACTTTTTCTCCGCGGCCTCTCCCGAGTTTCTTCGAACTTTTTGTCCGAAGGAATTCCTTCGGACAAAAGTCCAAAAGAAACCATCTTATGCCTTTTGCCTTGATCTTTTACTTCGGCGGGATTTTCTTCCGAAGAAATTCTCATCTTTGCTTTGTAAAAATTTCCGAAGAAAACTTAACTTTTCGGCTTTCTCCCTGACCCCTTTTTGCAAATGTTCTCTGCCCTCCGCAAGGGCACTTAGAATGGTCCATTTTGCGCCTAAGTGGGAACTTGTCTCTTCTTGCAAAGTCCGTAGAAACACCTACAGAGTCCATAGAAATACCTGCAGAGTCCGTAGAAACTCCAAGACTTGTGCAAAATCAAAAAATGAACTGGCTCAGAACAGCAGGGAAATAAGGGGACCGATTTTGGCCTGTTGGACCAAAAATGGTCAACATTTTGCACAACAAAAGAGTTTCTACAAAGATTATAATTTTAGTGATCCAAAATAGTTCTCTTTCATTCGCTTCATTGTAATATCTAAAAGCAATGTATATCTCTAACACTACAGCAGTTGAAAATGAACTACTACATAATTCTATAGATGCTAAGTAAAGAATGTTGTAATAGAGTTCAAAATAGTAGATATTGGGATACAAGACTCAAGCTCCCCTTCTATAGGTCAGTGCTCTCATCCTTCCACATTTCCAGCTTTCTTGTCAGTTTCATGTTTATTATTGATTTCTTCAAATGATTCAAATCTAATTGTATAATTCTTATAGTCATTGGGAAATGTGATTGTCTTCACGTGAAATTTTATCTTCAAGACATCATTCTCCATGTACAGAAAGCATCTCTAACCAGTAATGCATGGGGACAAAAACATCTCTGATTTCAATAACTTCAAAGTCAGCATATATATTAACTCCATAGAATGTAGTAGATGTTCACTTCAACATACCTTTTGGATGCACCATATGTTGATTAGAAGATTTCAAATCGTTGTAGGAAACTCGAAAGGAAGATCTAGCCATATTAATATAGATAGGCATCTCAAGAGCACTAACTTCCAAGCCAAAATTGAAAAATATGGAGGAAATTCTATCCACATAATGCAATATCAACTTTTTGATATTTATCTAATAGATGCAATTGATAAAACCATGTCTACATACAGATTTTCTTTGAACATCTATATGCTAACTATCTAAAATTTCAATGACTTTTATCATTTTATTAAGTCAACTAATTTGGGCAATATCTAATTAAATAATTCTGCCAATAACTTTATTTGTCTAATCATGGATATGTTCTCCTTTGATGATTAGAGGGTCTGATGGTGAACATCCTATGTTTCCATCATGGGGGCATGGGATTGATCTTGAGCTGGGTAGGGTATGTACACCCCATCGTCTAAGTACTATCACTTGCATCGGGGGTCAGATACGTGCAATGCATCATGGACCATAAAATAAATATTGAATATACTTTCAACATGTCAATTGATATAATGTTAGTGCTTGTACATCCATTGACCTTAATTTGTCAATTAGCAACTGAAAAAGTGCTACAGCTAACCTAACTCCCTCTACTACATTGTGTTGGAATAATTGGGTGGATTTTGTTTATTGGAAATTTTCTGATTTGGTTTTAAATCATATTAATTCTTTTGCACATGTTTATCCCTGATTTTGTTACTGTTATTGTAAATATGTCGAAGGAATTTGCCTAAACGACACTATTGCCTTTGTCTTTCAGCTGAGAAATAGCATCATTTTTAATATTCTCTTTTCCTTTACAAATTGCAAGATCTGAGTGCATCCTTAATTACACTAACTCTAAGAGCACAAACTATATATATTCTATGTTGCAAGAAACGCCCCGCTCCCTCCCCCCACGAATCCTATTAGGAGAGATCTCTGGATGTCTACGATGGGTTTCCCAGGAAAACACACACAGACAAAAAAAACTCTCAAATCTTTTTAAAAAACCGTAAAATGTGGCCAAAAGTTACAAAGGAGCCCACCCTCACTCTAAAGAACACACCAAAGTGAGTTTGCAGTGCTTAGCAAAAAAAAAGCTTCCAGCCAGCTGTATTTTCCAATTTGCACGCAGTAATTAGCTTCCAGTTCCAATTTGAGTTTGCAGCCAATTTGAGTTTGCAATAGTTAGCTTATAGTTTGAGTTTGCAACAGCAGTTAGCACCTAGCAAGGAGTTTGTAGTTTGTCATTGCAAGGTTGAAGGTAATTTGTAAGGAGTTTGCAGCACTTGTAAGGAGTGTAGAAGTTGTTTGAAGGTGGGAGGAGTTGTTTCATTTGTTGTTGCTGATTGCAAGAAGAAATCGACAATCATTTGTGGAGACAGCCATTGGCACTTTGCAAGGAGGAATTTCAAATTTGTGAAGGCAGCCATTGTTTGAAATTTGAACAGGTATTTTTCAGTTCTTTCACGTTTTTTTATTTTTTATTTTCCATTTTATTTGCTACAACCTACTTCATTTAAGAAATTAATTCATAATTTTAACTTTGTTGTCAGATTTCCAACTTTAAATAACATTTTTTAGTTTTTCAATATAAGTCCATAACTTCTGCGTATGCGCTTCTCTCGTGCATAATGCGATCCTAAGAATCAAAAACAGAGTCAGTCGCATTAAATTTATTTTTTAAATTTTTCCATAAATATTAAAATCGAAAGTTTAAAAATTAAAGAAAATCAAATGTATACTTTCTTTATCTAACCCTAACTTCTACGTATGCTCTTCTCTTGCACGTAATGCGATCTTGAAAATCAGAAACAAAGTGAGCCATATTTAATTTATTTTTTATTTTCTCGTAAATATTAAAATTAAAAGTTTAAAAATTTAAAAAAAATCAAATGTATACTTTCTTTGTCCAACCCTAACTTCTGCATATGCTCTTCTCTCATGCATTATGTGTAATGCAATCTTGAGAATCAAAAACAAAGTTAGCTATTATTAACTTAGATTTTTTATTTTTAGTTTTATGTAAACTTTTTAAAAAAAATGTATATTGTATAATTATAATTTATTTTTTTGCTTGGTTCTAATTTGATAATTAGGATTTTTATGGCATCTAGTTCAACTCCAAGGGGAGGCACGATGAAAAAAACCGGTCTGAAACCTTGTTTCAAGTGAATTATGACCCTGTTTCCCCTCTTTAGAAACATGTGACGATATTTGAGATCACTATTGGTAGCGGGACTTGTGTGTGGTTATGCAATGATTATCAACCCACATACAAGTCCTCATATACTCGAGTCAAAACTCATTTGACTGGGTATGGGCCTTCGAAGATCAAAAAGTGTGACAAAATTTTTAAGTCAAGAATGGTTAAGTAAATGAAAGAGCAAGAACAAGCGAATGTAGTCATTGCTTCAAAAATTTGTTCTAGAACAATACTGCAAGTCATCCTTTCATTGAAACTTTCATTGAAAGTCAAACTCGAGCTCATTTAGTTGCAATAACCTTGAATGATGAGGCAAATGCCCCTTCACGAAAAAAAACCAAAAAGACCATTGGAAAAAGCATTCAATGTCAGGCAGAGGGACATTGCTGATGAGTTGGTTGTTAGATACATTTATGCATGTGGGCTGCCCTTCAATGTTTTGAGGTCGCCTTATTGGCCATAAATGCTAAAAGCGTTTAATGAAGCTCCACAAAGTTACAAAGGCCCTAATTATGAGAAGGTCCGCACCACACTCTTGGTCAAGGAAGTAAAACATATTCACACTTCTTTGCAGTCAATTAGAGATTCGTGGAAGGATTCAAGAGTGTCCATTATCTCAGATGAATGGAAAGATGCTCAAAATAGGCCTTTGATCAATGTTGTTGCAGTATGCCCTAAAGGGGCAATATTCCTAAAGGTAGTGGATTGTGAGGGTGAAGTGAAATATGCTCAATTTATTGCAAACATTTTGATAGAGGCTATTGACTCTGTGGGCCCCCAACATGTTGTCCAAGTCGTCACGGACAATGCAAAGAATCGCAAAGCAGTTGGGTTGATTGTAGAGGGAAAAATATGAGCACATAGTTTAAACGCCTTGGGTTGTCCACTTCCTCAACTTGATGCTGCAAAAAATTGACATAATCCAATGGATAGAGCAAGTTTATGCAGAGGCCAATGGCATTCAAACATTTGTCACAAATCATCACGTCTCAAGGCATCTTTAAGAAATTTTCAATTTTGGACTTGTTGAAGGTAAGAGATTCAAGAACAAATTCTTGCTTTTGAAGTTCTTACTTTTGAAGTTTTAACTTTCTAATAATTAATTCTAGTTGTTTATCAACGTTTGGACAATCAAACTTATAAGTCTTATTTACTAGATTTGCCTCTCACACACTCATCTTGAGATGACTTGTGAAGGTAAAAGAGGCACTGAGTAGTATGGTGATTAACAATGTTTGGAGTGCGTGGAGGCAAGCAAGCACAACTGGTATCAAAAAATCCAATAAAATCAAAGCATGGATCCTTGATGATAACTGGTGGACCAAGATTGAATATGTGCTCAATTTTACAGAGCCTATTTTATCTATGATTCGATTTACAGCTATAAATGCAGCTTGCATGGGAGAAGTTTATGATGGGATTGACTCCATGCTCGAAATTATGAGAGAGATCATAAAAAAGAAAGAGCAAGACCCAAAAAAAACATTGTATAATGAAATCAAGTCTTTGGTCATGAAGAGGTGGAATAAAATGACCACCCCATTACATCTCCTTGCTTATGCTCTCAATCCAAAATATTATAGCAATGAAATACTTCAGTTGCCTGATAGGCAACCACCATACAATGATGTAGAGGTTGCAAATAGAACTAGGGAAGCATTCAGAAAGCTTTATCCTGATCCATTTGTAGCTAGTGTGGTCCGCAATGAAATGGTCGTTTGTAGCTTCAGAGGGCAGCATGGGAGAAAATGAGGCTCTTTTTGACCAAGTAACTATGACCTATCACAATCAAAATTCTCTCACAGGTATTCAATTTAAATTAAATAAAAAAAAATATTAAGTTATTGACATTTTGTTTACATTGTTATAAATTTTAAATTCAAAAATTCTAACAATTAACAACATTTTTTTGTGACATGTGGCTAGTAATTCTTCATAGAGTGGAATTAGAGTACATATGAATTCATCCATTCTTCTAAAAGAAACAAGTTGGCATCCAAGAAGGCTAAGTATTTGGTATTTGTACATTCCAATTTGCGCCTCCTTTCACACAAGTTTGAGGACTATATGCGAGGGCCTAACGAACTTTGGGGTATCATTACAGAGAATACAGACTTGGATGCCTCTACATCTACATTTTCCCAACTTTCATTACTTGGTGTTGATGATGTCTATGGCAATCAAGAGAAATTCTACACGAGAGGTGGAGAGTGGAGCTAGTGGGAGTTGTCTGAGTGGTCCAAGTGGAGCTAGTGGGAGTGGCATTCATGATTATGAATATGAGGATAATCCAAATCTAAATGAATCATGATTTATTCTAGATTTGAATTTTGAATGTATTTGCAATGTCTACTTTGAACATTTTGAAACAATGAATGAACAAACATTGTATTTTCAAGTGTTTTACTAAAAAAATGAGTAATAAGCATTGTGTGTGTGTGTGTGTATACAGACGTATCCATGGCATATTCAAATCAAGGTTTTTGAAAAATGGTGTACCCACGTATCCAAGACATACCCGTCCCTATTTCCAAACAACTTAGTATATATCTTGATGTCAATCTGACTTGATCACTAGCATTTTAGTTTCATGTGATCAAGAGTGCTCCCATTCTAAAAACAGGGCCTGCATTTAAGTTTACATTTGTTTCTTATTTATTTTTAAGAGATTGTATAAAATAAAGATACATAAAGACAATGTCTGCCAAGTTGTAGTGTAACAGTTAAGTGAATGCATTTATAAATGAAAAATATAGGTTCAAATCCCTCTTGTGTTCAAGTGATCTACAATAGGGGAAACCCAAAATCCGCAGCCACGTGATGCGGTGCGGTAGCTACATATTTATTGGTTGACAGCAAGGGGACTAGACCCCAACTGTGTCCCAGATCCTTATGGGGCCACCCAAATCCTGTGTTATCTAATTAAAAAAAAGGATACATAAACTCATCCTTGGACAATAATAGATAAAGACTCAAAACCTTTAATCATCTTCATTCCTAAGAGATTGCTTTTACACTTCATCTTCATACTTAAGAATCATAGAGTTAATTTGTTACTTAAGCAAGCAATGAAATCATCCCTCTCTAGATTTGTCTTTTGCTCCGATTTTAGCTAATCTTAATTTTATCCCATTTTTGTGTCCTTTTCTTGAATGCTTTTCACTTCAATGCATCTCCAAATTCTTCAGTTTGTATGGCCAAATTAATTGTGTTCCTTGTTTCCCAAATATTTTTACAGATGAACCAGTGTTTAGCTAAATCAACACTCCAATCAAACATGGAAAATGATATAGTATTTGCATCCATCCTCGTATTTCATGATGCTAAATAGACTTATGCTTATAACAATTTATTGATTTAAGTATTTGTTCTCTATTTTCCCTTTGAACTAAATTGGACTAGACAATGTATTGTACATATTATGTATCATTGCCATAATCCTGATTTTCACTGTTATCTTTATACAATATTTTTCTTCTATGGTCACTAATAGTAGTATTTCTTCACAACTCAATACTCACATGCCAATATTTCTCAACTTCCCCTTTCCTCTCTTATACTTGGTGCATTCTTTAGCGCCAAACTCTGTCGAGCTCTTCTTTTGCAACTTCCCCTAGATTCCGCGAAACCCTACAAGAAGCATACTAGTGCTAGGGACACGTCTACTTTTTCATTTTGTATGGCCAAATTAATCGTGTTCCTTGTTTCCCAAACATTTTTACAAATGAACTAGTGCTTAGCTAAATCAACACTCCAATAAACATGGAAAATTATATAGTATTTGCATCCATCATCTTATTTGATGATGCTAAATAGACTTACAGTCATAACAATTTATTGATTTAAGTATTTGTTCTCCATTTTCCCTTTGAACTAAATTGGACTAGACAATGTATTGTACTTATTATGTATCATTGTCATAATCTTGATTTTCACCATTATCTTTATACAATATTTTTCTTCTATGGTCACTAATAGTAGTATTTCTTCAGAACTCAATACTCACATGTCAATATTTGTCAACTTCCCTTTTCCCTCCTATACTTGGTGCATCCTTCAGCTCCAAACTCTGTCGAGCTCTTCTTTTGCAACTTCCCTTAGATTCCACAAAACCCTACAAGAAGCATACTAGTGCTAGGGACACCTCTACTTTTTCAGTTTGTATGGCCAAATTAATCGTGTTCCTTGTTTCCCAAACATTTTGATAGATGAACTAGTGCTTAGCCAAATCAACACTCCAGTCAAACATGGAAAATGATATAGTATTTGCATCCATCATCTTATTTGATGATGCTAAATAGACTTATGGTTATAACAATTTATTGATTTAAGTGTTTGTTCTCCGTTTTCCCTTTGAACTAAATTGGACTAGACAATGTATTGTACTTATTATGTATCATTGTCATAATCTTGATTTTCACTGTTATATTTATACAATATTTTTTTTCTATGGTCGCTACTAGTAGTATTTCTACAGAACTCAATACTCACATGTCAATATTTCTCGACTTCCCTTTTCCCTCCTATACTTGGTGCATCCTTCAGCTCCAAACTCTATCGAGCTCTTCTTTTCCAACTCCCCTTAGATTCCACAAAACCCTACAAGAAGCATACTAGTGCTAGGGACACCTCTACTTTAGGAGCTCTCTCATTGGTCCTGAACTTTGTTTCATGCAATCTACACAGCAAGCAAAAAGCTCCATTCCCTGTATAGCTTTTTATTGAATACACTATTTTAGTTTTTCTTTTTTTTTCCAATCAAATGTTGTTATAATTTATCTTAGACGAGACATGCTCTCCTTTTACCCTTGATTCTATATTCTTATTTTCCAATCTAATCCCATGCCACCAAAGGAACATTACTCCTTAACAACTACACATAGACATATCACTAGGTTTCCAGTACATGCAAAAGGCATTTTATTTTTTCCAAAATTACAGATGTTTGTTGAATATGTACTAACAAAAAGACCAGTTTCAATGTTGGCTTTTAGCAATCAACCTTAACAGCCCATTGTAATCTATAAAATTCTAAGAATGACCTAATCTACTTCCCATAAACCGTGAGAAGAGAAGCTTTACACATGATAGAAGCATAAAGGAGTAGAAAGATAAAAACCTTTTTGATCTTAATGTATAATGGTGATAATAGAGTTGCATCTAAGCGATCATGTCCTCATACAAGTTACAAGCCCATATACCCATACATTGATATCCTTTACGAGAGACAGTTACATATTAATATTACTGAAAGGTAGCTAGCCCTAACAGATAAGATAAGATAAATATATTAATGTCCAACAAATGACCACAAAAGTAGGTCAAAGGGGCAGCAGATTACAAAAGTGTCAGGGACAAGCAGGAAACCCTAGAGGTCTCCAAAAACAAAAAGAACAAAGCTGGAAGAAAATAGTACAAAATAGGGCAAAGAGCAAGAACGCTCAAATCCAAGGAAAGAAGCAAAAATGAGCAACCCACGAAAACCTCTAAGAATTGGGAAAGGGGGGATGAACAATGAAAAGGAAGAACCAGGAGGGGGTCCATAAAGAATTGGATCCAACTCTCCTAGCATCCAAGGCCGATGAGAAGAAGCTCCTAATAGAAGGATGACCCGAAGAAGAGGAGGTAAGATGTCTGGTCTATCCCCCATGCCGTTGCCTAGAGGGAAAAGTCCTCTGCAAAGATCTGGTGAATTTAGTGTGTCTCCTGGTGCCAGACTTGAAATGGTTATGTTGGTGAAATCTCAGGGATCTATGGATAGTCTCTCTAGATTGCACTGATCTGGGATGTGAGGTTGTACTAATGTCAGTATGGTGCCTAGTGCCTCTCCTTGAAGGTAGCACCGTGAAAAAAGAAGCGATCTGCTGGGTAGAATCTAGTCTAGTAGGTCTCTAAATAGAATGATCGCGAAGCTTAAGAGCTCCCTGTATATATAAAGCTAAACATCTCTAATCCTCCTATCTGAAGAAGTCGGAAAGAGTCTGTGTCCTCCTAAATAGGCAATGAAACCTCCCCCTAATCTCGTAGTAAATGGGACAACGGAAGATGAAGTGTTTCTCGGGCTCAATCTCTTGAATGTTGCATAACTGGCAAACCTTGTCTACTTGATCTATCTAGTGATCTGTCTCAATCCTAAGCCTATGAGATCCCACTCTAAACTATCCTAATGGGATGTGAAGAGCGTGCATCCAATGGCAGAGTGTATACTGTGTGCGGATAATAAGCCCGTCTTTCATCTCCAAAAAGTGCTCTGCATAGAATGTCATCTTTGGGCATAGCCCCCCAAGAAGGTTTACCCAAGTAGTATGAATAAACTGCCTATAAATATTTTCCTTAATAATTCGATTTACCTCCTATCTGGTGGGTAGAAGATGCGTTGGTGCATCCAAGGAGTGCCTAAATGGAGGGAGGTGGTCCATCCTAATTCCTAAGGACCCTAATAGGTCAGAAACCCCTGTTTAACAACAATGAACACGGGTTGGGGGAGCCGAGAGGACAATAGTCTCTAAAGAACAATAAGCGAAGTATGAATATCTGTCACTCCCACTCGTTGAATCAACAAAGCTCTGAATGCAACCTAAGAAGGAAATCAAATCAAATATAGTCTCTAAGCAAAAGGGTCTGGCTCCAAATTCTACAAGGATAATGTGCTAGGGAGCCAACTGCTTACATCTAATAATGCGGTGAAGAAGTGTCTGGACCCTCTCGGCAACAGCGCAATCCCCCTTAAGCAAAGAAGGCTCCCAAACCACAGATCCATAAAGAATAGTGGGTCTGATAAGTGTATCCATGAGGGACATCTTGGATGAGATGTCCTGAAAGTGATGTCGAAAACACTATCGCTCAAGAAGGGCTAAAGAACCATATCCTTTGTTGATCCTACGCTGAAGGGCCTGCCTCAAGCTGAAACATTGTCCAGAAAATTGCACTCCCAAATAAGCATATGAGGTGGTGATCTCAACCTCGTTTCCCCTAAAAAATAAATGGAGGTGGGAAGTCTTCAACCCGTTAAACACCATAACCTTGGTTTTCCCCAGGTTAACCGTCAACTGCCGAAGATCATAGAAGAGAGCCAAGGCATCCAACTGCGACTGCAAACACTCATGAGATGAAGCTAGGAGGACCACATCATCTGCAAACAAAAAATAGAAATTAGAACCTAGTGAAGAAGACACCCATCACTAGCCTAAATATGCTCATGAAGAAAGGTCTCTAACTCATCAATTTATATGCCAAATAAGGTTGGGGACAAGGGGTAGGCCTACCTGACCCCAATGGTACTCCTGATAAAATCTGAAATCCCATGAACCATACGGAGATGACCAAGGATAGTCTTGTATAGTCACATAATGGTTGCCAAGAGGGTCTCGGAAATGCCAATATTCCTAAGCCTCTGGAAAAGGGTCTCTCGCAAAATAAAATCAAATGCTTTCCTGAAGTCTACAAAACAACAATAGACTAATACGGTAAACTACAACAGACCTAACTAGCTCCTTTAAGTTTTATTTCTTATTCAAGAGTAAAATAAACAAAGATAGGTTATACATAAGAACTTTCCTATCAACATGGCCATATATATTGAGCCAATCAAACACACACGTAAACATATGGCTAACAGTCATAAACCCCTCGAGATTACAAACATATTGCTAAGCACTTTATTGTATAGTTCTTACGATCAATTGTCTTGAAATATAGTTCCAGAACTTCACACAAAAAATCATTGTCCCTGGTCAAAACCCATCATACAATAATTATATCATATTGAATATATGAAGTCAATGAAGCAAATGCAGGATAAACAACACTCTCTTGACTATACCCTGATGCAAGACAGGCTTAAAGGTACGCAACCTAACATCTTGTTGGCCATTTTTGGCCCACATATAAAGTTTGCCTAGATGCAATGCCATGTCCTAAAGATTTCTGAGGAATAGGTCTACAGAGCAAAGGAACAGGTTCCCGAGCAGGTTTTCATGGTGTCCACAACAGTTTCATGAACAAATCAACGAGCCTACAAGCCAAAAGCTAAGTGCAAAACCTTTGTTTGGCTAAGTTAGATTCTTGCGGACCCTTTTTGGGCTAAGTGTCAATATTTCCTTTCGGCTAATTGTTTCGGGTTATTTGGCTAAGTATTGGGAATTGTTTTGGACATTTTCTCCGAAACAAAATTCCCGAAGTGCAAACTCTATTGGACATTTTGTCTGCAGCAAAATCCCAAGTACATGTTTCTTTCGGACATTTTGTCCGCAACAAATGTCTCGATGGAAAAAAACCCAATGCAAAAAGCCCAAAGGATATTTCTTTAAGCAAAGTGGACCAAACACGAAGCCCGAAGGGTATTTTTCAAGCTAAGTGTCAGATTTCTTTCAGGAAAATTGTCCGCACAATTTTACCGAAGGTATATTTCTTTCGGAGAAAATATTTGACAAAAGTTCTGAAGGCATGAATTCTTTCAGACAAAATGTCCGAAGCAAAAGACGAATACCTATTTCTTTCGGAGAAATTGTCCGCATAAAAAACGGTTAAGGGTCATCTCTTTCAGGAAAATTGTCCGAACAATTTTCCTCGAAGGGTCATTTCTTGGAAAAATGGTCTAAAAGCAAAAGCCCAAAGGATCTTTCTACAGGAAAGTGGTCTAAAGCATAATTTCCGAAGGGTAAGTCTTCAACAAGGTGGACCGAACGAAAATCCCGAAGAGCCATTTCTTTCGGGAAAGTGCCACAGACAAAGCCCTGAGGGGTTGTTCTCTCGACAAAGTGCCCTATACAATTTTCCCGAAGGGTCGTTTCTCGAGAAATGGTCCAATTCAAGGGTTCTAAAGGGTCTTTTTTCAAGGAAATGACCAAACAAAATGTCCAGCAAAAGGTCCGAAGGAAATAGCCCGTGGAATTTGTGATTCAAACAGTTGTGCAAACGTCAATTTCAGGCTACAGAAAATAGCCATTTGAATTTAAAAAGTCTAAGACGGCCTCGCAAGTGTCAAATTTAGGCCCTGACAAATAACCATTTAAGTTCAAAATCCTAGTGACAGTTGCACAGATGTCAATCTTAAGCCCTGTGAAGTAGATGTTGTAATTCAAACGGCAAGATCCTACGATGCAGGTTCATCAAGCCAAGATCCAACGATGCGCGTTCACTGACAAAATGGATGGGCCTAGACAGATCAATTGCTCGTGTTCAATCACAGATTAAGATCTATTAGCACACGAGCAAGTCAAAAGGTCAAAGGGCTTAAAGGCCACCACGTGGCATAAGCGCGGGATCAGATAGACTAACGAGTAGATCCAAGGACCAAATGCATAGGTGCCAAGTGTCAATAGCACGTTAGCTTGGGCAGAAGATCTAATGGCACATGTTCACCCTGTCAGAGGAGACCCGACGGTGCGAGCAAGGGTCAAGGTCAATGGATCCCGAATCGGTTTGCCATCAACCAATGAAAAGGATCGAGCCGAACATTTTCGACTAAGGTCGATGGAACAGTTTGACTCGGGCAAAACAAATGAATGGACCTGAGCTAGTGGAAAATACATGGAACTGAGCTTGACCTCAACCCAAGTTGAACCAAGATCGACAATAAGGACCAAGCATTACTAGCAAAGCTCCATTGAGGTAAGATAGGTCTTTTTGACCTAATATAGGCCAAAAGGATGGCAACTTGTTGTAAAAGGGACCAGGCATCAAGCAGAGTGCCATCTATATAAATTATAGGAAAACCAATAATCTTATATTGGTTTTCATCTATAGTTGACTCAAGTCCAGGTTTGAAAGCAAAGGTAGATGTGTGCAATTAATGGAGAAGCGTCCCGACCCATATCTTCAAAAAGTAGCTGCCCAAAACAAGACGTCGCCATGGCTCTGTCAAATTCATAAGCATGGTGATCTTGTCCTTCGGTAAACAGGACATTAATACGTAGGAGCTCGAGGTATTGCCAAAATAGTTGAATGCATAAGTGGCCACTAGACATCGGAATGCAAGTTCACATGACTCTCTAATCTTGTCAGGGAAATCTTCCTCCTCCCCATGTGCACGTAAGGTTCTTTCTATGATTTCCAGACCCGATTTGTCAGACAAACTCCAGAAGGCATGGCTACGACGCCGCAAAAGAATTAAAAGTTGTACCCATCGCCCCAAGTGGCGCATTAATTATAAAACAAGCTTGTTCTCTATAAAAGCCTAGCTTTCCATTGTAAAAGGGGTTGACACATTTTAGCAACCTTACGTTGCTGAAATTTCCCTCCATGAGCACTTGTATTGGCTAGACCTTGCATGTTAATGAGAATTAAGTTCACCTATTTTTGTTATTCTGATGATTTGTGTGATATTTGTGTTTGTTGATTCCTGTTTGTGGGTAATATTTGCCTCTCATTTGTCATTCATCCCCAGCACCTCTTCATTGAACTTGGAACACACTTGTAGGTCGTATCCTGTGCACACCAGGATTTGAGTAGGCTTTGTCTGTAGATAACCTTTGTCCCCCTCAATGCTGAGTTGTGTTCCTGCACCTCTATGCGAAACACTTATGCATTTGGAGTGACTTGTCAGAAACTATGTGATATTGTCTTGTTCTCAAAGGTTTGCACTATGTTTACGGCAGTAGGAGCACTCACTCTATTCTGGGTGCATCGCCTTTGACTTTCAGCATTCTCTTACCTTCTCCCTCCCTTTTCTCTCAAGATCCTAGGTTTAGATTATTAATAGTTCACCTTTTTGCTCTTTAGGCCTGTGCGTTGGTCTTAAACCAGGTGTGCTTAGAATAAAAGGAATCCAGCCTAGTCCAGAGGCTCGTCCCAAGGAGTGCAAGGGTCCCACGCCTTGGGGGCGTTCACATCATTGCGACGAGACAACCGATGCTCGCACACGAAGCTGAGCGATAATACTTCCATGCCAGCACCTCATACTCTTGCACCCTGTGCAAGGCCTTCGTGCTCAGTGCTCCACCACCAAGCTTCCCCGTGCCGCAGAGCATCCACGAGTGCACGTTTTGAACGACAACAATTTTTGGCATGCCCGGTGGAACAATTTGATGAAAAGCTAAGGAATTGGTGCTATCTTTAGCTAATAAGTGTAACAAACACTCAATGAGAGCACCTGGCGACTCCAAACATCTCTGGTCTATAAAAATCAGCCCCTTACCTTCATGCCAAGAAAGACAAGATCATCTACAAGAGGCATCGATTTCCATTTCAATGAGCTTCCAGCGCCCTCAAGAAGGAGAGTCAAAATATCCTTGTCCCCTGTCGAAAGATGCAGCACAAGCTAGTCGCCTCCCAAAGCACAGGTTATGCCTCCATTCAGAAGGTTTTACACAAGAAGGTGAGGTCTATTCCCCATTCCATTCACAATGTTGTCGAGGAATCAAGTGTTTGTGCCTTTCAATGGAGGCAGTCCATTAGTCCTAGCGCAGTACGATGACATTCCGGTGTCCGCTCTCAAAAGCTTGTCCTATTTCATGGGTGAGAATTCAACCTCCCCTGTGGAGCATATCCAAGACATTGCGAACATCTGCTTACTACACCATGTCACCCAGAACAATGTCGCAGTCAAACTGCTTGCTTCCTTGTTCAAAGGAAATGCCCTTCAGTGGTACCGAGGCTTGAGACCAAACTCTATTCACAGCTAGGATGAACTTGACAGAGAATTATGCAAGCAATTCGAGGATCGAAGTGATCACTTGTCCCTGATAGAGCAACTCATGACCATAAAGCAAGCCCTGCTGAGATGATGGTTGATTTCAACTTCAGATTCCAAAGGGTCTGTGATAGAATCCCACCTTTATGTAAGCCATCTCCTAACACTGCATTTATATATTTTCTAAAAGCTCTTAACAGTGATATAGCGGTGATGATTCAATCCATGGGAGGCGCGGTCCTTCCTGATGCCTATGAAGTTGCGGCGCACGTAGAGAATTATTTAATTGAAGCAGGCAAGATTGCGCCCAAACCCCCTATGCCTATATTCGTAGAACCTCTCCCTAATCAAGCAGCTGTGCAACCTATGCTAGTGCTTATCCCTACTATAGTGAGCCCACCTACTCCACCCATCGTCTCTTCCATTGAATTGCATGAAGTGAAGACACTATTGAAAAGTTTTGGGAAGGAACTAGTTGCCCTCAAAAGGTAGCAAGCACAGTATCCTAGACATCATCAACCCTTCACTTAGCAATACCAGTGAAACAAACCTCCCTGCCAAGGCATCGCTCAAATGCAAAATTAGCTCACATACAATAGAGCGCCTTCTGTGCAAAAGACTGACGCTGCCAGCACCTCCAAAGCCCTTGTTTTGGTACAAAACAATCTAGCATAGGATTCCGAATGGTGCTTCCCATGCAATCAACCACATAATCAAGCTACATGCGCGAATGGAATCTTGAACTAGGCGCTCATGGTGCAAAGCATGCCTTAGTTGCAAGAGCAAACAAGCAGCGTAGCCCCGCAAGAGGAGGGGATCCAAGCACCAGTTCAACCACAAGACGGGTTTTTTTTCATCAATTGGCAGGGGGAAGATTTCAACTATGTGAATCAAAGTGGCACCCCTGGTGGAGGAAGCACTCCAGTCGCTTTCAACACAAGATTCAAAAGCAGAGATATAGAAGAAGCTACACCAGCCTCAGCGCCCTTGACTTCAGTGCCCCAAGTCAATCGCATAGTTTTGCAAGCCAAGGCACCTGCACAACCTTCACACCAGAAAAGACAGTGCAGGAGGGACCATCTCGAGTTAGTGCACCAACTCCAGGAGAGGCCACTATTCCAAAGCCAGAACCAAAGGGATCTCAGGTTCCCTTCAATATAGTAGAATAGATGAGGAAGACAAACCTCAATGTCACAATGTGGGATGCGCTTACTATTCCATCCCAAAGTAATCTACTACAGGATGCGCTAAAAGGTTTTCAGGAGTGTCAGACACCCCATCTATTGCCTGTTGCCTCTACAAGCTTGTGCCAGTCAAAAGAAGAAGTGTAGGTGTGTAATAGCAACAAATCGCCCCCATTCTATGTTTCTTTAATCATAAGCCAGCACCTGATGCATAATTACATGATTGACTCAGGGGCAAGTAGCTCGATAATGCCCAAAAAGCTCACGGATATATTGGGAATTGTGTATTCCCCTATTCCAAAAGGAGTGATCTAGCTCAATGGCACAATGGTCAAAGTTGTGGGTATAATCAACAATTTAAATCTAACGCTACATGCATGCCCAAACATTTCCATTGTGCAGGATATCGCAGTCATCGACCTATCCCCTTCACCATTTGCCTCTCTCAAAACTTCATGACAAAGGTGGGCGGATATCTATCTTCAGATTGGTCACATATGCTATTGAGAACCAAGTACGGGACCAAAGTGACCATCAAGGCAGAACCTATCTTCAAAAGTCACGTAGAGCCATACTCTCCCAGCCCAGTCGAGCACAATTGCATGATCCAAGAGGAGAATTCAATTCTCCATGAATCCGCAACACTGTTGGAGGAAAACCCAAACAATCTACTAGATGAATGGGCCTGCGAGCATTTTGAGTGCGACCCATATGACAACGCAGAAACAGGGTTGTGCACATATTACATCATGGGAGAAAATGCCACGCTGCCTAAGCTTATGAAGGCACATGAAGACCCTGAATGTATGTGGCAGTTATACTTTGATGGCTCTCAGAGTAGAAATGGTACAGGAGCCAGTGTCATGCTGGTCTCCCCCCGAAAGAAAAAATACTTCCATGCCTTTAGACTACAGTTTGCTTGCAAGAACAATGTTGCCGATTATGAGGCGCTAATTTAAGGCCTCCAGCTCGTGCAAAAGAAAGGAATCAAGGCACTGCAAGCACTAGGTGATAGTGTGCTAGTTGTCAACCAAGTTAGGGCGCAAAGCATGACTAAAAATGGCTTGATGAAAGCCTACAAGCATAGAGTGTGGGATATGATAGAAGGCTTTGATGCATTCAAGATCATTTCCTTGCTAAGAGCGCAGAATGTCGATGAGGATAGGCTTGCGACTATAGGGGCGCAGTATGACATTCCGCACAACATAGTCTAAACAACTCGTCAAGCTCGTGGTTGGATCGGCAGTTCCTAACAACACAAAAAATTGGCAAGTGTTCAAGAGTGATGAGCAAATCATCAACTTCCTACAAGACGAGGCAGAGTTTTGCGTTATGAACCAGGCGCAATTGCAAGCCCAATATGAAGATCAAATCGTCCAATTGAAAGGAAACAAGTTGCCAAAAGGGCTAGCCACCCTAGAAAACATCTTTGGTTCTGATGACTAATTCAAAGGAGAGAGACGTAGCATGACAACCAAAGAAGATATCTCGGCACTCATGATCATTTCAGAAGGAAAAGCTCTTAAAGCTAGTAAGGTTTGCTCCGCATCGAAGATTGAAAGCTTTATTCAACTCAATAAGAGATATGAGGATCTCTTCGCGTGGGGCTACAAAGATCTTAGAGGCTTTGATCCTAGCTTAGCGCAACACACAATTCAGCTCCATCCCAATGCGCAACCCATGCGTTAGAAGTAGAGACCTATTAATCCAAAGTTGGAGCCATTGATGCGCAAGGAGCTCTCCAAGCTCATTGAGGCCAGTATAATATTTTCGATAAAACATTCCTCATGGGTCGCCAACTTGGTATCGGTGCGAAAAAAGAGCGGAGAGATACGCCTTTATTTCAAAAGAGGGACTCACGATTGATCCAGAGTGAGTCAAGGCTATCACATCCCTCCCTCTTCCGAGCCACAAGAAAAGTCTCCAGAGCTTCCTAGGGAGAATCAACTTTGTGAGAGGGTTTGTGCCTAGTTTCACTATCCTGGTCAAGCCCCTCATGGCAATGTTAAAGAAGAATGTTGCATTCAGTTGGATGCACAAGAGCAAGGAAAGTTTTGAAGCCATTAAACATGCCATTGTGCAAGCACCCACTTTGATCAACTTGGATTATAGTAAGGATTTTATCCTTTATGCACTCGGTGGAGCTGATGGCATCTCGGCCATCCTGACGCAGCAAAACAAAGAGAAACTAGAGCAGCCAATTGCCTTCTTCAACCAGGTGCTGAAGGATTATGAGTTGCGTTATAGCTTTGTTAAAAAGCACACCCTCGCAATTGTGAGAGAACTGAAGAAATTTAGGCATATGCTCTCCAATAACAAAATTCAACTCATGGTGGCGCACACAAGCATTAAAGAGTTCCTACTCAGTAAGGACATTAGCCAGAAACAAGCTGGCTAGATCACCAAGGTGATAGAATACAACATAGAGATCCAGGCCACCAAGTTGGTGCAAGGAAAAAGATTCTGTGAGCAATTCGCTGAAATAGAAAAACCTGAAGACAATGCATTCCTCGTATTGCACGAGGAGGAATGCACAAACCCAGAGGCCATGACCAACTGGGTGCAAGATATGAAGACCTTTCAGCACAACATATACCCTCCTGGCCTCGACAAAGCTAAGCACAGGCATTTCACACCATAGTCCATTACCTATGTGCTCATAGAGGGTGTACTTTTCCAAAAGGATCTCAATGGAGTCCTTCTGAGGTGTGTGGAACCAGAGCAAGTAAGCAAAATTCTTCAAGAGTTCCATGATGGCCCTATGGGAGGCCATTATTCACCTAAGACCACTGTCGTGAAGATCATGCGAGCCGGCTATTATTGGCCAACTTTGTTCAAAGAAGCACATGCATATGGGCGAAATTGCAAGAAATGTGCCTTCTTCACAGGCAAAAAAAGGCTTGCAGCCTTACCACTACACCCAATTCAAGCTGATCAAACCTTTGCGCAGTGGAGCCTGGATTTCATAAGCATGATTAACCCACCATCAAGCAATGGGCACAAATGGATTCTCGTAGCCACCGACTATTTCAAAAGGTGGACAGAAGCGGTTGCACTCAAGGAGGCCAATGAGACATCCATCCTCAATTTCTATGAAGGCATTGTAACGAGATTTGGTGTCCCCACCACCATTATCTCAAATAATGTGTTGGCCTTCCTTGGAACCAGAATCAGTGAATGGGCCGTCGAGCAAAATATCTATCTAAGCACCTCATCGAATTATTACCCTCAAGGTAATGGTCTAGCCGAGTCCACCAACAAGAACCTGATTCGCTTAATAACGAGGACTCTGGAGGAAAATCAGCGAGCTTGGCATACTAAGCTCAGAACTGCTCTTTGGGCTGATTGGATCACGCCCAAGAGGGTGATAGGAAACTCGACTTTCATGCTAGTTTATGGAAGGGAAGCCAAATTACCAGCATCCCTTGAGTTGCCTTCATTGGAACTCACGCATCGGTTGGAGCTACTCAAGAGTGATCCCCTTGAGGTAAGACTAGCCAAGCTAATGGAGCTCGAAGAAACTAGAACGCAAGTTGCGTGCACCATGGAATTCCAAAAGGCACACACCAAGAGGATCTTCGACAAGGTCGGCGATAGGTGATTCCAAGAGGGAGACTTAATGTTCGAATGGGATGCAGACAGAGCGAAAGCTAGAAGGCACACTAAGTTCGATGCAATATGGAGTGGTCCATATACCATCACCAATTGCAAGCCATCTAACGCCTTCCAACTTGCCAGAATGAATGGAGAGGAGCTGTCAATCGTAGTCAATGGGATTCATCTCAAACACTATCTCCATTAATCTTTTTGTACATCTTTAAATAAGTTGATTAGATGTTTTTGTTTCCCTAAAGTGCGCTTTGCACGCCCTTGTTTTAGAGTAGTTTCAATTCCTCTAAGCGCCTGTGCGTGGTGTTTTCTTAGCTTAGGTCTTTTCCTCTAAGCGCCTCTGGTGCAGTCCTTGTCTTGTCAGGGGAATCTCAATTCATTTCAAAGCTGAAGGTACGCAGTTGGTGTGTTTGTAAGAGAAAGAATCAGAATCTCCAAAGACTCCATGCCCAACGGATTGCTCATGGTCTGGGTTCTCAAGCATAGCAAGCATGCTTCCCTACTAGTCACCAGAAATGTTGGTCATTTTTGGCCCACATACAATGTTTGCCTAGATGCAATGCCATGTCCTAAAGATTTCTGAGGAACAAGTCTGTAGAGCAAAGGAACAAGTTCCTGAGCAGGTTTTCATGGTGTCCACAGTAGTTTCATGAACAAATCAATGACCCTGCAAGCCAAAACCTAATGCAAAATATTTGTTTGGCTTATTTCAATTTTTGCGGACCCTTTTGGGCTAAGTGCTAATATTTCCGTCGGGCTAACTGTTTTGGGTTGTTTGGTTAAGTGTTGGGAATTGTTTTGGACATTTTGTTCGAAACCAAATTCCCGAAGTGCAAATTTTTCCAAACATTTTGTCCACAACAAATGTCCCGATGGAAAAAAGCCCAATGCAAAAAGCCCAAAGGGTATTTCTTCAAGCAAAGTGGACCAAACAAGAAGCTCGAAGGGTATTTTTCAAGGCTAAGTGTTAGATTTCTTTCGAGAAAATTGTCCGCACAATTTTCCTGAAGGTATATTTCTTTCGGAGAAAATGTTTGACAAAAGTTTTGAAGGCATGAATTCTTTCAGAGAAAATGTCCAAAGCAAAAGACGAAGACCTATTTCTTTTGAAAAAATTGTCCGCATCAAAAACGGCTAAGGATCATCTCTTTTAGGAAAATTGTCCGAACAATTTTCCCCGAAGCATCATTTATCGAGAAAATGGTGCGAAAGCAAAAGCCCAAAGGATCTTTCTACTAAAAGTGGTCCAAAGTAGAATTTCCGAAGAGTAAGTCTTCAACAAGGTGAACCAAATGAAAATATCGAAGGGCCATTTCTTTCGGGAAAGTGTCGCATACAAAGTCTCGAGGGGTTGTTCTCTCAACAAAGTGCCCTATACAATTTTCCTGAAGGGTCGTTTCTCGGGAAAATGGTCTAGTTCAAGGGTTCTGAAGGGTCTTTTTTCAAGGAAGGTGCCCCAAACAAAATGTCCAACAAAAGGTCCAAAGGAAATAGCTCACAGAATTTGTGATCCAGACAATTGCACAAACATCAAATTCAGGTTTCAAAAAATAGTTGTTTGAATTCAAAAAGTCCAGGACGGTCTTGCAAGTGTCAAATTCAAGCACCGACAAATAACCGTTGAAGTTCAAATATCCCAGTGACGGTTGCGTAGATGCCAATTTTAAGCCCCATGAAGTAGCCATTGTAATTCAAATAGCAAGATCCTATGGTGCGGGTTCAATCATGGATTAAGATCTAAAGGCACACGAGCAAGTCAAAAGGTCAAGAGGCTTAGAGGCCACCTCATGGCATAAGCACGGGAGCAGGTAGACTGACGAGCAGATCCAAGGACCAAGCGCGTGGTGCCAAGTGTCAACAACATGTTAGCTCAGGTAGAAGATCTAACGGCACGCGTTCAAGCTGTCAAAAGAGATCCGATAGTGCGAGCAAGGGTCAAGGTCAATGGATCCCGAGTCGGTTTGCTGATAACCAATGAAAAGGATCGAGCCAAACATTTTTGACTAAGGTCAATGGAATAGTTCGACTTGGGCAAAACAAATGAATGGACCTAAGCTAGCAGAAAATACATGGAACTAAGCTCGAGCTCAACCCGAGTTGAACCAAGATCGACAATAAGGACCAAGCATTACCAACAGAGCTCCATAGAGGTAAGATAGGTCTTTTAGACCTAATATAGGCCAAAAAGGTGGCAACTTGTTGTAAAAGGGACCAAGCATCAAGCAAAGTGCCATCTATATAAACTATAGGAAAACCAATAATCTTAGATTGGTTTTCATCTATAGTTAACTCAGGTCCAGGTTTCAAAGCAAAGGCAGATGTGCGCAATTGATGGAGGAGTGTCCCTAGCAAAATCTTCAAGAAGTAGCCACCCAAAACAAGACGTCGCCATGGCTCTGTCAGATTCATAAGCATGGTGATCTTTGCCTTCAGTAAACGGGACATTAATACACAAGAGCTCAAGGTGTTGCCAAAATAGTTGAATGCATAAGTGGCCACTAAACATCAGAATGCAAGTTCATGCCACTCTCTGATCTTGTCAAAGAAATCTTCCTCCTCCCCATGCGCACTTAAGGTTCTTGCTATGATGTCCGGGCCCGATTTGTCAGACAAACTCCAAAAAGCGTGGCTGCGGCACCGCAAAAGAATTAAAAGCTATACCCATAGTCCCAAGTGGTGCATTAATTGTAAAATAGGCTTGTTCTCTATAAAAGCCTGGCTTTCCATTGTAAAAGGGGTCGACACATTTTAGCAACCTTACGCTACTAAAAGTGCCCTCCATGAGCACTTGTATTGGCTAGACTTTGCATGTTAATGAGAGTTAAGTTCACCTATTTTTGTTATTCTAATGATTTGTGTGTTATTTGTGTTTGTTGATTCTTGTCTATGGTTAATGTTTGCCCCTCCCATTTGTCATTCATCAATGACACCTCTTCATTGAACTTGGAACTCACTTGCAAGTCGTATCCTTTGCGCACCAGGTCTGAGTATGCTTTGTTTGTGGATAACCTTCGTCCCCCTCAATGTTGCGCTATGTTCTCGCACCTCTCTGCTAAACACTTATGCATTTGGAGTGACTTGTCAAAAACTGTGATATTGTCTTGTTCTTAAAGGTTTGCACTGTGTTTACAGTAGTAGGAGCACTCATTCTATTCTGGGTGCTCGCCTTTTACTTACAGCATTCTTTTACCTTCTCCCTCCCTTTTCCCTCAAGATCCTGGGTTTAGATTATCAATAGTTTACCTTCTCCTCTTTAGACTTGTGTGTTGGTCTTAAACTAGATGCGTTTAGAATAGAAGGAATCCGGCCTACTCCAGAGGCTCGTCCCAAGAAGCGCAAGGGTCCCACGCCTTGGGGGCGTTCCCATCATTGCAACGAGACGAATGATGCTCGCGTGTGAAGTTGAGCGATAATACTTCCATGCCCTGCACAAGGCCTTTGCGCTTAGCGCCCCACCGCCAAGCTTCCTCGCGCCACGGAGCATCCACGAGTGCATGTTTCGAACAACACATCCTATTCGATGTCATTGAGTCCATGCTTTTTGCTTCTCCTACACGGGCAAGTAAGCCCTTCTCCAATACTTATCAAGTGAGAGCTCTTCCTTCGTTAGACAAATACAATGCTAGGGAAGATCAAGATAAAACAATTTTTTTTGCTAGTTGTTGACCAATTTTTGGTCCTGCAAGCCAAAATTGGGCACCCCCTCCTTTTTCTTTGCAAAAGTCATCCAATCCATGTTTTGGCTAGATCATCCCTCTGTTGCCTTGTGCAAAATGTTCTTTGCCAGACCTTTCTCATGAAAAAGCTAGGTGTTTCCTTCATTCTGCTTTGCCAAGTGAATTTCAGGTTTGTCAAGAGCAATTACTTCACCTACAGTAGTGCATTTCAGGTTTCCCAAATGACTTTACTTGTGAAATTCTCATAAGTCAAGTCACTTGATAAACCCGATTTGGTCTTGGTGGTGTAATTCGGACTTATGTCTTTACTTACAAAGGTTATAAATAAAGTCACTTGCAAAACCGGATTTGGTCTTGATAGACCAAATCAAGTTTTCCAAGTGTCTTTACTTATTTGCCTTATCAGCTGAAGTTGATGTAAAACCTGAAGTAGAAGCTCCTGATAAGTCCGAAATGGTCTATCTAGTGCAAATTGGGTTTGTGCAGGTGCATTACTTGTCTACTTTTATAAGTAGAAGCGATTGAAGAACCTGAAATGGTCTAAGCAGTTCGCAAAAGGCAACGAATTTCTTTCAGAGGGCATTTTGACGGCTTGAAGGACGTTTGCAAAAAGTCTGAAGGGTGTGTTTTTTCGGAGGGCACTTGGGAAAAGAAAGAGGACTTCTTCACTTTTTTGAAGGGTGGTTGCAGAAATCCCGAATGGTATGTGCCCTTGCGGAGGGCACCTTGGTCGGTGGCATGACCAAATCAAAAGTTCTGAAGGGGCATTTCGAGGCACAAAGTGCCCTTGCAGAGGGCACCTTGAGAAAGTGAAGAACGAAGACAAAAGGCCTGAGGGGCACGTGCCCTTTGGGAAAAAAAGAAATCAAAAGAAGGAATTCCTTTGGACAAATTCCTTTGAACATTTTGTCCGAAGGAAAGCGCTGCAAAAAACCCAAAACAAAGAAGGCCCGATAAGTCAAAGACAAGCCAAGAAGAATCCAAGGCAAAGGAGAAGGCCAGGGAGAGACAAAACACGGGCAAAGTAAAGAGCGGAAAAAGATAAAGCACAAAACAGTTCCAGCGGCTGACAAGGTCAAAAGGCAGAATCAATGACCACTCAGACCAAGACAAGTGGCATAGACAACTCAGCAAGGAGAATTAATACATTTAGTGAAATATATCTACCGAAAACCAATAAAATAGATTGGTTTCGAACTATAGAGGAGAGCAGCCCGTATTTGCACACTTCACCATTAATGCACAACCAGTTATGCCCAACATTTAAGAGAGCACGGTCCAACCACAACTTGGAGATGGCTTTGTCAGTTGCTAGGAGTATCCCATGATTTTGCAGGCCCAAGATAGCAAGGGCGGCGACTTGGACATCTACAACATGGCTCTCCCATACGCAGTTTGAAAAATACGACAGCAGCTTGGTCTTTTGGTCTTTGCAAAAGTGTTTAACTCAGCATGGGTTTCCATTCATTAATTTGTCAGCTATCTTGTTTCTAGTTCTCTATATATTTGTAACTTCTCATTTAAGAAAACATCTCTCAGCTTGTATGGCGAAGCCCTGCAGGAATTTACCTTGAATCAGAAAGAGCATTTTACCTCCATTTGAGCTTGCACTTTCGTATATGTCTATGGTTTTATCTTGTGTTAAGTCATTTTCTTTTCCTGCTTTCATAAGTTTATTCCAGCATATCTAATGCAAAGTGATTTTTTTCTCTTGCAAGTCACAGGAAATGTCTAAAGAAGTATAGGCAAGTGAATAGGCTACACAACAGTGTCTCAAAACACCTCTTGTGCTAGTTTCTTCCTCCATGTATCTTCATAGGACCCCCTACTGAAATATTGATGCAAAGAAGTTTTTCTCACCTGAATGAAGTGTATGTTTGTTGTCCATGGTTCAAAGTGTATGCCAAAGCTGAGTAGACCAATTGTTTTGGTGCATCACCTCTTAGCTTAGGTCCCATTTTCAGTATTTTCTCTCCCTTTTCATCCCCCCATTGTTAGCAGTAGAAGATCCAGGGCCTCAGGGTGCATCAAGGGGAGCTAGCCCCTAATCTAGAGATTCATCCCTCACGTTTGCCACCCACAGCAAGAGGGATGTCTCTATTGTGTTGCATGGATGAAAAGCGCTGAGCCTCCCTTCAAAGGGTGCAATCCACCACGTCAACACTAACCACCCTCAAGTTTACCCTAAAGAACACACCAAAATTTCATCTTTTGACTTAACTGGTTTACACTCATTATTACTAAAAGCCACTCAACTGTTGGTTTTAATTCACTCCATCGGCACCAAAACACGACCTTCTCCATCTTGGACTTTGAATCAGCCACAATCCCCTCAATTTGTCAAAACCAATAAGAACATGAAATTATCTTGAATCTAAATCAGACACGCTACCCTCAATATGTCCAAACCAACAAGAATATGGAGCTTTCAACTTCCCACATCAATCAGGACACCCAAGCCCATCAGAACGTTGCATTGATAAAATCCCTTCACTCAATTGATGAAAGCTTGAAAATCCTGAACAACACAGGAATTCATGGTATTCATAACCCTATAATTATTAGGACTATTGATGCAGAGGTATATGGAAGAAGCCTCTTAAACACCATCCTAGACTTAGCACAATGATCTTGATTTGGATCTCAACTTCAGCAAACCTAGCTTGTTCACAAGGACCAACTTTACATTGATCTTGTTGGAAATATTATCATCGATGTCAAAGGGTAACCATTAATCTAATTGATGGCAAAATATTTTGATAAAAGAATTAAATTAAATAAAGAATATTGAATTTAATTGAGGCAATTTATCGTGCAAATAATGGTCATATCTTTACATGGAATCGAAGATAAATTAACTATGTTTAACGGGCTTAAAGAGGTAATTATGGCGAAGGCTCTGTTGACACAGTGGATTGCACCCTAGGCAGAAGGCCGAGCTCTTGCCTTCCACACGCAACAATGGAAACTCCCCTCTCGCCTGTGGGACCGGCGAAGCTGGAGGGGAGAGTCTCTAGATAAGGGCTAGCTTCCTCTGATGTATCTTTTAGCCCCTGGTTTCTCCTACTGCTAACAAATAAATGGAAAAAGAGGGGGATGAAAAGGGAGAGAGAGATGCTGAAAACAGAACCTAAGCCTAAAATGAAAAGGTGATACACCAGAAAATGTTGACCCACTCGGCCCGAACATACACTTTTCACCAAGAAGAAGCGCCCATACACTTCATCTGACATGGGAAACTCTTCTGTTTCAGTGAGTCAGGGGTCCGTAAAGATACAGGAGGAACTACCAAAGGTGCTCTGCGACACACTTGGGCAGTCTATTCACATGCGCCTATATCCCTGCTGTAGACACTTCTGGCAGACCTGCAGAAAAAAGACTTCACAACGCACTAGACATGCTTTAATCGATCTATGAAAAGCATGAAAGACAATGACTTAACACAAAAGAAGAACATAGACATATACTTTAAAGTGCAAGTCCAGATAGAGGTAAAAATGCTAAGGCCTGATTCAAGGTAAAATCTGGCAGAGTTCTACCTTACAAGCCTGAGAGATTTTTGCGCAGAGTTTTGCCTTAAGGCTGAGAGAATGGATCCTTTCTCAAATGAGAAGTTTATAATATATAGAAAAGAGAAGGGAACTTGGCGCTTTCTGGAAAAGACTTTTGGCGCTCTTTTTGCAAGCTAGCCCATGTGCGCCGAGAGCATCGAGAAGAGGAAGTCACTGTTGCTGATGTCATTCTTCTAGAAGAGGCCTGCTGAAACCATGTTGTGTAATTGCCGATCTTGACTTTGGCGTTCGAGAGCACGAGTTGCGCCTCTTTTCCTGCAACAGACTGCGGTTTGTCCCCTCATAAATGCCAAATGGAGAAAGCAGGCCCGCCGCTCACTGTTTGCGCCGTTTGATGACCATCTGGCAATAACTCGTCTCCCCCTTGCCACTTGGACTACTTTGTCTTTTCCTGCACTTGTCTCATCCTGATTTTGTCCCTTTCTGGCTCCTTCGCCTCTCAGGACTATCTTTTGACGGGTCGCTGCGTTCCTTGGGCTCTTCCTGCTTGCCTTGCCATTTTCCGCTGATTTCAAATAAGTGACATGTGGCACATTCCGCTGTGAAACGGGCAGGACACGTGTCAACATCCGCTTGACTCATGGAAGCTTTAGGCACCCTTTGAAGGTCTTGCGGAAGAGGACACGTGGCACGTTCCGCTGCTCTTAGAAAAGCATGTCAAAGCCTTCTGCGGTTGCCACTTGGTGCCTTCCGCGCTCTGGCTTTTCCTAGTGTGAAATTGACGTTTGCGGGCCCATCACTGCGTTTGAATTTCCAATGGCTAGTTCTTGCTTCGGCCTTTTCTGCGGACTTCTTGTTTCGGCCTTTTCTGCGGACTTTTTTCCGCGGACAAAAAGTCCGTGAAAATTGTCTGGTCGCTTTGCCTTCGGGATTTTCTCGGCTTTCTTTCACGGCCTTCCCCCGAATTCCTTCGGACTTTTTGTCCGAAAGAATTCATTCAATGCCTTAGTCTTTTTGCGCGTTTTGAATTCCTTCCGCTGCCTTCAAAGTGCCCTTCGGGTTTATGGAAAACGACCCTTCCGAAGGGTGTTTTTGCCGACCAAGTGCCCTCCGCAAGGGCACTTGTCCTTCGGGAGGCTCTCTTGACTTTTCACATTGAACTGCTCCCTTGAACCAACCGTTGAACCAATTGATTGAACCGGTTCAATGGTTCAAACAGCTGTCGAACCAAGGCTTTGAACCGAGCATTGAACCCTTTGATTGAACCAAAAGCCAATGAACCCTTTGATTGAACCAAAAGCCGATGAACCCTTCGATTGAACCGACTGAGTGAACCAAGGCATTGAACCAAGCCGACTGAACCAAGTCGTTGAACCAAAGCGATGAACCAAGGCGTTGAACCGGTTCAATGGTTCAACGGTTCAAAGCCGCTAACCCTTTGAAAGATCATGTCGTTGAACCACTTTAGCTATCTTCCTTATGAATTTCTTTGGACAAGAGTCCGAAGAAGCTTTGTAAAACCTTGCACTCTTTGACTGGTTCTTCATCTATCGAAAGACCACACCTGCAGAGTTCGTAGAAATCTCTGTGAAGTCCGTAGAAAACCTCACTACTGAGTCCGTAAAAATCGAAGCTCTGCAGAGTCCGTAGAAATCACCAGATTCATGCAAAATCAAAAAATGGAATGGCCCAGAACAGCAGGGACAGAAGGGGACCGATTTTTGGCCTGTTGGGCAAAAAATGGTCAACAGGCTTCAATATAGTTTTTAAGGCTAAAATGGTCCCCGACCTGATTTCTAGGAAGTCGTCCCAACATTGGGAGGAGTTGTGACCGTTCGAATGGACCTTTTTCATTTGAAGAGTCGCGACCTTAATTTGTAGCTTTTCATGGTTTATAAATAAGTGCATAGCGAGTGGCAAATTTGTATGTTCGAAAGTGGAAGAAATAAAAGAAGGGCAGAAATATTTAAAAGCATAATTTTGTGAGAGTATTGAAAGGAAACACTAGCAAGTATAAGGCAAAGCATAGCATCGAAAACACTCAAGTGTAGATCGAATCAAAAGGAGATAAAGCATTGTTCTATCATCCGTTGTGTTAACAACAAATCAAAGATACAAGAGTGATTCTTGTGAGAAGGTTGGTACCTTTGGTTTGAAGAGATTGGTGTCTCTTGCTGAGTTGGTGCTCAGCAAAAGGCGTTGGTGCTTCTGTAGATTGGTGCCTACAAAATTGTATTTGGGGTTGGTGCTCCAATAGGTTGGTGCCTCGTTCAATTCTTTCGGAGAAAGTGTTCTCTTGCTAAGTTGGTGCTTGTTTACCTAGGGGTTTGTATTCTCCTTGCAAGTGGGTGCTTGCTAAAGTCTAGTTGGTGCTAGATAAATTGAGGGAGTTGGTGCTTCCTTGTTGGGTTGATGCTCAACTAAATTGATTCATGGTTTTATAGAACAAGTTGTCCAAGCTGTGTTTCAGTGGGTTTTATTCCCCGTGAGGGTTTCCCACATAGATAATCTGATTGTGATGTGTTTTCATGTTTCATGCTTTCTATGAGTATACTTTCTTTGTGATATTGATAGATCATGTGATGTTGATTGAATGGTTGTTATGCATAAGCATTTGACGGATAACAAATTGAGACATTGAAGTAAAAGGGATTGATTTTAAGGGCAATGATTCATCCCCCCCCCTCAGTGGTTGTGCTTCCAACATGATCATCCTTCAATTCTTTTTCACACATCTTCTCAATGTGCATCACCTCACCCTTCAAGGTGATTCACAAAACAGTGCAAAATTGTAGATTTCCTAGCTATGATATTCAGCTTTTTTAAAAATTATAATACAAGAATAAAAGCAATATTGAATTTTAAAAAACACAAGGGAGAATTCACATGAGAGCTCCCTAACTATGTTTGAGACCTGACCATAAATATGATGTTGGCTCAATTTTTGTCTACTAAAGTGGGGAAGGATTGACAACTATTAAGAAATTTACAATCAACATTTTTTAAATTGCTAAATATATTCTTAATCTGCATTACAAAGGGGCTAACCTATTATGACATATATACGTGTAAATGAACCCTGCATCAAGCATTGACTTACTATTGTTCGAAAATCATTACATGATTTCTTCACATACTATACCGTCTTTTGTTAATATTTTCTCCTTGAATCGATCAATATACATTTGTCCGAGTTTTTCATAAGTTGCATCATTTTTGTAAAAATATCTGAGGACATCTAGATATTATTTCAATGATTTTCCAATCTCAATATCTTGCTACTCATTTTAATAATTTCCAATTTTAGCCATACTGGAAGTTTCTCCATCCATAAAGATATTTAACTTTGTTTTAATTTGGAACATTGGTATACTGGGGTAGGTCGATAGTTGCTTCATGTTTTTGACTTGCCTCTCTTCTTCCTCTAATTTGGTCTAATGCAAGCCATGTACATAACCTTCTTCAAAATATTTTTCTTTGACACGGATAACTATCTCGATCATAAGACCATACCCCAAATGTGTGGGATCAATTTCTTCCAAACTAAATTTGGAAGAGAAAGGAATCTCTTTTCTACAATGCAATTCACACAAATAAAATGTTCTTCCTTAGCGGGCTTAGATCTTGCAAATCAAAGATTATAGGAGAATATGACACTTCACACTTTAGAGCCATAAATCAGGGAAAAGATTTTGCTAAACATGGAACTAATACCTTTAACTTTAAATATTTTTACAATGTGTCCCTACCATTCATTCCAACAATTGAACGAGCATAAGCTCCTTGTATTTGATAACAAAATAGCAATGTTCTACGGATCGAATCCTCTACCCTCTAAAGACACAAGGGATGTTCCCCCAATTTTGCAGGTGGGGATGAAATGCCATGCCAAAACCTCCCCACCCTCCACCTCAGTGTCCTCTAATTTTTCTGACTCTCTCATTCCCAAGACATTGCGGCATCTCTAGGAGCTGTCCCGAGCACGCCCTGAATTTTTTAAAAATATATTGGGACATCCTAGTGTCCCCTACATGTTCAAGGACTATCCCCAATAGTTGGGGACATCCCTCAATCGTCCCTGATGTCAGCCATCTTTATAAAAAACGATAAAAAAAAATTGACTTTTAAAACAAAAAAAGGGTGGAGGGAGCTGATTTAGAGTCAGGGAACGAAGATAATCTATTTAGGCTCATGGGGGATGTATCAGATGATGACTATGATTGTTGAGCTTGCTTCTCCGAGCTTGTTGATAAGGATTTTTCCATGGCTGAAATCCAAGTGCTGTATTTTGATTTTTTGATATTCATTGTCTTATGAGAATCTTGTAATCGTTATAGTTATTGTCATGATAATATAACAATTATATAATCATAATTACAATTTTGAATTCGTGATTGACAAACTCAATTTTAGATTTCAATGTTCGATATTATGGATGCTATTGCAGCTCTATAAAAGGTTTAATAAACTTTAATTATGCAACTGAAAATCTGTATATTTTATATATATGATTTTCCATCGCATGACATTGTCCCCAGTCCAGGAAAAGTTTCATTGTCCCAAAAATGTGTCCTGACCGCATAGAAAATTAGAGGAAGGACTGATGTCTGAGCAATAAATGAAGCAATCCTGATTTTTCCATATGGCCATGGTTTTTTGAAACTACAATGTTGAATGTATAGAACACGATCTCCACTTGTATCAAAATAATGAGTTTGGTTTATTGCACAAACTTTGACATGTGCAAAGCTTGTAAAAATGATGACCTTTTAAATTACTAGTCTCTAAACTTTGTTACATGAACAGCCTACCATTTCACAGTGAGGCCAACTGTTGTATCTCAAATCCGGAAACTTGTCAGGGTCCAGGAGTTCTAGCAAAAAATGTAAATATGTTGCACAGCAGAAGAGTTTCGACAAAGAATATAATTTTAGTGATCCAAAATAGTTCTCCTTCATTCGCTTCATTTTAATATCTACGACCAATGTATATCTCTAACACTGCAGCAGTTGCAACTGAACTACTACACAATTCTACAGATGCCAACTAAAGAATGATGTAATAGAGTTCAAAATAGTAGATATTGGGATACAAGATTCAAGCTCCCCTTCTATAGGTCAGTGCTCTCCTCCTTCCACATTTCCAGTTTTCTTGTCAGTTTCCTGCTTATTATTGATTTCTTCAAATGATTCACATTTCCAGTTTCATTGTCCCAAAAATGTGTCCTCCTGGCTGCATAGAAAATTAGAGGAAGGACTGATGTCTGAGCAATAAATGAAGCAATCCTGCTTTTTCCATATGGCCATGGTTTTGTGAAACTATAATGTTGAATGCATAGAACATGATCTTCCCTTGTATCAAAATAATGAGTTGGGTTTATTGCACAAACTTTGACAGGTGCAAATCTTGTAAACATGATGACCCTTTAAATTACTAGTCTCTAAACTTTGTTACATGAACAGCCTACCATATCACAGTGAGGCCAACTGTTGTATCTCAAATCCTGAAACTTGTCAGGTTCCAGGACTTCTAGCACAAACTGTAAATATGTTGCACAACAGAAGAGTTTCGACAAAGAATATAATTTTAGTTATCCAAAATAGTTCTCCTTCATTCGCTTCATTTTAATATCTAAGATCAATGTATATCTCTAACACTGCAGCAGTTGGAACTGAACTACTACACAATTCTACAGATGCCAACTAAAGAATGATGTAATAGAGTTCAAAATAGTAGATATTGGGATACAAGACTCAAGTTCCCCTTCTATAGGTCAGTGTTCTCCTCCTTCCACATTTCCAGTTTTCTTGTCAGTTTCCTGCTTATTATTGATTTCTTCAAATGATTCAAATCTAATTGTATAATTCTTATAGTTATTGGGAAATGTGATTTTCTTCATGTGAAATATTATCTTAGAGACTGTTGACAATTTTGACCCTACAGGTCAAAATTGAAACCTCTACCATTCGAAACTTTGCAATTCGTCTTGTGAATCAGTTTTGGGTCCTGAATAGTTCGAAGGAATTATTCAAGTCTACATGGTCTCTTTCTTTCGGGAGAATTGTCCAAATAGAAATCCCGAGGGGTATTTTTAAAAGCAAGGGCAATTTGGAAAGAATTACTTCGGACTTTTTGTCCGAAGGAAATGAACAAAGGCAAAAGGTGCTTTCAATTTTTTCCGAAGGTCTATTACATTTTCTCGAGGGTTCTTTTCAGTTTTGCCAAAGGGTAACAATCCCTTCGAAAAAGATCATTGGCAAAAATCTCGAAGGGTAGAATCCCTTTGGGAAAGTTCTTTTTAAATAAGCCGAAGGACCATTGCAAAAATCCGAAGGGTCAATTACTAAAGAAATGGTCCATTTGGAAACTCCCAAAGGGTCACTTTCCCTTTGGGAAAGTTCATTGGCAGGAATCCTGAAGGGTAGAATCCCTTCGGGAAGGTTCGTTTCAAGGAATACTAAAAGGGTATGTGCCCTTCGGGAAAGTCACTTTGCAATAATTTCTAAAGGTTGGTTTGAACTTTCGAAGGGTCACTTGGAGTAAAGTCGAAGGACAGTTTCGAAAAGCCCGAACGGCAATTTGCAAAGGAAAGAATTCCTTCGGACTTTTTGTCCAAAGGAAGTTTACAAAGGAAAAGACCATTCGAAATTTTTCGAATGGTAGAATCCCTTCGGAAAATGATCAATTACAAAAATCCCGAAGGGTATCTGCCCTTCAGGAAAGTTCAAAACAAAAAATCCGAAGGTATTAGCCCTTCGGAAAAGGACTTTACAGAAAATTCGAGTGACGTTTTATAAAAACCCAAAGGGTCACTTGGAGTAAAGCCGAAGGACAGTTTCGGAAACCCTGAAGGGCAATTTGCAAAGGAAAGAATTCCTTCGAACTTTTTGTCCGAAGGAAGTTGCTTGACAAAAATCCCGAATGACAAGAATTCCTTCGGACTTTTTTGTCCGAAGGAAAATGCTCAGAACAAATAAGCTGTGGACGGAAGCCGAAGGAAAGTGCCATTTCAAACAAGCCCCGAGGACCATTGCATAATCCCGAAGGAAATAATTCTAAAGGAAATGAGCAGGAAAGAATAAGCTTGAGACAATTACAAAGGGACAAAACAAATAAATGATGGAGAAATACATGCACAGAAACAAGAACCAGAAACAATAGACATAGGATTACAACAGCCAATAAATAGATTAACACGGTCTACAGTCTATGTAGAGCATGCAACGTGACCCAAAGCAGGATTAGACACATCCAAGACATGCAACCGTTTCAAACACAACTCTTTTAGTTCTAAAATAGAGACTCGAATGCATGAATGACTCAAGGAGTTTAACGTTGGAGAGCTTAACATAGAATTTCATGCATGCACTCTTGTTTGTCTCGAGCCTTTCAAACATTTCCAGTAGTTCAAGCGGAGTTTTAAATTCAATTTTGGCGTTGATTTCATGCAAAGGAAAGCTTTTAAACGTTCCAACAGCTCAAGAGGAGTTTTATAGTTGAAGATTGACGTAGCATCATGCATGTTGGAAGTTTTGACTCAAGCTTGGGCCCACCGTCCATTTTCAATGCCAAAGAGCTTTCATGCAAAGCATAAGACAAAAATAGATTTTAGTTCTAACCCTTCCTCATTGATTTTTAAGCTCTATGCAGGACTGAGTAAGGTCTATAACCTCTTTCACTTACCTCTTGAAACAAGTATTACTCAATATCTTGAGTCTGCTATACTTTTGTAACACTTCCCTGTTTACTGCCTGTTTGTGCATGCTCCTACAGGTCTGTATCAGACTACTCATCCAAATACAATGAAGGTTACTATTAAGTTTTCATCATCACACAAATATCAACTCCTCAGTATATACATTTGGATGTCTCAATTCACTTATGGTCCTATTCTCCAAGATACATACTAGGTATACAATTGCAGTTGATTCTCCAAAACAGAGTTACAGGTCTGAATTCATTTAATCTTCCATGCATGTGAAAAGACAACTTAAGACAATGCATATAATGTTTTGAACACCAAAATATCACTTACCAACATTATCATGATGAAAACCATTTCTTTGTTAATGCATTTAACACATTCTCCAATTGTATCATCAACTCCATACATATTCAGATAGTGCAGGGTCTGCAAACAGCATTATTTCAAACATAGAACTGTATATTCATGGTTTTGGGGTTTTACATATTCAATCTTCGAATCCAACCCCTCTACAACTTCTGACTGACCTTCAATGACTCGTCACAAACCAAACATCTATTTTAATGACTCCAAATCCTATAACTAACTCCTAAGTACCTATGTAACTCCTTCTAGTACGTTGCCTAACCTACTCACCAAAATGTCTTATTATGTGAGTCATGTGAGTATTTAGACACTTTTGACCCCTAGTTCACAACAACAACATTTAGACTTCTTAAAACAAGGTTGTAGCCTCTAAACTCAACTTGTAAATTTGTAAATATATATATATTCAAACAAGAGATTTTGGCGGGAAAAGGCATACATGAGCCTAATTCAAATCCACCAAGGATCTAGCAACTAATACTGACTCCTACAGACCAACATGACTAAAATAACTTGTAAAATACTCAAAACATGACAATTTGACTTATATACATAATGTGTTAGTGATACTCCTGCATCACATAAGCACTTTCCTTTCAACATGGCCACATATGTTGAGCCGATCACCATGGAAAAGTATCATCTATCTGGCTATTGTGTTCCAGCAGCAACAAAAAAGAATTGACACCATCGACAAACTGCTCTTTGGGGATCTTGCTTGGCAGCATATGGAAGAAGAGCATATTCATAGGGCTTACCATCAGCCTGCTTGTAAAAGCCATCCTCATCAAGCCACACGTATTGGTGCAAATGGGGCTTCCACTTATAGATCATAGGACTATCCTTGTTTTCTCTCCGCAAGTTAAGAACCCTCCTCCCAAGTATCTTAATTACGATATTCTAAAGGGTGGTGACCAGATGGGTCCAAGCTGTGTGTAAGAGGCCTTTGGGCCTATTGAATAGTATTCACTCAAGCACTCGGGGTGGGACCTTTCAACCTTGTTCTCTCAATTAAGTATTCCCATTAGCTGAGATTTGTATTTGGCTTCCCCCTTGATACATTTTTATTTGACAAATTGCCATATGTTGTAAGGCAGATTTTGTATAAGGAACTATCTAGCTTCTGTAACTCTTCCCCCTGCATATTTTATCTCTCTAGCCTTTGCTCTCTCTATTTCAAACTTTCTAATCTACATTATATGAAGGTTTTTATCATGATTTGGTATAAGCTTTGTAACTGGTCTCTTTTTCCTTGAATCTCTTGGAAGATCTCATGGTCTCTGTTTGTGATCAGATACCTTTTGTATGTAAAAGATTTTTTCAATCAGTACAAATACATATCTTTTACCTATTAAAAAATGGTCACCAGTAGCAAAAATTTAATTTATCTGTGCATCAAAGCCTCCTTCCATTAAACGAGCACATCCTGTTCAACCATCAAATAATTGATAAACATCAGTCCCACCCAAGACTTTCCCCGATGCTGAAGAGGTCAACAAGAAAGAATTGATCCTGCCATCATTGTTGACAGCATAAGCTAGTAAAGCACATGCTTTGATATGTAAGGAGACTATGTCATCTTAGAGAAGACCTTGATTCTAGCAACCCTAAAAATCATCTGAGAGGCAGTTCACAACACCTTTATAACACTGTCAATTAATAGACCTCGTTCCAACCAATTTGAACTTGGTAAATAGGCCGCCATTCAAGTATTTTTACATATAAATAGTAGACGCTCTAAATTTCCAAATCCAAATTAGCTAATATCTAAGCTAGTGTAAGGCCTAATCTAACTAAAATATAATGCAAATGAGGAAACTATAATGAAAAATGAAAAAAGATTCATAATATAAGTTATGTAAATAAACATAAAAAAATCAGTGGATTTCTCCTTGGTTATATAGAAGCATGGAAGGTTTCATATCAATATGAACTTTCTATATGTGGCTGTAGTGTTACAAGGGAGTTGTGTCTGGTAATTTGTACAGAATTTTTACTGTCCACTCTAAATTTTCTGTATAAACTGATATTTATCAAAACATTAACCCGTCTTCTAACCTTAGTTTATTATATACAAACCTATGAGTTTAATGAAAATAAATTCTATTAACTAATGGAAGTTTGGAAATGAACAAAAAAAGAACATAATAGAGCAAGGAAAATGTACTAGTGTAGATGCACTACAAAATTGCACATTACATTTTAGAAATTCTAATGATATTATTACAAAGATACTCATCTGCTAACGCTCCCTCAGTAGTCTAAAATTCCATTCCGTTTATATATTCTTGGGCTCAACCTTTTCACCCTCAAATCTGCAAGATGATTAAAGGTAAACACTTACATCCATCTGGTACTCTAACAAGTTTTAATGAAGGGCAGGGTTATGCTGAAAAAATAAAATGTAAAAAATTAAACACTGCATACCAAATGATACATGTATAAAATTAGTATATTAACCAAACTTTAGGGAAGGGCACAGCTAGGTTGAAAAATAAAATGTAAAAAACATATTAGCATTTTAACCAAATTCTAAAGGCGGGCTAGGTTTAAAAATACAATGTATCTTTAAAAATCTGCAAAAAAATAAAATATCTATACAAGTAGCATATGGCCCACATTTATCTTGGCCTTCACACGCATAGCATAATTATTCAGTTCATGTAGATATCTAGATACGATTATCCAATCCACAACATGCAAATCTAGATCCCAGTCCTTTGAAAGACTAGAATACGACACAGAATTCTGAAACAACCTTAAATTCTGGAGTTTTTTTAATGACCATAAAGCAGGGCCATAGTTTTACATGAAAGATTGGATTTCAAGGGGCTGGTTCAGATTAAAAAATATGCCCTAGACACACAATTAATATACTAGTGGAAAATATTTGATGAATCCCATAGACTTCAATACCAACACAATACCAACAAGTCATGACCTACATTTAGTTAGCCTTAAAATATCGAATTGATTGTGTTACCTATGAAGGCTTATTTAGTGGAGCAGATTTGGAGGTCTGAACAGCCTACACTGACCAAAAATGGTGTCAAAAATAGAAGTCTCTGGCACCAATACCTGCAGATGGCATCAAAGCCCAATAGTGGGGCCAAGCAGCTGAACCAACAGAATACAAACTTAAAACATATATGGTCAATAATATTATTACATGAAGACTGATCATAATCCTATCAAACACGAAATGAGTGATGCAGAAGGCCAAAAAGGCTGAAGGGTGATATTATGTACAAAGGGAAAAAAATATAGAGGTTTTCTTTTTCTGAAGAACATATACCAGAACCATCTACAATCGCAATGACCTATAATTTCAATTCAAATGTGTCAATTAGGAGTAACTCAACACTTTAATTAAAGGAACTTATTTAGCAGAGCCCAAAATCAAACACCTCAAAAGGCACACTTATAATTAAAATTAAATAATATACTACATTCAAATTCTGTAAATTCCGTACTACCGGAGACAGTCATACCATCAACAATTAAAACTACTGGTAATTTTTAACCATGCTAAATCAATACAAAATTTAAAATACAAATACAAAAATTAACGGACAACTATTTCACAATGCAAAGAATTAATTTAAAACCATACGCAAAGGGTTTATTGCTTACACAGAGCCTATCATTTATCGGGAACCAACTAAAACAAAATCCGGACAAGCGGTGCACGAGTAGATCATTCACTTGACGCCAATCTATATCTGTTAACCACAAACACCTACATTCGTGATTGGGGTTAACAGATATAGATAGGGCATTCATTCTCCTCCCTGCCCTTCAGTTTCCTCCTTGCCCCATCATCCGGACAAGCGGTGCACGGGTAAATCGATCGTCCGGCCGATCTGAGCCATCAATCTAAGCCTAAGCGCAATCGGTCAGGAGCTGGTCCGCTTCCACAGCAAATTTTACAAAAAAATCACAATGTTTTACCTTTATTGGCAAAGCGGGAGTAAAAGCCGCTGAGACGTTTTTTTGTTTTTTCTGCTTTTTTGTTTTAAAATGTTTGAATAATTTTATTTAAGTTATTAAAAAAAAATATGTTTTTACTTTATTTATTTACGTGGGTGGAAACTCTTACATGTTTTGGATATGAGATTTATTAGTTATGATACTCTCCTTTTTGTAACTATTAGAGTTGATACTTTAGTTTAAGCATTATTTGTAAGATATGTCTAAGTTTATCATGGTAACAACTCAATCTGTTTAGGAGTTTTCTTATAATTAGATTGAATTATTTAAAGAGGTAGGTAAATTAAGGTATTCTAGTTTGTCATTTGTTATTAATGTTATGTTGGTTTGTTATGTAACTACTCAAGAGATTATCTCATATTCGTAATCGATTTTTGCAAGACATTTGCTAGATATTTTTAGATTTTGTCTCGTCAATTTTGAGGATGTAAAATACGTACCAAATAAACAATGTTCATTTCTTCTTAATGATTACTCACAAAACAATTAACAACATTTTTTTAGAGGATGTAGGGAGCCCTTAAAGCCTTAGGTTTTGAGCATATGTTTATAGATCCTTATGAAGCATGAATTATTTTGCATGAAACATACAGGGTCTCACGTACCCATCTCACAAGTAGGTTGTGTGTGATTTAATCTGGATGTGTTTTACCTATAAAATATCAAGAAAGTAGGATTTTCGCTTGTAATTATCAGTAAACTTACTTGGTCTTATAACATTTTTCTGAGTAGCAATCATGACCCACAATGTGAAGGTGTAATTACATTTATATTTCTCCAAAATAACAACTATATTATATGGATCATGGATGTGACCTCTCAAACCGAGCCCTTCAAGTTTTGTTAAAAATCGAAAATCAATCTTTTAGCATAATCAATGTTTATGCCTACAACGGTGTGGTGAAAAGGTTCGTCCTTTAGTGTTGGTTTGCTAACGAGTTTTCAGATATTCATGGATTATGTGTGGGGATTTAATTATGGTCAAGTTGGCATCTGACAAGATTTGTCACCCCCTGATGTGGTCAATAATTAGCAAGAGAAAGGTATGGTACTATATTCACAATAAATTTGGGTTTTATGACCTTAATTATTCACATAATTCAACCTCTTATTTTTGGTACACATGGAAAAATCTTCATGGTGGAGCTAAAAGAGTCCTTAGTGACTTGATTAGGCCATGATCTAGACACAATTATATTTTTGTTTTGCTAATTGCTTTTCATTATAGTTGGAGGTTATGTTAGATGTTGTCCTTTCCAATCACCTGCCAATATGATATTGCATTGGATGCCATTTCTTAAGGGCCCAAAGTTTAAAATTCACAGTTTTTTCTAAATAAATTTATTAAATCATGGCCCCACTCTTGCTCGCATCCAAGGGGTTTGGAAACTTGTGTCATGTCTAGCAAGAAATTATGATTGGATGCATTGGTGATCTGACTCCATCATTCACAGTGTTTGGTTCCTTCGCATCAATGGTCACTAGTTGGCACACATCTGCCACAAGACCTACTTTTCCACTACTTATGAGCTAAGACATGCAATGACCACCTTGGAGTAAGAACTTTTTCATGAACCCCTTCAATTGTAAGTGGTGACACTTAGGCAATGCATCCAGATTGTGAATGTTTATAATTCTCCAAAGGTGAAAATCAAAGCTAGAATTGCATTGGCTTTAGGTTTCAAACCAATTTTCTAAGTCAGTTTTCCAAAAGGTAAAGTATAAGCACTTTATTTAACAAATCAAAACCACTGAAAATGGTGACAAGTGGCTCATAGAAGTGTTGGCTATGGTACAAGATTTTAGCCACCATTACCAATGTATTTTTAAAGCTTGGGATTCTTCTCTTAAGATAGAACAAGATATCCACTATGTCTTTTAATGGTTCAATGTTAATTAGTAACATGCAATAGGTTACTCACCATTGAAGACATGCATGAAGTTGTCATGCATATGGTCAATGATAAATCCCTTGAGGGTGATAGCTTACCTTGCAAGATTTAAAATTGATTTGGGATACCATTGGAGAGGATTTGTTTTAAGTTTACCTTAAATCATGTCACATTAAAACCCCTGGCCAAATAATTAAAAAATAACATGTCAAATTCATACCTAAGTTTGGTGATATGAAATAGATTTGTAACTTGTGGCCTATCGCGTTGCTCAATGTCTTGAATAATATTATAGCCAAATCCCTCACTCTATGTTTCTTAAATCTCCTTCCTTTGATTATTAGACCCGACAAAACATAATTTATCAAAAGGATATACATATTAGATAACATTGTTGCACCCTGGGAAGGCAAAGAGTGGGCACACTAGTCTAATCAACAAGTGTTTTTCATCAAAATTGAATTTGAGAAAGCATATGATTGCATTGAATGGCCATTCATATGCACTATGTTACACTGGGTTTAGGTCCAAATTTCATCCAAATGGTATAAACGTTGTTTATAAATGTCTCAACATGTCTCTCAGTCAATGGCATGTACTCAAGATAATTAGTTTCTTCCACTCTATTAGACAAGATTGACCTCTCACTCCACCACTATATGTTCTAATTGTAGAAGGATTTGGGTATCTGTTGGCCAATGTCATGGCTCGAGATCTTGTCAAAGGTATATATTTTTCATTCAAAGACATCCTCCTAACTTATTAATGGCTATTATTTGGATCACCACTCCCTCAAAATTATTAAGGAAGAAGAAAATATCAAACACATAATGCAGTGTCCTGATATCTTGTACCTCACCATGGGTTCCAATATACAATGGGAAATGACTCAATGCTAGAGGAAGTTTTTCAATATCCACTCCTTGGTTGTAGAGATATGTGTGGAAATGGATTCAACATGGGAAGATCATAGGGAAATATTTCAATTTATGGTTATCCCTTTTGTATTTCAAGTTACCCCTTCCCAACTCTAGTAGTATGTCATTGACCATGTATAAAGGAACCACTCATATTGGATCGCCAAACCACTCTTGTTAGTAATTAAATTCCAAATATACTCTAAGGTTCTTTCTATAACCCAATTCTATTATTCGCCTTATTGGGTCCCATCCAAAGAATCCTATCAAAATATTTATAAAATCTTCAGAGATTTTCTTTGGGTCTATTTTGAGCATGGGAAAAGTTTTCATTTGGTAGCTTAGGAGTATTTTTGTCTCCCCAAGAGGCAAGGTGTATGGGTTTACTTGACATCCATATTCAAGGCATATATCTATGCGTGAAATGGATTATACAGGCCATTAAAGGAAATGATGCATTAAAAAAATTGCTTTGAAATTATATTTTTGTCAGGTCTCTTTACAAAAAAGTTGCATGGGAGGGTTTAGGATTCAAAAACCTTATTATCATGTGTGCTCTTGTTAAGGTTTTAGGGTCATTTTTTGTTAGCATGATTTGGAAATCATGGAAAATAGTCAAACCCTTTTTTATTTGAAATGGTAATGGATTCAATAATGGTCTATCTATAAACCGTCACTTTTTATGGTGGTCTTAGGTCATCAATTTTCATGATTTTCTCTTTGTGGAAGATCCCTAGGTTCATAATCTCATGTTTTTCAAAAGAGACCTGCATATAATGCAATACACATTCTCTAAACCAATAAAGACTTGGCTTTCTTGGATTGCAACTAAAGCTAAATTTTGTTTGAATAATAATGACCAAGGATTATATCAAGAGGTTATTTTTGTAGTACGTGTAGAGATGTTACACAAAATTATAGTTATCTATGTGAGATCATGATGGAAGGACTAGAAGTGGTATGTTGAAAGCCTCATCCTCCGTTATACTCCTAGTAAGAGATATGACTAGCTTTCTCCTCAGCTACAAATGGTTGACAAGCTCAATGCACGATGGTCTCTCCAATTTGTTGCTCACAAAAAACAAAAATTTTAAACATTATCTACGCTAAAAAAATAACATTTAATATTTTACTATTTTAAAATCTATTTGATTTTACAATGTTGGAAAAATATAAGTATTTGAAGTTTATCCCATGGTGCCTCAAACAAGAGATCAATATTTTCATTTCATATCATATGCAATATAGTTATTATAAACAAGGGTGTGATGGAAAACCCTAAAGTCGGGATGTCTAATGCCAAAATTATTATTTCAAACTCTAGTTTTGGAAATTATTTGCAAGATATTATCATGGCAACAACTCAACCCTCTCATGAGCCTTCTCATAACTATATTGAATCCTCCAAAGAGGTAGATAAACCAAGGTATTCTAGTTTGTCATTAATTGCCAATGTTATGTTGGTCTTTCATGTAACTACTCAAGAGGTTACTCCATATTTGCAATCAATTGTCTAATGTGTTTCTATTTGCAAGACATTTGCTAGATGTTCTTAAATTTTACCTTGTTAGTTCGAGGATATAGAATACATACCAAATAAATAATGTTCATTTCATCTTGGTGATTTCTCACAAAACAATCAACAGCATTTTTTTGAGAATATGTATGGAGCCCTTAAAGGTTTAGGTTTTGATCATATGTTTATATATCCCCATGAAGAATGAATTGTTTTGCATGGAATATATGGGGTCTCACGTACCCAACTCGTAAGTAGGTTGTGTGTGATTTGATTTGGATGTGTTTTACCTATAAGCTATCAAGATGGTAGGATTTTTGCTTGTGGTTATCAATAAACTTGCTTGGTCTTATTTCATTTTTCTGACTAACAATCCTAACTCATAATGTGAAGGTGTAATTACTTTTATATTTCTCCAAAATAACAACTACATTATATGGATCATTGATGTGATCTCTAAAACTAAGCCCTTCGGGTTTTGTTAAATATTAAAAATCGATCTTTTGGAATAATCAATGTTTATGTCTATTGATCCAAAAACTAGATTTACCCATTTGTCTAAATCAAATAGTTTTTAAAATCGGATACTGAAAATCTCAATTCCTTAAGTGAAATAGAATTGGATGCGGAATATTCTAGGAATGAATGCAAAGTTCTTAGAAAACTCTTGTAAACTCATTTCCCACTTAGAACCCTTGATTCTGTCTCATTGTTATATCTTTCCATAGTTTCCTTCGTATCTCATTAAATCTTTTTAAACCGAATTAAAATGAAACACATAATAAACTAAAATGGAATAATTGACACAAAATTTGATAACGAAGTTTACCCATTTAAAAGCTACATCTCCAGGTTCATAATTACGAACTGATACATTAAAAAGATGTAAGCATCAACATTTTAAAACTTACATCCAATGGGTATGGTAACCAATAAATAATATTGAAACTAACTTTGAAGACTCTGAAACTGGTCAATAAATTGTCTCTTCGAAGTCTATAACACCTCTTTGTCTTCTCCATGCATTCGAGCAAGTTTCTCCATTATAATGTATGCAAACTCTAATACATAGGCATTAATGATAATGAGTGTCTTTGGTTATTATAGCCATGTAACTCCTTAAAAATAACCCTATAATTAAATACATTTATTCCTCATGGCCAAGGGCCTTATAAAATAGAGGAATTAACAATAACAATCTCAGGGTTGTGTGTGTATTAATACAGATGCCTTTTAAAATAGAAGAAAACAAAATGTCCATTGTAAATTAATTGCCATCATACCTTATGGCCAAAGGCCTACATTGTCTACACGCTTAGGTCTGGCTAAATAAAGGAGTACACATTACTACCTTAGGTCTACGTATATATCTCGCTCACCATAGCTCAAAAACCCTACTAATAGGCGTATCTCTCATTCGATATTTGGGACTCTGCATTTTACCAATACTCTACAACATCTTAAAACCTTTGCCCATGGCATGCAAGCCTCAATAAGCAAAAATGTCAATGTTATGGGCTCATAATTATACATATGTAAGGTTAGAGTCATACGCCATGGCCCCACGGACTTGCAAACATGAATATGATCCTTCTTGGCTCAGCTCGGTCTACAAGATATATATTGCATCCTTAACATAGATGCATCTCGCCAGAATCAACTTCTACAACATATAAATGTCATTCGCCCATGTTCAGGGCTATGTCCCTTCATAAATTGAACGTCGACTCTCCCATTCGGGGTTGTGAATAAAATCCACCATTCACCATAGCCTGAAAGGATTTACAAAAAGACAATCTCCTCCTTCACTCGGGTCTACTGTACTTGTTCAAATAGACAATAATCCTTTGCTACCCATCGAGCTCCTCTATTTTCACATGGAGTTTGAAATCCCCAAGATCTCCTTCGCTAACTGAATCCATACATAGGATGTTGATCGGCAATATTCATGTGGATTTTATATGGTCGAATGATTAAGGCTTGCATTTTAGAACTCGAGGTCGAAGGTTCGATTCCTTAACCGATGCCTTTGTAATCCATAATGGGATATTAATCCCACATTCGCCATATGGGAACTCGTCAAAGGCTTCAAATAGCCTTGAATATAGCATGTAATTCGTGGCTTTGGCCATATATCTCACCTTTTGTTAGAATTGGTTTCAATGCTAAGTTTGGAAGGTTTGAGCTCACTGTGAGCTTAGTTTGGAGAATAAATTGAGCTTGATAATTAAGCTAGCACCCAAACTACGAGTTGGTACTCTGAACTAGGTCTTGAGTTGGCACTCAAGCTGGGTCACGTCGAGTTGACTGTGAGTTGGTACTCTGAACTAGGTCTTGAGTTGGTACTCGAGCTGGGTCACGTCGAGTTGACTGTGAGCTCGGTTATTCCGCTGACATTAACAAGTAACTCAAACTTGTCATAACATTGTGACTTAGAAAATGTGAAGGTCATGGTGCCCTGAGGACATGCCATGTGGTCCTCTCAAATATCACCACTTAAAATGCTCCTCTCCCTGCCACTTATCAACATGAGAATGCACTAAAAATAATATGGTATAAAACTATAATGTAATTAGAAACATGAAAATTACACTAATATACCATGGCAGTGGGATTCCCTTCTGAAACAAGAGTGGACCCCATTGGCTATGGTCTCCGTAATCGGTCTTTTGCAACTACGATCGATGAAGACTAGTGAACTAAACATCCTCCATATCAAACCTCCTCACAAAGAGGCTTTTGGTCTCCAAAAGTCACAATAATTCACTAAAACTACTAAACGGCTCTCTACATCACATAAAAGTACATAAACTAGAATACATCATAGTGAAGGTGTTATGAAGTTAAGTTATGCAAATAAACTCCATTTGAAAAACACCAAGTTTACTTTAGCAAAATAAAACATCATCAAAAACTTTCTTGCAAGAAGTCAACTATCCAACTGAAACTGCAACTTGATCATAGAGAGTAACATAAACTCTTTACTCATTCTACTAAAATGACCTTTCACCCAAAATAGTCATAACCTCTAGCAGATTCTCTTAACCCCTACATTGCATAAACGCTAAGGTATTCTCCTTGTTATCAACATCACATAAGGAAAAATAAAGTGTTGCATACCCATATAGGACTTTGTAAATAAATTGCAACACATGTATACTTGCATTTACAAACGTTGCCCATTTATGGGTCTTTGAAAGTACATCTACATGGCATGCATGAGAAACATACATGTGAGTACAAAATTTTTGTAATACAAACATTACCCAAGATACAATGGGACTTAAATGTATCTGTCAAGTATAAAAAGCGTGCAACTATTTTTTCCATCCTAAGGTTATAATTGGACAATTCACAAATAAGAGCTTCTTTATAAACTCACAGACTCTGTGAGTAGCTATAAAACATCATAATTGTGAGGAGAAAGCTAAGAATTTTAAACCTATCTCGAAGTTTTCTCGCTATTGACTGCGCCCTGATTCATACCTCCACAACTCATCAAACTGAGTTAGTTTCCCAAAAAGTTTATCAAAACAAAAAACTGAAATAGGAGATAGCAAGATACATCTTTTCCAAACACAAGTTTATCAACAATTCCTTCCCTGGGAAAGCTAAGAATTTTAAACCTATCTCAAAGTTTTCTCACTATTGACTGCGCCCTGATTCATACCTCCACAACTCATCAAACTGAGTTAGTTTCCCAAAAAATTTATCAAAATAAAAAACTGAAATAGGAGATAGCAAAATACATCTTTTCCAAACACAAGTTTATCAACAATTCCTTCCCTGGATCTAATAGTTAGGAATTCTATGAAAAGAGTGTTTGAAGGAAATCTAAACATACTATGCAATACTATAATTATGATTTATCAAAACTATTCGAGTTGACTGTGAGTTGGTACTCTGAACTAGGTCTTGAGTTGGTACTCGAGCTGGGTCACGTCGAGTTGATTGTGAGCTCGGTTATTCCGCTGACATTAACAAGTAACTCAAACTTGTCATAACATTGTGACTTAGAAAATGTGAAGGTCATGGTGCCCTGAGGACATGCCATGTGGTCCTCTCAAATATCACCACTTAAAATGCTCCTCTACCTGCCACTTATCAACATGAGAATGCACTAAAAATAATATGGTATAAAACTATAATGTAATTAGAAACATGAAAATTACACTAATATACCATGGCAGTGGGATTCCCTTCTGAAACAAGAGTGGACCCCATTGGCTATGGTCTCCGTAATCGATCTTTTGCAACTACGATCGATGAAGACTAGTGAACTAAACATCCTCCATATCAAACCTCCTCACAAAGAGGCTTTTGGTCTCCAAAAGTCACAATAATTCACTAAAACTACTAAACGGCTCTCTACATCACATAAAAGTACATAAACTAGAATACATCATAGTGAAGGTGTTATGAAGTTAAGTTATGCAAATAAACTCCATTTGAAAAACACCAAGTTTACTTTAGCAAAATAAAACATCATCAAAAACTTTATTGCAAGAAGTCAACTATCCAACTGAAACTGCAACTTGATCATGGAGAGTAACATAAACTCTTTACTCATTCTACTAAAATGACCTTTCACCCAAAATAGTCATAACCTCTAGCAGATTCTCTTAACCCCTACTTTGCATAAACGCTAAGGTATTCTCCTTGTTATCAACATCACACAAGGAAAAATAAAGTGTTGCATACCCCTATAGGACTTTGTAAATAAATTGCAACACATATATACTTGCATTTACAAACGTTGCCCATCTATGGGTCTTTGAAAGTACATCTACATGGCATGCATGAGAAACATACATGTGAGTACAAAATTTTTGTAATACAAACATTACCCAAGATACAATGGGACTTAAATGTATCTGTCAAGTATAAAAAGCGTGCAACTATTTTTTCCATCCTAAGGTTATAATTGGACAATTCACAAATAAGAGCTTCTTTATAAACTCACAGACTCTGTGAGTAGCTATAAAACATCATAATTGTGAGGAGAAAGCTAAGAATTTTAAACCTATCTCGAAGTTTTTTCACTATTGACTGCGCCCTGATTCATACCTCCACAACTCATCAAACTGAGTTAGTTTCCCAAAAAGTTTATCAAAACAAAAAACTGAAATAGGAGATAGCAAGATACATCTTTTCCAAACACAAGTTTATCAACAATTCCTTCCCTGGAAAAGCTAAGAATTTTAAACCTATCTCGAAGTTTTCTCACTTTTGACTGCGCCTTGATTCATACCTCCACAACTCATCAAACTGAGTTAGTTTCCCAAAAAGTTTATCAAAACAAAAAACTGAAATAGGAGATAGCAAGATACATCTTTTCCAAACACAAGTTTATCAACAATTCCTTCCCTGGATCTAATAGTTAGGAATTCTATGAAAAGAGTGTTTGAAGGAAATCTAAACATACTATGCAATACTATAATTATGATTTATCAAAACTATTCAAGTAAACCATTTTATCAACATAAGGGTTGTTCCCTCTTCATGGTTTCCACAACTGAACATGAGGTTTCTTCTAAGAGTTAGATGATCCATTTTTTATTTTCAAAAAAAAATTAAAAACAATTTCAAATAAAGGCATATTTTACTCCTAAAGCAACTTTACACAAATGATTCAACCCAAAAAATGTGCAAACATAGCTATGTTTGAAAATAATTTATACCTCTGAAGAAATTGTGAAGTGCACCCCTGTTGAGTAATGATTGGCATATTGTTAGTGTTTTAAACAACTTCATATTTGCTACCTGAAACTCTTAACAAATATGTGAAATATAAACCAACTTATGAACCAATTCAAAATCTCAATATTCAAAGTGCAAAACCCTGTTCATATCTTGAACAATGTCTTGTTTGCCATTTCCATATCTTACTATGGAACTGGTCTTTTCACTTGTTCCTATAAGCTTCCAAAATATGATTAGTAATCCAAAAATAAAGGCTATACAACTGGTTATCAAATAACAACATATTGTGTCAATACAAATATGAAATCATATCACCATCATACCTTAATTTATCCTTTGTGTAAGAATGGTAATATGATTGCAACTGATTCTTCTTGGATACGCAGCACTGAAAATGCCTTGCATTTTATCGGAATGCATCTCAAGAAATAAAAGTTGATCCCCTCTTAACACTATCTCACACCTTCAAGTGACAATGTGTTTTGTTCCTCATATGTGTTGATCATGTAGTGCTAGTGGTTTCAAAACTTTGGTTGTTACAAACTTGTCTTCTTTCAACAAATTAGAACGTCTTCCAATTTTTTTTTGCACTATCCTTCCTGCATGGTCAAATCAAACAAAAGAACTAAGAATCTGATATACAAAAACTTCAAAAATGAAGTATATCAACCACTGAAGCAAGTCATGTATCAACCTACTTTGATACCAAAATTGATTCGAAAACCAGATTTACCCATTTGTCTAAATCAAATAATTTTTTAAAATCAGATACTGAAAATATCAATTTCTTAAGTGAAATAGAATTGGATGCGGAATATTCTAAGAATGAATGCAAAGTTATTATAAAACTCTTGTAAACTCATTTTCTGTTTAGAACCCCTGATTTTCTGTCATTGTTATATCTTTCCATACTTTCCTTCGTATTTCATTAATTCTTTTTAAACTGAATTAAAATGAAACGCAGAATAAACTGAAATGGAATAATTGACACAACTTGATAACAGAGTTCACCTATTTAAGGGCTACATCTCTGAGTTCGTAATTATGAACTGATCCATTAAAAAAATGTAAATATCAACATTTTACAACTTACATCCAGTGGTTATGGGAACCTATAAATAGTGCTAAAACTAACTTTGAACACTGAAACTGGTCAACAAATCATCTCCTCAAAGTCCATAGCACCTCTTTGTGTTTTTCGTGCATTCGTGCAAGTTTTTCCATTAGAGTGTATGCAAAGCTCTAATACATAGGCATTAATGACAATAAAAAATGTCTTTGGTTATTATAGCCCTGCAACTCCTTAAAAATAACCCTCTAATTAAATACATTTATTCCTCATGGCCAAGGGCATTTAAAATAAAGGAATTAACAATAATAGTCTGAGCGCTGTGTGTATTAATACACTCACACACATGTATTTGTATTTCAAATATACAATCAATGTCATACATCTTCCATGGCTATAATGCCTTTTAAAATAAAGAAAACAAAAAGTCCACTCTAAAGTAAATTGCCATCATACCGCATGGCCAAAGGCCTACATTGTCCACAGGCTCAGGGCTGGCTAAATAAAGGAGTATGCATTACTACCTCAGGTCTGCATATATACATCTCCCTTGCCATAGCTCAGAAGCCCTACTAATAGGCATATCTCTCATTCTGTATTTAGGACACTGCATTTTACCAATACTCTACAACGTCTTAAAACCTCTATTCATGGCAGGCAGGCCTCAATAGGCGAAGATGTCTATGTTATGGGATCATAATTCTGCGTATGTAATGTTAGAGTCATACGCCATGGCCCCATGGACTTGCAAATAGGCGTCTGATGCTTCTTGGCTCAGCTCGGTCTACAATATATATATATATATATATATATATATATATTGCGTCCTTAGCGTAGATGCATCTCGCCAGACTCAACTTCTGCAACATATAAATGTCATTCGCCCATGTTCAGGTGTCTGTCCCTTCACAAATTGAATGTCGCCTCTCCCATTTGGGGTTGTGAATAAAATCCACCATTCGCCACAGCCTCAAAGGATTTATAAAAAGGCGATCTCCTCCTTAACTCAGGTCTCCTGTACCTATTCAAATAGACAGTAATCCCCTACTGCCCGTCGAGCTCCTCTGTTTGTAAATGGGGTTCGAAATCCCCAAGATCTCCTTCGCTAACTGAATCCATACATAGGATGTTGACCGACAATATCCACGTGGATTCTATGTGGCAGAACGGTAAGGCTTGCATTTTATAATCCATAAAGGGATATTAATCCCACATTCATCGGATGAGAACTTATCAAAGGCTGCAAATAGCCTTGAATATAGCATATTTCTGATTTCAGTTATTGAGCTAGCTAGCGTTAATAAGTAACTCGAACTTGCCATAACATTATGACTTAGAAAATGTGAAGATTCTGGTGCTCTCAAATATTGCCATTTAAAGTGCTATTTCACGTGATATAAAACCATTCTGGTTGTGTCATTTTTCAACACAAGAATGCAACAAAAATAATATGATATAAAACTATAATGTAATTGGAAATATTAAAATTACATTAATATATATTATTGTGGTCGGATTCTTTTTCGAAAAAAGAGTAGATCCCGTCAGCGATGGTTTTTGTAGCCAATCTTTTACAACTACGATTGATAAAGACCGGTGAACTAAACAACCTCCGAATCACTTATAATGGTGTGGTGAAATGGTTCATCTTTTAGCATTCATTTGCTAATGAGTTCTCAGATGCTCATGGATTATGTGTGAGGATTTAATTATGATCAAGTTAATCTCTGACAAGAGTTGTCACCCCTTGATATGGTCCAAAATTAGTGAGAGAGAGGTGTGGTACTATATGCATAATAAATTTGGGTCTTATGACCCTAATTATTCACATGATTCCACCTCTTTTATTTGGTACACATGGGCAAATCTTCACAATGTAGCTAAAAGAATCCTAAATTGACTTGACTAGGCCATGATCTAAACACAACTATATTTATCTTTCACTAATTGCTTCTCATTATAGTTGTAGGCTATGTTAGATGTTGTCATTTCCAACCACCTATCAATATGATTTTGCATTGAATGCCATTTCTTAAGGCCCAAAGTTCAAAATTCATAGTTTTTTATAAATAAATTTATTAAATCATGGTCATGCTCTTACACACATCCAAGGCGTTTGGAAACTTGTGTCATGTCTAGAAGGAAATTATGATTGGATGCATTGGTGATCTAATGCCATCATTCACACAATTCAGTTCCTTCACATCAATGGTCACTAGTTGGCACACATCTGCCACAAGGCCTACTTTTCCACCACCTATGAGCTAAGACATGCAATCACTGCCTTGGAGTAGGAACTTTTTCATGAACCCCTCCAATTGCAAGTGGTAACGCTTAAGAAACACATCCAAATTGTGAATACCTATAGTGCTCTAAAGGTGAAAATCAAAGCTAGAATTGCATTGGCTTAAGGTTCGAAACCAATTTTCTAAGTCATTTTTCCAAAAGGTAAAGTATAAGCATTCTATTCAAAAAATTAAACCACTAGAGAAGGTGACAAATGGCTCATAGAATTGTCAACTATGGTACAAGATTTTATCCACCATTACCAACATATTTTCAAAGCTCAAGATTCTTCTCTTAAGATAGAACAAGATATCTACTTGTGTCTTTCAATGGTTCATCACAAGATTTCTCAATGCCAATGAGTAACATGTGATAGGTTACTCACCATTGAAGACATGCACAAAGTTGTCATGCATATGGCCAATGATAAAGCCCTTGAGTGTGATGGCTTACCTTGCAAGTTTTAAAAGTGGTTTGGGATACCATTAGAGAGGATTTGTTTCAAGTTTACCTTAAACCATATCACACTAAAACCCCTGGCCAAACAATTAAAAAATAACATATCAAATTCATATCTAAGTCTAGGGATCCGAAATAGATTTGCAATTTGTGGCCTATCACGTTGCTCAATGTATTGAACAATATTATAGCCAAATCCCTCATTTTATGCTTCTTAAATCTCCTTCCTTTGATTATTATACCTGATAAAACATAATTTATCAAAAGCATATACATATTAGATAACATTGTTGCAGCCTAGGAAAGTGAGGAGTAGGCACACAAATCTAATCAATAAGTGTTTTTCATCAAAATTAAACTTGAGAAAGAATATGATTGTACTAAATAAGCCTTCATTCATGCTATGTTACACTGGGTTTAGGTCCAAATTTCATCCAATGGGTACAAATGTTATTTATAGATGCCTCAACATGTTTTTCAGTCAATGGGATGTACTCAGAATAATTAGTTTCTTCCACTCTATTAGACAAGGTTTCCCTCACTCCATGACTATATGTTCTAACTATAGAAGAATTTGGGTATTTTTTAGCCAATGTCATGGCTCAAGCTCTTGTCAAAGGTACATATTTTCCTTCAAGGGCATCCTCCCAACTTATTAATGGCCTTTTTATGGATCACTACTTCCTATTAAGGAAGAAGAAGATATCGAACACATAATGCAATGTCTTGATATCTTGTACCTCACCATGGGTTCCAATATACAATGGGAAACGACTCAATGCTATAGGAAGTTTTTCAATATCCACACCTTGGTTGTAGAGATATGCATATAAATGGATTCAACATGGGAAGATCACAAGGAAATATTTCAATTTCTAGGTATCCTTTTTGTATTTCAAGTTACCCCTTAACAACTCTAGTAGTATGACATTAACCACGTAGAGAAGAACCACTCATATTGGATCGCCAAGCCACTCTCGTTAGCAATTAAATTCCAAATATACTTTAAGGTTCTCTGTGTAACATAATTCTATTATTCACCTCGTTAGGTCCTATCAAAATATTTAGAAATTGTCTAAAGATTTTCTTTGGGTCTGTTTTGAGCATGGGAAAGGTTTTCATTTGGTAGGTCAAGGGTATTTTTGTCTCCCTAAGAGGCAAGGAGTATGGGTCTACTTGATGTCCATTATCAAGGCATAACTCTGTGTGAAATGGATTATACATGGCATTGAAGGGAATGATACATAAAAAACATTGCTTTGAAATTGTATTTTTGTAGGGTCTCTTTACGAAAAAGTTGCATGGGAGGGTTTAGGATTTAAAAACCTTACTATCCTGCATGCTCTTGTCAAGGTTTTAGGATCATTTTATGTTAACATAACTTGGAAATCATGGAAAATAATCAAACCCTTTTTTCTTTGAAATGGTAATGGATTCAATAATGGTCTATCTATAAACCATCACTTTTTATGGTGGTCCCAGTTCATCAATTTTCATGATGTTCTATTTTCAAAGGATTCCTAGGTTCATACTCTCATGTTTTTCAGAAGAGGAATGCATACAATGAAATACACATTCTCTAAACCAACAAAGCCTTGGCTTTCTTGGACTGAAACTAAAGCTATTTTTTTTTAATAATAATGACTAAGGATTGTATAAAGAGGTTTTTTTTGTAGTGCATGTAGAGACGTTATAAAAAATTATATTTATATATGTGAGATCATGGTGGAATGATTGGAAGTGGTATGTTAAAATCCTCTTCCTTCATTATACTCCCAACAAGAGACATGACTAACCCTCTCCTTGGCTGTAAATAATTAACAAGCACAATGCACGATGGTCTCTCCAGTATGTTGCTCACACTTAGAGCAATATATTTTAGACAAAATCTAGTTCTATTTGTAGGCCCAATCTTTCACACTTCGCACAGTGCTTACTTTATCAAGGATTACCTCTGTGGCATCACCTTATGCATCTAGTAATTTTGCAGCCTAAATGTCCATTTTGTGACTATATTAATACTAGTACACATTTGTTTTGGTGTTACAATAAAGCTTGATGTGCATGAACTTAAATCCATGATTTTTTTCAAACATTTTTATTCAGAGCCCTTTATCTCATAGAAGATTCTCCTTGATGACTAGCCTTGTTACCTGTAAGATACACACATATTTCATATACTTTATGAGTGGAAATTAAATTTTTTGGATAGAAATAAATGCAACATTTTTTGATAACTCTATAATTGTTTCTTAGTTTTATACTTATAATAATGCCATGGTTATTTCAAATGTATTTATATAGATTCAAATATATGAAACAAGGTAGCTTTGAATGTGGCCCATCTCTAGACCTTTTTGTACCATTGAAAAAATGCACCTTGCCTCATTTTTTGTATGGCTCCTTCTTCACCTCCAAGGGATACAACCACACGAGGGTCCACTGAAGAAGTATCTCTCACCATTGCTCTCACAAATAGTCTAGTTGAACTCCACGACATATGAACCCACCTCCACTAGTACAACATGGCAATTGGGCTCCTCCTCCTTGCCTTAATAAATTCTCACATTTGGCTCTAAAAATCTTGTCTCCTTGAACCACTCCAAATGGTACTCAAATAACTATTAAATAAAACATGAAAAGAGTAGACACTGCAATCATCAGGTGGGATCCCTCATATGAGGGAGATGACCTATTGGATGTTGGTTTGGGAAAACTAGATGACTGAGATACTCCACCTACCACTAGACTCTTTGTTATGGAAGCTTAATTTCATGCTTTATAATGTGTTGGTGATCTAGTGGTTAGTATTTTTGACTGCTTATGCTTTTTCTTTTAGTTTCCTACATCTTTTGTTGTGGCTTAGTGTGTTAGACCTTAGTGTGTTAGACTTACAAGTGTGCTCTCATCACATCCATTTTTTTTGTAAATAGTTTGTAATATTTATTTTTAAAATAATATAACTCTATTTCATCAAAAATAATTATTGAAAGGATGACATAAACTAGATACACAATACAAATAGATATTGTGTTAGCTTGGAAAAATGACAAGGTTCACTAATAATTTCTTAAATTATGGAAGGGTAAAAGTTTTATTTATTTATATCAATAAAATAAATATAGATATTTTTGGTAAGGGTAAGTGCTTTTGAAGATGGAGCTATAAATCAGACATAGGGATTTTGATAAGAAGTCCCACAACCTGATACAAAAATCCAAAAGATATTCAATAGAGCCCAACTACAACAAATAAGACAAACAAGCCCAAACTTTTGAGACAGAGAAGAACCAAACAATTGAAACATTAAACTATTAGCAAACTAACAATAAATATGAAGCAAACATAAAATTTTTGACCAAATCCCGAAATCAAATAAAGAATTTTGGTTGAATCCCAAAACTAAACTACATAATAAAAAAGCTAGAGAACATAAAACAATAAAAAGGTTTTAAATAGATCGTGAAATCAAAAAAATACATCAAACAAAGAAACATGTCCAAGCAACAAAATGACACCTAACTACTATCAAATTGTCAGCAACCTTCCTAAAAATTAGTTCAACTTACAAAATAATAACTAAAACAACAAGCATGAATCTACTTCGATAAAGATAAGTCTTTAAAGAAATAAATATTATTAATAATAGTGATTTAAGGAGATATCTTGTTTCTATATAAATTATTAGATTTTTATATTCATCGATTTAAGACAATACATAATGATGGCGTTTTTTTCATTTCGAGTGTCAATTCATATGAATAACCATAGTGGTATCAATATAACACTAATCTATAATGACCTCCATACATATTGTCAATTTTTAGCTCAATTATTTTTTGACTCCTTTGATTGATTGGTTTTTCTTAGAGTACTTTCATTTTTAGGAATATGAACATTAATATTTAAGTATATTTTTCTTTGAAATATTTCGTCTATTATTAAGTTATAATAAAATTTTGAATGTTTTTGCGCAATACCAAATTATTTAAATGTTTATTAAATTTCATATTTTATTTTAATGACATTTAAACGTTAAAATAATATATATTTTATTTTATTTAAGTTATTTATATTATTAAATTAACATATATATTTTAGATAAATTTATGTAAAATATATTGAGAAATATCATTTTCGAGGCACTCACAATTCAATACAATATAGGTGCCTCAAGAATGATATATCTCAGTGTATTTTACATAGATTTATCTAAGATATGTATTCTAGTTAATAAATATGATATGGTAATATTAGTTAATAAATATGATATGGTAATATGATTATTTATTTATTAATTATGATGTTGTAAAATAATGTAATCGATCAGGGAGAAATCAATTTCACACTAAAACTAATGAGAGAAATTGTACAAGGAAAATAATGAGAAAAGAAGTAATATTTTAAACATTAAATGTAAAAAGTTTGTATTTTATTTAGGCAATACAAAATGATAATTTGATTTACTCCTTTTAATTTATTTGTATTTATATAGTTTTTATTTTTAAACCGTCATGTTTATTGTTTTATTTATTTATTTAATCATGTCGGCTTTGATATTATTATTATTATTATTATTATTGGCTTTCAAATAATTAAATACTAATATTTGCATGCCATTACAACTCCCAATCACCTCCCTTGGATGCCATTGTAGGAACACCTATCAATGTAATTAAAGATCCATGGCATGCCTCCCTCCATCCTTATATCCATTACATAAAATATGGTCAAAAAGTGTTTATCTAAAGGAAATTATATATATATATATATATAAATATAAAAACTTAACCTTTGGTTTTGTTCTATTTATAAATTTTTAGATTAATATAGTAATATTTCTTACATTTAAAATTCATATCAATATAATACCTCCAGTTTCACATGACAATGAACAAAATTATTTTTGAAACGAATGTATATTCACAGAAGAACCTAGGTTAAATTAGATTTGGAGGATTCTTTCACTATTCCATGATGACCATATAGATAATTTTTAAGAAGTTAAAAAAACCAAAAATATTTTCACAATTTATTAATATTCTATCATTTTGAAAGAGTCTTGACTAAATTTTTATCACACATAACTAGGGAATTTTAAAAAAATAAAAAAGAGGATTTTTTTTAATCATATTATAAACTCATCTCATTGCATTATCCACATAAGTTTCCACGACAAGGGTTTGCAAAGCATGGTGTTATGGATATCCATATCATTCACCATTTTCATTATGCTTTGAATTGATCTAGTTGGGCAACTATTTCTTCCATTTGCTAAAACATTTTTGATGCCTTGTGCCTAAATACCATGTCTTTGGGAAGTTACAATGATTGCAATCCATGAGGAACCCTCTATTTATTTCATTTTTATAAGTTTATTTTGAAAACTATGGATGCAATTAGTGTAAATCATGTGTGTCTAATGTGGTTTTGGAATTGCATACCCATTAAAAAAACTTTCTTAAAAATGAAAATATGTAATAGTTAAAGATATGTGGAAGTGGTTTTGGAATTGCATACCCATTAAAAAAAACTTTCTTAAAAATGAAAATATGTAATAGTTAAAGATATGTGGAAGAGTTTATAGGGGATTGTTTACCCTCTAAAATGGATTTCTCAAACTTTTAAAAAAAATAAAATAAAACATGTAATAGGGGATTTGGATTTGATGTAGTTTGAGTGGAATTTGAAGACTACAATAGTTAAATATTTATGTGTGTGCGTGGAAAAGTTTACATGGAGTTGTGTGAACATATAATAAAAATGTGGAGTGCCTCATTCAACTAACTTTATTTATAGAATATGTTATGAGATTGAGATCAATTTTAACAATGAATGGCATTGGTATTAACGTTATATCATTATTCAATCTTCTTTGTGCCTAAGGCACTTACAACTACAACATATGAAAAAATTTAATACCATGTTTTGAATATTTTATTTTGGGAAGGCATTAAAGAAGGTGTATTGATCTTTAGTTGTATTCAGTGAAATATGTCAATGCCCCATATGGATACAATACCTTCTCATCCACAAGACAATATTTGGTTATTTCATGGCTTCAAAAACTTCAAAAAACATCCTTGAAACTAATTTGTTATTTAACATTATGTTTGAATGTTTATTAGACACACCATTGAAGGTCTAAGGCATCCCATCAAGACTCTTTAGATGACACAAATATGATGAAAGCTTGATATAAAAAATAATAATGTTGGTTTCTATGAAGGCCCTATAAAAGATTTGGTGGGATTTATGTCAAAATTCAAAATTAGGGAAATTTTTGTGGTGCCTAATAGAATAGGTTTGAATTTTAACATTGTCATGACACAAAATCTGACATTTTAAGTTAGTAATTATCTATTAATGTTTCAATGTGCCTTTAGATGAATTATTATTATGTATTATATAAAGTTATTGGAAAATATTCTAATAATATTACAAAATTATTTAAAATCAAATAAATATTATTATTAGTGTCCCATAGTTTTTCACATTTGATTGTGGCCTCTAATTCCTAAATGGTTCTTAATAAAATACAATCGTCTTCAATTATTAGTCCCAATCTAGGCACCCTTAGGTTTTTATTTAAAATATTAGAGAGCTATTCGAAAGATTTAGGTTGATAGCTTCCACTATCTTTGTAAAAAATATAATATAGCTTTAGATTTCAGCTATTTTCTGGAACAACCCCAGGGTGTTAAACAAGGAGGATTTGGAGTTGACATTTATATCTCAAATAGAGGTGGATTGTGACCCAAATTCTATAGCTTTAACCAAAGATAATTATACTAATATTATCCCCAAAAAAATCCCTTGAACTTCTTTAGATTTTTCTTTCTCTTAAATTATGAAAATGTTGGATCTTTCTCTTAATTTATGAAGATGCATTGAAGGAGATCTATGTTGCAGAGATTAAATGAATATGCTTTGAAGGCTATTGGTGGTGGATATCAAATTATCTTGGATAAGATGTCTAATAGTATGGGTAGGAGAGCCTTAAAAATGCCCTATTGAAGCTTTTGTGCGATTAGATGTTCTTTTATTCCTTTTAGATGCTACATAAGTCTTATATATTCAATGGGGAAGTTAATATAGTTGTATCTACCAATTTTATTTGGTAATATCCATTATTGATCATTATTTAATTGTTTCATAAATTATTTCTTGCTCGAGGGTGACTCTTGTAGTAGTTTGACCCATGGAAATTGGGTTTGTATGTTATGTTTATCTAGTTTGGATTTGTACTTTATTGTCTAAGGCATAGTTGAATTTTATAAGGATTTTTTATTTTCATGAAAGGGTGAGGGACCCATCCACTCTCCATTTACCGATTAAAAAACTATTTTCTGGAATGAATTCCAAAGTACTTTCCTTAAGCATTTAATTGTAACATTAACTATCAACATAATTTAACAATACCATATCCCAATTACATTTTTTTCTATAAGCCACATAAATTCTTTGAAATATTAAGAAACAAAAAAAAATTATTCAAGGTATTTCTAATAATGATAAATGATATTAATCATTGAAGGGGACTCCCTCAACATTTTAAATGCTTTAGATGGTAAAACCACCCCTTCTCACACTATTGAAGCTTTCATTGATGATGCCAAGTGGATTGTGATGGAAATGGCAAATTCATCCATAGTTCATACTTATCGTGAGGGAAACGGGGTGGTATACTTACTCGCTAACATTGGAGTTGGCCTCCCTCTTTTATCTACCTAGCATGTTGGGTGCCACATCCCCAAACACGTCATGACACAAATTTAAAACGAAGCCATTACTGTATAAGATGATGATGCAATAGTCATATGCATGGATTTTACAACCAAAACTAGGGCATTCAAAAATTATACTATGCCATCATATCACCGCATGGAGAACTATTAACAAAAAGTGGGGGTAAAATTACACTTCAATTTATTTTAAAGCTGTCGGTCCTGTTGACCATTTTTGGTCCAGCAGGCCAAAATCGGTCCCCTTCTCTCCTTGCTATTCTGAGATAGTTCAATTCAGATTGCATAAGTCTTTCAGCGGAAGATGAACCAGTTCAAAGAATGAAAGGGCTTTTACAAGGCTTCTTCAAACCATTGAACCACTCATTTCAATTGGTTCAATGAGTTGGTTCAGTTCAATTGGTTCAAGTGATCGTTTCAAAGGCTTGGTTCAACAACTTGCTTCAACAACTCGTTTCAAATGGCTCGGTTCAATGGCTTGGTTTGCTCAGTTGTTTCAATGTTTGGTTCAAAGGGACCACTCCAATGCCCTTGCGGAGGGCAGAAAACACTTGCAAAGTGAACAAGGCAAGTTGGAATTTCCTTCAGAGAAGTGAACAAGAGAATTTCTTCAGACAAAATGTCTGAAGGAATTCAATTTATTGACCATTTTTGGTCCAGCAGGCCAAAATTGGTCCCCTTCTCTCCCTGTTGTTCTAAGCCAGTTCAATTCAGATTGCACAAGTCTTTCAGCAAAAGATGAACCAGTTCAAAGAATGAAAGGGCTTCTACAAAGCTTCTTCGGACCATTGAACCACTCAATTCAATTGGTTCAATGAGTTGGTTTAGTTCAATTGGTTCAAGTGCTCATTTCAAAGGCTTGGTTCAACAACTTGATTCAACGGCTCGTTTCAAATGGCTCGGTTCAATGGCTTGGTTCGCTTAGTCGGTTCAATGTTTGGTTCAAAGGGACCATCCTAATGCCCTTGCGGAGGGCAGAAAACACTTGCAAAGTGAACAAGGCAAGTTGGAATTTCCTTCAGAGAAGTGAACAAGAGAATTTATTCGAACAAAAAGTTTGAAGAAATTCAGGAAAAGGCCGTGGGAAAAAACCCGCGAGAAAAAAATCTGAAAGAAAGGAAGCGAGCGAGACAATTCTTGCAGACATTTTATTCGAAGAAATTCTTCAAAAGAAAATCCTACAAAAAGACAAGGCAAAGGCAAGAATGATTTCTTTTTAGATTTTTGTCCAAAGGAATTCCTTCAGACAAAAAGTCTAAAGAAATTTGGGAAAAGGCCGCGAGAAAAAACCCACGAGAAAAAACTCTGAAAGAAAGGAAGCAAGTGAGACAATTCTTGCAGACATTTTATTCACGGGAAAATTGGCCGAGACAAAAGCCCGACTGAAGAGAAAAGACCCAAGGAAATAAGAGAAAAGCAAAGGAAGAAATCCTTCAGACAAATGTCTAAAGGAATTCCTTCAAACATTTTGTCCAAAGGATGTGACTATCAAAAGGAGCCTGAAGGACCCCGAAGGGTAGGTACCCTTGCGAGGGACTCTCGACCAAAATGAAGGGACACTCCCCCTTTGGGAATGATCAAGAGAAAAGAGCTGAAGAAATTGCCAAGGATGGTGATGTCCTCGAAGCTATCAAATTAAGGGAAATAAGATAGCCATTGGCTTTCAAATGGTGACGGGCCCGTGAATGTCAATTTTACAGCAAGGAAATAGTTGTTTGATCTTTAAATACTTGAGCGCCAATGAGAAGGGAGCCCAAAGAGCTAAGAGACAAAAGCCAAAAAAAGACAAAACCAGGAAAAGACAAAAGTTAAGAATGAACCCAATAACCTGCTGATGGAAGAGCCCAAAGAGCCAAAAAAGTAGCAGAAGATAGCCCTCAAGGGTTGAAAGAGGTAGAAAGGACAAAGCTAGGAAGAGACAAAAGAGCCAAGTGCAGAAACAGACAAAATAGTCCAAGTGGCAAAGGAAGGCGTCGACTCAGGGATTTACTCCTGCAGTTAGAACAGTGCCTGCCAAGTGGTCATCAAGGGGCGCAAACAATGAACGACATGCCCTATTTTCTCCACTTTGCATTTATAAGTAGAAAAACCATGTGAATGCCTTCAAGGAACAGTCTTATTTGTAGACAAATGGTGTGACCTATGTTTTTTAAATGCCTAAAGTCAAAGTAGGAGCTGACATAGCATTATCTATCAAGCAGTTTCCTCTTCCCAAGGCAGGGAACGCACATGGGCCAGCTTGTCAAATGTCACCAAAAGTCTTTTCCAAAAGAGGCACCTTTTTGTTCTCTCTTCTCTATATATATTGTAACTTCTCATTTTGAGAAAGATATCTCCCACATTGTAAGGCAAAGCCTTAGCAATTTTCACCTGGAATCAATAAAATATGCATTTTACCTCTATTCTAGTTGGATATATCTCTGAGTGTGTCTGAATGTTAGTCTTGTGTCTAGTCATTGCTTCTTAGTACTTTCACAGGTTTGACATCAATGCACTTGGTATATACAAAGCACCATTCCTGTAGGTGACAAGAAGAGCTGTATCTGGAGCACAGAGGTAGAAGGAGATTATTAAATAGTGTGCTTTCCCTACAGTGCCTATGGTAAGTCTTTTTTCTGTGTGTTTCTATTAAAGCCTCCTTGTCAAACTTCCTATAGTCTAGTCTTTTTACTAGTTAAAGTGTATGTATGTGTTCTTATGGTTCAGAGTGTGAATGTGAGTAGGTCAAACTTATTTGGTGCATCACCCTCTTAGGTTAGGTTTTGTTTTCCAGCATCCTTCCCTCTTTTCAACCCCCCCCCCCATATATATATATATATATATGTATGTATGTATGTATGTATTAGCAACTTACTAGAATAAATCAGATGCATCAAAGGGAGCTAGCCCTTATCTAGAGACTCTCACCCCAGTTTTTCCAGGCCCATAGGGAAGAGGGGAGTTTCCACTGTGACGTGTGGAAGGCAAGAGCTTAGTCTCCTGTCAAGGGTGCAATCCACTACGTCAACAATTTTTGGCACACCTGGTGGGACTCAATTTTTACACTTAGTAAAGTTTTAGGATTGATGTTAGTCTTATTATAGCAAAATCAATCATTTTTAGCATCTGGCGATTCCATTGATAAGAGCTTTAGTTTTTGATCAAAGACCAGTCTGACCCCCTATGGCTAAAATCACCACATGATCTGATACTAAGGGTGTCCCTTTCAAATTAATTGAATTGCCTTTGAACTCAACAAAGCGACTAAGGTTTGAGAGGACTCATCTTTATTCAACAAATCACTTTCCTAGACTTGCTATAAAATACACCTATGCAAGAAGGCCTTAGCTGCATCTTGTCATAGCTATGGCATTACCTTTTGTGACTTTTCATGGTTAGAGTCCTTTGAATCTCCAGCATTATGACCCAATTATAGGAGCAGTCCTTAAAAGTGTGCATCCCTTTAATGGAGAGGGGCCCATTACCACTATTGAACACATCAAAAATATTGCTAATCTTTGCAATATTCACAATGTCACTGAGGAAAACATTGCAATCAGATTGTTGGCATTATCTTTCAAGGGCAAAGTTCTGGACTAGTATGGAACTTTACCCATGAATTCAGTCAATTCCTGGAATGAATTGGGCACCCTCTTGACGAACCAATTTGGGGAGAAGAGCGACCACCTCTCACTTGCCGAGCAGCTGACTACAATGAAAAGAGCTCCACATGAATACATGCAGGATTTCAACAATTTATTTTAGAAGACATGGGATAAGATCATTTTGGTAAGGCTAACTCTGAGCTATGCTTTCCTTTATTACTTGAGAGCGTTGAATAGTGACATCACTATTATGATACAGTCCATGGGAGGACATGTGCTACCTGCCGCCTATGACATAGCTATAACGGCTGAGAATTGCCTGGTGCAGGCTAGAAAAATAGCTCCTAGGCCCCATATGCTGCTCTTTCCTAAAATGTTGCCTCCAATTCAGACTACTGCTCGCACTTTAGCTCTTCTACCTAGCATAGAAAAGCCGACTGCTACTTCATCAAATGAACTCCATGTAGTCAAAAGTCTGTTGCAAAGTGTAACAAATGAACTAGTGGCTATTAAAAGGTAGTAAGCTCAAAACAACTGACCAAATCAAGGATATCAGTAATATGGTCAAGCAAATAGACCCCCTTTCCAAAATTACAATCAAGGGCAGGGTCAATTTGCACAGGCCAGACGTTTTCAAAGCTACAATCTAGGTGCCCCTTCATCATCCAAGGCCATGATGCTCGCTCAAAACAATCTGGTGTAAGAACAACCCAGTTGCTCAACCATGGGATATGGTCAAGAGCAGGCTATTTATAAAAATGAAATGCTGGGTCACTACACAAATGTACAAGACAATCAGGTAGCTGCTCAATTCCAAAGTTTTGAGGCTTCAATGCATCTTGGCATGAGTAGCAGTCAGACTCAACACAATTCTACTCTCATGAATCACCTGGAAGGTGAGTTCTATGCAATCAATTACATGGGTATTGTAGATAATCAGGGCAACTATGTCGTAGCCAACATAAGGGCCAAAAGGAGAGCAATGGAAGAAGCTCAGGTTGCTGCCCAAACATTAGTAATACCTTCTTCATCACATGTAAACCAAAAGGTCTCAAACTTTAGACCGTTGATTGTACCTTCAGCTCCTCAGCCTATGCCTCAGGATGTAAATAATTCCAAAGAAAATTTGAAGAAAGGCAACCCTCGAGTCAATGTGGTAGACTAGATGAAGAAGCTGCATATGAACATCTCCTTGTGGGATTCATTGTCAATACTAGGGCAAAAGGACATGCTGCAAAAGGAATTGCATGAGCTAAATGAACAAGCTGTCCTAGCAAAAGCTGATAATGTTTTGATGATGAATGGACAGCCTTCCACCTCAGGCCAAGTCAAGAAAGAATAAAAGGTTCCCCATTTTTATTTGTCCTTGGTCATAGGATATTTCTTGGTGCACAATTGCATCATTGACAGTGGAGCAAGCACCTCGGTGATGCCTAAATGCATAGCTGATAAGTTGGGGTTAAAATATGAAGAAATGACTAAGAGAGTCCTGCAGCTGGATGGAACACTAGCAAAGATAGTTGGGGTGGTGAAAGGTTTGAGCTTGATGCTACACACTTGCCCAAACTTCTCAGTTCCTCATGATGTGGTGGTGGTGGATGTCCCTCCTTACTTTGCCATCTGCTTATCTAGGAATTTCACATCCAAGATAGGTGGCTACCTAGTAGCAAATTGGTCTTATCTAGTGTTTAGAACCAAGTATGGGACTAAAGTTAAGATTGAATTTGAGCCACTCCACAGAGATCATCTAAAACCACACTCACTCAAGGCGACAAATGTCAGCTATGCCATTATTGACCAAGAAGAGTTCTAAGTGGATCAATCTCCATCCTCTACCCTTGAAGGAGTTGCTGACCTACTCTTAGATGAATGGATAAGTGACACCTTTGAGCATGATCCTTACAAGTTCATAGAGGAGGTATGCCTTGGAATTTATTACATACATGAAGAAGGTACTTTTGTACCAAATCCGATGAAAGCAAGCCAAGAAAGCTCGGGTCTATGGTAGTTATTTTTTGATGGCTCAAAAAGTAAGTTAGGCGCTGGTGGTGGAGTAGTGTTACTTTCTCCTTCAAATGAGAGATACTTTTTGGGTTTTTGGTTTCAATTTTCTTGCATGAGCAATGTTGTAGAGTATGAATCCCTCATCCATGGTTTGGAGTGGGCAAGGAAAAGAAGAATCAAAGAGCTACAAGTTTTTGGTGACATTGAGTTGATTGTCAATCAGGTAAGAGGCCAAAATTTAACAAAGAATTATTTACAGAAGTCCTACAAACATAGGGTATGGGACCTGGTGGAAAATTTCTTTGCTTTCAGTGTTACCTCCATTCCTAGAGAGCAGAACAAGCAAGTAGACAGGCTGGTAGCAGTTGGTGCCCAATTTGATGTCCCTAGAGAAATAGGCCGAGACCACAGTTCATGTCACTTGAAGGTAGTAATCTAGCCCACTGTACTTGATAATGTCACTAACTGGCAGGTCTTTGACAATGACTAGCAAATAGCACTCTTTTTGCAAGAAGAAGCTAAGTTCACTACTAAAAACCAGGCAAAGCTACAACAACAATATGGCAGCCAAATTATTCAGCTAAAGAATAATAAACTCCCCAAAGGCTTGGTCACTCTAGAGAGTATCTTCAATGAAGATGACCAGTTGAAAAGCGATAAGGCAAACATCACAATAAAAGAGGAGAATTATGAGAAGGTTGAAATATTTAGAGATAAGCTGCTTGCACTTGGAAAAGTGTGTACGGACCGTGAAAGGCAGGCCTTCATCTTGTTGTGTCAAGAGTTTGTTGATGTCTTCACTTGGGAATATAGTGATTTGAAGGGTTTTGACCCAAGTCTGGCTCAACATACCATTGAGCTAGAAGAAGGCGCCAGGCCAATCAAGCAGAAGAAAGGCCTGTCAACCTAATGATTGAGCCTCTCATGTGAAAGGAACTCACCAAGTTGATTGAGTCTAGGATAATATTTCCAATCAAACACTCTTCTTGGCTGGCCAATCTCTTTCTTGTCCAAAAAAAGAATGGGGAGATCAGACTATGCATTGATTTCAGAGACCTTAATAAAGTCTCTTTTAAAGACCATTATCCTCTCCCAAGCATGGAGCAAATCCTTCAAATGGTGACAGACAGAGAGCGTTTCTCCCTCCTGGATGGGTATTCAGGGTATAATCAAGTTTTGGTGCAAGACTGTGACCAGTACAAGACAACCTTCACTACCAAATGGGGGATGTTTGCTTATAGGAAAATGCCATTTGGGCTGTCTAATGCTGGTGCCACCTTTCAACAAGCCATGGACATGGCCTTTCGGGGCCTGATAAATAACACTGTGCTAGTGTATCTTGATGATGTGACAATTTTCTCCAAGGAGGTGAGCCAACACATGAAACACCTCAAAAAAATCTTTGAGAGGTGTAGAGAGTTCGATATCTCTCTCAACCTGAGGAAATGCGTGTTTGTTGTCCATGAGGGGAAACTCCTTGGCCATATTATTTCTAAGAAAGGCTTGACCATTGATCTAGAGAGAGTGTGCTCTATCTTGGAGCTGTCCTTGCCTAAACACAAGAAGGGCCTGTAGAGCTTCTTTGGTAGAATAAATTTCATCCAAAGATTTATTCCAAAATTTGCAGAGGTAGTCAAGCCATTGACCTCTATGCTGAAGAAGGATGAGAAGTTCGCGTGGACAGCACAAAGAAAGGATAGCTTCAAAGAGATCAAGCAGGCTATAGCCTAGGTTCCTACTTTGATCAGCCCTGACTTTACCAAAGATTTCAACCTCTACACCTTCGAAAATGAAGAGGTAATCTCTGCCATGCTTACCCAAGAAAATGGTGATAACCTTGAGCAACCACTTGCATTTTTTAGCCAAGGCCTAGAGAGTTTTGAGGTTAGATACACATATGTGGAGAAGCAAGTCCTGACAGTGATATGGAGTCTGAAGAAATTTAGGCATATGCTGTCCAACCGCATAATTCACTTCATGGTTCCACATCCTGGCATCAAGGATTTCTTGACCAACCATGACCTGAATGAAAAGAGAGCGGGTTGGATCACTAAAGTGATGGATTACGATGTGGATATCAAGATCACCAAGCTGGTAAGAGGGAGAGGCTTGTGTGAACACCTTGCTGCATAATTTAAACAATAAAAAGAGGACAATTTGATAATTCATGATGCAGCTACAACAGAAGAACCAGTTGTCATGAAAGATTGGACATCAGACTTGAGACATTTCCTTCTCACTGGTGAGTGCCTGTAGGGCCTTGATAGGACTACAAGGAGATATTTCAGACTCTAGTGTCTCCCTTATGTCCTGATTGATGGAGTGCTGTTCAGAAGGGATCTCTCAGGAGTCCTTTTAAAGTGCATAAACCCAAGTTAGGCCAACAGGGTGCTGTCCAAATTCCATGATGGGCTAGCTGGTGGTCACTTTGCTCCTAAGCCTACAGTGACAAGAATAATGAGAGTTGGTTACTTTTGGCCTACTCTATTCAGGGACACCCATGCTTGGGTATGAAAGTGCCAAAAGTGTGCGCTCTTTGATGGGAAGCAACGACTAGCTACCATGCCTTTATAGACTATTCAGGTGGAGTAACCATTCATGCAATGGGGCCTTGAATTTATAGGGATGATTAACCCTCCCTCCAGTGCTGGACACAAATGGGTCTTGACCGCCACAACTTATTTCATAAGATGGGTAGAGGCTGTCGCTTTGAAGGAAGCCAATGAAAGTGCAGTCCTAAATTTTTATGAAGACCTGGTGGCAAGGTTCAGGGTTCTAGCTACTATAATATCAGATAATGCTTTAGCTTTTCTGGGAACTAAAACAAGTGAATGGGCGCTGAGATATGGTATATATCTTAGCACTTCATCCAATTACTATCCACAGGGGAATGGGTTGGCTGAGTCCACCAATAAGAACCTGATCAGGATCATTAAGAGAATAATGGAGGAGAATCAAAGGACTTGGCATGCCAAGTTGAAAACAACCCTATGGGCAGATAGGGTCACTCCAAAGAGGGAAATTGGCAACTCACTGTACATGCTTGTATATGGAAGGGAAGCTAGGCTTCCCATTTCACTTGAATTGCTAGCCTTGGACCTCACTCACCAGTTGTAATTAGAAGAAGGCAATAGCATGGAGGTTAGACTATGCGAGCTGATGGAGCTCTAAGAGACAAGGGACCAAGCTATGGCTTCTATGACCAGCCGCCAACAGCAGATGAAGAAACACTTCGACAAGAAATATTCATCAAAAGGTTTCTCCGAAGGAGACATTGTCTTGAAATGGGATGCGGACTGAGCTAAGCCTAGAAAGCACGTAAAGTTCGATGCCCTATGGAGTGGTCCATACATCATCACTCAGTGTAAGTAGCACAATGCATTCCAAATCTCTAGGTTAGATGGTGAATAACTATATATCCCAGTTAATGGGATACATCTTAAGCATTAACATTGAGCCCCCCTCCCATTATGTATATATTTTCCCTACTTTTTTCTTGCTTTCCCTAAGTGCTTTTGCACATGTTAGTAGCTTTCTTAGTCTTGTGTGTGTTTTCATTTCCTTTTTTGGGGGTAAAACTTGTGTGATTGATTCTTAGATATCTTAAGGCAATTGCTAGCTCTTTCAAAGTTGCATCTTGACTCCATGTCCAATGGACTTTAAGGCAACTGGTTTCTAAGCATAGCAGGCATGCTTCCCCTAGGAATCGCCAATTTGTTAACCATTTTTGGTCCAGCAGACCAAAATCGGTCCCGTTCTCTCCCTGTTGTTATGAACCAGTTCAATTTGGATTGCATAAGTCTTTTAATGGAAGATGAACCAGTTCAAAGAATGAAAGGGCTTCTACAAAGCTTCTTCAAACCATTGAACCACTCAGTTCAATTGATTCAATGAGTTGGTTCAGTTTAATTGGTTCAAGTTCTCATTTCAAAGGCTTGGTTCAACAACTTGCTTCAACGGCTCGTTTCAAATGGCTTGATTCAATGGCTTGGTTCGCTCAGTCGGTTCAACATTTGGTTCAAAGGGATCATTCCAATGCCCTTGTAGAGGGAAAAAAACACTTACAAAGTGAACAAGGCAAGTTGGAATTTCCTTCAGAGAAGTGAACAAGAGAATTTCTTTAGACAAAATGTTTGAAAAAATTCCTTTAGACATTTTGTCTGAAGAAATTCTTTAAAATAAATCCTGCGAAAAGACAAGGCAAAGGCAAGAATGATTTATTTTTGGACTTTTGTCTGAAGGAATTCCTTCGAACAAAAAATCTGAAGAAATTTGAGAAAAGGCCGCGAGAAAAAACCCGCTAGAAAAAACTTCGAAGGAAAGGAAGCGAGTGAGACAATTCTTGCAGACATTTTGTCCACGAGAAAATTGGCCGAGACAAAAGCCCAACCGAAGAGAAAAGACCCAAGGAAATAAGCAAAAAGCAAAGGAAGAAATCCTTCAGACAAATGTCTGAAGGAATTCCTTCGGACATTTTGTCTAAAGGATGTGACTATCAAAAGGAGCCTGAAGGACCCCGAAGGGTAGGTACTCTTGTGGGGGACTCTCGACCAAAATGAAGGGACACTCCCCCTTTGGGAATGATCAAGAGAAAAGAGCTGAAGGAATTGCCAAGGACGGTGACGTCCCCAAAGCTATCAAATTTAGGGAAATAAGCTAGCCGTTGGCTTTCAAATGGTGATGGGCCTGCAAAAGTCAATTTTATAGCAAGGAAATAGCTGTTTGATCTTTAAATACTTGAGCGCCAACTAGAAGGGAGCCCAAAGAGCTAAGAGACAAAGAAACAAAAGCTAACAAAAGACAAAACCAGGAAAAGATGACGCTAGGAAAAGACAAAAGTTAAGAATGAACCCAGTGACCTACTGATGGAAGAGCCCAAAGAGCCAAAGAAGTAGCAGAAGATAGCTCTCAATGGCCAAAGGAGACAAAAAGGAAAAATCCAGGAAGAGACAAAAGAGCCAAGTGCAAAAACAAACAAAATAGTCCAAGTGGCAAAGAAAGGCATCGACTCAGGGATTTACTCCTGCAATTGAAGTAGTGCCTGCCAAGTGGTCATTAAGGGGTGCAAACAGTGAATGGCATGCCCTATTTTCTCCACTTTGCATTTATAACCAGACAAACTACGTGAATGCCTTCAAGGAGTGGTCTTGTTTGTAGACAAATGACATGGCCTATGTTTTTTAAATGCTTGAAGTCAAAGTAGGAGCTGACACAACATTATCTATCAAGCAGTTTCCTCTTCCCAAGGCAGGGAATGCACATGGGCCAGCTTGTCAAAAGGTGCCAAAAGTTTTTTCCAAAAGAGGCACCTTTTTGTTCTCTCTTCTCTATATATGTTGTAACTTCTCATTTTGAGAAAGATATCTCTCACATTGTAAGGTGAAGCCCTGGCAATTTTCACTTGGAATCAATAAAATACACATTTTACCTCTATTCTAGTTGGATATATCTCTGAGTGTGTCTGAATGTTAGTCTTGTGTCCAGTCATTGCTTCTTAGTGCTTTCATAGGGTTGACACCAATGCACCTGGTATATACAAAGTGTCATTCTTGTAGGTGACAAGAAGAGTTGTATCTAGAGCGCAGAGGCAGAAGGAGATTATTAAATAGTGTGCTTTCCCTACAATGCCTATGGTAAGTCCTTTTTCTATGGGTTTCCATTAAAGCCTCCCTATCAAACTTCTTGTAGTCTAGTCTTTTTATGAGTTAAAGTGTATGTATGTGTTTTTATGGTTCAGAGTGCGAGTGTGAGTAGGTCAAACTTATTTGGTGCATCACCCTCTTAGGTTAGGTTCTGTTTTCTACCATCCTTCTCTCTTTTCAACCCCCCCATATATATATGTATATGTATTAGCAACTTACTGGAATAACTCATATGCATCAAAGGGAGCTAGCCCTTATCTAGAGACTCTCCCCCTAGTTTTTTCAGGCCCACAGGCAAGAGGGGAGTTTCCATTGTGACGTGTGGAAGGCAGGAGCTCAGTCTCCTGCCAAGGGTGCAATCCACTACGTCAACAGGTCCTAAGTACTACCAGAGCATAAAGAATTCCAATTACCTTTCAAGATTTTAGTCCACAATCAAGAAAAATTTAGGAGGTAACAAGGATAGACTGGAGCCAACATCATGTTCAGAGGTCTAGAGCATTAAAAAGGGATGGAGAAAACTACATATAGGAGGACTTACAAAATTCATGCGAAGGGTCACAGGTCATGATGCAGACATCTCAAATGAATTTATGGTGGCATAGAATAAGAAGATAATGGAAATAAGAGGCATAAGAATTTCTATAACTGAGGATTTAATAGGCAAAATCATAAGAATGTCCATTGAAGGGGCTAAAGCCTTCAAGGACCAATCAAAGAAGCTATAACTCATGTAAAGGTTTTTAAGAACCAATGAGATCATCAAAACTAATAAAAAAGGTTTTTTATACATGGACCTTCCTTGTTACTAGCCTGATGTATGTTTGTAGATTATGAAGTATATTACACTTTAAGGTAAGTATACTCTTATATTTTTGCATCATTTCCTTTTATTGAATCACTCCCAAGGCTTCAAAATTAGTCTACCATTTTTCCTTCTTAAATCCACGAAGTGTATGATACTTGTATTCTAGATTAAGGAAGCTAACAACGTCATTCACCAAGGCCTCATTTTCTTGCTGGTGAAACATGGTGAGACACTTTGTGACAAAAAAGTCCCATCGGGAGGGTTTTCTATGGAGGAAGACTCCCTCGAGAAAGACCCTACCTGGGTTCCCACCACCCATCACCCAACCTTTCCCCCATAAGATCCTTGTCTAAGAGATCTATTAGGGATCTCCCCCAAAAAATCACTGTTATCAAGACTAAACCCCTTGTGTTGGAGGAAGGGAACTCTTCTGAGGCAATGGGTAAAGGTAAGGCCCCCCTATTAGAGGTGATAAGAATCAACAAGCAATAACTAGAAGGGTTTAATTATAAATTACATGAGGTAGGGATGGGTTTAGTAGGTTTAATTTAGGAGTGGAATACCACTAATAAGGAGGCCTCTAAAATTATTAATCCTTTTCACACATGGCTAAGGCTAAAGGCACTCCCCAAAAGTTGGTCATTGAGGTGGTGGAGACTCTTTCCCCAAAGCTCCCCCCAAATATCCCTTCTAAAAAGACACCAAAGAATAAACATCCACATAAAAAACCCAGAATGATAATGCCAAAGGAGGATGCTGAAGGTCTGAGCAATAGAACCTGGGCTAGAATCACCAAGAACAAATCGACTGAGCAGGTGAAGGAGACTAAGGCTATTAAGAGTCATAGAGGGCCCCTCCCTCTTCTAGTAATTTCTCCTTTTAATTTATGTGTTTTTTTCCTCCTCTAAAAAAATTATCTTTTTATTTTGATACTCTAGTTTTTGGCTCCTAGCTCGTGGGACTCGTTATACTTTATCTTACTTTGCTTATAATTTGGTTCTTGGTCCCTATACAACTAGGTCTTTTACTTGATCAAATAAAAAATGATAATGGGATTAGACATGTTTGTTCTCTAAGATTGTTTTCAAAATATTTCATTGTTAAATCTTAATGTTTGATGAACTTGTATTAACCAGGGAAGATAAATGATTATTTGTTTTTAACAAGATCCTAATGGTCTATTATTAACAAAAGGTCTCTCCAACATAATCACTAAATGTTTTTATTTTTCTTTACATGTTAAAATGTATGATTCATAACCTAAAATAGACCAAATCTTAAACTTCAAAATAGGATTTCATCCACACCATGATAGACACATTTTCCAATTCTCATTACCTTTGTTTAATCTAAAATTTACTATTCATAAATAGGTTTTAATTTTAAGAATAAGTTACAAACAAGCAGCTTGATATAATTTCCATAGGATGTATAACAACCATTTAAATATGTCTTAAGTAGTATTAAAATTATAAGTAAAGTTAATGTGTTAGTTCACTCGTGTCATGTGATATAATAAAGCTATCAATGGGTACCACATATATATTTTATTTGTGTCATGACTAAAAAATCCAACAATAGTCACCATGCATATAATTTACTCATGTCACATGATAACAAAAATATATCAATGGGAAACATAACTATATTTTAATATGTCACACTTTTAGGAATAAAGATCCTATAGTGTAAGTATATAAATGCAGAAAACAAGTTACAAAAAACATAAGATAATGAGGGAGCACATTACATAGAGATTACATGGAAACCTTACAGTGTGCAAGGAAAAACCATGATCAAAATGGTAGCTTCCAGACATCATATTAACATAGCATCTCTCTTCTACAATATCTCCTCTATCAAATCCTTTAGTACTAAAAATAATCACTCATTTATTCCACCTAAAGAATTCATGTTGGTTCGATCCAAATTCCAAGCATGAAAGCTCAAGCTTGCATGGATCCTATAACAAGATAAGTTATAATGGAGAGCTCATGTATATATAATCCATTTACAATAAATAGAGAGAGGGGAGAGAGAAAGCAATAGTGACACCAAAAAATATACCACACTTAGGGGATGTCATGTGATACATAGTGGTTGTGTTGTCTTCATGTGTAAAAGTATTCAAGGCATCTTCACTTTAAACAAGAACATGTGCCACCTCCATGTGGGTTTAAAACCATTATCTCCCACTCACATATGTGAGGATAATCTGATACAATTACCTTATTATCTTCATTATCCATGTGACCAAATGAGTCTAAAATGTTGCTTGTAATCACCTTTGAATTTTATCCACACATGGGAATCTTGGATACATCTAGAAATGTGCCCCACACCAACCCTTTTGCATTTTACACCATGTGACAATACCCATGTGTCTACCAAAGATAAACCCATGTGCCTTGGTAGAGTGTTATGCCCTACTCCCACCACATCAAGCTGATCACACTTGGTATAAACTCTAAGGGCCCCTTCCACATAAGAAATCGGCCACGTCATTTACAAGCCACATCATTAGCCATCCACAACACCATCATGCCACATCACCAAGAATAGTGACTTCACATCATAACATAATACCACTTGAATTCAATATATATAAGCTTTTGCCACACCTGAGTTTTCTACAACTAATTGTCTATCTATGCACACTTCTACCTTGACACAAACCTAGTAGAAGTTGTATTGCACTACCAAAACTTCTCTTCCTTGACAAACTTTGTCAACATATACTCCTCCATAGAAGATTTTAGCACCTGAAGTGGCTCTTCACTTCTCCACAGACCAATCTTCCAATTGAGATTCTACCATAAACTGTCTCATAAGTCCCACTACATAGGAATATTTGATTTATTGCTTACCATGGCAACATGAGGCTTCCTACTCTTAATGAATCTAATACGCAAGACACAACATGTCTTCTTCACTATTATAAGATGTTTTTGGGAAGATAACTCAAAATGTAAGGAGTGCAATGCTTCATTGATTTCTTGTCCTTGTGCATTTCCATCCTTGGTTTGCTCCTCCTACCACCTTCATCACGTCCTTATCACTAATCCATCAAAATAGTGCTCATGTTGGGGCCTATATACAACATGTCACAACACATAGTAGCAACCTCTATTAAACACTTGGCTCTCCATGAAGGTACTAAAATTCCTATATTACATGTGCGGTACAAGCACCAACCTATACAATGATTTCATTAGCATGTAAAACAACAACACCTTTACCTCATCTTTTTATTTATCTCTCCCTAAGATAGATCACCATATAGGAATCATACTGCTCCAAATCATTGAATAAAAACTAGTGCACATAACACTCTTGATAGAAGTGAGGAGAGAATATCTCATAAAAGTCAAAACTAGACTTCTCTGCATAACCACCAAGTTATCAACATGACACAAGTGGACCAATCAGAGCTCCAAAGAAGTCATCATGCTACTCGGTGTATCACTACATGTACTAAATTTTTAATCCTCGAGGATGCATCTAAAATGCATTATGCTCTACCAAATGTTGCCAAAACACCAACTCATGTGCCTCTAGTGTTAGTTCATGCATCGGTCTACCTGGCCAATGCCATAACCATATACATAACACTTTAACACCTTGAGTTGTATGGTCAACACTAGACTTCTCTTTCTAAGAACACCAGGTCTCACTTATTCATCTGCATCTTCATCTTCCTCATCCTCAACTACTTCAAAATAGGTATAGCATCAAGTTTCTCTATACCTCCTTCCTTTGCATGGATTTTTCTTTCTTCTGCATCTTGGCTAACAACATGTGGTCAGTAGAATACCACATCAATATCCCTTTTGTTTGTTACCAAGAACTAAAACAAGGTCATCATCTTATCCTCAAACTCCTCCAAATGAGACCATCTTGATCCTCAAGCTATATAGTTACTTCTCCATTAGGAACATTATGTAGGTTGTTGACTTGTATGACAAAGATTATTAAGATTTCTCCTTCAAATCTCCTATGGGATTATCCTAACAACATGAAGAGAACATGATATTCACTAAGAGATCCTCCACCTTTATCTACAGAGAGATACCTACCAAAAAACCTTTTTTTCTTCTTTAATCTCCAACTTGGTCTCTTCCCCTATCATAGTAGCTTCAAATTGCACACAACCAAACAACAACAAAAAACACTCACACATGGAGTTTTTAACCATGGATTTGATATGACATGTTAGTAATAAATATCACATAGTGCAAATACATAACTATGAAAAACAAGTTACAAAAAACATAAGACAAAGAAGAAACACATTACATAGAGATTATGTGGAAACCTTGTAATGTGCAAGGAAAAACTACGAGCAAAATGTCAGCTTCTAAACTTCATTAATTTAGCATCAACTCTCTTCTACACAATTCCTCTTATAAAATCCATCAGTACTAACATACAATCACTTAATGCTTCCACTTGAATCATTCATGTTGTGAACCAAGCTAAACTAGCCTATAGGATCCAACCTGCAAGCATATAAGCCCAAAGCTTGCATGGATCCTATAACAAGAATATTTATAATAAAGAGATCATGATAATTAATATCATTTAAAACAAGAGAGAGAGGGTAGAGAGAATTAATAGTGACACCAAAAATGTTCCACACTTGGGTGAACATGTGATTACCAATAGTGGTTGTATTGTCTTCATATGCAAAAGTCTTCAAATCATCTTCACTTTAGACAAAAAAATGCACCACCTCCATGTGGATTCAAAACCATTATCTCCCACACATATGTGAGGTCAATATACTATAGTATCCTTCTTATCTTCATTCTCCATGTGACCGCATGAGTCCAAAATATGCTTTCAATCACCTTTTGACTATCTCCACACGTGATAATCTTGGACACATCTAGGAATGTGCCCCACACCAACCCTTTTGTCTTTTTCACCATGTGATAACCCACATGTGACTACCAATGACAAACCCATGTGCCTTGGTGGAGTGTTACACCCCATTCCCATCACATCAACCTAATCACTCATGGGATAACCTCCATGGGCCCCTGCCACATCATCAATCAACCACATCACCCACAAGCCACATCACTAATCATCTACATCACTTGTAGGCCATGTCATCATGAATAATGGCCATGAATAATGCCTATAAGTAGTGATTCATGAATAGTGACTATGAAAAGTGACTTCACATTCTAACACACATAATAAAAAAACTATCAATGAGCACCACATCTATATTTTACTTATGTCACATGATAAAACAATGCCATCAATGAATGTTAGCTAGGTTATTAATGTACTAGGTATACAAATATAAACAAGACATATTTTTTATATACAACAGGTCATGGGGTACCACCAAGTTCATCTACCCTTGTTCCAATAAGCAAATGAAACTCAAGATTTAACATAAACCCATGTGCATCTGCTACCCTACCTCCATCATTATAACTAAATTTAATATTAATAGTATAAACAACACATGAAATAATCATTTAGGTGACTAGTTACTATTTTTTTCAAAATTTAAATTGTTTATGACCCTACTATTTCAAGTTTAGTCGCAAACAAACCTAGAGTTTCCATAAAGACCATAAAATGTATAACAATAGCCAATAAAATGAGTTGTCCATCATCAAAAGATATGCATAAGCATTGAGGATACTATCAATCCCCTTCTAGGTGATGAACCCATTACCTTTGCTTTTTAAAAACTTGTGATGAGAGTTACACCACATAAATGGCCTTGGAATGGATCTCTTCACATAGTCATGATCCTTATGTTCAAATTATGCCCATAAAATGCACAACATGCACCAAAACCTATGAGAAAAGAATACAACCCCATATTAAAACCCAAAATAAAAATAAAATTATTATCATACTTAAATCAAAACTTCTCTTCCACATTACCTTTCCAAATAAAAATTTGGAAGTTTTTTATCAACAAGAAAATAACTAAAATTACATTTACAGTATTTTTCCCCTCAAGATCTAGAAAAATAATGCACTTACACGTGCAAGAAGGCAAGAAAAACCCTTCAAAATACTAAATGAAAAGCCCACAAATTTCTTTATCTTCTTCCTTCCTCCTCTTCATGCCATGTATTTCTTCACACATTTCATATTGTACCAATATTCTAAATTTATGAACTCCCTTTTCAACAAACTTTCCAATACTCCTATAAAACTCTTGACAATAATAATGGAATAAAATGAATCTTAAGATAGGTTCCTATGTGTTAAACACTAAAAAAATGAAACTATGATAAAAACCCACATAGTCTTGTCTAAACTCTTCCATCCTTCCTCATCTTCCATTTTTATATAATCAACCAAACAAAAAATATAATATAAAATATAAACTCCTTTTAATAATCATCACCACTTTCCTTAACCCATACTTAGGCTATGGTTTGAAATAACCACATCCCCCCTCCAAAAAAGAAAAAGAAAAGTGTCCCCTTCCAAATAAATATATGAACCATGAGTCCATTTATCCCATATGTTAATATTTATAATAATTTTAGCATAATGTCATTTTCAATGCAAGACATGAGCAAAAACAATATTATAAGAGACAAAACATAATTTTATTTTACAACTTCATTCCATATAGGAATTATCTTGTCACCTATATGCCACCATTTCTATTTTGGTAATGATAAACCATGCTACCAGAATAAAGTCAATATGGTGGGTTTTATTAATACTCCCATAAAATATTGTAACATATATAAAATAAAATAACCAAAATGAAACTGAATAATGATCAACATCAATAAATTTCTAACCTAATTTATCATATCAGAGTAAATCAAAGCACAAAACCAAAACAAAGACATGAATAAAATCATTGCCCCTATGCCAACTACCTAAAATTTAATCACAAGCTACATTAATAGAGAAACCACTCAAATAAACGAGGATAAGAATATATTACATCAATGCATGTTTCTTGTACCTCATAGTTGTCTCAAGGTTGTACGTATTTACTCTTTTTGTGTAATCACTGCAAAAGTCAACCTATCTTGTCTTAAACCATTCCCCATGTGTATTGGTACCTATTATCACAATAACATCAATAGTTCTGGAAAGAAAATGATTAAACCATGATAAAAATATGACCATATTAAAATATTCAACATTTAAATAATGAACAAATACTAATATATACATAAAAAGAAAATGAAGAATAATAATGTTTCCATCAACATAAAATAATGGACACATAAAGGTACTTTAAATTGTTATTCGTAATATCTTCAACCTAAATTTCCAATGCATTACATTAATTTAATAAAAGTTTAGGAGTAAAGAATTATGATGTCACATCCTTCCATCCTTAATAAAGCATTGTATTGGTGCTTGTCAAAATAAGTAAGAGTAATTACTACAGAAGAGCCTCATCTTCCCATGGAACACTCAACTCACTCAATAGGTCCAAAACAATGAAAAACAAATTTAGATATACAATTTAGTTTTTTCCAAGGCACCTTTCCTAGGGTAACTTCTGCTTTAAGATCCATTATCAAATTCAATGTCCCATTTGTTTTTAATTTACTCTCAGTTTACTTGCTAATCACTCCGATATAAATTTTAATTATTGATGATATGTAACTCAATAATTAATGAAAAACTCACCTACAAAACCCATCATAAGTAGTTTTATATAAGATAAAAATATTATGCATCCTAGACCTCAAGTCATTCAAGTCTCAATAATCAAGGATTCAATGTCACACATAAATTAAAGTCTAAAACATATCATTTAATTCTGTCATCATGAGGTTGAGCATGGTAAACATAGATTTTATGCACAAGAAACATAAGTGTACTATCAAAGTTTCCCATACTTGGCATATAAGTTGAGTCACTTGATTATCAAGTATTTTTTTTATTGCATCACACCAAAAATTCCATGCCTTGAATAGTCATGAATTATTTGCCTCAAAGATTCAAAGTCCTAAATTATCTCATTAAGAGTTAGTGAATAATTCGTAACCAAGAAGATTATGACACCCCTAGAAAGGTCTCTCCCTTCTTTCTATATAATCTTTAGAGGTCCAATGCATAATATACTTAACCATGTGATTAGGTTCAATCTCTTATATAAAGTAATAATTGAGATTAAATGAGTTGAATTTTTTTTGGGTTAGTGTATATTAGGATATAAACCTTTTTATAGTATATGATGTAATTGTAATAATATTCTTTATGAATAAGTACATATCTATGTGTACATCATTATCCATAATTTATGTATAAGTAAGTTACAAATAAGAACATCAAAATACTATTGTGCATATCATAGACTACATGAGCATCGTATAGATAATTGTTTGGATTTAAAGAGAAGAATGCATAGTGATCCTATAACAAATAAATCTATAAGTAACCCACTTATATTGCATCTCCTAGACAACATGTGCAAAAAGAACATAAAGATAAAATATGGATACAAAAGGACAATTTAGAAAAGGAAAATATTCAAAAATCCAAATTAGAGAAAGCAAGATTATAAAAAGAACAAGATGAAAAAACAAGATTTCAAAATGAAAATTTACCAAAATAAAAGTTTCAAAAACAAATTCAAGATAAGTAAAAAAACATTTTTTTGAAAAAAAAACTCATAAAAGCATGTCCAAATAAAAATATTCCTACAAAGTTTAGTGATACAAATATAGTTGCTAAAGAATCAAGCATTATATATACTTCATGTATAGAGATAAAATATAAAGTCAAAGCACAAATTACTTCTCTTCTTAATATTCAATCAATAACACATGATTTTCCCTTAGTTCAACATGGCATGCAAGATCCTAACAATGATAAACATAAAAAAAAAAACTCCAATCTATGTTGCAGTACATTTATCATACATAGATACAAAACATAATCAAAATGACATATCACAATATCAAGCACAACCTAAGAAGTTGATTCTCTTATTTTACAACTATTACATTGATAACTATGATCCCAATTCTATAGAATATTGGTATGATCCTAATGATGCAAGGCCTACACAGAGGCATCATTTTAATGAGATCCTTGGCTTATAGTTGTACATTTTCTTTTGTACATAGCTTCTCTAATTTTGCTTCATTACTAATTCTTCTATCCCATATTTTAAGTATTCTTCTAGATTTTCACTTCAGGTAATTTCCTTCTTACATTTTTAAATTAATTTGAACAATCCAAAATAATTACCTTATAATACTTGCAATGCTCATTCTTTATGGCAATCCAATTTCTTACTATTGCATATATATCATACTTTGAATTCTTTTGCACTTACATGATCACATCTATCTACTCCTACATTCTCCATGAGCATAGATAGTCTCTTGCCCATTGGGGGTATATGGACTCTTATCTATATCCATCATTTATGGAACAATTCTTTAGCATTTTTTTTATAGATTGTTCAAATTCCTCCCATCTTTTTCTCTTTTTGAACCTTCTTACCACTTCTTGAATATTTTAACATTCAAATATTTCAAAATTAAAAAAAAAATCATGTAAGTGAATATACAAAAATACAAAAAAAAATGAATATTTAAAAGTTTCAAAAAAATCATATATATGTCAAAAATCCAAAAAATCAAAATATTTGCAATAATTCAAAATCAAGACCTCTAAGCATTTTCTTATGTTGCTAGCTTACTTCTTTGAAAATGTTATTTCTTTTTTGATAAGTAGGTAACTTATTTTAGTTTTCAATACATAATGCTTTTCACAAGGTATGTGAGTGTGATACATGACATACTTTCACATGGTTCTTTAATGTTGAGCTTCCCTTATTATCCAACAATCTTACTAAGTTGAGGGCATCTCTTTGTTCTCCATGATCAATTCAATAGGTTGTACCTATATACAACATTTTTACCATGATGGGTTACATATCATACAAATGTTTTGATAATTACTCATACTTTACACTTTGTTACATGAATATGTTATTTTCTAACAATGACATTCATACATATGATTAATGTAACCTAGTCTCATTTGATCTATGTTCTTTTTCAAAAATCTTACTTTATTATGTGATAAGTTAGGGCTTAATAACTTATTATGTATGAAACTTGGCCTTATGTGTGTGTGTGTGTGTGTTTTCTTGTATGGTAGCATCATGCCATTTTTGTGTGGCCCTTGGCCTTGTGTGATTATGTAAAATTCACATATCCCTTGTATGTGGCATTTGGAGCTTATATGTGACATTATATGCAATTGTGTGATATTTTTTATATGTTCATTGCTTGTGATTATGGTGCCATGATTCATATCATGCATTATTTCTATTTTTAATCTTATGTCATGATACATATCATGCACATGTTATTTATGTGATTAAATGTTATATTTATCTACCACATGTTTTATATGCAAATTCCATGTTACATCTAATATTATGATGCAATACAATTCAAATGTTAAAAGTGTTATTACATGATTATATCTTTCACATATTTAAAAATTCTCATTTAAAATTAGTGACTTGTAGGCTACATCTCTCATGTCAAAAGGCATGCATCACAATGGGCTTGTCTTGAGAATTCAAGCCTCATGAGCAATAAATATCATATTTATGACATTATATAGTTTTTAGATTACAATATGATTCAACATTTTCATATTATGGGGGTAGGTGACATGCATGTACACTCATTCTTACAGTTAATTCAATACGTATTCATATACACTTGATGCATATACATGGACATGTGTAAAATAGTTGCAAGTTTAAAAATTTACAAATTTAGTTGGCATTAAATATCAATTCAACACAGATACAGTAGGCATGGTATTCATTTTTATTCATGTTTCTATATGACAATATCAAATTTCAAAAGTTTCAAAGTCTAAGACTTTAAAAGTGCAAAGTTTCAAATAGAGTCTCGATTTGTCTATAGCAGTGTGAGTCATCTTCATATTGCAAGTTGGCCATGTTAGAGTCTAGTGATACTCAACATCTATAGTTGTAATTTTTATATTTTAGCAAGCCACATTTTGCTCTTTTACCCTTCAATTATTTTATAGAGTACTCAACATATTCAAATGAGAGTTGGAGCATACAATCTTTCCTACTCAAGGGCTTTCACTAGTTTTCAAATTGAGACTTGATCACTCTCAATTTGTCTCAACAAGGGGGTGCACACACTTCTCTAATTTCATTTCTAGGGAAATTAGATTTCATACTTTTTTGAGTGTATACTTTCCTTGCTCTCTTTTTAAATTTCAAATTAAAAGTTTCAGATTTTCTATTTTTAAATATAGATAATAATTAATTTCAATGGTATTGTTGCATGTTTTACATTAAGACATATTAAAAGATAAATATTCATATCAAAATAAAAAGTGTGTATACATGTTTACATTTGCATCTACTTTACTCTAGTAGTTTCACTTCATTGCATTACTAAAATAAAGTGGAGGTAAATGTAGACACTCAAAATCAATCATTAAGTGCTTGACAAGGTTTAATCTTGACATCCTCATCCTATTTGATCTATTTTCCATTTTGTTAACTTTAAATCTATACAAGATCATTCACTATTCCACAAACTATCTTACAACTACTTGGAGCATCACTTAGACAACTCTATTTTGATTACTAACTCCTATCAAATTAGTTCCAGTAGTCTTTGTCCTTCTAGGATAAGATTACACTAGGTTGGACATGACCGTAATATGACCTTGTCCCTTGCTCTCTAATAATAAATTTTTAAATTCAAGACATTTAAATTTACTCCTCTCATAATTTTAGCAGGCCAGTTAATGTATATATTCAAAAGTTTCCTCTATATAAACACATCAAGGCCTCTCAAAACATATTTATCAATCACTTGATAATTTAATGCACACTAAAAAAAAGAGCACTATTTATTCTAATGTCAATTCTTATGCATTATAACACTCATAGGACAAGTTTGAATTCATTTTATTGTAGGTTAAGGGCACTCATTGTCAAGCATTTAAAGCAATCTATCTAGTTTCATTCATATATAAAAGTCAAAGTTCATACACTCACTCTAGGAGGGAGAGCTACATTAGTCTAAGGCCTTTTTGGGATATGTATGTAACATTCAGATTATGTAAGTTTTCTAAGGATAGCTCAGTTATTTCCCTAACCTTATTCCCCCTTTTAACGTTTGATATATATCATGTTTATTTTGCATGAGCTAGGGTTTGTATTTTGTAGGTTTTATGTGCATCAAATTGGCACACATAGACAAACAATAAATCCTCACAGACAATCATAGATACCTAGATCAAAAAACTAGTGGCATAGTCAACCAAGATGTGATCACAGTCAACAGAAAAATATGCAATGCATCCTTGTCCTCTTAGCACAACCTTATCCCAACACAGTTTAAATTTTTATTTTTGGATGCAACATAGTTCACATGTATTTACAACTGGTTTTAATTTAAACTCAGCCAACACAATCAATAATAAATCAGATCCAAGCTAGGTTTACATATCTTTTATCAAATTACTATTTATATCACATTTCTAATTTCATAAATTATTGTATTTTACTTTCAGATATGCATATTTTGTATATCTAAATTAGTTTTAAATATTTTATTTATTCTTGAAATTTTATTATTAAATAAATAAAATATTAAATAGAGGATTATTTTTTCTATATAATGATAATCATTTTATTGTTTGACACCCTATCATTTCAAATAAACACTCACATTCAACACCATTTACTTTCTGAATTGGCAATTATGGTGGCTCATCACCCATGTATTTTGAAAAGATGGATTGGTATCCATAAGGACCTTTTTACTATTTTGTCTTCATTAACTTATAATCAATGTTTTATATGACCCATTTTAATACACTTGCATGTAATATTGAAGTTTTGTGAAGTAAATCCTCATTTTTCAAGGTTACTTTATTATCATCTACAATATAATTAGTTTTATTGTTTTAGTAGTTGTTCTCCTTCTTGGATAAAATCTCACGATCATTGTTTAGTATTCTTGATTTATTTGGTAATCATGTTTCATTTTTACTCTCTAGATGGCCTTTGTACTAGGATATGTCCTCATGGCTCTCTCACCACAAAAATATATTTGAATCACCTTATTATATCTAGTGTGGTTGGATCCTCTATATTAATTCATAATCCATAACAATAACATGTATTCAAATAATTTATCATCAATTATGTTTCCTTTTAGAGATCTCATGATGTTTATAATCTACACAATCACCATCCCCTTCATAATCATTTTTTGAGTAACACACATATTATTCTATCTCACCCAATTCAAAATTAAGGGGGGATGTATGTGGATAATTTTGTGATTCTATTGATTCTTATTGGTGAGTTTGTTATGTACTACTTCTAGTCACTATTTCATGTAGTTATGTTGTATGTGCTAATTTTATAGTGGTACCTAACATGGCCTATTTGTCAAGACCAATATTATACGTTTTGACCAACTTTCACAAAATTTCTCTTCTTGTGGGGGGGGGGGGGGATGTGTTTTTATATGAGACACCTTTATTATTTTAATCTTACTTATCCTAGTGTAGCTTATTTCTTCATCTCCTTTATCAGAATAACTTCAAAGGGGGACATTAGTGTATACTAGGACATACACATTTGTATAATGTAAAGTGCACTTGTAATAGTACTATTTATGGATAAACACATATTTTTTTTCACCTAACATACATAACTTATTTATAAGTTAATTATAAATAGTAATATATTTTTAGTTGTTATCCTCAAATTAAGTTTGTCTTGTTCATGCTCAAATTTGCACCTTGTCTTTTATTACAATAATTTCTTAATTAAGGAAAAAACATACAAAATGGAGTATACTCTCCACACTTTAGGCTCTTTAAAACTAAGGGATCATCCATAAGAATTTATTTCATGTAATTTTTAATAAACAATTTATATATGCATCAAATATTGGCAAAATAAGCAAGACCCACTATGTCTATGTAATCAATTGTCACTAACCTAATAAAAAATTGCTTATACAACAAATAATAGAACAAAACCAAATAAAATATCATTAATATATAGTTTTATAGGTCTACATCTAATTTAATAAATCCAAAATGAATCAATTACTCCCTAAGGGAAATGAATACAATCTCAGAAGTACAAAGACTTCTTGAGGCTTAGGAAGAATTCAAGTAGGATCTAACCACATTCACTTGGAATTCCCCACAAATAAAAATATAAAGCATATTGGTGCAAAGGATGAAAATGACACAAAAATCCCACATAAAAATGCAACAACACAAACATTTAACATATAAAATGGGCAAACAATAATGTTTTAATAAATTTATAACGAATGAAACTACACCCACAACATAAAATCACCCATATAAGAATAATAAGTGGAATCTAATGCATGTTTTGACAAACATAATTTCTAAATGATACAATAAATTCCCACTAAATAGAATAACTTAGACATGTAATTGTTTACTCCAACCTCCTGAAGATAAATTCATGTTTAATACTTACCAATATTTTGATGAACATTAGCATATATAGTTCATAACTATAAGACTAAACTTTTATATGTCAACATCATTGAATAAAGGTCTAATTTCCATACCTATACACAATATATAAATCAATGTAAATAAACATTTAAAGCTAAGGATAATGATACACCTAATTTTCAAGCACAAAACATAGACAGGGATAACACATTATTATTCAATATGTTCATATTTTAAGTAAATGTGACAATGTAGGTAAATATGTAGAGGACTTTCATTATTTTTCTATTATTGAGAAAATTTGAATGAAACATAGTATATGTTGATGTGATGGATTTCACCCTTTGAAGGGTGGCTCGGCTCTCTTCCTCCACGTGACACAATGGAGACACCCCTCTTGCTATGGGTTGCAAACTTGAGGGGTGAATCTTTAGATTAGGGGCTATCTCCCCTTGAAGTAATTTAAGGCCCTAGATTTACTACTACTAACAATGGGGGGGGAATGAAAAGGGAGAGAAATACTGAAGTCAGAACCTAAACTAATGCGGTGATGAACCAAAATGGTTGGTCTATTTAGATTTGACATACACTTTACACCAAAGAGAAGCAAGCATACACTTCTTTAAAATGAGAACCTTTCCTACATTAGTGTTTCAATAGGGGTCCTATAGAGATACAGGGAGGAAGAACTACCAGAGGTGTTCTAAGACACACTATGGATAGCCTGTTCACATGCGCCTATACTCTGAACTGGACACTTCTTGTTGACCTGCAAGAGAAGAACTCACAATACACTATATATGTTGGCATAAACTTATGAAAGCATGAAAAGGCAATAACTTGACATAAGATAAAACCATAGGCATATAAAAAAGTGTAAGCTGAAATGGAGGTAAAATGATTCTTTTGATTCAAGGTAAATTCTTTCAGGACTTTACCATACAATGCTAAGATATCCCTTCTCCAATGAGAAGTTACATATAAATAGATAACTTGGAAAATAGATATCTGACCAATCAAGGGATGGAGACCCATGCTGAGTTAAATACTCCTGTGTAGACCAAAAGCCCATGCTGCTATTGTATTCTTCTAATTGTGTATGGGAGAGCCATGTTGTATATGTCCAAGTCATTGCCCCTACTATCTTGGGCCTACAAAATCATGAGATACTCCTTCTAGCAACTCACAAAGCCATCCCCAAGTCATGTTGACTAGACCATGATCTCTTTAATGCTGGGTGCAACTGGCTGTGCATTAATTGTGAAACGTGAAAATATGGGCTGCTCTCCTCTATAGTTTGAAAACCAATCTATTTTATTAGTTTTTGGTAGATATAACTCACCAAATGTATTAATTCTCCTTGATGAGTTATCTATGCCACTTGTCTTGGCTTGAGTGGTCTTTGATTTCATCCTTTGTCTTTGTTAGCAACTGGAACTGTTCCTTCTTTTGTCTTCTCCACTTTGTCTTTGCCCATTTTGTCTCCTTCCTTCAACTTCTCCTTTGCCTTAGTTTTCCCTTTTTATCTTTAACCATTCAGGCTCATTTTCCTTCGGGCTTGTCCTTTCTTTTCTCTCGGGTTCCTTTTCTTGCTTGCTCATTTGTTCTTTGGGCTCTTAGGATTTTGTTTCTGAATTCTTTTAGATATTTTGTTTGAAGTAATTTTCCATTGATCTCTCTTTTGTTCAGCCCTTTTTTAATGAGCTTATCTTCAGACAAAATTTTTGAAGGAATTCTTTCTTTTATCTTTGGCTTTTCCCAAAGGGTAAGTGCCCTTCAAGCTTTTATCTTTATCCCTTGCTTTCTTAAAGTGCCCTTTGCAAGGGCCATTTGAGCTTGGAAGTACCCTTCAGAAAAAGAAATTGGTCAACTTTCTTGACCAAGTTTCCTCTGCAAGGACACTTACCCTTCAGACCTTTTATCTTCATCAAATTTATTTAGACAAAATGTTTGAAGGAATTTGACAATGGCTTGCCTTCTTTGGTTTTCCTTCAGACAAAATGTTTGAAGGAATTCTCTTTCTGCTTGGTACTTTTCTTGAAGGGAAAGTTCCCTTTGGGCTTCTTGTCTTTACCCCTTTGCTTCAATCAACTGCCCTCTATAAGGGCATTTCGAGCCAAAAGTGCCCTTCAAAACTTTTGTATTGGTCCTCACATCGGTTAAAAGCTCTCTGCAAGGTCCATTCCTCCTTTAAGCATACCCTTCAGAAGTTTTATAAAGGTCTGTTTCATCTTTGAAGTGCCTTCCAATAGGGAACATACCCTTTGGATAAATTGTAAATGACCCTACATAATGCCCAGGTGCCCTTCACCAAAAAAGCACTTGCCTTAAGAATCACCTAAGACTAATTCGGGCTCATTCGAAGGACTTACTCAAAAATCCTTGAAGTAAAGACGTCTCAAAACCCAATTTCTTCTTCCTTACCCTCTCAGGTTTGTGAATGACCCTAACTCATGAAAATTTACAAGTAAAGTACTTTTTAAAACCTGAACTACACTAGAAATAGCCATAGACTCTTTTGGGTTTGTCAAGTGCTCCTACTTATTACTTGTAAAGCTTATACGTAATGTTGTTTTGAGAACCTGATTTGCTCTGTGAGCGCTGGAAAAGATTAATGCTCGTTGAGACAACACCTGTACCTACACAAAAGCAATATTTTTCTTGATTTTTAAAGGGTTAAACCTAGTTTCAAGGCAAAAGGTCATGAAGAACAAGTTTTCAAGGGAAAAAAAGAGGGGGGTGCCCATTTTGGCATGCAAGATTCACAAAATGGTCAACAAATTGGTGACTCACAGGGGAAGCATGCTTGCTATGCTTGAGAAGAATGGTGGTCTAAAAGTCCATTGGGCATGGAGTCAGGATGCATCTTGGGGAAGTCAATAACAACTTTGTAAGGACTTAAGAACCAACAAATATTTTACCCCAAAAAATAAGGAAAAACACACACAAAGGCTAAAAACACTACACACATGCATAACAACACTTAGGGAAAATGAGGAAAAATAAGGAAACTATGTACATGACAAAAGAAAACTAGTAACGACACTTAAGATATATCCCATTGAATGGGATATGTAGCTCTTCACCATCCAACTAGAGAGTTGGAAAGCATTATGTTGCTTGCATTAGGTGATGACATATGGGCCACTCCATAGTGCATCAAACTTCGTGTGCCTTTTGGGATTGGCTCGGTCCTCATCCCACTTCAAGACAATGTCACCTTTTGAGAAGCTCCTTGGTGTAGACCTTTTGTCAAAATGCTTCTTTGTTTGCTATTGGCAATTGGTCATGGCATCCATGGCTTGGTCTCTCACTTCTTAAAGTTTTATTAATTCACAATACTTGACTTCCAAGCTGTTGCTCTCCACTAATTGAAGCTGATGGGCAAGATCCAAAGATGGTAATTGAAGTGAGATAGGATATCTATCTTCCCTTCCCTACACAAGTGTGTATGGTGAATTCCCAATCACTCTCTTTGGAGTGATCCTATATGCCCAAAGAGTTGTCTTCAACTTGGCATGCCAAGTCCTTTGATTTTCCTCCATTGTCATTTTTATGATCCTAATCAAATTCTTGTTTGTGGACTCAGCTATCCCATTCCCTTGTGGATAGTATTTGGAAGAAGTGATGAGATAGATGCCATACTTTAAAGCCCACTCACTTATCTTTGTTCCCAAGAAAGCCAATGCATTGTCTAAAATGATTGTGGTTGGGACCCCAAATCTTCTCACTATGCCTTCATAGAAGTCTAAGATTACACTCTCATTAGCCTCTTTCAAAGTTATGGCCTCTTACCACCTTGTGAAATAATCTATGTCAATCAAAACCCACTTGTGGCCAACACTAGAAGAAGGATTGATCAACCCTATGAAGTCTATCCCCCATTACATGAATGGCTATTCCACTTGAATAGGATGAAGAGGCATGGCAACCAATCATTTCTTCCCATAAAAGAAGGCACATTTTTGACATTTACTCACTCAAGCGTGAGTGTCTTTAAACAAACTATGCCAAAAGTAACCAGCCCTCATAATCCTTGTAGTTGTGGCCTTGAGAGCAAAGTGGCCATTAGCTGGTCAGTCATGGAAGTCAGACAGTACCTTATCAACTTGGTCTGAATCAATTCTCTCAAGAGCACCCTAAAAAGTCTTTCTTGATCAAAACTCCATCTAATAGGACATAAGGAAGAGATTGGAGTCTAAAATACCTCCTCTTGGTCTTATCATGACCTTGTGGACACTCACCAATTTGAAGGAAATGAACCATATCTTGTGTCTAGATCTTCATGACTATAGGTACAACTATTATAGGTTCATCATGAAGTACAAAAACATCCTCCTTCTTCTCTTTTAAGTCTTTAGTGAGGTGTTCACATATGCCTCTTCCTCTTACCAACTTGGTGGTCTTGATCTCTATGTCATACTCCATTACTTTGGTGATCCAATATGCCCTTTTCTCATTCAAGTCTTAGTTCAGCAAGAAGTCCTTTACACTAGGATGTGGCACCATGATGTGAATATTGCTATTAGACAACATATATTTGAACTTCTTCAGACTTCATATGACTACAAGAACCTGCTTCTCAACATACGTGTATTTAGCCTCATAGCCTTCTAAACCTTGGCTGAAAAAAGCAAGAGGCTATTTTAAATTCTCATCATTTGCTTGAGTGAACATAGCAGATATTACATCTTCATTCCCAAAGGTTTATGGATTGAAGTCCTTGGAGAAGTTTGGACTAGCTAGGGTAGGAGCTTAGGTGATATCTTACTTGATGCCTTCAAAGCTTTCCCTTCTTCTTGTTGTCCATGTGAACGTCTCATCCTTCCTTTGCATGGAAGTTAGTGGCTTGACAAGCTCAAAAAAGTTAGAAATGAATCTCATAATGAAATTTATTTTACCAAGGAAATTTGTAGGCCCTTCTTGTGCTTAGGTAAGGATAATGCTAAGATGGCGTGCACCCTCTCTGAATCAATGGACAGGCCCTCCTTTGAAATGACATGGCCCAAGAGCTTGCCTTCATGGATGGAAAACATGCATTTCTTTAGGTTGAGAGAGATTCCAAACTCTCTACACTTTTCAAATATTTGACTCAAGTGATTTAAATGTTCACTTGCCTCCTTGGAGAAAACCATCACATCATCAAGATAAACCAACATAATGTCATTGATCAACCCTTGGAAATCCATACCCATAGCACATTAGAAGGTAGCTCCAGCATTTGATAATCTAAATGGCATCTTCTTGTAGGCATATTTTCCCCACTTGGTGGTGAAGGCTGTCTTGTATTGGTCACATTCTTGTACCAAGATTTGATTGTACCCAGAGTAGCCATCTAGAAAGAGAATCTTTCACTACCTGTCACCATTTGAAGAATTTGCTCCATAATTAGAAGGGGATAGCGATCTCTCAATGAGACTCCATTTAGATCTCTAAAATCCACACACAATTTGACCTCTCCATTCTTCTTCCTAACAGGGACCAAATTGGCTAGCCAAGAAGAGTGTTTGATAGGGAAAATGTTTCGGGAATCGATCAATTTGGTGAGTTCATTCCTCATGAGAGGCTCAATCTTTGGATTTATTGGCCTTTGATTTTGCTTGATGGGTTTGGCACCTTACTCCAACTCAATGGTATGTTGGGCCAAGCTTGGATCAAACTCCTTCAAATCACCATACTCCCAAGTGAAGACATCAACAAACTCTTGACTTAACATAATGAAAGCATGGTTTTCCTCATTGGTACACACCTTCAAAAGTGCAATCAACTTATCCTTGTAAATCTCTACCCTTTCATAATTTTCCTTCTTGGTTGACATGCTTGCTTTGTCCATCTTGAGTTGGTCATCTTTGTTGAAAATGCTCTCAAGAGTTACCAAACCTTTGGGAAGCCTGCTGGTCTTTAGTTGAATAATTTGCCTATCATACTATTGCTACAGCTTGGAATGATTTTTAGAAGTGAACTTAACTTCTTCCTACAAGAAAAGTGCTATTTGTTGGTCACTTTCAAACACCTTCCAATTGGTGACATTATTTGGTATGGAGGGCCTCACAATCACCTTTAAGTGATGCTAATTCTTGCTTTGTCTCACCCCCTTTGGGATATCAAACTAAGCACCAACTACTGCTAGTCTATCCACATGCTTATTCTCCTTTATTAGAATGGAAGTGATGTTAAAAGTAGTGAAGTTCTCCACAAGGTCCCACATTTTGTGCTTGTAAGACTTGAGTAGGGAGTTCTTGGTCAAGATTTGACCTCTCACGTGGTTCATAATCAATTCACTGTCTCCAAACACCTACAATTCTTTGATTCCTCTCTTCCTTGCCCATTCTAGGCCATGAAACAAGGACTCATAATTTTCAATGTTACAAGTGCAGAAGAACTGAAACCTAAAAGTTGAGAAGTATTTATCCTTTGAAGGTGAAACTAGCATTTCCCCACCACTAGCTTCTAACTTGCTTCTAGATCTATCAAAGAATAACTGCCATAAACCACAGTCTTATTGATCTTTCTTCATCAATTTTGGCATGAAAGCATCTTTCTCATGCATGCAATAGACTCCAAGACCAGCTTCTTTAATGAACTTGTAAGGATCATTCCCAAAGTTGTCATTTCCCCATTCATCTAGGAGTAGGTCAGCAACTCCTACAAGGGAAGATGATGGAGATTGGTTAACCTGGAGCTCTTCTTCATCAATGATTACATAGTTAATATTCACTACTTTGGGTGAGTATGGCTCCAGGTGATCTTTATGGATGGGCTCTAACTCAATCTTCACTTTAGTTCCATACTTTATCCTAAAAACCATGTAAGACCTATTGGCTGCCAAGTATCTACCTATCTTAGATGTGAAATCCCTTGACAAGCAAAGAGTGAAGTAAGGAGGAAATCTACCACTACCATATCATGGGGAATTTAAAAGGTTAGATAAGAATGGAGAGTCAAATTCAAGCCTCTTGCCACTCCCAAGGTCTTAGCTGGTGACCCATCCTACTGTAGAACTCCTTTGGTCATTTGCTCATACTTGAGGCCTAGCTTATCAGCTATGCATTTGGGCATAATTGAGGTGCTTGATCCACTATCAATGATGCAATTAAGGACCAAGAAATCACCAATAATTAGGGACAAATAGAAAGGAGGGGCATTCTCATCTTTCTTAACTTGACCTCCGATGGGAGGATCCCCATTTACTATCAACACATTATCATTTCTTGGTGGGAAAACTTGCTCACCTAGCATGTGCAATTCCTTTTGGAGTATATCCTTTTGTCCTGGTAGTGCTAAAGAATCCCATAATGAGATGTTCATGTGTAGCTTCTTCATTTGGTCCACTATATTGATTGAAGGATTTCCTCTTTTAAAGTTCTCCTTCAGAACATTGATAACCTATGGCACAACCTAATGAGTTAAAGCTGCAACTCGTGGCCTGTAATTGGGAAACTTTTGATTTTCTTGTAGTGAAGGAGATGATGCAAGTGCTTGAGTGGCTGCTTGATCTTCATCAATGGCTCTCCTTTTGGACTTGGTGTTGGCTGCAACACCAACATGTTGATTACTTATGCCCCCCACATAATTGATTGCATAGAACTCCCTTCCAAGTGATTCATAAGAGTGGAATTAGATTGAGTCTACCTATTGTCCATACCAAGTTGTGTTGATATCTCAAAATTTGTGAATTGGGCTACCTGATCACCTTATGTGGCCATGCTTTGATTTGGTTTTTCACTGGCATAAGCAACCCATTATTGGCCATGCTCCAAGGGTGGATAATTGGGTTGCTCCTACACCAGATTATTTTGAGTGGGGAAAAAAGCCTTGGAAGATGAAGGGGCATTTGGATTATAGCTTTGATAAGGCTTGACATATGTAATTTGACCTTGCCCTTGATTATATTTCTAGAAGGGAGGCCTATTTGCTTTCCCAAACTATTGGTAGCCTTGATTTGGCCTATAACTTTGAGCTTATTATCTTTTGAGGGAAACTAACTCATTGGTAACACTCTTTAATAGGATCTTAACTTCATGGAGATCATTTATAGGGGTAGCAACTAGCTTCTCTTGATTAGGTAGAGGAGCTAGAGTGGGTGCAATAAGTTGGACTGAGGGCTGTAAATCAGGAAAGAGTGGCATATGAGGTCTAAGAGCTATCTTTCCTATTTGAACAAGGCAATTTTTAGCAGCTATGGCTATCTCATAAGCAACAGGAAAAATATTCCCACCCATGGACTATATCATGACAATAGTCTCACTATTTAGGGCCTTTAAGTAGTAAAGGAAAACATAGCTTGGGGTTGGCCTCACAAGAATTAAGATTCTATCTCAAGTCTTTTGTGGAACTTAGTGTTAAAATCTTACATAAAATCATGTGGGAATCTCTTCATGGTGGTTAATTGCTTGACCAGAGACAAATGGTCACTTTTTTCCCCAAACCTATTGGTTAAGAGGGTCCCTAACTCATTCCATAAGCCAACTAAGTTCACAGGCAAGGTCCCATACTAGTCCAAAACTTTCCCTTTGAAGGATAAGGCTATAAATCTAATGGATACATTTTCCTTAATGATATTATGGATGTTGCAGAGGTTGGATATGTTTCTGATATGCTTGACAATAGTGATTGGGCCCTCTTCACTAAAGCGAGGAACACTGTTGAGAGTTATACCTGGAATTGGGTCATACTACTGAAGGTTCAAGGGACTTTGACCATTAAAGGCCACAAAAGGGAAAGCCATGGCTGTGAAAGGATTTGACTAGGTTCTCCTTGAGTAGGTATATTTTATGGCTAGTTTAGGAAAGTGGCTTGCTACGTAAGGGTGGGTATTCTCAATCCTCAACCTTTTCATTAAGTTCAAGGGCAACTCAATAAATTCAAAAGGGACACCGCTAGAAGAATATCTCATAGTGACCTTTGGCATGGGATGCTAGGGTGATCATTAACCAAAGATAGAGTTCTTGAATGGAGTCATCGGACGTTGAATATAGCTCCTTTGGATTTTTTAACAATATAAAGACCAACACCAATCCTAAAACTTGTAGGACACAAAAATTTAGTCCCACGGAGCATGCCAAAAACTATTGACATGGTGGATTGCACCCTCTGAAGGGAGGCTTAACTCTCTTCCTCCACATGACACAATGGAGACACCCCTCTTGTTGTGGGTTGTAAATGTGAGGGGTGAATCTCTAGATTAGGGGATAGCTCCCCTTGATGCACCTTAAGGCCCTATATTTCCTACTGTTAACAATGGGGGTAGATGGAAAGGGAGAGAAATACTAAAATTAGAATCTAAACTAATGCGATGATACACCAAAATGGTTAGTCTACTTAGATTTGACATACACTTTACACCAAAGATAAGCAAGCATACACCTCATTCAAATGAGAACCTTTCCTGCATCAGTGTTTCAATAGGGGGTCCTATTGAGATACAAGGAAGAAGAAATACTAGAGGTGTTCTAAGACACACTATGGACATCCTGTTCACATGTGCCTATACTCTGAGCTGGACACTTCTTGTTGACTTGCAATAGAAGAACTCATAATACACTAGATATGTTGGCATAAACTAATGAAAGCATGAAAAGGCAATCACTTGACATAAGATAAAACCATAGGCATATACAAAATTACAAGCTTAAATGGAGGTAAAATGCTTATTTTGATTCAAGGTAAATTCCTTCAGGGCTTCACCATATAATGCTGAGAGATCCCTTCTCCAATGAGAAGTTACAAATATATAGATAACTTGAAAAAGAAATAGCTAACCAATCAAGAGATGGAGACCCATGGTGAGTTAAACACTCCTATAGAGACCATAAACCTATGCTGCTATCGTATTCTTCTAATTGTGTATGGGAGAGCCATGTTGTAGATGTCTAAGTCACTACCCTTGCTATTTTAGGCCTTCAAAATCATGGGATACTTCTTTTTTTAACTGACAAAGGCATCCCGAAGTCATGTTGCCTGGACCATGCTCTCTTCAATGCTAGGTGCAACTGGCTGTGAATGAATGGTGAAGCATGAAAACACAGGTTGCTCTCCTCTATAGTTTGAAAACCATTATATTTTTTTGTTTTTTGGTAGATATATCTCACCAAATGTATTAATTCTCCTTACTGAGTCATATATGCCATTTGTCTTGGTGTGAGTGGTCTTTGATTTCATCTTTTATATTTATCAACAACTGAAACTATTCCTTGTTTTGTCTTCTCTGCTTTGTCTTTACCCATTTTGTCTCCTTCCTTCAACTTCTCCTTTGCCTTGGCTTTCCCTTTTTATCTTTAACCATTCAGGCTCAATTTCCTTCAGGCTTGGCCTTTCTTTTCTCCTAGGTCCCTTTTCTTGCTTTCTCATTTGTTCTTCGAGGTCTCGGGCTTTTATTTCTAAATTCCTTTAGACAAAATGTTTGAAGGAATTCCTTAGGATATTTTGTCCAAAAGAATTCACCGTTGATCTCTCTTTTGTTCAGCCCTTTTTTAATGTGCTTTCCTTCAGACAAAATCTTTGAAATAATTCTTTCTTTTGTCTTTGGATTTTCCTAAAGGGCAAGTGCCTTTTGAGATTTTATCTTCATCCCTTGCTTTCTTAAATTGCCCTCGACAAGGGCCATTTGAGCTCAGAAGTATCCTTCGAAAAAAGGAAACGGTCCACTTTCTTGACCAAGTGCCATCTGTAAGGACACTTACCCTTCAGACCTTTTGTCTTCGTCAATTTTTTTTAGACAAAATGTCCAAAGGAATTCCTATAGACATTTTGTTCAAACGAATTTGATCCTAGCTTACCTTCTTTGGTTTTCCTTCAAACAAAATGTCTGAAGGAATTCTCCTTCTACTTGGTACTTTTCCTAAAGGGCAAGTTCCCTTCGAACTTCTTTTCTTTGCCCCTTTGCTTCAATTGGATGCCCTCTATAAGGGAATTTTGAGCCAAAATTTCACTTTGGAACTTTTGTATTGGTCCTCACACCAGTGAAAATCCATCTGCAAGGTCCATTCCTCCTTGAAACATACCCTTTGGAAGTTTTGTAAAGGTTTGTTTCTTCTTTAAAGTGCCTCTCGCAAGGGCACATACCCTTCGAGGAAATTGAAAATGACCCTACAGAATGCCCAAGAGCCCTCCATAGAAAAAACACTTACCTTAAGAAGTGGCTAAGATCAATTCAGGCTCATTCAAAGGACTTATTCAAAAAGCCTTGAAGTAAAGACATCTCAAAACCCGATTGCTTCTTCCTTACCCTCTCGAGTTTGTCAATGACCCTAACTCATGAAAATTTGTAAGTAACATACTTTGCAAAACCTGACCTACACTAGAACTAGCCATAGACCCTTTTGGGTTTGTCAAGTGCTCCTGCTTATTACTTGTAAAGCTTACAAGTAATGCTATTCTGAGAACCTGATTTGCTCTGTGAGTGCTAGAAAAGACCAATGCTTGATGAGATAATGCCTACACCTGCACAAAATCAATCTTTTACTTAATTTTTAAAGGGTTAATACCTGGTTTTAGGGTAAAAGGTTATGAATAACAAGGTTTCAAGGGAAAAAAGAGGGGGGTGCCCATTTGGCATGCATGATTCACAAAATGGTCAACAATATACACTATGCACGAAACAGGTACAAAAAGACATTTTTAAGAACCATCATCTAATCTCTATGTTAGTCTATAATTTTTAAGAACTCTTATCCATTACATTTTATCATGATTTAAAGAGCTTGAAAAGGCTTTGTCATTTTGTATTCTATCCTTTCATTTCTTCCTTAGAGTGAGTCTTTTCATATTCTATAGACTTTTGGTATACATGTATGTTCTAAATTCATACAAAAGGTATACAATATGCAAAATATTAAAAGTCACACACTTGTCATTCATATAGACTCTATAATTTTACAATCCTATTCTACAATCAACCATCTCCTTTATTAAAATACTCTTAAATGGGGACATTAGTGTATATTAGGACATACACTTTTGTATAGTGTAAAGTGCACTAGTAGTAATACTATTTATAGATAATCACATATTTATGTGCATGTCAGTCTCCATAACTTATTTATAAGCTTCTTTTATTAAGGTAAAGGTACATGTTTTGACTGGGTCCCACCCCATTCCAAAATCTAGGCCCTAATCCAGAGAGAGAAACAAAACACACCAGTTAACATTAATTTAACAAAAAGGTTGTTTATCAATATCAAAGAAACAACAAAGACAAAACAAAATAGATAAGTCAATTATAAATAATAATCTATTTTTATTTGTTATCATCAAATTAGGTTTGTCTTATTCGTGCTCAAATTGGCACCCTAACTATTATTACAATAGGTCCATGATTAAGGAAAACACATACAAAAGAGAGTATACTTCTCACACTTTGGGATATAAAACATTAAAGGATGATATATAAGAAGTACTTGCATGTATTTTTTATAAATAATTTATATATGCATCAAATATGGATAAAATAAGTAAGACCCATTATGTCTATGTGATCAATTAAGTGTCACTAACACTATAAAAAATTTCTCATAGAACAAATCCCATATAAAAAACCAATTATATATGTCTAAATTCCCATTTCCTAAATACATAATGAATCAATTTCCCATTCAAGGAAATAAATACAATCTTAGAACTACAAAGACTTCTTGAGGTTTAGGGATAATTCAACTAGGATCTAACCACATTCCCTTGGAATTATCCACAAAGAAAAATACAAATCACATTGGTGAAAAGGTTGAAAATGACATAAAAATCCCACATACAAGTGTGACAACACAAATATTTAACATTTAAAAAGGCCAAACAATAATGTTTGAATAAATTAATAACAAATGAAACTACGCCCACACCATAAAATCACCCAAATATGAATAATAAGTGGAATCTAATGCATGTTTTGACAAACATCATTTCTAAATGATAGAATAAATTCCCACTAAATTGAATAACTTATAAATGTAATTGTTTACTTCAACCTCCCAAAGACAAATTCATGTTTAATTCCTACCAAACTTTTTGATGAACATTGCCATATGCATCATAACTATGAGATTAAACTTTTAGATGTCAACATCCTTGAATACAAGTCTAATGTCTTTATCTTTATCCTCTTTGTTACTTAAGGTAAATAAAAATTTAAATCTAAGGATAATGGTATGGTTACTTTTCAAGTTAAGAGTGAAGTAAAAATATAATGAACGTAATATCTTAACCACCTAACATGATTGTTCTTCCACTTTATTAAGACTATAGGTAATTTATAAGGTTATTCAATAATCCTCATCAAGTACTAATAGGAACCTCACTCACATAATAGCTGATTAAAAATTCTAAATGACTCATATATTGACTATAAACACACCAATTACACACATAATTCCTTTTATGAAAGGAATAACTCTATATCATGGGCCTCTTTGAGGGGCCAACCTCCTATTAGAGTAAGATATATTAAAAATAACTTCTTAGATGATCAATACTCAACCTAATTCCCTTATTTATACAATGACCAAGCACTATTTAATGGACACTATTCTCCCCACTAATAGTGCTGAGTGGACCCCAACCCCACTAACATATTTAATAAGCACTAACACTCCACTCAGTTTTTTTATTATGTTATCCCTATTGGTACATAAAATTCCATCCCCCTTAAAATGTTTCTCCTTCAAACCATGATAAAAATAGGAGGATGACCAAATAGAGGCCCAACTAATAAAATAGGTTGAAGACTAGATGGAAGCTCTACCATGCATTCATTTCTACTTCCATTTCTTTCATCAATGCTAGAATATGAACATGGAAATGAATACTATGAACACAAGCATTATAGCATGAGATGGAAGTACATAGAGAGCTCTACATGAAATAACCTCAATAGAAGACATGTTAGCCAAGAGGTTATAGTTTAGCACTGAGATTTGAAGAGTGACAATCATTTGCCCAAATCTAGAATAAGGGAACATAAAATAGGCTGTTGAGTGAGCCAACTGAGGATATATTCCATCCCTCTTATCATTATTCCCTGAAGGAGGTTAAGCCTTGGTTTTTTATTTGAGCACTGTGATTATTAGCTTGGGCTCATCAAGGGCTTGCTCGAGCATGGTGGTTGCTTGAATGGGTTGGTTAATGGCCTACTCAAGCACTCTAGGTGCTAGATTGGGTTCTACAAGTGCCTTATTAAACTCTTTTAGTTCTTAATTTAGTGCTTTGGATGCCAGTTCAGGCTTAGCTAGGGCCTACTTGGGCACTTTTGTGACCTACTTGGGTGCTTCAGGTGTATGTTCTAATGCTTCTGTGGTCTAGAGAGGGGGTGGTATGTGGAGATGTTGTCAGTCGATGTGGTCTTCTAAGAGCTTATCCAAGCTGATAATTTCCATCATTTTTTGAGGTCTAAACATTTCAACCTCAAGTTAGATCTCATCATTCAGTCTATTGATGAAACAACTTTGGAAAAAAGCATTAGATAAGCCTATAGTCTGCTTGGTGAGTTTTGCAAATATTGCTTGATAGTCATGTACTATGTTGGTTTTATGAAGTTGAGTCAAGGCCATAATGAAATTACCTCCAGATAAAATAAGAATCCCCATGAGATCCAAAAGTTAAATATATTGATAGGAGAGGATGTTAATTTCAATAAAAAATGCATCTTTTACAATACAACCAATATTTTGATTTATTGACACTGACACAAGAACAAATATGAAAGAACATTTATAATTATTAAAGACCACATATGAATAAACAACTACAAAAGACCATTAATATGAGTAGATAATTGTGAAAATCCATAAGATGAAGAAACTAAACCTGAATAAGTATAAAAGACATGAAAATTATTTAATGTAGGATCACTTATGACTAAGGACATATTAATAATTCAATGATGAAAGAACATGAAATAACCTAAAATTATTGCTAGGAATTGGATTGAAACTCATAATGACTAAAATTGTACCCTAACACTATCACTATGACACCTAACAAATTTACCATATATACCATCAAGAAAAGATCACAAAATTTAATCAAAATAAAACCAAATGATGGAAATATTAACCAAAACCCTAAAAGACCAAACACCATTCAATAATTAGTAACCAATATAGATTAATATCTAACCATTAGTCACACTAAACATAATACCTAAGAGATGATACACAAACCCTAAAATAATAATTACTACTTTAGTTTTAACAAACCCATAACTATAAAGAGAAGTGGTTTCAAGCTTACCTAAGCACCAAGGAGCTCATAGAGAAGTTTACAAGGTTGAGGCTGTGGGGGCCGAGTTGGGTCCAAGAAGAAAATGAATGTGGTAGTCAAAACTATGGGAAACATTTTTAGGTGTTGCCAAGGTTGGTTGGCAAAGGTAGATCATAAAAGTGGACTGGTATAGAAGGCTTATGCTGAGTGATGACATAGAACTAAGAAATATCATGAGGTAGAGGGTTGTGCATCTAGCAAGGATAGGAGGTGACCACAAGGAGACGATACATAGAGTATGAGAGGGATATTAAGAATGCCCTACTTATTTAAAATATGTGCAAGAACTAAATAGATTTATAGAACTTCCATATGGGAGAAAAGTAAGTGCAACATGGACTATAAAAGAGGTGATTCATAGGTTTATCTGGTTGATGCATGAAGAGATCTGAGGCAAAATAACTCCAAGATGAGAGAAACTAGTTTATGAAGTAAGAGAGACAAAAAGGTGAGTCATGGATCTACTGTGAGATGGGTTTAGTTTGATCAATGATATGCTGAGTAAGATATAAGAGCTTGAATTTATGAGATGTCTCATGATAACTAGTCAATGTAAAATTCAATGCAACACATATGAAAACCATGGTGTAGTGTAAAATGGCCAAGGAGATCATGGAGGTGTGCAAGTTGGTATGATCTAATGTGTCTCAAAACAGATCATGATAGAGTTAATGTGGATGGAGGAACTATGTCATGGAGGTGGATTAGGATAGTGATTAACCTTTAAAACCCAAAACTATCGATTTGAGGCCAAAGATAATGGAGAACAAGCTATGTTTATTGAATGCAAGATCAGATCAGAATGCTAGTACATGACATGATCTAGCTAAAATCTTGGAAGAACTTAGTATGGTAAGTGGGCTTGGATTAATAACTTTAATAGAGCTTTGGACTCTACATCCTATCATTTTGGTTTAATCATGCAAAATCTTCATTGGTTGAGGATGAGCTATATCTCCATCCTATCAAATCTGAGTCTGAATAGGAGAGAGATGTGCAATCATAGATCTAAAAAATACATGCAATATAATATATCATTTTTATTTTGATGCTTATATAAAATCTCACACAAATACAAAATAACCACTCAAATAATGAGAACTCGCAACTAACAACTCATTGTTGACTGCAATATTGACTTCTAACAAATAAAGATCTATGAGAGACCTTACAAGGAATAATACTTCAAACTCACAATACTGTAAATTACTACAAACCTCATAACTACTAACTTGAAATAAAACCAAATGACAAAATACTCTCTCTCGACCCATAAGGCTTACTACAATGGAACAAAAAAATTGGCCCTAGAAAGAGCTTTGATACCAAATGATAGGAACCTCACTCACACAATTTCTGATTAACAACACTAAATGATTCATATATTAACTATAAAAACACCAATTACACACAAAATTTCTTTTATGAAAGGAATAAATCCATATTGTGGCCTTGTCGAGGGGGAAACCTCTTATTAGATTAAGATGTATTACAAATAACTTCTTGGATGATCAATACTCAACCCAATGCTCTTATTTATACAATGACCAAGTACTATTCAATGGACATTATTCTCCCCACTAATAGTTTTGAGTGGACCCCAACCCTACTAACATATTTAATAAGCACTAACACTCGACTCACTATTATAATATGCTATCTCTATTGGTACATAACAAGTGATCAAATGGTTACCTGATACCATAGGATATATTTACCTCCTTTATGTGACTTTGGTATATCTCAACCTTTTTATAAAAACTATGTTGTAAATGCATATTGTGAGTACCAAAGATATTCATGACATACTACCAATACATTTTATACAATGAGACACAAGATCAAAAATTCAATTGATAGTAATGCTATTCAAGTGGAAGGACATAATACTACATTAAATGAATCAATTACTATACCAAATAAATAATTTATAATTTAATAATCCACCTCCAAATCATGATGCTCCAAATTAAGATATGTTTTACATGGTGAAACCTACATATCAACCAATGATTTCCATTGAGAATCTCTTGGATGATATTACAAGTATGATCACATGTTATAAAAATCAATCTCTATTTATCACATTCTATGACCATGAGATTATAAAATATAATACTAAAAATGGTAAACTATTTATACATGATTTTTTAGACTCTCACATTATAATTACACATAGAATTTTTGTAGACAATGGTTCAGGACAAAGTTTATGTATAATGTCATTCCTTACCAACAGATGTTACACTCAACAAGATTTGCTTGGTAAAACCATGATTCTTAAGAATTATGATGGTATTATAAGTCATCGTAGGTCCTAAGATCCTTTTATTATGGTTTTATGTATTTTGAAATAATAAGACATGGTCTATTACTTGGATGTCTATAGCTAAATTGAATGAGAGTTATCCCTTCATCATTAAACCAATGTCTTAAGTTGATGTAAGATAAATAATTATTTAGTATTTTTATCAATATTATGTATTGTTCCTCTAACACCAACAAAAACATGAGTTATTCCCCAAAGTATTACTGAAAAAATCATATAACCTCATGTAATATATTTTAGAGTTACACCTCCTACAATTAAGGTTTATACTATTTTTACATTTATAATTCATGATCCTCAAGTTACAAATCCTAAATTTATAGTTAATATACCTACACCTCTTATAATTACTACTCCTAAAATTACACCATATTGATTTATAATATATATTTATCCAAATAAAAATATTATCCTACCACCTCTTACATATGTTTATGCTCAAGCTCCTTTAAAGACTAAAATTATACAACAAATCATTCAAACTAATACATGTGTTTATTTTCAAGAGGTTTAATTTGATCCTATATCCCATTTATTTGGTGATTACCCTTATGGTGATGATTCATGTTACTATATAACTCTTTATCATAATTCTAATACTTTTTATATGTTTAGTTGGGATTATTGGTTATCCTTGTTAGCCTAACTCATGTGGTTCAATGATACAAGGCACTATGCATAATTTATTTTTCTCCTTTCTTATATTACTATTCCTTTAACCTATAATGTATCTAGGGACATGTATGGCTAATATGTGGCCTATATCACCTTTTATCTTATCTTTCCATGTTTCTCTATGTTCTCATATTCTTTGTAGAGTTGGCTTAAGGAGTAACCATAGCCTGAGTAGGGTATATATAGGAGAGAATGGTTACTAAATAATAATATTATGAATTATATATTTATTTCATGTTTATAGAGGTTTCCCCATTGAAGTGGCTCAATTTTAATTTATCAAGTATTATGCTCTGTTGTCAATTACCATTGTGGATCTACTTATTATGTTCTCATTCTTGTACTATATTATTGCTAATTTGGTCATGGTGATTATATTTATATCCATTTTGGTCAAATAATTTAACCTATATAATTAATTTCATTACATGTGGTATTGGATATTTGATTTAGGAAAGGTTCTACAACACAGTTGTTTGGTTTCTATATCTAGCGAAAACATGAGTTGAAGGATCGAAAAAACATAACTTGAGATTAGGAATTTTTTTTTGTTAGTGCAGTATTGTTTGGATTTGTGTAAGACAAATCTAGTCTATAATTATTTTTACACACATTTGTGAAAATTAGCATTCTTTATATTTGTCTAGGTGAAAGGGTATAAGCCTCCGGTACACTTTTTTCAGCCTAAAATTGTCCACCCTAAATTCTCAAACCCTAAGCCCTAGAGTTAGTGCATGGTCAGTCCAAAATCTCAAGGCTATATAAAAGGGCAATCCACTCCAAGAAAAACACCTTGAAAGGAGGACACAAAGTCAAAAATATCTGAATTAAGGTTTTTTATGTTGGTTACCTAACTCTATGTAAATGTCCAAAACATGGTAAGAAAAGAAGATCTAGATGGGGTCAAATGGGACATAGATGTAATGAAGATAGAGTTGATAAACATAAGTGGAACAATATAAACTCTTTTACCTCATTTTATAGAAACACCACTGTTTAATAACTCTTTATTGGGCCACTTGAGTTATCCCAACCAGAATAATCAAAACTCAAATATTGGTTTGAGGAACATGCTACCAAATGTGGAAGTGAACAAATTTGATGGCAAGGATTTGGTCACCTAGATCAATCAAATATATGTAATTTTTAATCTACATCAAACCCCATGTGCACAAAAGATGGTCATGACATATATGTATTTGGAACTAGAGCAATTAATTTGGTATAGATGGTTATGCACTCAAAAGAAAAAGAAGGGCTTCACTATTACCTAGTCAATTTTTACTAATGAGCTACATATGCACTACCACAATAGTGTTATAAAAACTTATATCATATAGTTATAAATATTGAAACAATTGGGGATCATTAAGAATTATGTTCAAAAATTGTATAACATGTCTTTGTGTGTGGATAGGATCACAAAATACAAATTCAATGACCTATTCTTAGGTGGGCCCAAGGATAACATCCAAATCAATATTAGCATGTTTAATCCAAGTTCAATATCAGAATCCATGGTCTTCACATGCAGGGTAGAGGAAGTAATTTTGGTCAAATGATGGGATTTAATTATTAATAAAGAGTGCATTCCTATAGCATAATCATTCCCTCAACCTCCCAAATTGGTTCCTCAATAAATTGAATAGAAACAGGTCAAAAGGTTATGCTTCAACTGTGTTAACAAATACAAAAAACAACTTAAATGTGTTGAGAAGAATATTTCACACATTAAAGGGGCTAATAGTGATGAATAGGATGATGAAGTATCATGTGAGGGTGATGAGGAGATAAAGGAGGATTCAAAATATTTCCATCCAACTATTTTAGGCCATGCACTTTCAAGTGTTAACACTCCACAAACTCTCAAGGTTGTGGGTTTCCTCATGAAATAAAAGGTGACAATATCGATTGACTTATAGAGTACACATAAATTCATCAATAATAAGTTAGTGACATGCTTAAATTATTTTATTTATCCATCTCCATAATTTTATGGAATGATTGTAGATGGAGGCACAATTTGTTTTATAGGGAAATGCCACAATATCAAAATTACCATAGGATATTACATGATAGACTCTCATATGTTTTTTATTCCCATGGGTGGTGATAACATGATGTTGGAATTCCAATGGATTACAACCTTGGGCATGATAGAGATGAATTTATAGGAATTTTTCATGCATTTTCATTTTGAAGGTAGGACATTTTAACTATGAGGATTATATACAAAGTCTCCACATCTAGTTAGTTCTCATCAAATGTAAAGGATTCTAAAAAAGGGAGTAGATGGGTTTGTAACACATATATTTTCCTTATAAGTACAAACCAATAAATATGTCGACACATACTAATATATAGAAGATTATTGATAAAAAGTTTATTATATTTAGAGTAATTCCAAAAAGAATACCACCACAAAGAGAACATGGTCATGTCATTTGATTAGTAACTGGGAGTTAATCGCCAAACATTAGACCATACAGGTACCCATATGCCCAAAATAATTAGATTAAAAAGATGGCACTAGAAATGTTGGAGGTCAGTATTATCAGGCATAACCAAAGTGCATATTCATCCTTTATAGTGTGTAATAAATATGATACCTGAAGGATGTGCCCAGATTATAAAGAACTAAACAAGTATACCATAAAAGATAAGTTTCATATTTTTATAATTGATGGTTTTCTAAATGAATTGCATGATGTTGTTTACTTTACCAAACTAGATCTTCATTCAGTTTATCATCAAATTAGAATCAGAGATTAGGATATACATAAGACAAATTTTAAAAATCGTGAAGGCCATTATGAGCTTTTTGTAATGTCCTTTGGTCTCACAAATGCACCATCTACATTCCAAATTTTTATGAACATTATCTTTAGATATTTTTTACTGATATTTGTCTAGGTATTTTTTGATGATATAATAATATAAAATAAGACACATGAAGAACACTTAAAACATGTGAATCAAGTATTGATAATTGTAGAACAACATCAACTTTATGCTAAGCCTTAAAAGTGTGTTTTTGGAGTATAAGAGGTAGAGTATTTAGGTCATATTATGTTACATGAAGGCATCAAAGTAGACCTTCATAATATTAAGGCCATGATATAATGGCAAGTTCCAAAAATGCTCAAGAACATCTAATATTTTTAGTGTAGACATGTTATTATCATTGGTTCATGAAAATTTATGGAAGTATAACAACACCACTCACAACCTTGTTGAAGAAGGGATCCTTCCATTGGAACAAATCTACCACTAAGGCATTTGAAAAACCAAAGGAGTTCAAGTGATCCACTCCACTTTTGGCCACACCAAATTTTTTAAAAACCTTATTCGTTGAATGTGATGCAACTAGATATGGAATGGGTGTAGTATTCATGCAGGAAGGGTTACCTCTTACATTTGAGAGTTGTAATCTCAAAGGTAAAAATTTTCTAAATCCTATCTATGAGAAGGAGATAATGGATATTATTCATGTAGTCAAACAATGGAGATATTATCTAATGATTAGACACTTCAACATGAAAAATGATCATGATAGTCTAAAATACATTTTGAAATAGAGGTTATAATCTAAAGAAATGAAAAAATGGGTGACCAAAATTTTATGGTATGACTTTGAAGTCATATATAAAAATGAAAATATAATGTAGTTGTAGATGCATTATCTAGGAGGGATGAATATATAGAGGCACTATTATTCACAATATCCATATGGCAGGCATAATGGGTGGATGAGGCAATATCAGAATGGGAAAATAATAATGATACATATGTTTTAAATCAAAAACTCTAGTAGGATTGTTGTGTTTTAGGAAAATTTGATTGGAAAGTGAATGCCATATGGTATAAATATATATTGTACATGGCGATAATTATACCCTCAAACATAAAATCCTTACATAGCTTCATGTATCTCTATTAGGGGTGCATTCAATATTTTTGAAAACCTATCATAGAATCAAACAAGATTTATTTTGGGAAGAAATCAAGGGGCATATCCATAAATTTGTGGTAGAATGCATGTTATGTCAAAAAAATAAGGGTGAGACTATTAAAGCCCTAGGTCTTTTGTAACCCTTATATATTCCTAGCCAAAGGTGGGAAGAGGTTTCCATGGATTTCATAACATGTTTGCCAAGGTTAGAGGGTAAATTTTTTATCAAAGTAATTGTGGATAAGATCATAAAATACACCCATTATTATGCTTCATCTCAACCATTTGTACCCAGTACATTATCAAATGATTTTTAGGATATAGTTCAAAATCTAGATGGTATCCCAAGATCATAGTAAGTGATCATGATCCTATATTTACTAGTAATTTTTGGATTGATTTATTCTCATGTTTGGGTACTAATTTGGCTCATATCTCATCATATCATCATCAATATGATGGGCTAAAAAACATGGTTAGCAAATTCATAGAGTTATTATCTTTGTTGTCTTACATCAGATAAACAAGAAACATGGGTTCAATGGATGTGACTAACAGAATGGTGGTATAACACTTCCTTATGTACATATTATAAAATGTATCTATTTGTGGCATTGTATGGGTATGAAAACCCATCCATCACCTTATCCTTGAGGGTTCATCCAAGTATTTGAGATATTAAAGATCGCCTTCAACATCAATAAAAGGTACTAGCTGGTCTAAGAGAGAATTCAGTAATGGTACAAAATTAAAGGAAACAATAAGTGAATTAAAATTATAGTGAGAGACAGTTTGAGGTGGGTGACTAGGTCTTTATGTACCTAAAATTGTACAATAAAATTTAATTGAAGTAAAAAAAATAAAGTATTATGACCCTTATATGATAATCAGAAGTGTCACATATAAGTTAGGACTAACTTAGTTGACACATATACATTCATTATTTCATGTCTCCTACTTAAATAAAGTAATTGGACCACAAGTATCTACCCAAAATAAGTTACCATAGCTGGATGAGAAAGGCATAATCATTATGGAACTTAAAGATATCGTTTAGACACGTACTAAATTACTGCGAATAAGGGCGATTAAGGAGTATATGATCCAGTGGAAGAATGTCACGAGTAAGGTTACAATATGGGAGGATGAAGCATTCCTAAAACAACATTTATAATAATTCTAATTTGAGGGAAATGTTAGTTTGAAGGGGAGGGCCATGTTATGCCCTTAACTTATAGTGTGTCTAGGGATCAATGTGGATAATATGTGGCCTATATCACCTTTTATATTATCTTGTCACATTTATGTATGTTCTCATATTGTTAGTAGAAAATGCCTATGAAGTAACCATATCTTAAGTAGGGTATAAACAAGAGGTGGTTGTTATAACTTGACCATCATATTAAAAATTATGTTCTTGTTGCATGGTTATGGATGTTTCCCCCTTGTTTTGATTTAGTCTTATTTATCAAGTAATATGTTCTATTGTCAATTACTTTTGTGCATTTGTTTTTTCTATTCTCATTTTTGTGTTATATTGGTACAAATTTACTCATGGTGTTTACATTTATACCCATTATGGTGAATTATATTGATCTATCTAATTAATTTCATTAGAACTATATGTTATGCCTTTTATGTGTATTTCTCCCCTGAGATTTTGACTTGCCTCATGCATCCTTTTAGTTGGATATCTAATCTCTTTCCTTGGTTTACATAAATATTCTTATATCCCCCTAGTTTAAGTTATTTTATACATTATAATGGCCCTTTCCCCTTTCATTATTTAATCCCATTTCAAACATCTACATAAAATTCTCAATGATATATATATATATATATATATATATATATATATAGAAAGAGATTAGATATTCAACCAAAAGGATGCATGAGGAAAGTCAAAATCCCATATATATAATCCCATTTCAAACATATACATAAAATTCTCAATGATTGTATATATATATATATATATATATATATATATATATATCATTGAGAATTTTATGTAGATGTTTGAAATGGGATTATATATATGGGATTTTGACTTTCCTCATGCATCCTTTTGGTTGGATATCAAATCTCTTTCCTTGGTTTACATAAATATTCTTATATCCCCCTAGTTTAAGTTATTTGCTACGTTGTAATGGCCCTTTCCCCTTTCATTATTTAATCCCATTTCAAACATCTACATAAAATTCTCAATGATATATATATATATATATATATATATATATATATATATATCACTATGTGTGTGTGTGTGTGTGTGTGTGTGTGTGTGTTTTGATACCTAAAACTGGTCACAAATACTTGATTATGTTAGTTTTCGACCCATTTCCACTTTAATTAACTTGTGCACTTAAATTTGGACCTATTTTAACACCTTAGCCTATCCTAAGCACATGTAAAGACCTCTTATCTTATAATATGTCATCTATCACCTAAAAAAATGTTATACCCAGACCCAAAAGTGGCATGATTTCTTAAGGGTCAAAACTGTCTAGTTTGGTTCAGGAGTGGTAAACATCCCTAACCCCTACATAATGTTTTTTATACTTGCCTTCTAATGATCGTATTTAAAAACTAAACCCTCCATTACTTTGTCTTCCCTTTTTTTAAGCTTCCAAGCATGTGATTTTCCATTTTTGAACATAGGATTGCAATAAGGGGATATTAGTATAGTGTTAGTGTATGAAACCAAAATCTAAAATAACACACTAATAATTAACACCTTAAGCCTAAATAAAAAAGAGAGATTAGTGAACAAAAATAAATGGAAAACATAACTAGAATTCAAAAGATAAATGATCTTTCACCTTCCTTGGATGCTCTAAAAGGCTTGTTTAAGTGGCTTGCTCGGCTTATGCTCAGTGAGTCTTCATCAAAGGAGACTTGGCTATCTCCTTTTCTCCTTGACACCAATGGATTTATGGCTTGGGATTGTGAAGCTTCACTCAATAATTTGGAATACTAACACTACATCAATGGATTTTTGAAAGCATTTGAGCATGATGAATTTGGCTTGAGAGAGCTTAAAATTATGAGTGTGAGGCCTTCTATTTATAGATTTTTGTAAATGATCAAAATGAACTTGAACCATCCATCTCAAGATGAAGACGTGTGGCTAAGAATACATTCAATTTTGGAAGCTAAAATAAATAAATACCCTCATAAATATTTGGGATAGAGAGGCATTAAAGAGGCATGGGAGAACTTAATCAGATATTTGTTGCATTTATGGCCTAGGGATGCCTTCCCAAAAATGATGTCACTTGATGATACAGAAACTCATAATCAATTTCCAAAAAGAAATATTCATTAATATCCATGGAATTCTTAATTAGGCTCATGATTTGAATTAATTAACCTTAAACATGATTTATCAATTTTGGTGCAAATCTTGGCAATTGGTGCACAAATTAATTAAATTGGTTAAAATGTCATATTATTGGCTCAAAATTTGACTAGATTAGAATTAGAAGGTGATGTTAATGTGTTGGAACTGTTTTCCTATTTAGGATATTGCCAACACAGAATAACAAAGGCACGTGTCTTATGCAAGAAATTTGGTAAAAAAGAGCAATCTAGAGCACCCAAATGCCGAAATGTCATTTTGACTCGAAATGATCTGATCAAAGTTAGCTATCTCATAAAATGAATTTACCCAATTAGGGATACATTGGCCAAAATTGGTACTTTTATATGACAAATTCAAACCATTTAATGTGTTTTAGTGTTTTTAGCCCAAATTGTGCATTTTGGTAGAAATTAGTCTGAAGCCTGGTTGGAGGTTATTGATGGCCACTTTTAGGTGTTTACAGTTTGCCCCTATTTGGGAAGGCATTGCAAGTTATAGGCATAGTAACATATTATCAAAGAATGAAAAGGTCCTGCATGCCTATGACTTCAACGACAATGGATGAATTGTATGATGCCCCTTGAGGGAATGGTCGGCACAAGTATGTTAGTAAATGGTCCCTTGAAAGAAAGAAGCAAAATGAGGGGAACAAACATATGAAGATTATGGGGTGAGAACATAATAATTATAAAAAATTAGTCAAAATCATTGAGAATGTAAGTGGGGTGGTGTACAATGGTTTTCCCAAAGATGGTTATAAGCATTGTACCTCAATAGTGGCAACATGGTATGATAACACAATGATTTTACCAAAGGCATTTATAATAATTAAGAAGATGGATATGTCCTAGTTGGGATAAACAAACAAGATAATAACATGGCCTTATTTGGGCAAAAAGAACATAAATTTGGTGAGAACATAATGATTTGCCCAAAGGTAGTTAGAATCATTAAGAATTATAGGTGGGATGGTGTACAATGATTTTTCCAAAGGTGGTTATAATAATTAGACCCCAATTATGGAAAACATGATTGATTGGATGATGATGATGATAACTTGATAGAGAGGGTAATGATGAATTGGAACAACCTGTTAGTAGGGAAATGCTCATCCAAACTAACAAAGGTTTAAATTATTTCATTGCCAGTGCCAAAGAGATGTTGATGCCACCATTGCTAAATAGACTTACTAAAGCTGATGTTTGTTGTATAAGCATCATGACGATAAGCATCATAATAGAACACCATGAGGATTGGGCTGAAAGATGCATAATGATTGACTCCTGGAATTCAATATTTAAGGGAAAAAAATGCACCAATGATAAAAACCATGATGGAAATGTAGTTGTATGAATATGGATGGATTCAAGTATAAATGTGCAAGAAATCACCCAATGAATGCACATAGACTGAATCAAAGAAATAGTGATGAAAGTAAAAAAACAAGCACATGAATAACAAACAAACAAATAAGCAAAGAAATAAACAAAGAAATAAAGAACAATTAGTCCTAATTTTAGTACAAATAACATGACTTAAACCACATAATGAACATTGCCCCTAGAAAATAAGAGACAAATTAACAAACAAACATAACAGGGGAATAAAAGAAAAGGAATGGGGTGGCTGAGCTATCTTCATATGTTCTAGGCAAGTAGATGTTGCCTACATAGTTCCATGGATGTATATCCAACAAAAACTTTAGTCCGAATGTAGTTCTTGTAGGAAATGGGAAGAAAATGATAACTGATGAAAAATAAACATGATGGATGTGATAGAAGAATAGGAATGGTCTTGAAAAATGACAAATACGTGAGAGAAAAGGCCAAAAAAGATGGGGAAACTAAGTGACAAGTGATTTTCTTGTGACTAGTAAGGGTTCTCAGAATCTTTAAGGCAAAGAAGTGGTCAATGTTTTTTGGTTTTTCTAATGATTTTACAAATGTTTTTGGAATTTTTGAGTGTCTCAACTCAATCAAGAATGATGAGATGCTAAATGGTTCAAGATCATAAAATGGTGAAAGTGTTACTTAAGATGCTCAAAAAATGGTGAGAGCATAGGTAAAGGGTGACTGAGTTGATCTCAACAAGTATCGAGCACTACCTACATAGTCCTAATATGAGACCTCAAATCACTATAGTTCTTCCTTACAATGGAAGAATATGACTAATGTAGCAAAAAATTCAAATAAAATAGGCACAGTTGGTATAAAGGCATAGTATGGCATAGGAAATGGTTATTTGGTATGTCAAGACATGATAAACAAGTGTTGTCCCTAGTTTTACTATAGGTAGTTATAACTAGGAAATAATAACATAGATCAAAGATATTAATTCACCCATATGTAGTTATAATTAGTATTAAGAATGGTGAGATACTGATTTGCCCATAGGCAGTTATAATCAGGCCCACATAAACAAAACATAGAATATAATGGAACAAGAAATGAAGGATGCAACTACCACAACTTCTATCATACTGCTCTAAAGTACTACCTCTATCTAGAATGCTTAAAAGAAATGTTGAAATTGAATTTGAATCCTTTTGCTAAAATTGTGAGTGGAACCAAATGGAACATAACCAAGATCATAGGGTCGAGTAGGGTGGGAGAAAACAACTTGGTTAATGGGAAATGTATGGTAGAATGAATATGCGATAGGAAAAAGTGATAGGTTGGTAGGATGATAGGATGGTAAAATAGTGTACAAAGAAGAAGATTGATAAAATGATACAACTTAAAATGGTCCTTATAGATATTACACCAAATCACTCAAGCATAGTACCACTTGAGGTGGATAATGTTCATTAGCTTATCAAGTTCATTTATGTCTATTGTGGCAAGCATGTATGCTCCTATTCCATAGTTTTTCATAATGATGAAAGGACCAACCTAGTTGGGTTTTAACTTGCCTTTATGCTTCTTTTCAACTGTGGTATTATTTTGGTTCTCTTTAAGGACAAGATCACCAAGTTCAAATTCTCTATGTTTCATGTGCTGATTATAGTGACCTCAGAGTCGATTCTGATAGGCTTGGAGATTATTCACCGCATCCATGCATTTTTCATCAAGTAACTTTAGCTCTTACAAGTGAGATACTCGATAGTCATTGTCATCCAATACATGCTTGTAATATATATCTAGAGAAGGCAACTCAACCTCAATGGGAAGAATGGCCTTAGTACCATAAACAAGTATGGAGTGGCTCCTGTGGGTATATGGTGATTGGTAAAATATGCCCAAAGGGTATGGAATATCTGAAAGTGCTAGGCGTGATTGATATTTTTGAGAATGTTAACAATTATTTTATTTGATGCTTCAGTCTAACCATTACCTTGAGGGTAATATCCCATGGAAATTTTTTGTGCGATGTTGTATTTGACACATACCTTTTTGATATATTTGTTTTTGAATGATCTTCCATTATCAGATAGAATGTCAGAAGGGATACTGTAGTGGCAAATGAGATGGTTGGAAATGAATTTGTAAATTTGCTTTCTAGTCATGTAAGTGATGGGTATAGCTTCAACCCACTTAATGAAATATTCAATGGGAGTAAGGATATGTTTATGGCCATTAGATGAGGTGGGATTGATAATCCCAATGAGGTCGAGGCTGCATATATCAAATGGCCATCATGTCAACATTAGTTTTAGAGTCTTAGCAGGGCATGAATCAAATTGACATGTTATTGATGATTGCCACACTTCTTTACATATACAACCACATCTGCATCCATCATGGGCCAATAATAACCTATACATAAGATATTTTTGGATAAGACTTTCCTACTTGTGTGAGCTCCACATACTCATTCATGAACTTCCCATAAATCTAGTGTAGATTTTACTAAAGTTAAAAAACAAAGCAAAGTTTCATCAAAACCATGGTGGTAAAGGGTTGATCCAAGTAAGGTATAAAGAGTGGTTCGATGGATGAAGGCTTTGGATTGATTTTGGGATAGGTCAGGTGGTATAATTTTTCCATGGAGGTAGTTGTAAAGTTCTGAGTACTAGATAGAGCTAGGACCAATAATATCACAAATCATCATGATAGTTAAAGGTTGGTGCTAGCAAATTATCAATGAGGAATTGATAATCTTTAGTTTTGTCTATTTGGAAAATTAGAGATCCAATAGTAGCTATTATGGGATAGAATTACACCCTTTGTGGGAGAATTTATCAGGCTCTTTCACTCCTAGATACAAGCATTGTGACAACCTCAGGTTGTGGGTATCCTATAGTGAAGTTGAACCTCTAGAGAAGGTCAAATTCCTCTTTGATGCTCACCTAAAATAATGCTAAACTAATGATTCATAGGGAAAAGGGTTAGAAAGGGCATAAGGGATCCTAAGCAAGATAACCAGGTAGTACACCAAAGTAAAGTGGACACTCATCTATGCTTGAACCCACACTAGATCAGTCTTAAGATAATTATGGCTTACATAATCTTGAGATCAAGTTAACACACTAGAGGAGGTTTAGGTAGAACATTAATCCAGACCTGCAAGAGCTTGAAAATACATTACAGAGGTAAGTAGAAGGTTGATAGACTAGGAAGAATCTCCTTCATGAATCCACCAAGCATAAACATACTAAGTTACTGATCAATAACAAGCGATAGGCAAAGAAATCATCTTATTACATCAAGAGGTAGTTCTTACAATAGACTTAACAGGGTCGAGCCTAATCAAGTGGGACATACTTTAAAGTATCCCAATGAATGTCCATCTCCAAAAAAGATTAAAAAAAGTCTAAAAATTGGGAACCCCTCCAAAATAGAAAGCATTCGATATATATAAAAAAGGAAAAGAGAAAGAAAGGGCTTATGGGAGTAAGGAGAATTGAGAGAAGAGGTCATCGATGATTAGGACCCTTGTTGTACTTGAGATCTCTTGCATTCAAAGTGTGAAACTACCTTGACCATGAAATGAATCATCCAAGATCATCACAAATCTCCTCAAGCCCCTCATGCATTAAAGTCCCTTCTTTTTAAATTAATAGAGCCATGTTGTGGGTAGATGCATGTTCCTACCTAATGTGAATGAGTTGATCCTTGCATTTAAAACTTGGCATGCCCCTTTTGACTTTGCATGTCTTGACTAAAAAGGATGAAATCCCCATTCTCTGAATTAGGACCTAGCCATGCTGCCTCTGATCGAGTGGCTGATTGTTAGAGGTGAGAGCCATATCAAAGGACAAAGGCTTATCCATTAATTTGCACCTACCAGCTCCTACCAATCTCGTGGTCTTTGCTTTATTTTGATTTGTTGTTAGAAACTGACTTAGATCCTTGATTCACACCATTGATCTACCTAACATGGATGCCTTTGAGTCATCGATCTCTTACCAATTGGAGAGGCTTATGCCATTTATCTCTGACTGATTAACCCTCTAGATTTCTTGATTATTTGACTATCACTCATGCTGTTGATATTTTATCATAAGATACCAACAAGTTTCAATCTTGTGACAATCTTGATGAACCTTTAGTCTTTTCAATACTAATGGCTACTTATAGGGGCTCAAATTTTGATGTTTGTGTGCAAGTCAATTCCTTGAGTTATTTCTTTCAGACATTTCCTTTTGGCCAATTTCCATAGACTTTTTGTTTATCACTTTCTTGCAGATAATTTGTCTGAAGGAATTCATGTCTTTAGACTTTATAAAAATGCCCTTTGGGATTTTGGCAAGGTATCCTTCAGGCTCATGAAATGGTTCTTTTCCAAAGGGCAGGTACCCTTTGGATTTTTAAAGTATCCCTTCAGAATTTTGACAATGAACTTTTTTGAAGGGAAAGAGCCCTTGGGTTCTCTTGAAATGGACTTTATCAAAGGGAAAGAGCCCTTTAGAAATTTTGGAATGATCCTTTGGCATTTTTGCAAATAAAATTTTTCAAAGGGAAAGTGGCCCTTCAAAAAAATTGAAATGGTCCCTTCCCGAAAGGAAATAATACCCTTTGAGAATTTTTAAATGGTCCTTTGAAACTTTGAAATGAGCCTTCAACATTTTTGCAATGGTCTATTTCCCTTTGAAAAATACCTTTAGAAAAGTTGCAAAGGACCCTTTAGGATTTCTAGAAAAGCCCTTTTCTTGTGAAAAGAATACCTTCAGGAATTTCGTAAAGGACCCTTTTATTAAAGATTTACCCTTTGGGAAAATTGTCCCAGATAATTTTCTCCCAAAGAAAAGGTCTTTTCATTTTGCTTCGGATATTTTGTCTAAAAGAATTATCCCTTTGGAAAACTTTGTCTCAGATAAATTGTCTGAAAGAATTCAACACTTAGCCAAAAAGAGTCTCAAAAGAAAAGAACACTTAGTCCACTCAAAATTCAAAAGAAAGAACCAGTAAAGACTTTGTTGAATAAGAATATTTTGCACTCAGCTTTTCCAAGGTCTGTATGTTCTTCTGATGGAGTCTGAAGCTTTTCTGATGGAGTCCATAGATTTTTTGATGGAGTTCATAGATTTTTTGATGGAGTCCATAGCTTTTTTGATGGGGTCCATAGATTTTCTGATGGAGTTCATATTCTGATGGAGTTCATTAATTTTTTGATGGGGTCCATAATTTTCTAATGGAATCCATTGATTTTTTGATGGAGTCTATAGATTTTTTGATGGAGTTAATATTCTAGTGGAGTCCATATATTTTATGATGGAGTCCATAGATTTTATTATGTGGGCCAAAAATGGCCAACATTTATGGTGATTCATAGGGAAACATGCCTGTTATGGTTGAGAACCTAGACCACTTGCCTTGTCTAGTCCATTAGGCATGGAGTAATTTGCCTCTACAACTGAGCTAGTCTGAAACTGGATACAAGGCTGACCCTTTCTAGAACTTTCTCTAAAGTAACATAGATAAAACAAAATAAAGTACCCAAGGCACTTGGGAAAGGAAAAATAGAATAGAAAGGAAATGTGCACAGGGAATTTGGAAGAAAGCATGAAATATATCCTAATATATACAAGGTTACAATTTACAAGTATCTCCCTCATGTATCAAATGGGAAACTATGAGTATTATTCCTTTATAACAATCCAAGATGAAAAATACCTTGCTTTGGAGGTACCAGAATTTGTGAAGCAAGAAACTTTATGGTCAATCCTTTTGATGTGTTATCTAATGGGTAGAGTGGAATAAACATGTCTCCAATGTAGACATACTGGTTCATGCCCTCCAAACTTGGTTCATGTTGGAATATAGGGATTTTTTCAATATTCTCATTTGATGGCTCAAATTTGTGCTTTAAATCAAGCACATGTGATGGCTCCTTTCAACTGGTGCTTAGTTTATTGTCTAGAATTAAGTAAAAAAGCTCCAAGTCATCCCAAAAGGCAACTTTCTCTTGGTCATTTGAGATAATGCCAAATTTAAAACCATCTTTGCTCTGCTTGCTTTGAAAATGGCCATATGGTAGTTCATCAATCTACCTAAAGCCCAACATATTATATTTTTATGGCTCTGGATCTGATCATTCTCCCCATTCTTGAAGAGATTCATATTACCTTCAATGGACAATTCATCTTGAGATTGGTCAGCTTATTCAACTTTATTTGTGAGTTTATCCTCATACTCTAGAGGAGGAATATGATGGTTTATAACCTCTACCTAATCCACGAAGTCATGATACAGTTTCTACCATACTTCATCTTGATCCTCTTGCTTATTCATGACCTCTTCAACATGGTCAGCTAACTAATTGACTATGTCAATCTCTGGACCTTGCTCATCTTCATCTATAGCTACACCAAATGGAATCTCTTAGGGACAAAACAAAATCCTCTTTTCTCTTGTTGCATCCTAAATACACACCTCTTTAAGTATGAAGGCATTAGTACTACCTTCAGGCTCTAATTCATCAATGTCAAAGCCATGCCACAATAGCTGGACCAAACCTAATTTCTCCTCCCTTTTCTGGAGTGGACTACTTATCATGATATCCTCATCATAGACACTTGTGTTTTCCTCTTCAGGATCAAATTTGATTCTAAGCTCCTCCTTTATTCCTTTCAAAATAAGCTCTTCCTCCAAGAGGGAGATGGTGGGAGGGTGAAGAAGTTCATTTTGCTTGCAACTTAAGAGAGTGTCTTTCCAACTAGGTACTTTGAGTGTTCTCTTTAGTGGTTCTTAAGGGATGGAAAAATAGTGTTGGAATTCTTTTAGGGAAAGCTCATTGAGCTAAGCTAACACCTCTTTTTTATACTCTTCAAACACTAACTCCTCCTCCTCTTGAACTAGCTCTTAGATCACCACAACTGACACCTCTTCCTTCTTCTCTATGCCTTTCTAAACTAATTTCCATGATGGAAATGTGTAGGGAACATGCACCTTTTTTTAATTTTTAATGAGTATAGGAGAGGGTGGTTTCATAAGAGAGGGCATGACATAGCCAGTGTCAAAAGTATTAGAAAAGATCCATGATGGAAGGAATTCATGCTCTTGAGTGGGAATGGGTGTTGGGGTAGGAGAGGGAAAAATGATTGGATATTGAAAAGGAGAGGACACATAAGACTAATTAAACCGAGTCTACTGATCTTCATAAGACATCAACATACTTTTTGAACTTTGGACAATGCTTCTCAGCCACACCTTATTCTCCCTCTTACAAACTAGTGATTGTTCATTCTCACAAACTGACCATCTATCCTTGACCAACTGAAGAACATTCCTTACCTCTTATAGGACAAGAATAGGGATGAATGAAGAAATTTCTAAACCCCTACCAATCTCCCTTATCAACTCAGTATAATTTGATAATGTTTTCTTGAATCCTGATAAGGATGTAATAGGATAAACATAGTCTTAACAAGGGGAATTAGAGGACTAATTTAAATGATTAAGATGCTGATCTTAGTCATAAATATGGGTGAGAGGGGGGCAAAGGCCAAGATAGGGCTGATATTTTGTTTGAGGGCCACTTGGGGGAAACACATAAAAATTATTATCCTGATAAGTGTGATGTTGAGGTAGAGAATAAGCATACTGGTCACAAGATGGTTGATTATACATACCAAATAACGATGATTAGGTACTTGGACTATTTAAAATAGTTGATAGATGTTTGAAGTTTCCATTTGTGTTTGTTGAATGGCTCTAAAGGTTGAGTGGATGAAGAGAACACCAAAACTCTTCACTTAGTAAATAATGAAGTCCCATCAAGCGTACCAAAAACTGTTGTGGGTTAGAATTACACCCTTTGTAGGAGAGTTTCTCATGCTCTCTCAATCTTAGATACAAGCATTGGGACAGCCTCAGGCTATGGGTATCCTATAGTGAGGTTGAATCTTCAGATAAGGTTGGATTCCTCTTTGATGCTCACCTAAACTAATTCTAAACTAATGATTCATAGGGAAAAGGGTTAGAAAGGGGATAAGGGCTCCTAAGAAAGCTAACCAGGTAATGCACCAAAGTAAAATAAACACTCATTCATGCTTGAACCCACACTAGATCAATCATAAGATAACTATGGCTTATACAATCTTGAGATCAAGTTAACACATTGGAAAAGGTTTAGGCAAAACACCAATCCAAACCTGTAATAGCTTGAAAATACATTAAAGAGGCAAGTAGAAGCCTAATAGACTAGGAATAATTTCCTTCATGAATCCACCAAGCATAAACATACTAAGGCACTGATCAATGACAAGAGATAGGCAAAGAAATCATCTTATTATATCAAGAGGTAGTTCTTACAATAGACTTGACAGGGTCAAACCTAATCAAGTGGAACATACTTTGCAGTATCTCAATGAATGTCTATCTCCTAGAAAGATAAAAAAGGTCTAAAAACTAAGAACCCCTTCAAAATGAAAAACATCTAATATATATATAAAACTGAAAAGAGAAAGAAAGGGTTTGTAAGAGCAAGGAGAATTGAGAGAAGAGGTCATTGATGACTGGGACCCCTAATATTATACTCAAGCTCTCTTACATTCAAAGCATGCAACTACCTTGACCATGAAATGAACCATCCAATATCATCACAAATCTCCTTGAGCCCCTCATACATTTAATTCCATTTTGAATTGATAGGGCCATGTCATGGGTAGCTACATGTTCCCACCTGATGTGAATGAGTTGATCCTTGCATTTAAAACTCGGCATGCCCCTTTTGCCTTTGCTTATTATGCTTGAAAAAGGATAAAATCCCCATTATCTAAATTAAGACATAGCCATGCTACCTCTGATCGAGAGGCTACTTGTCAAAGGTGAGAGCCATATAGAAGGACAAAGGCTTCTCCATTAATTTTCACTTACCAGCTCTTTTCAGTCATTTGGGCTTTCCTTTGTTTTGATTGGTCATTAGAAACTTAGATCCTTTATTCACATCATCAATTTGCTTGACATGGATGCCTATAAGTTGTTGATCTCTTACTAGTTGGATGGGCTTATGCCATTTATCTCTGACTGATTAGCCCTCTAAATTTCTTGACTATTTGACTCACTCGTGCCACTGATCTTTTATCATGATATCTTGACAAGTGTTAAGCTCATGAAAATCTTGATGAACCTTTTCATCTTTTGAATACCAATGACTACTTGTAGGGGCTCAAATTTTGATCTTTGTGTGTAAGTCAATTCCTTGAGTTATTTCCTTTAGACATTTCCTATCGAGCAATTTCTACAAACTTTTTGTTTATCACTTTCCCATGGATAATTTTTCTGAAGGAATTCCTATCTTCAGACTTTATAAAAATGCCCTTCAAGATTTTTAAAAGGTACCCTTTGGGCTTGTCAAATGGTCCCTTTCCAAAGGGAAAGTACCCTTCAAATTTTTAAAGTGTCCGTTTAGAATTTTGACAATGAACTTTTCTGAAGGGAAAGAGCCCTTCAGGTTTCTTGAAATAGATTTTCCCAAAGGGAAAGAGACCTTCAGAAATTTTGGAATGATCCTTTTGAATTTTTGCAAACAAACTTTTTTGAAGGGAAAGTGACCCTTCAGAAAAATTGAAATGGTCCCTTTCTGAAAGGAAAAAATACCCTTCGGGAATTTTGAAATGGTCCATTGAAGCTTTGAAATGAGCCTTCAACATTTTTGCAATGGTCCATTTCCCTTTGAAAAATAGCTTCAAAAAATTTGCAAAGGACCCTTCGAGATTTATAGAAAATTCCTTTTCTCATGAAAAGAATACCTTTAGGAATTTTGTAAAGGACCCTTTTATTGAAGAGTTACCCTTCAGGAAATTTGTCCTGGATAATTTTCTCGAAGGAAAAGGTATTTTCATTTTGCTTTGGACATTTTGCCTAAAAGAATTATCCCTTTAGACAACTTTGTCTTGGAAAAATTGTTTGAAAGAATTCAACACTTAGCCAAAAAGAGTCTCGAAAGAAAATAACACTTAGTCCATGTAAAATCTAAAAGAAAGAACCAGTAAAGACTTTATTAAATAAAAAAATTTTGCACTCAGCTTTTCCAAGGTCTGTATGTTCTTCTGATGGATTCCGTAACTTTTTTTATGGATTCCATATCTTTTTTGATGGAGTCCATATATTTTCTGATGGATTTCATAGCTTTTTTGATGGAGTCCATAGATTTTTTGATGGAGTCCGTAGATTTTATGATGGAGTCCATATATTTTTTGATGAAGTCTATAACGTTTTTGATGGAGTCCATAGATTTTCTGATGGAGTCCATATATTTTAGTATGTGACCAAAAATGGCCAACATTTTTGGTGACTCATAGGGAAGCATGCCTGCTATGCTTGAGAACCCAGATCAATTGTCTTGTCTAGTCCATTGGGGATAGAGTCATTAGCCTCTACAATTGAGCTGGTCTAAAACTAGATATAAGGCTAACCCTTTCTGAAACTTCCTCTAAAGCAATAGGGATGAAACAAAAAAAAGTGCCCAAGGCACTTTGGAAAGGAAAAATAGAAAAGAAAGGAAATGTGCATAAGGAATTTGGAGGAAAGCATGAAATCTATCCTAATATATACAAGGTTAAAATTTACAAGTATCTCCCTCCTAGATCAAATGGGAAACTATGACTATTATTCCCTTGTAACAATCCAAGATGAAAAATACCTTGCTTTAGAGGTACCAAAATAGGTGAACTAGGTAGCTTTATGGTCAATCCTTTTGATATGCTCTCTAATGGATGGAATAGAACAAACATGTCTCCGATGTATACATGCTGGTTCATGTCCTCCAAACTTGGTTCATGTTAGACTGTAAGGGATTTTGAAATCTTCTCTTTTGATAGCTCAAATTTTCGCTCTGAATGAAGCACATGTGATGGCTCTTTTGAATTGGTGCTTGGTTTACTATTTAGACTTAAGCATAAAACCTCTAAGTCATTCCAAAAGGTAGGTTCCTCTTGGTCATATGAGACAATGCCAAATTCAACACCATCTTTACTTTGATTGATTTGAAAAGGGACATATGGTAGTTCATAAATCCACCTAAGGCCCAACATGTCATATTTTTGTAGCTCTAGATCTAACCATTCCCCCCATTCTTGAAGACATCAATACTACCTTCAATGGACAATTCATCTTGACATTGGTTAGCTTATTTAAATTGATTGGTGAGTTCATCCTCATACTCTGGAGGAGGCATAATTTGGTTTAGAACCTCTACTTGATCCAAGAAGTCATGGTACAACCACTGCCATACTTCATCTTGATCCTTTTGCTTATTTATGACCTCTTCAACATGGTCAACGAATCGATTGACTACGTCAATATCTAGACCTTGGTCATCTTCATCTGTAGCCACACCAAATGGAAGCTCTTTAGACCAAACAAAATTCTCTTTTCTCTTAGCTACATCCTGAATACATACCTCTTTAAGTATGAAGGCATCAATACTGCCTTTAGGCTCCAATTCATCAATGTCAAATCCATCTTACAATAAATGATCCAAACCTAATTTCTCCTCCCATTTTTGGGGTGGACTACCTATCATGATCTCCTCATCATAGACACTTGTTTTATCCTTTTCAGGATAAAATTTGATTCTAATCTCTTCCTCTATCCCTTAAAAAATAGGCTCATCTTATAAGAGGGAGATGGTGGGAGGGTGAAGAAGTTCATTTTGTTTGTAGCTTAAGAGAGTATCTTTCCAACTAGGTACTTTGAGTGGTCTCTTTAGTGGTTCTTGAGGGAGGGAGAAAGAGTCTTGGAATTATTGTAGGGCAAGCTCATTGAGCTAAGCTAATGCCTCTTTTTTATACTCTTTAAACACTAACTCTTCCTTCTCTTGAACTGGCTCTTGGTCACCACCACTGACACCTCTTCCTTCTTCTCTATGCCTTTCTGAACCAATTTACATAATGGAAATATGTAGGGGACATGCACCTTTTCTTCCTTTTGAATGAGTATAGGAGAGGGTAGTTTCACAAGAGAGGGCATGACATAACTAGGGTCAAAATTATTAGAGAAGATCCATGATGAAAGGGATTCATGCTCTTGAGTGGGAATGGGCATTGGGGTAGGAGAGGGAAAACTGATTAGCTTTTAGAAAGGAGAGGACACATAAGACTGATCACACTAAGTTTGTTGATCTTCATAAGACATAAACTCACTCTTTGAACTTTGGACAATGCTTCTCAACCACACTTTATTCAATCATAAATATCTTTGAGCCCCTCATGTATTCAAGTCCCTTTTGAACTGATAGGGCCATGTCATGGGTAGCTGCATGTTCTCACCTAATGTAAATGAGTCGATCCTTGCATTTAAAACTTTTCATGCCCCTTTTGCCTTTGTATGTCCTACCTAAAAAAGGAAAAAATCCCCATTAACTAAATTAAAACCTAACCATGTTTCCTCTGATCAAGAGGTAACTTTTTGGATGTGAGAGCCATATCGAAGGATAAAGGCTTCTCCATTAATTCTTACCTACTAGCTCTTGCTAGTTGCTTGGGATTCTTTTTGTTTTGATTGATCATTAGAAACTGACTCAGATCTTTGATTCACACTATCGATCTACCTAACATGGATTCTTGTAAGTCATTGATCTCCTGCCAGTTAGATGGGCTTATGCCATTTATCTCTGACTAACTAGCCCTCTGGATTTCCTGACTATTTGACTATCACTCATGCTGCTAATATTTTATCATGAGATATCGACAAGTGTCAAGCTCATGGAAATATTGACAAACCCTTTGGTCTTTTGAATATGAAAGGCTACTTTTAGGGGCTCAAATTTTGATGTTTACATGCAAGTCAATTCCTTGAGTTATTTCTTTCAGACATTTCCTTTCGGGCAATTTCTATAGACTTTTTGTTTTTCACTTTCCAGTGGATAATTTGTCCAAAGGAATTAATGTCTTCAAACTTTATAAAAATGCCTTTCCAACTTTTGGAAAAGTACGCTTCAGGCTTGTGATATGGTCCCTTTTTGAAGGGAAGGTACCCTTTGGATTTTTAAAGTGTCCCTTCAGAATTTTGACAATGAACTTTTTTGAAGAGAAAAAACCCTTTAGGTTTCTTGAAATGGACTTTATTGAAGGGAAAGAGCCCTTCAGAAATTATAGAATGATCCTTTGGAATTTTTGCAAATGAACTTTTTCGAAGGGAAAGTGACCCTGCAAAAAAATTGAAATGGTCCCTTCCCGAAAGGAAAAAATACCCTTCGAGAATTTTGAAATGGTCCTTTGAAGATTTGAAATGAGCGTTTGACATTTTTGCAATAGTCCATTTCCATTTGAAAAATACGTTCAAAAAGTTGCAAATGACCCTTTGAGATTTCTGGAAAAGTCCTTTTCTCATGAAAATAATACCTTCAGGAATTTTGCAAAGGACCCTTTTATTGAAGAGTTACCCTTTAGGAAAATTGTCCCAGATAATATTTTGGGTCTTTTTATTTTGCTTTAGACATTTTATCTGAAAGAATTATCCGTTTGGAAAACTTTATCTCAGATAAATTGTCTGAAAGAATTCAACACTTACCCAAAAAGAGTCCTGAAAGAAAAGAACACTTAGTTTATGCAAAATCTAAAAGAAAGAACCAGTAAAGACTTTATTGAATAAAAATATTTTGCACTCAACTTTTCAAAGGTCTATATGTTTTTTTAATGGAATATGTATCTTTTTTGATGGAGTCTATAGCTTTTTTGATGGAGTCCATAGATTTTCTGATGGAGTCCATAGATTTTATGATGGAGTCTGTAGATTTTTTGATGGAGTCCATACCATAGATTTTCTAATGGAGTCCATAGATTTTTTAATGGAGTCCATAGATTTTAGTATGTGGGCCAAAAATGGCCAATAATAGCCATAACATCTGTAGTTCTGTTAATTGCCCTTGGTATATGTTTAAATTAGACATCAACAATCTATCCTTTGAGAGTGTTGACCATGGCCTTATATGGTACCAACTTTTCAACTTTGGTTTAAAATTAGTCTGTAACTTGATTGATGATTAATTGAGAATCACCACAAACCTTGAGATGAGATATGTTTTATTTTACCACTTATTGAAGTCCTAAAATAAGTGCTTCATATTCGACCATGTTATTGGTTTATTGAAAGTTGATCCTAAATGATTTAGGGATTAGATCCACCTATGGTGTAATAAATAAAAGGCCTACCCTTGATCCATGTGTAGTAAATGATCCATCAAAATATAGATTCTAGTGCTAGTCCTCAAGAGGTGTCTCAATGATGGTCATTATGGATTCATCAAGAAATTAGAATGTGAGCAGCTCTGTATTAGTAAGGGGTGCTTCAACAAGCTGAACTATAAGAACTTGCCCCTTAATTGATTTTTAGTTGATGTAATCAATGTCAAACTCACTGAGAAGCATGATCCACTTGGCCATGCAACCTTGTAAAGTTATTTTAGATAGTAGATATTTGAGTGGATCTAATTTTGAAATAACCATGGTCTTATAGTTTAACATGTAATGGTGCAGTTTTTGAGCTATGAAAATCATGACTAAATAGGCTTTTTATATGGGCATATAATTATGGTCATACACAACCAATGTACAGCTTAAGTAGTACACATAATGCTCTTTTCCATTATCATCATGTTGAGCCAAAAGTTCCCCTAGGTCATTGTCAGTAGTAGATAGATATAAAAAGAATGGATTTCTTGGCATAGGAAGCAACAAACAAGTGGATTCTCTAGATAGTCCTTTAGCTATTGAAAAGTTATCTGGCAATGATCATCTCAGTGAAATGTGTCTCCCTTCTTCAAAATTTTCATAAAAGGATGACACTTGTTAGCCAATTATGATATGAATCATTGAATAGACTGGTCCTTTCCCTATAAATTGTGGAGCTACTTTAGATTAGTTGATGGTGGCATCTTTGTTATGGCTTGGACTTTGGCTAGATTGACTTCAATGCCTCGATGAGACACAAAGAAGCCAAGCAATTTAATTAAAGTGACTCAAAAGATACACTTCTTAGGATTAATTTTTACTTTATATTTGCATAGTCTTTCAAATATTCTATGTAGTACTGCTGGATGATCATCCTTGGTCTTTGATTTGCCAAGAATGTCATCGACATAGTCTTCAATAATATCATGTATCATATCATGAAATATGATAGTCATGGATATTTGATAGGTGGCCCCTACATTTTTAAGACCAAACAACATAACCTAATAATAGAATGTTCCCCATGGAGTGGTGAAAAATATTTTGTGTTAGTCTTATGGTGCTATTTTGATTTGGTTGTACCCTAAAAATCCATCCATTAATGAAATAATTTCATAACCCGCTATGGAGTCAACTATCATGTCAATATTTGATAATAGAAAATCATCCTTAGGGCAAGATTTGTTTATATCATGGAAATGAGTACAAATTTTTATTCCTTCTAGATTTTTGATAACTAGTATAACATTAGAGATCCACTCTAAATAGTTGATTGACCGAATTTATCCTGCTTCCAAGAGTTTTTACAACTCTTTCTTCACTAATATATAAATGTGAGGATACATTCTTGTGCAAATTTTATTTTACTACTTTGAAATTAAGATTTACCTCAAGGTGGTATAGAACTAAGTTGGGTTCCAAATTTGGCATGTCAGAATATGCCCATGCAAATATGTCAATAAATTCCCTCGAAAGGGATGTAAAGACTTCATGCTCCTTCTCAATAAGGGATGCACCTAACTTGATCCACTTTGGGTCATCTAGGGACCCAATTTTAACCTTTGTTGTGTCCTCCACTAGAAGGGTTAAATCATCTTCAATCATAATGGGCAATGATTTGAACCAATTAGAAATGTTAGAGTCCTATGCTATAACTAGTTTTTTGAGATCCCCTAGGCATGATGAATCAGAGTCCCCTAATGGGAGATGTGGCCATATAATAAAGACTATTGGAAACTCCTAAATGATTTGATTAAAATCTTTGTTGTTATTCAAAACTAAACTTAGTCTCATAGACAAGTTCATCATTAGTGGTCTCCTGAGTTATGCTTGAGGAAGGTTGAACACTCCCATCTAATGGTGCCTGAAACAAGTTTTCACCACTAGACTGACCTTATTCTTTACCTTTTCCTTGGTTAGAAAGTGCCTCAAAGAATTTTTCATTTTAGGACCTAAATGTTTTATTTATTTTATTTTAGCTAAGGGTATTCACCCGCTCTCCAAAATAGGCTTTAAAATCTAACTTGATTGAGAACCCTGATTTATGGTTCTCCAACAGAACATTGTCTCTAAGGCTAAGAAAATTACATAAAGCCTCATCATTTTTGAACTCATCAATCAACATGTTGAACTCTTGTTGGTCTCAGTCTATTAGTTGGGGATAATACAATGGCAGTGGGTTGTGATGAATGACTAGTCTAAGGGTACAAATAGAATGAGGGTTAAATAGGTTAGTCTTGGCTAGGTCATCAAAAAGGCTATGATCAGAGTATACGTCACTACCAACATCATCCTCACTAGTTGGTGGTGATGAAACATGGTTAAGGTACATGGGGTCACCCCCAGGTGGTTTACATCTAAGTCCATAGGGCCCTTTGTATCTGGTTATGAAAATTAGCTCAAGTGTTCCTTGTTGATTTGGTCCGAGGCCTCCTCCTTCGTAGTCTTGATTATTCATGATCCTATTGGGAATAGGATACTTTACATTCCCATAACAATCAACCTACTTGTCATTGTACAACCATGATTCATCTCCTTTAAGAGGGTCCTTTTCTAGGCCAGATGTTGGTATAAACATGATGGGTTTTGCACTATACTTTTTACCTTTACCCTTTCATTTCCATTTTGGATGAAGTGGCTTGAATTTAGGTCTTCAAAAGGTCTTGGGGTTTTGTGGAAGGTTTGCAATGTGAAAGGCATCATGGGTTAAATACTCTCCTAGGCCATTAGATGGGATGGTATAATGATTGGATATCTTAGGAGGTGGCATATGGGAAAGGGAATCAAGGGTATTAGGATCAATGCAGTTATCCTCTGACAAATCAAGTAGTATTACCTTTCGCTTATCCTGTTTGGCCACTAGATTCATGTTGAAATGATATTTATAGCTCTTGAACTCAGCCTCTAGGTGTTTACAATGCTCATATGGATACAAATCTCTTGGTATACAAACTTCCATCCCTAAATGGGAAAACTTGATACATTGGTACAACATCGATGGGACTGCACAAATTTCATGTAACCAAGGTCTTCCCGAAAACATATTGTATGATAAATCAAGATCTAACACATGGCAAAGTGTATTATGGGTTAAGGGCCCAAGGATAACTGGTAAATAGATGGTGCCTTGTGATTCTTGTTCTTCATTAGTGTAGGCTTTGATGGTTATCATTTCTGTTTGAAGATCTATCATCTTGTACCCATGAAGCTTAATGAGCTTTAGAGACATTATGTTTAGACTTGATCCATTGTCTATAAGGAAACATTTACTTTGTGTTTCTTTATGCAAACTTTGATGTACAATGGATTATTATGTAGTGGGCCAAAGGATGACATATCGCTTTGGTTGAAAGTGATTTATTGGGCTAGAGCTAGATGTCTAACCAAAGCTTGTAATTTATCAGGGGATATGTCACTTGAGACTATGGATTGGATAAGGAACTTGTTTGAAATGTCTTTATGGATTGTTGACATATACAATAAATCTAAAATAGAGATTTGTGTGGGTGTCTTTTGTAATTGTTCCATAATGTCAAACTTCTTTTTTTGGTCAGTGTTAAATGGCTTGTTCTAAGGTATAACAACTAGTTGGGTGATGGGAAAAGTGGCAGATGCTTGTGGGCCTGGGATGGTAATCTTAGACCGCTAAGTTGTGATTACACAATTGAGATTATATATAAGACCATGATTGCTAAAAAATGATGGTGATGGTGGGGGACTAAATAGGATAAGTCTCGTTTGTTAGTGCACTTGTACATGGTCATGAGGCAATGATGAGTTATTAGTATAGGGTCTAAAATTAGTAATCCCTACTTGTTAATACACCTATATGCTATCCCAGGTTAAGGAATGATTATCAATGTGAGTTGGTGGATTGGCATTGTTTATTAAGGTCTTGATTGATTAGTATTTGGTCTCATATTGATGGAGATGGTGTTAACATGACCTCCTGTAATATGGCCAACAACCCTCTTATAGTCATGTTCAATTGCATGGTAGGTCTATTAGTTGTTGCCATTCTAACCTTGGTTCTATCCATTATTTGAATACTATTGGTTATATTATTGGTGATTCTATTGATTATGTTGGTTTGGCCTTGGTTGTTGAAACTGTTATTTTTGGTGTTGTACTGACCATTATTATTATTGTTGTTGTTGTTAGTTGTTATGTTGGGGCAAGGGGTTTTGATAGATTCTAAGGATCTGATTGGAAGTGGAAGCACCACCATCCAATGTTATATCTCCATTATCTAGCATATTTTGAATCAAATGTTTAATTTACACACAATAACATAAATTATGCCTGTTAACCTGATGATATTCACAAAATTTATTTTAGTGGTACCAATAAGAATAAGGAATGCCCTCAAGATAATGTTTTAGTATAGGCCAAAGAATCAGATTAGTAGTTGTGAGCTTATGAAACATAGATTCAATAGGTTCTCCAAGGTCACTAAAAACATGAAGAGTAGGCACTATTCTCCTTGGAGGAGGATCTTATAATGGCAAAGGTTGTTAAATTTGTTATGCAGGCCTGGGATATTGTGCTTATTATATTTGTTGAAAAGGTTGTGGGTTAGGAGTAATTTGCATATGCTATGTAGGCTGAGTAGATGGTGTTGACATCATTTGGAAATGTCTTGATTTTGTTACTCCATTTCCAACAACATTTTTATTGCGGTTGAATTACTTTGGTCTATCATTGTTACTGGCTTGTGTTGGTTGTGATGCTTGTGCTTGGGCTTGATGTTGGTTTTGGACATTTCCTTGATTGATACCTTGATTTTTATTTGATAAAGAAACCCTGATAATCCATTTGTTAATAGGGTCTTTCTTGATCAAAAAACCTTTGTCAATGATCTCTTTAAAGGTATACACACACTACAACTCCAGATGATAGGATATTTCACTGTGCAAATTTTTGGTAAACATAGTGGCTAATTATTTGTTTGGTAAATTATGAGTGAATTAGATTGTAAGGGATCTCCATCACTATAGATAGCTTAAAAAAATTTAATTGGCCTTTTGATTAGATTATGCTAAGTCGACCAATGAAATCTCATGCTCAAGATTATATGAAAAGTGTTGCACAAACTTGTCTGGAAGATCATCAAAATCTAATACTATTTTTTTGGGCAACTTCAAAAACCACTCCAAGGATTGTCTTTCTAGACTCCTTAAGAAGAAAAATAAAAGGTATATATATCTATATGCCAATAGATGGAATTCAACAAATAACTTGATCAAATAAGCTTTGGGGTCACCTTTCCCCTTGTATTTGTCAAATTTTGATGGTTCATACCTTGAAGGAAATGGTATCTACAAGTACTCCATGTTGAATAGATAAGAACACACGTCATCCAACATAAATTTTTTGGTTTGTTTCCTAGATTGGATGGCAACGATTGCATCCTTCATTTATTGTAGCTCTTGGGCTAGGAAACTAGAGGGAACATTGGTTTAAGGTGGAATATTAGATTGGGTAGATGGTTGAGCAACCATAAGTGGAGCACTTTAACTAGGGTATGATGGAGGTATTTGTTGGGGTATGTTGGATTGGTTAGGGAATAGATTAGGAATATGTATACATGGATTAAGGTTGAATTGTTGAAGTTACACATACTAAAGTTTGATGTTTTAGTTGTAGTTGGATATATGGGCCTAATTTTGAGGATTTTGAGGTTGGGATGGAGGAATATGGTTTCATTATGCCTATTAAGGTTGAATAGGGACATGTTTTCAACTAATCAAACATTTTTGTTGATGGGGTACTTATGAACCAAGACCCTATCTTTGAACACATGGCACATTCTACACAAAATGCAAAGGTTATCTTATCGGTACTTGAGAAACATTAAAACCTCTTTGTTGCACAAATCCCAATTGGGAAGTGGATGAATGTTGGAGATTTAAAATTTGTATCCAACCAATAGTTGTACATTATTGATTAGACATCATTTGGATTTGAATTGGTACATTGGTCTATTAAGAAAGAGGTATGTTTGTTGTTACCTAGTGAGATGAAACATTGTTTGCCCCTATTGAGGTGGAAATATGTTCTACCTCTTCTATATTGGTATGTTTGATTATGCCTATTATTTTAGAATACTACCTATTACCTATTGGGGAGGAGTAGGGTTCATCACATTTTGTTGTTAAGGTATGACATTGGTTGTTGGCTGACTACCTAATCCTGTTAGTTGAGCACTTGAAGAAGCAACTGAATGAGGATTCGTTGTAGTAGTTGGTTGAGGTTGGGATGTATAAACTCCTAGTCCTTGATTTAGAAAACCACTCATGGTGTTAACTAAAGGTACACTTATTTGTGGACTAATTATTTGTGTACTTACACCACTTTGGTTTGGATTAGATATTGTTTGCACATTATCCATTATGTTTTGCTTAGTACTATGCATAGAAATAGAAGACACTTCTTTGATGGTTGGCATATGAAACAAGTTGTCAACCAAAGTGTTTTGCATGAATAGGTATACACCCTTATTATCTTAACCAGTCAATTTTATTAACACTTCTATTGAAGGAACCAAGTCAATAAGAGGCCTATTTGACATGGTCATCTAATTGAAATTATGTGTTAGGTTTAAGTAAGTTCGGTATGCTATCTACATCTATAAAAAGTGATCCTCCATGAGGTAATTTACTTTGAAAAGCATACTAGGGTCCTAATATACCATTGGGGCTAGAGCTAAATGATTGCTAGAATAAGCCTATTGAATATATAGTATGTTGTGAGGCATTCTTACTAGACTTGGAAAATTCTCATGGGGGAAGTATACCAAAATTTTCTCCCCTAATTCTATAGCTTTGACCAAAATCTCATCCTTGATTTCCAACAAGTGATGCTCAAACAAATAAGGGTCATATATTGATGGTGTAGTAACATAGTACAGTTGTTGAGGAAATGGTTCTTCAACTATAGGTACAAAAGCTAGGTATTGATCTATTTTTTTATGATCTTACTTTGAGTATGGAGGCATGTTAACTAAATAATGAGCCAATGGGTCTTGGTTTTATGCCCTTGTTTGAGTGTTATAAGATGGATAAGGATCTATCTCATAAGCAAAATTGTTTGCATAGGGGTCTTGAATCATTTATTTTTGTGAGATTACATTACTAAATCCCAAATTGTACATGAGGCCACTATGAGTGTAGAAAAATATGTTGGGATCCATAGTAAATGCTTCATAACCGAAAAGAATAGAGGTCTATAAAATTTGAAAAAGTGATGTCTAAAAAGAGGTCCAAATTTGATCTAACCTAGTAAAAAGGATGGATATGTATATATAAAAGGATTAATGCAATGATTTGTGATAAAAAAAGTTAACATCAAATGTATAATGTTACATGTCTCACACAAAATGGTCAAGTAGATGGACCATAAATCAAAATTCCAGATTCTAAGATCAAAGTGTTTCAAATGAGTCTAATCTAAGAAAATAAAAGTTGTTAGCTCTTTTGGCTAAACGTGACATCAAAAGATAATCTCAAACAAAGGTACGTGCTAGGAATTTTGGCCAAATGGTGTCAAAAGATATAATTTAAACAAAGATGTGATATTTAATCTAACAAATTTGAAACACTTCTTAAAAAAACTAGGCATTTGATTTTTGGACATAAACTTGATCAATGGGTATGAGGTATGAAACAAAAGGCACTTGGAGATAGTTTATTTTCTCCCAAATAAAGGCAAAATATTTAAAAAATAAGATAGACAAAGGTGAATGGCATAACCATGATAGATAAAGACTCAAAAAGGTATATTTAAAATGGTTAGAATTTTGGAAAAAAATGGACTCTATGAAAAAAAGGCCTATGAAACAAGTTTCAAAATAATTTGAGTAGTGTAACAATGCTAAAATGCTCAGAAAGTATGATAAATTTTTCTTCAAGACTCTAAGGCAAAATAGTTTAACATGATTTCATTAGCGTAACACTACTCTCCTCAACTCAAATCACACACACACACACACACACACACACACACACACACACACACACACACACACACACACACACACACACACACACACACACACACACACAAAGTTTTGACAAATCTCTAAGGCAAAAGTGTTGTATCAAATGAACTCAAGACAAATGGAAAATAGGAAAGGTAGTATAAAATGTAGCCTAGGAATCAAAACATGAGCGATACACAATATGACTTGAGACCTTATAAATGATGATAATGATTATGAGTCTAAAAACAACCCTCAATTAAAATTGGAAATTAAACCTAAGTTCCCTCAAGTTTAGTGCAAATGGTGAACCTACTTAATACATCGACCTTATGAACTTATAAAGGTGGAATTTTGAATTTAAATTATCAATGAAGGACTTAAGAAAATTGGGCGAATGGTCTAGACTCAAATGGGTATTGCTCTATTTGTTTATGATCTTACTTTGAATATGGAGGCATGTTAACCAAATAATGAGCCAATGGGTCTTGGTTTTGTGCCCTTGTTTGAGTGTTATAAGATGGATAAGGATCTATCTCATAATAAAAATTGTTTGCATAGGGGTCTTAAACCATTTGTTCTTGTGAGATTACATTACTAAATCTTGGATTGTACATGGGGGCACTATGAGTGTAGGAAGACATGTTGGGATCCATAGTAAATGATTCACAACCAAAAGGAATAGATTTCTATAAAATCTAAAAAAGTGATGTCTAAAACGAGGTCCAAATTTGATCTAACCTAGTAAAAAGGATGGATATGTATAACCAAAAAGATTAATGCAATGATTTGTGATAAAAAAAGCTAACATCAAATGTCTAATGTTACACATCTCACACAAAATAGTCAAGTAGATGGACCATAAATCAAAATTCTAGATTCTAAGATCAAAGTGTTTAAAATGAGTCTAATCTAAGAAAACAAAAGTTGTTAGCTCTTTTGGCTAAACGTGACATCAAAATATAATATCAAACAAAGGTACGTGCTAGGAATTTTGGCCAAATGGTGTCAAAAGCTATAATTTAAACAAAGATGTGATATTTAATCTAACAAATTTGAAACACTTCTTAAAAAACCTAGGCATTTGATTTCTGGACATAAACTTGATCAATGGGTATGAGGTATGAAACAAAAGGCACTTGGAGATAGTTTATTTTCTCCCAAATAAAGGCAAAATATTTAAAAAATAAGATAGACAAAGGTGAATGGCATAACCATGCTAGATAAAGACTCAAAAAGGTATATTCAAAATGGTTAGAATTTTGGAAAAAAATGGACTCTATGAAAAAAAGGCCTATGAAACAAGTTTCAAAATAATTTGAGTAGTGTAACAATGCTAAAATGCTCAAAAAGTATGATAAATGTTTTCTTCAAGACTCTAAGGAAAAATGGTTTAACATGATTTCAGTAGCGTAACACTACTCTCCTCAACTCAAATGACACACACACACACACAAAAAGTTTTGACAAATCTCTAAGGCAAAAGTGTTGTATCAAATGAACTCAAGACAAATGGAAAATAGGAAAGGTAGTATAAAATGTAGCCTAGGACTCAAAACATGAGTGATACGCAATATGACTTGAGACCTTATAAATGATGATAATGATTATGAGTCTAAAAACAACCCTAAATTAAAATTGGAAATTAAACCTAAGTTCCCTCAAGTTTAGTGCAAATGGTGAACCTACTTAATACATCAACCTTATGAACTTATAAAGGTGAAATTTTGAATTTAAATTATCAATGAAGGACTTAAGAAAATTGGGCAAATGGTCTAGACTCAAATGGGTATTTCTCTATTTGTTTATGATCTTACTTTGAATATGGAGGCATGTTAGCCAAATAATGAGCTAATGGGTCTTGGTTTTGTGCCCTTTTTTGAGTGTTATAAGATGGATAAGGATCTATCTCATAAGAAAAATTGTTTGCATAAGGGTCTTGAGCCATTTGTTCTTGTGAGATTACATTACTAAATCTTGGATTGTACATGAGGGCACTACGAGTGTAGGAAGACATGTTGGGATCCATAGTAAATGATTCACGACCAAAAGGAATAGAGTTCTATAAAATCTAAAAAAGTGATGTCTAAAACGAGGTCCAAATTTGATCTAACCTAGTAAAAAGGATGGATATGTATAACCAAAAAGATTAATGCAATGATTTGTGATAAAACAAGATAACATCAAATGTCTAATGTTACACATCTCACACAAAATAGTCAAGTAGATGGACCATAAATCAAAATGCCAAATTCTAAGATCAAAGTGTTTCAAATGAGTCTAATCTAAGAAAATAAAAGTTTATAGGTCTTTTGGCTAAATGCGACATCAAAATATAGTCTCAAACAAAGGTATGTGCTAGGACTTTTGGCCAAATGGTGTCATAAGCTATAATTTAAACAAAGATGTGATATTTAATCTAACAAATATGAAACAATTCTAACAAAAATTAGGCATTTGATTTCTGGACATAAACTTGATCAATGGGTATGAGGTATGAAACAAAAGGCACTTGGAGATAGTTTATTTTATCCCAAATAAAGGCACAATATTTAACAAATAATCTAGACAAAGGTGAATGGCGTGATCATGCTAGACAAAGACTCAAAAAGGTATATTCAAAATGGTTAGAATTTTGGAAAAAATGGACTCTATGAAAATAGGCCTATGAAACAAGTTTTAAAATAATTTGAGTAGTGTAATAATGCTAAAATTCTCAAAAAGTATGATAAATGTTTGCTTTAAGACTCTAAGGAAAAATGGTTTAACATGATTTCAGTAGCGTAACACTACTCTCCTTAACTCGAATGACACATACACACACAAATTTTTGACAAATATCTAAGGCAAACATGTTGTATCAAATGAACTCAAGACAAATGGAAAATAGGAAAGTTAGTATAAAATGTATCCTAGGACTCAGAGCATGAGTGATACACAAGATGATTTGAGACCTAATAAATGATGATAATGATTATGAGTCTAAAAACAACACTCAATTCAAATTAGAAATTAAACCTAAGTTCCCTCAAGTTTAGTGAAAATGGTGAACCCACTTAATACATCAACCTTATGAACTTATAAAGGTGCAATTTTGAATTTAAATTATCAATGAAGGACTTAAGAAAATTGGGAAAATGGTCTAGACTTAAATGGGTAGCATAACTGTTCTAGAATGGAAGATGTGACACAAAGTTTGTGATAAATTTTTGAATAAGAAAAAAATGATTTTCACTTGGGCAACATAATGCCTCCTTGATCAAAAAAATAGTGGACAATGTGTTTCGTTATGTAACCTTTTTTTAACAAACAATTTTGACTCCAAATAAGACCATGTAATCTAAGACAAAGATAAATCAATTAATTAATCATCTTAAGCCTTAAACTAACAAGGTATGGTAAAGTGGGGTTAACTAAACTAACAAGTTTCTGAATGTCTACATGAATCAAATGCATATGATTTTCACGTCAGCATGCAAAAAAAGTGCACATCATTTGGTTCCATGTCATATGGCTTGTTGTAAAAAGGTCTTGCCCTTTTTACAACCACTACATCCATCACTTGTTCAATGTAGTGTGATGTCCAACATGCTCAAATGTCCCTGGCTTAGCCTCTACTAATAGAGATGGTTTAACCACTCAAACCATTGTCCTAGTGAGATGATCCCAATTTATATACCCCCGTATGTAGAGGGGTTGAAGATAATGCCATGAGATGAATTCCTAGGTCAAGGCTTCCCTATAGAACTTATTATAGGTAATGAAGTCCCCCTCACAATCCAAATTGCAATGAAAATAAAAACTAAGAGAGCTTTAAGCTTGTTTCTAGATCACCCAAGCCATGCAATTCTTGGAGATGCTATTTTTACACCTTTGGAAAAAGACAAATTGTAATTAAGATGACAATTTTGATCTCACAAATTCCCTATAAGGGATGGGGGGAGAGCATACATACACAACTTCCTCTTTTCTCAAATAAAACTAACTAAGCAAATAATGATAAACAACTTGTAAAAACTTTGAAGCGAGTTTAATTTTAAAGCACTAAATGAAAGGTTTAGTGGTGTTCTTTGGCCCCTTGGCCTTAAGTTACAAATTTTTTGAAGAACAAGCATAAAAACATTCAAATAAACATCTAAGTGTTTCCTTAATCACCGAATGAAAGTTACTAATCCTTTTTAAGCACCTAATAAAAAGTTAAAAAGACTAGATTAAGCTTGTTTTGATCAATTTTTAAGTGGGACCTATAAGGAAATGGCCAGAGTTTTGTTTAGCCTTGAAGCACTTTTTAAAATGAAATAAGTAACTTTGTAAATTGAGCTCTCGAGTTCACACAGTGTAATCCCACAACTCCACAATCCAATACTATAACTCTGCAAAGCCATGACTAGTTAACACAATATTATAACTCACTGGTTAGTCAACAAAAATCAACAATATCACTAATCTAATGGATAATATCATGATTGATAGAGAAAATTTTCAACTTAGAGAGTTATGGTATTATTTTTTAACCCTAATTATCTAGGCTAACTGCTAGTAGTTTGACTACAATATCATGACTCAAATTGATAATATTGCAACTAGAAAAATCATGGTATTGTAATATCATGAATATTGAGTCACGATATTTCAATATCATACATACAAAATCATGGGATTATAATATCACTACTGTTGAGTAGTGGTATTACAATATTACAACTTGACTTATAGACAGAGAAAATGTTAATCCAAAAACACAATTAAGATGCAATATCATGACTGAATGATAAAACCTTGACTTCTAAGAAAACATGTTTTTATTTAAATTTTTCACTCCTTTTGCTCCCACACTCTAAGATTCTACATAGAAATGGTTAGTAGGTTGTTTTTAAGATCTATTTGATCAAATTTTTGGGGCTAAGTGCCATCGAACATGCTATTTATGAGCATAAGATTACAATAAGGGGATATTAGTGTAGTGTTAGTGTATGAAATCAAGATCCAAAATAACTCACTAATAGCTAACACATTAAGCCTAGATCAAAAGGATAGCTTAGTAAACAAAACTAAATGGAAAACATAACTATAATGCAAAAGACAAATGATCTTTCACCTTCCTTGGATGTTCTAAATGGCTTGTTGAATTAGCTTGCTCAACTTTACTCAATGAGTCTTCATCAAAGGAGACTTGGATATATCCTTTTCTCCTTGGCACTAATAGATTTTTGGCTTGGGATTGTGAAGCTTCACTTAACAATTTTGCATAATAATAATACATCAATGGCTTTTTGAAATCATTTGATCATGATAACTTTGGCTTGAGAGAACTTAAAATTATGAGTGTGAGGCCTTCTATTTATAGATTTTTACAAATGATCAGAATAAACCTAAACTGTCCATCTCAAGATTAAGATGTGTGGCTAAGAATACATTCAATTTTTAAATATAAAATCAATAAATTCCCTCATAAATATTTGGGATAGAGAAGCATTAAATAGGCATGGGAGGGCTTAATCAGATATTTGTTGCATTTATGGCCTAGGGATGCCTTCCCAAAAATTAATGTCACTTGATGATGAAGAGATTCATAATCAACGTCCAAAAGTAAATATTCAAAAATATCCATGAAATTATTAATTAGGCTCAAGATCTGAATTAATTAGCCTTAAACATGATTTATCAATTTTGGTGCAAATCTTGGCAATTGGTGCACAAATTAATCAAATTAGTCAACATGTCATATTATTGGCTCAAAATTTAATTGGATTAGAATTGGAAGGTGATGTTAGATGCCTTGGAACCATTATCCCATTTATGATGTTTTCAACACAAAATAACAAAGGCATGTGTCTCATGTAATAAATTTGGTAAAAAAGAAAATCTAGAGCACCCAAGTGTGAAAATGTCATTTTGACTCGAAATGATCTGATCAAAGTTAGCTATCTTATAAAATGAATTGCCCCATTTAAGGATACATTGGCCAAAATTGTAACTTGTATATGAAAAATTCAAACCATTTAACATGTTTTAGTGTTTTAGCCCAAATTGTGCATTTTGGTAGAAATCAGTCTGAAGCTTGGTTGGAGGTCATTGGTGGCCACTTTTAGGTGTTTATAGCCTTCTAACAATAGTATTTAAAAACTAGACCCTCCATTACTTTGTCTTCCATATTTTTAGGCTTTCAAGCATGTGATTTTCTCTTTTGAATTGCTATAAAAGAAAAATCAAGTCACTTATTATTCCACTTGAAACTTTTAATATAGAGGCACATTTACATTATTACACATTGAGCAATGCTTTCCTATTATTCCCAATTTTGATTCTAAGCATTTCAAGTAGTCCTTAACCAAGTCATAAGTTTATTTTATTTATTCCAAAACAAATCATAAATAAGTATTTGATCCATCTATAGATGTCTTAATATAGTCAAAGGCACAATATTGAATGAAACACTCCAAGTAGGAGAACTAGGTGGGATTGAATTCCCTCTTTGGAGTATTGAATACATAAGTAATGTTCAGTCATCCATGTGGGTGATTGAGTTTATCTTAGCCCAATTACACTCCAAATTTTTATATTCACAAGTTTTTAGTCATTAGAAAAACCCTACTAGGGTTTATACCTTATAAAAACTATTTAAAAGTCTTCCACACATCTTGGAAGGTCAAATTTGAGCATACAGACCTAATTCCAATCATTGTACATGATTATGCCCTCATTTATCTATGTTTTAAAAAGGGTCAAAAATGTGAAACTCACATCAAAAACTATAGTTGATCTTGACCCTAATTGGATGGTCTTGACCTTCCTCATCAGTCAGCTTCAATTATGGGTTTTACAGAATCAACTTATGTTTTCCTATTTTTATTTTTTGTCATTCAACATAGTAAAAAATTAGATAGAAAAAAATAAGTTTGTCTTTATTTTGCATAGTTATCTTTTTTCAATCATTTTTATCTTGTCTAATTAAATTCTTTTCCTTCTTTATTCTTGTCGAAAGTATATTTTTAACATTATTTTATATTTTAATCATTTGTTATAATTAGGGTTAATTACTACATTAATTCTAATTTGGTTAAAACATATTGGTGAACCCAACTTAGTAATGAACTTTCATTGTTCCAATTTTTTTGTCCTAGAATTTAGATAAATACTTTAACATTTGACATTAAAAGAATTTCCTTTTGACCTTGGATCTAAATATGACACTAAAAGAAATTGTTTTTGACCTTCGACATAATAGTTGACATTAAAGGCATTTTATTTTGACATTGGATGATATCTGGCATTGATAGTGTCATTTTTAGACCTTGGAATTTACTAATATCCATAAATGAATATTTTCCCTTCTTTCAATTTGTTTACATTTTAATTTTCCATTCATATGCTTTTCTAAGAATATATGGCTTTATTGGATGAACACACTTTGATTCAAACTTCTCACAAAAGAACTAAATCACATGTTAAGATGAAAATACCATTAATTAAAAGTTTTTTCAAATCAAGTATAACATGGGAACAAGATAATTCATATATTTCAAATGCTATATTATTTCTTTACACCTCTTGATGGAATTATTATGGCCATAGAAAGTGATAAGACCCATGCATCTGCTAACAATAGTTTTGATCATTTTAATGCTAGAGAATTTGGTGAATACCTTAACACTCATCCTAATGATATTGAATATTTATTATTTTTATCCCAACAAGAGCAACAAAAACATGAATGTGTAACTGCATCTCAATAATCAAATGATTCTATTGAACAACCTCTTCTAAAGCCTACCACATGTGTTACCACTACTAATGTTGATATTTACATTCCATAGACTAAAGGGAACACATAGTTTAAAATATATTTTTATGCATATGCATTACTAAAAGACTCATCCAGAACCATTGATAGCTATGCACACTACATCACATACCTTACCTAATGCACAATCTCTCGAGTAAACTATTGCATTTTTGAATCCTAAGGCACTACAATCAATGCAAGGTATACTAAATGATAACTAGTAATTAGATTCCAAAGATTTAATTCATATCCTATTAACATCCAATATTACATCATACCCTTTACCTAAATGATGTGTAGCTCCTAAGCTTCCAATATATGAAGGCAAAGGAGATATTGAACAACATCTTAGATCTTTTCATGTAGCATGTTTAGATTATACAATGAAAAGTTGCTAACCAAATTGTTTCCAATAAGCTTAATAGATTATGCCTTGTGTTGGTTCTGTGATCTACCTACTCAATTAGTCAAAGAATTCACTCCATCAGTAGATCATTTTCTTAAGCATTTTATAATTAACATTGATGAAAAGCTTTCTTAGGCACAAATTGTCAAGCTTAAGCAAGGAACTAATGAGCCTATAAGTGATTTTTTGCTTTCTTACAAAAAAATGCTTACCAAAATGAATAATAAATTAGTATATAATGAATGACAAGACATTTTAAGATAAAGTTTATTTGCACTATTGCACGAGTCAATTATTTTCAAGAATTTTAGATCATTTAAAGAGATTTGTCATACATTAAGAGAAAGAGAAGTCAAGCTTATTGATTTGAGTAATCTTAAGTATACACCTAAATATACTTCCAATTCCACGATCAAGTTTTAAAACAAACCTTCTAAAAAATCTAAGCTAATAGATACTAAAGCAGATTCAAAAATTATAGTTATTGTTATTACTCAAACTGCCAAAAAAATTGTTTGATTAGATCAACCAAGGAGATAATTTTATAATTTACCACAACCACCTCAAAAATTATTTTAAAAGTTACTTGAATACAATATTTTTACTTTACTACCACCATTTGATGTAGATATGAACAAACCTCAAAGAAAATATTTTGATAACAATGCATGTCTTGAATATCATAGATGAAATTATTATTTTACTAACAAATGTTTCAAGTTCAAACATATTATTCAGGATCTTGATAACAATGCCATTGAATTAGGCACTCTTATAGAGGAACCTAGGCCTCAACAAAATGAAGATGCTAAATTGAATATTTTTAGTTAGCTATTTCCAAATCATAATACAAATAAAAATAATTTAGAAATACATAACAATTACACTACTTACCCACATCTTGACTCATATGATCATCCATTAGATGGAATCATTGGTATAATTAGTTGAACTATTCCACCACATCCAATGATTACTTTTTATGATAGTGAGATAGTGGATGATGACTTTGATTTTATTACTTTATGTGTACAAGCTTATATCAATCAACAACCTATCCATAGTGTGCTAGTTGATAATGGATCAAGTGAAAATGCATTTATAATCACATTATTTCATTTACTGGGCTACTCACATCATGACATATAGACAAATACTAAAAGTGTGAAGACATTCAATGACAAATAACAAACCACTTTGGAACATATTGTATTACCTCTTCAAATAGGACCTATAATTTTATCTACTTATTTTCTAAATCTACCATAAAATAGGGTTTTTGATATCATATTATGATACCCTTTGTTGTAAAATCTCTATGATGTGCCTTCTATGGTACATAGATGCCTAAATTACATTCATTATAATCAAGCTATCAAAATTTTAGGAATTAGATATGAGTACTCTTTATAATCTATAACACCTCCTCCTCTCCATCCACCACCATAGTTCAAGGATAGATCTATGAAAAAATAAATCATGTTTATAGTAATTTCACATAAGCAAAAGGTTTCTAGTGAACTAATTTATAAAAATGTGAAAAAGGTTCAAACGAAATCAATGCAAAAAGGAAATTTATCAATAAGAGGATTATAATTCCCTATGATCACAATCACATGTCATGTCTCTTAAAATAGTGATACATATAGATAAACATTAGACAAAATCTTCTACTAGTCTTCATATGATTTCACCTCATTTTACATCTCCTAGAGCTACTTCTCCTACACAGGATTACATAAACAATGATCTATATAGTTTTTTTAATACACATGATACATTTTCTCATTCTTATATGGACACATCTGATACATTTAATTCAAAGAAATTAATTCATTTACCACTTATCATAGATTATTTTAATTCTTATCTCGATGAGATCATTGGTTAACTTATTTTAATTTCAAATAATTAGAATAAAAATAAAAATGGTTGTACATCGATTCTTAACTATTGGATCATATTATGCTTTTACTTGCAAGTTCAATCATTTAATCCATTATTTTAAACCCTTTACTATTATTGACTTGTTGGCCTCTTAACTCTTATTTTTTCACTTTTCAGATTTGAATAGTCCAAAATAGTGATCAATGTCTATATTTCATTTCAAGTATCTCTCTATTTTCACATATTGCACTATTATTTTTATTGTTTCTACTAAGGTTAGAACTATCAAGTAGAGGTTAGGGATGTTTTTCATTCCTGACTCTGGTTGGACATTCATATCCTCACATTTTCACTCATAAATAAAAAATATAGCACATAGAGGATTAATTATTCCAATTTTTTAATTTTCCACAATTTAAATATGCAAATCATTGCTTATTCATGCAAAAAAAATCTCCTTTCATACTTCATTGCATATACATACTAGAAAATTTAACAATTGTGTATTTGATGAAAGGAATATGTCAGTCCTCTACATACATTTTTTAAGTCTCCTACATATTTATCAAAGTCATAACTCACATATAGTGGGGGGCATAGTTTTCATATATAGTCATGCTATCATTTCTAGTGCATCTTTACATTGACTCATGTCACAGATTTTTTAGATCCTTCTCCTTTATTCCACTTTTGAACCTTTGATCAGTAATATTTTGTATTATTTTCAATTTATAATTTAGAAAAGCACAAAAATAATCAAACATGCAAAAATAAAAAACATTCAAAATATTCTTAAAATTTAAATTACGAACCTAATCCTGATTAGACATCTAGTTTACATCATTCTCATATGTTATTTATCTCATGAGTGGTAGATAACATTTTAATTTTTATATCACACATTCATTTAAATGTTATTCACAAGTGTTATTCAATACATACAAAATTTATAAGGATAAATATGTTAGACTTAACTGTACTCAATAGCCTTGCTAAACTAAGGGAATATTATCCATAAGTGACAATATATGCAAGTTTTATCATTCTATGAATCCTGTAATGTTGACCTATATAATATTTACAAATTTATTGTTAACATATCTAGCTTACATTATGTACATGGATAATTTATTTTCTAGGATATGATCACATTACATATGCATAGTTTAAAACATTTTCAATTTCTATATTCCATTGATGTTATTTACTTATACATAGTAGATTACATCTTACTTATATATTGTCTTTGGCCCTTGGCCCTTGTCTAAAAATTATTTGAGCATCTCCATGAGATCTTATTTATGCATGTGTGATATTTTAACACGTTCATTTTCTTTTGTCCCCTAGCCCTATGTTGTGTTCAACATTTGAACATGTCCCTTGTTTGTGGCATCATTCATGTCATCATGTGTGTAAATATTTTCTCTTGTGACATTTAAACATGTCCTTTTTTTGTGACATCATGGATGTGCTTTTATGTGAAACTCTTTTCTCTTACAACATTTGAACATGTCCATTGTGTGTGGCCCTTGGCTTTATTTTTATGACATTTGCTTGTTGGTTTTTGTGTGCTTGTTGAGATTTTTAAGTTTTATGAGAAGAATGATCCATATCATGTACTAAGCTAATACATGACATAATAAATCTATATTCTATTTTAGGAGATTCATTGATATATGTGACTATAAGCCTTGCCTCTTATGTTACATAAATGATTTAAAAAACACATATTCTACTATGCTAATATTCCGTATGCTACATTATTTAATGATTACATATTACTACCCATGTTGTAGATAATATTTATTTTGAGATGAGTAACTTTCAAGTTCAATTCCCTCACCTAAAAAGGGTGAATTTTAGTGGTATTTTCATACATGACATAAGCCTTTTCAAATAGTAAAAATCACTTTTGGATACATAATACAATTTTTGAAATTTGAAAAATGGTTCAAAATTCAATCATTGGCACAAATTATGGGGGAATATGCCATCAATATGCAATCACATTTTAGGATCAAAGTACAAATTCAAACAATTTTGAGTATATGATACAAGTTCATATGTAAGTTTTTAACAATATTTCATAATTTGCATCTACATAAAATTTTAGGTTCTACATTTATCAGTGAGGGCATGATATAAATTCACACATTATGCTATTTTTAAAATTTAAAAATACTATTTGCTAAGCTAAAGATATGGTATGAGCACGAGTATACTCTCTCTTTTGATCATACATTTAGGACAAATTTAAAATTAAATATACAAGCCATATGTAATGGTTGATTAAATTTAAGTGCATAATGCATAAATTAGAGGTTCAGTGCCCTCTAACATTATATCTATAAATCTATTTTGGATTTTAACCTATTTATGTAGACATTATTTTTGAATTATATAACACCTTAGCCTTGTACACTTGGAAAATACATATCATGGATGTACCTTTAAATTTTATAACTTTCACATTACCAAAAGGTTCATATACACTATCCCTTTGTGCTTAATTTCTTATCTCTTAATTTGACCAATGTTATTCTCATGACTCAAACCTTCTATCTTGCCTAGAATGTTATAAACCTTTCATCTCTGCAAGTTCTAGACCTACACCTATTTTTCAACTACTCAGACACTTATGTCATGTCAGATGCTTTTATCGATGCAAGTGTCCTATTCCAATGTAAGTGTTAAGTGCCATAAATTCATCCAATTAAAAATTGAAACATATTCTTATGGTCAACCTAAGTGATTTAATGCAAGATATTCTCTAAAAAAATTGGTATGAATACATGATCAACCCTCATTCATTCCTAACCTAGAAAGGACCTAAAAAACACTTAGAACTCACAAGGCAACTTACCAAAAGCATTAAAGTGAGTAGAGATTCCCTATTTTCTCTTATTTTGATATCAGTCATAAGGATAACACATCTATAGGTCTGAAGTACTAAAGAAGCATTTCATGAGTCATATTTGCTAAGTTTCAAGCTAGGTCAATATTGTACTTACATATCACACATTACATGATTCACACAAAATCCAAAATGTAGAGGAGAAATACATAAGTCTGAGGCCCTCTTCAGAGTATTAGGTATATAGGCAGTGTTCACTAACAAGGGTGTCTTTGGGGAAGCTCAAAACCATATGCCCACTAACCCATTTTTATCACAACTACTATGAATATGAAGAACTAGGATGTTTATATTTAACAAGGAGTGACAATCCATGACCCAAATTAGAATACACCAAGGTGAAGGTGACATAGAACCTAAAGCATTTAGGTGGTTGCATCTAATTTCATTAGGTATCATATATTGGACACTTATGTTTAGGTCAGATAGTAGCATCAATATAACCATCTAAGGTCGATGCAACTGTACATAGATATAAAGGTTAAATTTATAAAATCAAACAACTATTCCAAAATCCAAATCCAACCCACTTTCTACCTGTTCTAGATTTAGATCTATATTAGCATCATAATTATCTAATTATCTTGTTTTCCTTATCATTTTAATATATAACTTAGTTATAATTTTTATCTTTAGCGTATCAATATAATAAATTTAGTATATATTCTATCTGATTTTCACAAAATATTATCCTACTTTAGAAATAGTCTATCATCCCTGTGCCCTAGGATATATCTACCTCTTTAACCCTAGATTATCCATATCTAGATTTTAGGGTTAAACATTTGATGAACCTAATTTATATGAATGCAATTTTTTTTCTAATTCTTAGGGTTTTTAGTTAGTCAAAGTTTCAACTTGTTATAATTGATGTTTAGATCTAAAACTTTATCCTAGGGTTTTAGCATCCTCTTATTTTCAAGATTTATGTTTAGACACTTATAAGTTGTTATATCTTGGAATTTCACCCTTTTGAGAGAGTTCTTAAGGCTCTCTCACTTCCAACTACAAGCATGAGGACAACCTCAGGATGTGGGTACCTATGGTGAAGTTGAACATTTAGGCTTTTTAATGAGGCTAGTTCCTTAGGTGCTTCACTTTAGCTCCTTGATTCCCACACTAAAATCTATTAATGGCTAAGGAAAAGGGATAGGAGGATTACTTGAAAAGAAATCTAATCTAAGGGAGGTGATGCACCAAAATTAAGTGATTCACTTGGTTTGGAGAATGACATAAATTCAATATAATATAAGTTTGTTTACACAACCTCCTAACCAACTAACTTGCATAAATATTTCATAAACTAGGCTAACTAAAGCATACATGAAGCAAAGAGAGATTTATAAATCCATATTAAGCATCCATTAATGGAAAAAAATCTCAAGACTACAACTAACTAGAAAACACCTAAAAATAAGTAAGAAATAAGGACAATAAGGTTGGAAGGATGCTTCTTCATAACACTATTGTGCACAAGCTAACTCAACATAATTTTTAGACAAAGAGATAGGTAAAATAATATTTATTGCTTCAAAGGGATATTACACAATGATTTTTGTAGAGTGATTCTATCACCAATCTGAGGATGATTTACTTGGCTCCAAGGCCTCTATTTATATTAAAAAAGGGAGGAGAGAGAAGGGGAAGAAAGAAGAAGTCACTGATGATTGGAAATCTGATATTGTACTTCCTTTTTATTCCTAAATATGCTACTCAGGATCACTAAACAATCCTCTCAAGCCCCTCCCATCTTTAAGTTTTTCTTTGGCATATCTAAGAAGCCATGTTGTGAGCATCTAGAATGTCTCTTCTTGGCACTATGCAATTAATCTTTGCACTCAAGATTAATGTGGATTCTTTCTCTTTACGTACACTATTGAAAGGATGCGGGTCTACATGCCTAGGAGTTCAAATTGACCCATGTTGTTTCTACATTTGGATGGCTATTTATTGAGAGTAAACCATATTAAAGGATGAGATCCTTCATAAATTTCCATCTACCAGCCACTTGGACTCTCTCATGCTCATTGGTCATCCTTGTGCCACTTATCCTTTATTGATTGGCCCTTTCTACTCTAGCTTATGCCATGTGATAGCCTTTCATTTGTTCCATCATGATGCTCATGTTGCTAGACCAAGCTTAAGTCAGGCACTTGAAGAATTTTGATTTACTCTATGCAGAATAATTTGGGTTCTTTGATCTCTCCAACTTCAAACTTACCTAGATCCTTTACTTATAAAGCTTTTTAAGTAAAGTACTTGGAGAAACTTGATTTACTCTATATAGAGTAATTTGGGTTTTCAAAGCTTATTTAATTCGAACTTGTCCATCTTTAAGTCTTATTTATTCTGTGGGATCCTATTTGTCTCAAGAAAATCTCTTAAAATAATTATTTGGGATAATTTGTTCGAAGGAATTCCTTCAAACTTTTTGTTCGAAGCTTCCTTCTTGCTCTCTTTCTTTAAAAATTACCTTTCAAACTTTTCAAAATGGACTTTACTGAAGGGTGAGAGACCCTTCAAGATTATTGTATGTCCCTTTGGACTTCCACAAATGATCTTATTGAAGGGAAAGATACCCTTTAGGAATTTTGAAATGGTCCTTCTGAAGGGTAACATACCCTTTGAAAAACTTGTAACTATCCACTTAGAGAAGGAAAATCTCTTCGGATTTATGAAAGTGACCTTCAAAAAATTTGATTCGTCTTTTAGAAATGTTGAAAATATCCCTTTTGTTAAAAAAGGCCCTTTGGCATTTTGAAAATGCCCTTCAAATTTTGGAGAAGACTTATCCCTTTAAGAACCTGGGAAGCACTATTTTTCAAGATCAAATTAGGTTTGTCAAGCCCTTTTAATTATTTTAGGCTTTTGACTGCTCACAACTTATGAAGTAATCAAGTAGTGATCCTTAGAGAACCTAAAATACATTGTCCATGAGTAATTTTGGTTCATAAACTCAAATTAATTTTACTTATAAAACATTTAGAAGTCAAGCACTGTTGGAAACCCAATTTTCATTGTGCCCTCAGAAACCCAAAGTTATCACTATTGGAAAACCCAAAGTCCTCCCAAAGACTTTCCATTTTCTTGCCTAAAATCTCCCTTTTTCATACGTAGGAATGTTTTGATATGTGGGCCAAAAATGGGCAACATTTATGGTGACTCATAGTGAAGCATGCTTGCTATGCTTGAGAACCCAACTCATTTTCTTCATTCGATCCATTGGGCATGGAGTCACTACTTTTGTACAAAGGTGGCTCTATCTAAAAACTTGCATTAAAGTAATAACAATAACTAAAAAAAAAAAAATTATGCCCAAGGCACTTAGGGAAGGGAAAACACTCAACTGAAATGGATGTACGTAAGGAACTTAGAGAAAAACATGAAAAGCTATACAAAATGTACAATAACATACAATGGTTACAAACTCTTCTAATAACATGACTTTAGATGAATCCCATTGACTGGGATGGATAATACCTTTCCATCCAGTTAGGCCAGTTGGAAAGAGTTATATTGTTAGCATCCATGGATCAAATAAGGGCCACTCCACAAGCTATCAAACTTGGTATGGTTGTATGGTTTGGCCTTTTCTAAATTTTATTTAAGGACTAGGTCTGCCTCCTTGAAGTCCCTTATTGTGACTCTCTTGTCAAAAGGTTTCTTGACCTGAGCTTGATGTGACTCTAGTGTCTTCATTACAAGGTCTCTTGTCTCCTCAAGTTCTATGAATTCTACCAATCTCACATTCATGGGTTCATCTTCTAGCAGCTCTAACTAATGGGCTAGCTCTAATGTAGGCAACTCAAGAGAAATGGGTAACTTGGCCTCCCTTACATATACTAGAACATATGGAGAATCACCAACAACAACTTTAGGAGTTACCCGATTAGCCCACAAGGTTGTCTTCAACTTGGTGTGCCATGTCCTTTGATTCTCCTCTATGGTCCTCTTGATAATCCTTAATAAAATTTTATTTCTGGACTCAGCCAACCCATTGCCTTGAGGATAATAGTTTGAGGAAGTGTTGAGGTAGATGCCCATTTTGAGAGCCAATTCACTTGTTTTCAAAACAAGGAAAGCCAAAGCATTATTAGATATGATAGTGGATATAACACCAAACCTGGTCATAATGATGTCATAGAAATCTAATATTGTGCTTTCATTCGCTTCCTTCAATGTAATGGCTTCCACGCACTTGGTGAAGTAATCAGTTGCTATAATCACCCACTTATGTCCTACACTTGATGGGGAGTTGATTACTCTAATGAAGTCTAAACCCCACTATGTGAATGATTGCTCTACTTGAATTGGGTTGAGAGGGAAAGTCACTTGCCTTTGCTTACCCATGAAGAGAGAACATTCCTCACACTTCCTCACCCATGCATAAGCATCTTTGAAGAGGCTAGGCTAGTAGTAACAAGCTCTCATGATCTTTGCTGCAGTAGTCCTTAGATCAAAATGACCTCCTATAGGCCCATCATGGAAATTCTCTAAAAACTTGGTTACTTGATCATCATCTACGCACTTTATGAGCACTCCATTGAGTTCTCTTTTGAACAAAACCCCATCAACTAAAACATAAGGTATGGACTAAAGTCTAAAATACCTTCTCTTTGCTTTGTCCATACCTTGAGGCACTCACCTATTAGTAGAAAGTACATCATATCATGGAGCGAACTATTATGAGGTGGAGGTACATATGATTGTAAGTTATCTTGTCTTACCAATATGACCTCTTTGTCTTCATGAAAGTCATTAACCATATGCTTAAATAAGCCTTTACCTCTTACTAGCTTAGTAACCTTGATCTCCATGTCATACTCCATGACTTTAGTAAACTAGCTAGTAATTTTTTCACTCAAATCCTTGTTAAGAAGGAAGTCTCTTACTCTAGGATGAGACACCATAAGGTGTATTTTGTTATTGGATAGCATTGACCTAAAATTCTTGAGGCTCCTTGCTACTGCAAGGACTTGTTTTTCTACAAATGTATACCTCACCTCATACTCTTCAAGCTCTTGACTAAAAAAGGCAAATGGCTACTCAAGTCCTTCACCATTTCTTTGCATCAGATAGCTAATATATTATCAATGTTGGCAAAAGCATACAATATGAAATACCTTAAGAAATCAAGATTCATAATGTGGGTAGTTGAGTGATGGATTTCTTGATAGCCTCAAATGCTAACTTACCTTCATTTAAGCAAGTGAACACTTGGTTGGTCTTCAACATAGTAGTGATGGGCTTGACCAAACTTACAAAACTAGGGATAAATCTTCTCACAAAGTTTATATTTCTAAGGAAAATTTGGAGTCCTTTATTATGCTTGGGTAAGGATAAAGCCAATATGGCACTTATTCTCTTAAGATCAATAGGCAACCCTTCCTTTGAAATGATGTGGCCTAGTAACTTACCTTCATACATAGAAAACATGTAGTTTTTGGGATTTAAATAAATCCTATACTCTTTGCACCTTTCAAAAATTAGTCTCAGGTGATCCATATGCTTGCTGGAATTCTTGGAGAAAACTATGATGTCATCCAAGTATACCAACACCATTTGGTTTAGCAGCCCCTGGAAAGCCATGTCCATGGCTCTTTAGAAAGTTGTACCAGTATTTGATAGAGCAAAAGGCATTTTTTACTATGCATACATGCACTATTTGGTGGTGAAGGTAGTCTTGTATTGATCTTCATCTTTCACCCAGACTTAGTTGTAGCTAGAAAATCCATCCAACAGAGAGAAGCATTCTAATCTTGTAACTACTTGGAGAAGTTGTTCCATAGATGGTAGAGGGTAGTGATCCTTCAAGGAGACTTTGTTTAAATCTCTAAAGTCCACACAATGCCTAATCTCCCCACTCTTTTTTCTTATAGGCACCAAGTTGGCTACCCATGATGAGTGTTTGATGGGAAAGATGATCCTGGACTCGATCAACTTGGTTAGCTCCTTTCTCATTAGCTCTTCAATCTTGGGGTTAACAGGCCTTTAATTTTTCCTTACATGCTTGGCATTGGCCTCCAATTCTATGGTATGTTGATCTAACTTGGGATCAAAACCCTTTAGGTCACTATACTCCCAAGCAAAAATGTATGTATACTCTTGGCAAAGTGTTATGAAAGCATGCCTCTCAACCTTGTTGCTTATCTTCCTAAGATTGATAAGTTTACTTTTGAAGATGAGGACTATCTCATAGTTCTCTTTGTTAGTAAAAACTATTGCCTTTTCTTTCTCCATATCATCTCCTTTATGAAAAAGGACCTCAAGTGTAACCAGCCCCTTAAAAAGTTTTTTTGACTTTAGTTAAACAATTTGATCCTCATATTGATGCTATAATTTAGCTTGGTTGGAGGAGGAGAAATCAGCTTCGTATTGTAAGAAGCAAGCAATTTACTTGTCACTCTAAAAAACCTACCAGTGGGCTTCATTATATGGAATTGATGGCCTCACCACCACCACCTTACCATGTGGCTAAACTTTAGCTTCTTTTAGCTCACTTGGAATGTCAAACTGAGCTCCCATAGCTACCAACCTATTAGCATGCTAGTTTTGATTTTTTGGGATAGCTTGAATGTCAAAGGCCTCAAAATCTTTAATCAGGTCCCACACTCTATTTTTGTAGGACCTTATCAAAGGGTTTTTTGTGATGTTTAAGCCTCTGACTTGGTTAACTATGAGCTCATTGTCTCCATAATCTTGAAATAGTTTGATTCCTCTTTTGGTGGCCCATTGAAGGCCACAAATCAAGCCTTTGTATTCTAATGCATTTGAAGAGAAACTAAAATGGAACTTGTAGCAAGAGAAAAGCTTATTAACTGAGGGTGAAATCAATAGTTCCCCAGCACCTACACCATTTTTTTCCCTTGAGCCATCAAAGAACAACTCCCATAAACCATTGGGGTCTTCTTTAGGTCTAATGAGGGAAGACATGGGTTGATTCTCTTCATGCAATAGATAGACACCCATGTCTCTTTCCTCAACACCTTCCAAAGGGTTGAGAAATTGGTTATCTCCCCATAGCTCATCCAAGAACAAGTTTGGAACTTCTTCAAGATGAGTGTTTAGCTCTTGGCCAATTGAAAACTCATTTTCATCAAGGATAGTATAATTGAGGTTTATGTTATCTAACTGATGGGGTTCAATGTGGAATTATGCCATGGGTTCAACCTTGATTGAGACCTTAGTCATATACCTTGTTTTGAATGCCATGTAAGACCAATCTGATGAAAGGTAACCCCCAATATTGGCTATGAACTCCCTATAAAGACATAATGCAAAGTGAGGAGTGAAATCCAAGATCAACATGTCTTGCACCATAGACATGTTATGACAAGCATGTAAGGTTAGGCTCAAATTCTTGTTGATACCTAATGGATTTGTGGAAAAACCATCAAGATATAAAACTCCCTTGGTGTGTAGCTCATACTTAAGGTTCAACTAGTCAATAATAGACTTTGGCATGACTGAGGTGTTGACCCCACTATCTACAAAGTATTTGTACACCAAGGAGTCATTGATGATTAATGAGATGTAGAATGGGGGTGATTGGTCACACTACTTGACCTTTCTTCCAAAGGACTCTTAGATGCATTAGTGAAGACTTTAGCTTCTTTTCTTGGTTGCTTACTTGTAGCTATAGAAACACTCATCTTAGACAAATGCTCCTGAAGAATGTCTACTTGGTTGGGCATAGAAAACATGTCCTACATTGGTATGCTCATGCTAGATTTTTTCATTTGCTCCACAATGTTGATTGGTGTACCCCCTACCTTTGCCTAGGTTTTGGGAGTTATTGCTAATGGATTTATCAGTGAAGGAGTGGTGAAAAGAGGTTATTTTAAAGCTTCCTAATTTTCACCCATATTCCTTCTCTTGAACCTTGTGTTTACTGAGACTAGGATGTGGGCCAATCTGGGAGTGGCCTATAGATTGGATGCATAACACTCTCTTTCTGACTAATGACCATTGAGGATTTTGATTGGTTTGACCCCTGATCTAAGCCTTGTTTCTTTAGAGGATACTCTTGCTTTGTCAATGTGAGCACCTCTGTGCTTTGGGCCATAAGATCTTGGTTATATCTATAAGCAACAACAGGCTACCATTGATCATTGAACACCTAGTTGGAGCCATTAGTTGGGACAATGGATTGTCTAAAAGAATGATTCCAAGGCATTGTCCCTTCAGCCTCCTGAGCCATATTATTTTGAATTGAGACTTAGGAAATAGAAGGGTCTGCAACATTTAGATTATAATTATGCTATCTAGCATAGTTAGGTTACCCCTATCCTTAGAGCTTTCCTTTATAGGGTGGCCTATTTGATTGATAAGGCTATTGTTGAGGCTAGTATGGAACTTGATATGGCTTGATGTAATCTTGTTATCTCTTGACATTAAACACATCATTACCCAAGGATTGGAGCATACTCTTTAGTTCCAAGTAATTCTTCTACTCTTGGGAGTCATTAGATCCACTAGTAGAGGCCTTCTCTTGCTTAGGTGAAGGTACAACAATAATTGCTAGGATTAGAAGTATAACATCAAGTGCAATAATGAATATAGGAGGTGGTTTGATATCTATAAAAAGAGGCATTGGGGGTTTGGGAGTAATCTTACCAACCTAAACTAGGCAATTTTATTCCTTGATTGCCACCTCATATGCATCTAGCAGTATGTCTCCTCCCATAGATTGAATCATTATAGCTATGTCACTATTGAGAGCCTTCAAGTAATACAAGAAAGCAAAGTTTAGAGATGGTATAAAAACTACTAGGATTCTATCCCATGCATTCTAAAATCTCATATTAAAGTCTTGCATGACTTCATAGCTCTCTTTATTGTGGTCAGCTTCTCTGTAAGTGATAGATGATCACTCTTATCTGCTAACCTTTTACATAGGGTTGTTCCTGGCTCATCCCATGAGTGGATGAAATTAGTATCTAGGTCCCTATACCAATATAATGCCTTTCCATTGAATGATACAACCAATATCCTAACAACCACATTCTCCACTATGATATTATGAATGTTGTAGAAGTTGGTTATGTCCGATATATGCTCAGTAGGAGTTACAACTTGGTTTCTTGTGTAATAAGGAACACTTTTGAGCACTGCTACTAGCATAGGATCATACTGTGGAAAATTTAAAGGACTATGGCCATTGAATCCCAAAAAATTCCTTTGGGGAATCATGGTAGCAAGAGGAGCTAACAAGGATCTTCTTGTGTAGGTATACCTTATGACTAGTTTAGAATGATAGCTTCTTATGTATGGGTGAGTATGGGTGAACCTTAACCTTCTTGATGAGTTCAAATACAATTCAACAAACTCAAAAGGAATACCTATAGAAGTTGATCTTATAGTCACCTTTGGCATGAAAGATAGCTACTGCTTTACCACTAGATAGCTGGGTGTTCTTTGGAGTCACCAGATGTTGAAGGATGAATGCTACCACTACTGCAAAAAGATCAAAATAGCATCAAATTTGACCAATATTTCATAAAAATGAATAAATGTTAGTTGTCCCACAAGATGTACCAGAACTATTATAGCTTGGAATTTTACCTTTGTGAGAGAGTTCTTTAGGCTCTCTCACTTCCAGCTACAAGCATAGGGACAACCTTATGATGTGGGTATCCTATGGTGAGGTTGAACCTCTAGGATTTTTAATGAGGATAGTTGTTTAGGTGCTTCACTTCATCTCCTTAATTACCACACTAAAATCTACTAGTGGCTAAGGAAAAGGGATAGGAGGATTACATGAAAATAAATCTAATCTAAGGGAGGTGATGCACCAAAATTAGGTGATCTACTTGGTCTGGGGAATGACACTAATTAAACATAAGATAAGTTTACTTACACAACCTCCTAACCAACTAACTTGCATAAATATTTCATAAACTAGGCTCACTGAACCATATGTGAAGCAAAGAGGGATTTATAAATCCACATTAAGCATCCATTAATGGCAAAAAATCTCAAGTTCAGACCTACAACTAACTAGAAAACACCTGTAAATAAGCAAGAAAGAAGGAAAATAAGGTTGGAAGGATGCTTCTTCATAACTCTATTGTGCACAAGCTAACTCAATACAATTTTTAGATAAAGAGATAGGTAAAATAATCTTTATTACTTCAAAGGTCTATTACATAGTGATTTTTGTAGAGTGATTCTATCACCAGTCTGAAGATGATTTTCTTGGCTCCAAGGCCTCTATTTATATAGAAAAAATGGGGGAGAGAGAATGGGAAGAAATAAAAAGTTACTAATGGCTACAACTCTGACATTTTACTTCCTTGTTGTCCCTAAATACACCACTCAAGATCACTAAATAATCCTCTCGAGTCCCTCTAGTCTTTAAGTTTTTCTTTAGCACATTTGAGAAGCCATGTTGTGAGCAACTATAATGTCTATTCTTGGGATGCCACATTTAATCTTTACACTCAAGATCGATGTGGATTCTTTATCTTTATGTGCCCTATTGAAAGGATGCAGGTCTCTATGCTTAGGAGTTTAAATTGACTCATGTTATTTCTATGTTTAGACAGTTGTTTGTTAAGAGCAAACCATATTGAAGGATGAGAGCCTTCATAAATTTCTAGCTACCAATTGCTTGGACTCTCTCATGCTCATTGGTCATCTTTGTGCCACTTGTCTTTGATTGGTCAACCCTTTCTTCTCCAGCTTATGCCACATGGTAGCCTTTCATTTGTTGCATCATGATTCTCACATTGCTAGACCAAGCTTAAGTCAAGCACTTGAAGAATCCTAATTTACTCTATGCATAGTAATTTGGGTTATTTGATCTCTCTAACTTCAAAATTTCCCATATCCTTTACTTATAAAGATTTTTAAGTAAAGTACTAGGAGAAACTTGATTTACTCTATGTAGAGTAATTCCGGTTTTCCAAGCTTTCTTACTTTGGACTTGTCCATCTTGAAGTCTTCTTTATTATGCAAGCTCCTATTTGTCTTAGGTAAATCTCTTGAAGGAATTCCTTGGGACAATTTATCCAAAGGAATTTCTTTGGAATTTTTGTCTGAAGCTTCCTTCTTGCTCTCTTCCTTTAGAAATTACCTTTCAGACTTTTCAAAATGGACTTTTCTGAAGGGCGAGAGACCCTTCGGGCTTCTTGTATGTCCCTTCAGAGTTCCACAAATGATCCTCCCAAAGGGAAATACCCTTCAGGAATTTTTAAATGGTCCTTCTAAAGGGTAACATACCCTTCAAGGAACTTGTAACTGTCCACTTGGAGAAGGAAAAGCCCTTCAAATTTATGAAAGTGACCTTCAAAAAATTTGATTGGTCTTTCAAAAATGTTTAAAATATCCTTTTTTCCAATAAAAGGCCCTTTGGCATTTTGAAAATTCCCTTCAAATTTTGGAGAAGAATTATCCCTTGAAGAACCTAAGAAGAACTATTTTTTGAGACCAAAAAGGGTTTGTCAAGCCCTTTTTCTTATTTTGGGCTTCTGACTGCTCACAACTTATGAAATAATCAAGTAGTGCTCCTTGGAGAACTTGAAATACACTGTCCATGAGTAATTTGGGTTTGTACACCTAAATTAATTCTATTTATAAAACATTTAAAAGTCAAGCACTATTGGAAACCTGATTTGCACTATGCCCTCAGAAACCTAAAGTTGTCACTGTTAGAAAATTTGAAGTCCTCTAAAAGACTTGCCATTTTCTTTTTTGAAAGCTCCCTTTTTTGTACTTAGGCAAATTTTGATATGTGGGCCAAAAATGGCCAACAGGTGCTTCTTCCTTGATTTGTACATTTCAGCCTCCAAACATATATAATTCAAAATTCCTTAGAGATATTTTCTATTTAGGTTTGTATACTAAAAAACCTCTTTTTGTTCACCAAAATTTGGTTCTGATATTTCAAATTTTGTAATTTACTATTTTTAGTAAAGATTAGAGTACAAAGTGAATGGTGTACTTATTTTATAATTAATTTATTAATTTCATCAAAAATCACTTTTTATTAAGAAACTTATCTCATGTATCTAAAATAAATTCATATTTTAAAGAAATTGCTAATTCTTTATTGGAAATATTCTAGGGTTTTGTTTTTGAAACATTCCACATTGTTTGGCATATTTATGATTCATAATAGATCAAATTTCAAATTTATTATAGATTCTTGATAAATATTATGGTATAGAAAAAACCTATTTTTTTCCCAAAATATTATACATATTTTATAAATTTTGTATTTTGCTATTTTTAATAAATATAGATCTATACATTGTACACTGCAATTTTGATTCCCTATTTTTATGGGTTCATCTCATTTCATGTTTTTCCTAAAAATCCTATCTCAAATTTTCAAAAATCTCAATCAGTATTCTAAAATTTATATATCCTTATTGTATCATGTTAGAATGTTAGCATTTGTAGGTCTCTTTTTTCTTATTCTCATATCAATTTCTAGAACATTTAAAATGGATAAAAAGGAGCTTCTTCCTCCTCCTAACCCTAAGGAGGGTGATGGTTATCATCCCTATAACCAGGTCAAAACTATCACTCCTTCAAAGGCTAAGGTATGTTGGAATCACAATGAATATGGTGGGGGTGAATCAGTCTTCAAAACTTTTACAATTTTACCTTATCATTCATGAACTATCAAGTTAATATACTGAACTAGCAACCCATTAAGAGCTATGAACATGAGATAAGAGCATAACACATAGAACACTTATTTGAGTGGGAAAAATTCAAGGGGAAAAAACTCGCTGATGATGGAAATGGACTATAGTCCTATAAGATAAACATCAAGATTTAGTGAAGCACCAACTTCACTTGGAGCACCAACCCCAACTAGCCAAACACCCACTTGACTAGGCTTTAACAAGCACCTACTTACAAGGAGGGACAAAATCCCTAGATAAATTAGTAACAACTTAGCCACTTAATTTACTTAATGATATTTAGGACATATTTATTCTAAACCAACTGATGATGACCACCTCTTTAGCTCTTCACACTCTTAGCCCTCTCAAACTACCTTCTAGTCTCCTCTCAACTAGGTCTCTTCAAGACAAATTGGGTGATTTAACCTTGATATTAATCAAAATTACCCATATTATATCTTCATTATATTTTATATTTACCCTAATGATGGTCTACAAGACCTCTTTCATCTCTTCAAAATGTTATGTCTTTTGCTTCAACACATACCTTTTCTAATAAACCAATTAGGCCTTGTTCTTATACTAGGCTCTTGATCATGCACCTATTGGTTATAAATACACACTTGACAACTTAGATTTAAAATAAAAAATGAATTAATACATTCCATAAACATGAATCAAACATTACAATAGGTTGGTCATAGCATATAGGGTAAAAACCCCTTTTAGGCCTTAAGGAACCCTAATTCAATGAGGTCTTCATTATCACACATTACATTTTAAACTCCTTAGAACACTTTCAAAATCATCACACAGAAATAAAATATCATGTCACTAAAATATACCCCTAAAAATATCACATTAAGCCCATTACACTTTTTTATCTCCAACCACCACTTGAAGCATGTCATTAGCACTGTTCACAATTAGGCCTGTGCATACACAACAAGTATCTCTTGAAAAATTGAAGCAACAACATATTTTTACCAAAAAATCATGGAAATAAAATCATATACATAGAAAATTAAAAACCTAAAAAACTCTACCAGGTTTATTAGACTTCATTACATAGGGCAAAAGGACTCAAACCCTTTTCTACAAGTAGTCCACTAAGAACTGCCATCTAGTCTCAAAACATAATCATGGAAACATGAACTTATGACACTTGATAGAACATGATAAAGGAATTAAAATGAATAAAAAATATATTAAAACATCCTTATAATAACTTAAATCAAATCTCTAATGGCACATATTGGTCTTGCAGACCAATTTGTTGACCTTCTTTCTCACAGACTTCACTCTACCTGTCAAGCCATTTTGGCTTCAACATTTAAACCTCTTACACTGAATTCCAAGATTATAAAAAATATGTATAGGTCATTAAATTACCAAAAAACAACATCATGTGCATTATATACATTAAATTATGGAAAAAATCCTCCAACTCATCACTTCAACTTGCTTACCCAGATCTACTAGTTTACCTTCAAACATAGTCATGGTGATAATGACCTATAACCCCTGTATGATCACTTTAAAAGTATTAAAATTAATTTATATGATCTTATGAGACCATTATACTATTATAAAATATATAGCTAATATGTTCAAAGGAAAATATTGGTCTTGTAGACCAATCTTATGAACTTGCACCTTCACTGTCTCATATGAACTAGACTGGTCAACTTATGAGTAACATTTTCATCATATTCACTTATCTCCAAAAAATATATCCAACATGAAAAATTTATTAAAGGTATTTAAAAACTTATCCATGTACTTGGATTCATCCCTAATCCATGATAACACATCCCTAATAAACTTCTCACTACTGCATAATTTTCTCATTATTTGCATCATTAGGTCTATTAGTGACTAGTCACCTTGGATGATCAGTTTAGCACACCTAAAGTCTATAAAATACTCATAAACCACCATGGAAATAAAAAATAAGTCTCAATATTTTTCTTCAATTTATTTAGTAACTTTAACTTGGTCAACTTTGACTTATACATCAAATTTTTGAGAAACAAGGCCTTTCCTATAGGGTTCACTCACTCACCTGACAAACCAATCACACCTAGAGGTGTCTGGGAGAGTTGATTATAAATTATAATCACTTAAATATCCATAAAAATATATTTTGATAACTTTATAATAAGATAATTCACATCGGTTCATTGTTAGGGTTTTAGAGAGGGTTAACACTATTTTTGGTGTTAATGATTATTCATAAAGGATTGCCCCTTATTTCTAATAAAAATGCCTAGAGATATTATCTAAAACTATTACCCATCTCTCCTCAATATATTAGGTTCTCATGTAAAGGTTAAACATGCCAATGAACACTTGAAATTTATTCTTGGGTTGAAAACCCTTCATTCTGTGCACATGAGAGACCTCAAAACACTTTTTCTTGTCTTGTTTGAAAAATTTAACCTTAGACTTTGTCAAAACACATAAGATAACCTATCACACCAATGAAAATTCTCACATGCTCATTCTTATCTTGAAATCTAAATCTCATACTTCATTTGGCCACTATCTCTCTTTTTGCTTGTTAGGCCTTAACCTATAAGTCACATTAGACCTTGAAACTAGCCTTCTAGCCACTATCTAATATATCAAAACCTCATATACAAACTCAAAAAGTATATCCCATGCTCAAACATTGCTTTAAATATTTCATAGGCCTTAAAAACTCCTCATGACATCTCATTAGGTTAGGCAGGGTCTAGAGGTGGTCTAGTTCCATACTAGGTCTATAGGTCCTACCTCTGTAGGCTCACTCTGAGACTCTCATGAGTGTTAAAATGCCTCATATTCATGATAAAACAACCTAATATAGACTATTATACCTTTATGTATCCATCTCACCAATCGAAAAATATTATACCTTCCTACAAGGTCTTTTTATGGAATGACCAATGTCATAACTAGGCTTCTCAAACTCTTGAAACTTGACAACTGAATTTGAAACACTTCTTGATGCTATTATACCTTGATCACATGTATCACATGATCCTCAAACAATGTCATACTTCTCAATTATGTTATCAAACAAGGACATTATTTAATGACCTCATGAACACCTTTGTTAAGAACCTTTGACATCAATGATAACATTAATGCCAAACTTCAACAAAAAGAACCATATTAAACAATCTCCCTCGTTGTCATTGATGGAAAAACATATTGTATACTGATAATTATTATTTACCCATTATGGTCTTCTCCCTCTTTGACATAAATGATAAAGTGATGTCTGGAACTCCTTGAATCACATTCCTTGCAACCAAAATACTCAACACACAAGACTTATGAGTTTATGAGACATAGTACAAACATGCTCCCTCTATCTCCATGCATACTTCTTGGAACAACTCACATATTCTTGGAGTTAGTGAGAATGATTAGATCCCCCTAAGTACTTGAATTTTTTAGTGATTGTTAGAGGTAAGAATTACACCTAATTACTATCTTAGGTGTTCAAAAATTACCTTTGGAAGTTATTTGGTCAAGATGTCTACAATCTGATCTTGTGTAAAAACATATTCAAGTTTGACACTTTGCTCACTTACCTTATCTCTTAGAAAATGATACCTTATGGGAATGTGTTTATTCCTTGAGTACATGATAGAGTTTTTAAAGATGCTTATGGCACTTGTATTGTCATAATAAATAGGGCTAGGACCATCATACTCCACCTTATAGTCCTTTAGGGGCTATCTCATCCATAGCACCTACGTGCAACATGAAGCTATTTCAATGTAATCAGCCTCATAAGTGGAAAGACATACTAATGGTTTCTTCTTACTTATCCATTAAAATAGGCACCCACCTAGAAAGAAGGTTCCTCCACTGGTACTCTTCCTATCATCTATACTTCTTTCCCAATCTGCATCTATGTAGGCTATCAAATTAAAATCTTTTCTTCTTGGATACCACAATACATACTCCATAATATCCTTGAGATACTTTAGTATCCTTTTAAATTCTTATTAATGACTTTCCTTTGTATTTACTTGAAACCTTCCCACAAGATCTACTGCGTGATCAACTTACATCTTGTGATCATGGGTGTAATAACTACCTTATAATCTTCCATCTCAAGATTTTTCAACATCTCTCTTATGTATTTGGAGTGTGAGATGAATATAGATTGAGTTATTTACATCCCAAGAAAGAATGATAATTTTCCTATCATGGACATCTCAAAATATTTATTCATCACTTCTATAAAGGCCTTAGTCATGTTCTCATTGTCTCCACCAAAGATGATGTCATCCACATAGAAAACTATAATTAGTTGATGGTCATCTTCTGTCTTGATGTATAGATTACTATCTATAACTTCTATTTTGAATACTTGATCCAACAGATACTTATCCAATCTAACATACCAAGTTTTAAGAGCTTGCTTTTGACCATAGAGAGCCTTTTTTAACCTACAAACACAATCTTTATCATTTATAGTGAGAAACCTTTAGGTTTTTCAATATACAGCTCCTCTCCCAAATCTGATTCAAAAAGGTAGATTTGACATCCATTTGATATACCTTAAATCCTTTTAATCATACATATTCTAGAAATTGTTTGATGGCCTCCAATATTGCAACTAGTGTAAAGGTCTCCTCAAACTCTACCCCTTCAACTTGTGCATATCCATTGCATACCAATATATATTTGTTCCTAGTGACTTATCCGTCTTCATTCAACTTATTTTAAAACACCCATTTTGTGTCAATGACATTCTTGTCTTTAGGTCTAGGAACTAGTTTCCAAGTCTCATTCTTATCTATTTGACCTAAAACTTCATACATAACACCTATCCAAAATTTGCCTTTACTTACTTCTATAAGACTCTTAGGTTCAATATTGGATAATATAGCAACATTTGTTTAATTTATATTACTTATTAATCTTCTCCTTATTTTCATACCTATATTCTTGTTGCCAATGATTTGAAATTTAGGGTGATCTCTTTGAATCTATATTGAGGGTCCTTTTGAGTCCTATCTCTCTTTATCTTATTCTTCTTTATCATCAACCTATATAGTCCCTCTTCATTCTTGAATTTTAGATTATCTAAAGTGTTCTTTGACTGTAAGTGAGATTTACTTGTCTCATCAACCTTCACATTGGTGCTTTCCACTATCTTTTATAGTCTTTTGTTATAACATCTATAAGATAAGCTCAATTATGAGTATCCTAAGAATATGCCTTCATCAGATATGGATTCAAACTTACCCAAGTCTTCATCATCTCTTTTGATGAAACATTTTCTCCCATATACTCTAATGTGTTCTACATTGGCAGGTCTACCCTTCCATAGTTCTCAAAGAGTCTTGTTACCATTTGTTTTTATTTGTACTCTATTGAAAATGTAGACAAAAGTGCTTATTGCCTCTCTCCACTATCCATCAGATAATATCGACTCATTTAGCATAGTTCTATCCATCTCTTGAATTGTCCTATTCTTCCTTTCCACTACCCCATTCTGTTGAGGTGTCTTAGCTACTAAGAATTATTTCCTTATTCCATGAACCTCATATAAGTCATCAAAGTCATTGGAACAAAACTCTCCTCCTCCATAAGATCTTAGGCACTTGATCTTTGCATCTTCCCATTATCAATAACAGACTTGAATACCTTGAACTTGTCAAGAGATTCTAATTTTTCTTTCAAGATTGCAACCCAAGTCAAATATGTGTAATCATATATGAGTAACACGAAGTAACTATCCCCTTGAATGTTTTGAATTTTTGTAGGCCCATAGAGATCAGTGTGTATTAGCTCCAAGGGTCTTTTATTATAGCACTCCTTGGACTTGAACCTTCTTATAGTTTTTTTACCATGTTGACAAGCCTTACAAAGTATGTTGATAGGTTTGGTGATCTTAGGCATGTTCTTCACATACTTATTAGTGCTAATATTGACCAAGTTGTCAATGTTTAGGTGACCTAACATTATTTACCATAGAAAGCTTTCATATATCTTGCTTATGAATTATCTCTCCTTCTTGATCTCATTCAGTACATATAGGTTATTCTCAGTCCTCTTGGCTTGGCAATTAGCCTTCCTAATTTGTCTCTCTTTATTTCACACCCTCTATCATGAAAGGTTAGTGTGTGTCCTTGATTGTACATTTTAATTAAACTAAATAGGTTATGTTTCAAACCTTCCACATATAACACATTTTGTGTTTTGGTATTTCCATTGTCCAAACTCAATATACCTTTGCCAACTATATTGGCAATTGTGTTGTCTCCAAACCTCACTATTCCTGTAGCATTATTCTTTAAAGAGATGAAATTTTTTATATATCCTATCGTGTGGATTAAGAAACCACTATTTATATAAAATTTCATGACTTCATCTTGAATGTGAAAGGTAGTCTAAGCTAGCATATACTCCTCTTTGGTCTTCTGTTCCTCCTTGGCAAATAGTCCATCTTGCTTTTTGAGCTCAATCTGATCCATCCTAGCTTGCTTTGGTTTATACACCAATGTTTGATCCATCTTATGAATTATAAGATCTTAATATGTCATGTTGAATCTTGTGGATCTTTTAACTCTTTTGGAGCAGAATCTTATAATGTGTCCTATATTATGATAGATATAGCAAACAACATTTTTGTACTTACCATAGTTCCATGATAACTTATCCTTTATTACATTGGGCTAAGTGATTGGTGTTTTCATGTTGGTACTCTTGAATTGTTATGAATTCTCACTCTCTCTTTAAAACTTTCTCATTTTGTCTATAAGTTGTTCATGTTCAATCTTCAAGGAATCTAGTTATGTCTTCAACTAGTCATAATCAACTACACCTTTAACTCAAACCTTGTGTTGACATCTTCTAACTAATCCTTACAATACTTAATAGTATTATTTTTATGTTTCAAGTCATCAAGGGAACTTATGAGCTTAGTTTCAAGGTCAAATCCAGCTTCTCCTTCTTCATTGTCATAGTAGACATCTTCATCATACATGTTGTCTTCTTCTTGTTGGTCACAAGACATATTATGCTTCTTAGGATCACCTTCAAGCTGTTAAAATTATCTAAAAAGACTAGTATCTGATACCAATTATTATATGCATAATTATTGAGAGGGAGGGGTGAATCAGTCTTCAAAACTTTTAAAATTTTACCTTATCATTCATGAAATATAAAATCAATATATTGTACTAGCAACACATTAAGATCTATGAGCATGAGATAAGAACATAACACATAAAACACTTATTTGAGTGAGAAACCATAAATGGGATAAAACCCATTTATGATTAAAATTTAATAAATTAATATAAGACAAACATCAATATTTAGTGAAGCACCAACTTTACTTGGAGCACCAACCCCAACTAGCCAAACACCTACTTGACTAGGCTTTAGCAAACACCTACTTGCAAGGAGGCACCAACCCCCTAGATGAATCAACACAAACTAGACAAACTGATTTAATTGATCATATTAAAGAAATATTTTTTCTCAACCAACTTATGATGACCACCTCTTCATCTCTTCACACTCTTAGCTCTCTCAAACTGCCTTCTAGGCTCCTTTGCTCAACTAGGTCTCTTCAAGATAGATTGGGTCATTTGACCTTGATAGTCATTTATAGTACCCATATTATATCTTCATGATAGTTTATTTGTACCTAATTATGGTATAAAATACATATTTTATCTCTTAAAAATGTTATCTTCCACTTCAACACATACCTTCTCTAACAAACCAATTAGACCTATTAGGGCTTGTTCTTATACTAGGCTCTTGCTCATGCACCTCTTGGTCAACCATACACACTTTACAACTTATATTTTTAATAAAATATGCCTTTATACATGAAAAAAACATTAAAATAGGTTTTTAATAGCATATAGGATAAGAACCCCTTTTAGGCCTTAAGGAGATCTAATTCAATTTGGCCTTCATTAACACACGTTACCTTTTGAACTCATTGGAAAACTTTAAAACTCATAAAATGGAATTAAAATATAATATGTGACTAAAATATAACCCTAAAAATCTCATCTTATTTCCATTACACTTTTTATCTCTATCCACCACTTGAAGCACACCATTATCACTGTTCACAATTAGGCTTGTGCATACTTAGAAAGTCTATCTTGAACAACTAAAACAAAAACATAGTTTTTAAAAAAAATAATGGAAAAAAATCATATAAATTAAAACATAAAAACCTAAAAAACTCCAAAAATTTAATTATACTTCATTACATAGGGAAAAAGGACTCAAACCCTTTTTTGCAAGTAGCTCGCTTAGAATTGCCAACTAGTCTCAAAACACAGTCATGAAAACATGAAGTTATGACACTTGATAAAACATAATAAAGGATTTAAAATGAATTAAAAATATATTAAAAAATAATTATAACAAATTAAAATAAAATTATCATAATCTTTAATGGCACATATTGGTCTTGCAAACCAATTTGTTGAGCTTCTCTCTCACAGACTTCACTTTGCCTATCAAGCCATTTTGGATTCAACATTTAAACCTCTTAAACTAAATTAAAATATTTTTAAAAGAATGGATATGTCATTAAAGTACAAAAAAACAACATCATGTGAATTATGTATATTAACTTAGGTCAAAGAGCCTCCAACTCATTATTGTAACTTGCTTACCCAAATCTGCTAGTTTACCTTCAAACATAATCATGGTGATAATGATTTATAACTCATGTATGATCAATTTCAAAGTCTTAAAATGAATTTTTATGATATTATGATACCATTACACCATTATTAGATATATAAATAATATGTTCAAATGATAATATTGGTCTTGGAGACCGATCTTTTTAACTTGTACCTTCATTGTCTCATATGAACTAGACAAGTCAAGTTATGCACAAAATTTTCATCATATTCACTAATATACAAAATTAACATGTATTAAATTTATTAAAAAAATTATCCATGTACTTGGATTCATCCCTAATCCATGATAACACATCCCTAATCAACTTCTTACGTGTACTTGGTTTTCTCATTGTTTGCATCATGAGGTCAATTAGTGATTGGTCAACTTGGATGATCGGTTTAGCACACCTAAATTCTATAACTTGCTCAAAAAACATCATGAACATAAAATATAAGTCTTAATATTTTTGCTCCATCCATTTATCAACTTTGACTTGGTAAACTTTGATTGCTACAACAAATTTTTGAGAAACAAGGCCTTTCTTATAGGTTCTACTCACTCACTAGACAAACCAATCACACCTAGAGGTACCTAAGAGAGTTGAATATAACCTATAATAAATTAACTAGACATACCAGTCCATTATGATTACTTTATAACAATATCTTTCACATCGGGTCATTATTAGGGTTTTAGAGAGGGTTAACATTATTTTTGGTGTTAATAATTGTTCGTAAAGGATTGACCCTTATTTAAAAAAATAATACTTATATATATTATATATGACCCTTACCCATATATCCTCAATAGATTAGGTTCCCATGCAGAGGTTACACATGCCAATGAACACCTTATTGTTATTTTCGAGTTGAGAACCCTTCATTCTATGCATATGAGAGACCTCAAAACACTTTTTATTATATTTTATTACAAAATTTGACCTCAAACTTGGTGAAAACAATTGGGATAAAATATAAAACCATTTAAAATTCTCATATTCTCATTCTTATCTTTAAATATGAATCTCATACCTCATTTGGCCACTATCTCTCTTTTTGCTTGCTAGGCCTTGACCTGCAAATCACATTAGGCCTTAAAACTGACCTTATACCCATTTTAAAAGATATTATAACCTCATATACAAACTCAATTCACATTTCCCATGATCAAACATTGATTTACATCCTTCTTAGGCCTTTAAAAATCCTCATGACACCTCACTAGGTTAGGCAGGGTCTAGAGGTGGTCTAGTTGCATACTAGGTCTATAGGTCCTACCCCTGTAGGCTCACTCTAGGACTCTCATAAGTGATCCAATGCCTCATATTCATGATAAAACAACTTCATACAAACTTTTATGCCTCTGTGCATCCATCTCATCAGTCCACCAATCTCATACCTTCTTACAAGGCCTCTTTATGTAATGGCCAGTGTCATGACTAAGCTTCTCAAGCTTTTGAAACTTGACAACTGAATTTGAAACACTTATTGATGCTCTTATACCTTTATCACATGTATTAAATTATTTTTATACAATGTCACACATATCAATGATTCTATATGTTGTCTCCCAAAAATATCACTCATTTTTGGACAACATTTGAACTATTTTGGTCCAACAGACCAAAATCCTCTCTCCCCTCCTAAAAAATTGTTTTGGGCATTCAAATTCTTCATCATTCAAGATTTTTTAGAATCTACAGACTCTATAGGATAAGTTCTATGGAATCATTTCTATGGACTCTTTAGGAGAGAAACAAGTCAAATAGAATGTGCCAAGTGTCAATATCTACAGCTTCTTCCTTTTTGTTTTGTAAAGACTATGGTGGGCCCTAGGTAAGTTGATAAGGTCAAACGGAATGCGACAAGTGTCATCATCCACATAAATCCAAGTGAGTCCCAAATATTTCCATAGTGTTTCTAAAAATCTTAGTGGAAGCCACCACGTGTCATCTTCCACAGGACTCTTAAAAGGCATCCAAAGCTTCTATAAGTGAAGTGGATGCTGTCACATGTCCTCGCCTATTTCATAGTAGATACTGCCATGTGTCACCTATTGAGATTGGCAAAAAATTGACTAAGGCAAAGCCAAAGGACAAATAGCCCTTTTGGAGGGCACTTGGAAACCAAAGTGGACCGTTATGAGAATCTGAAAGGTCACTTTGGAGCTCAAAAAACCCTTGCAGAGGGTAAGCGGGGAGCAAGCGGACCGATTCAAAGGCCGAACGAGCAAGGGAATTCCTTCAAAAAGGTTCCCATGGAAAAGTTGTAAAGGAACAATTCCTTTAGACAAATTGTTTGAAAGAATTCCTTTAGACTTTTTGTCCAAAGGAAAAGTCTACCAAAATAGAAAACCCACCGAAGAAATAAAATCTCGAAAGCCACCACATGTCCCTTATCAAGTCTCAGCAGAACGTGCCATGTGTCCCTTACAAAGTGCAACAAAAACCACCACATGTCATCTACTAAGACATATTTTCTAGTAACTCTTAAAGTGATGGAATGTGACACGTGTCATCTACAAAGCTTGGTAGAGGCTGCCAAGTGGCAACATCTGCATCATCTTCCTTTTATTGATTAAAGACTGTGGCAGGTCCCAGGTAAGTGGCTAAACATAAATGAAAAGTGACAAGTGTCTACGTCTACATGGATCCAAAAGTGTCCCAACTATTTCTACAATGCTTCTATAAGCTCATCAGATGCTACCATGTGTTCTCACCTATTTCTCAGTAGAAGATGCCATGTGTCATTTACTAACATCAACAGAAAGTATCCTCAAGCAAAGAAAGAGGTAGCAAAAGATAATTATAAAGGAAAGTTCAGAGGTTCAATAAGTAGTTGGTTCAAGCGGTCAAATGGAACACTCGAAGAACAAGTGATTGAACTATTGAACCTTTGAACCGTTGAACTGTAGTTGGTTTAATTAGTCAATTTAATCAGCCGGTTCAAAGGAATGCCCCAAAGCGAAGAGACCAAGTGCCCTTGCGGAGGGAAGTGAAGAAAAGAAGACTTCGAAGAACAAAGGAATGAACCATTGAACCATTGAACCTTCAACCAAATTGGTTCAACGGGTTCAATGGGTTCAACGAGTTCAATGGATGTGAAGAGATCAAGGGACTTAGAAAAATAAAGAGGCAATGGAACAAAGGATGAACCCATGAACCAATGAACCGATTGAACCTTGAACCAAAAAAGTTCAAAGTTTGAAAGTTTAAAAGTTCAACGGTTTAAAGGGAAGTGATTGAATCATTGACGTCCCTATGGATGTGAAATTTAAGATAATGAAATATCTGTTGATTTTCAAATGCGGCACAGATTTTGTCAATTACAAGTTCAGTGATCAGCCAAAAGAGATAGCCTGAGATCTTAAAAAAGGGATAAAACACAGCTAGAAAAGGAGGAACGATGAAGAAGGACCAAAAATACCCATGCATGGGATATGTTTCTAGAAGGTGAAGTAGTCCACCAGCTGGACATTGGAGAACATGAACATTCAATGACGTGACCCATTTCTCTGCATTGAGAAAAGCAAATGGGCAACTACGCTTGATTCCAACGTATCTTCTTAACAAAATTTAAAATGTATTGAATGCAACATGATGTGTTAGTCTTTCTTGGAGAGCTATATATTAGACTCTCTCTTATTGTTTTAAGGGGGATCTTTTTGTTATCAAAAAACTAAATTCTGCCCAAATTGAAAGGCATTACTGAGACTTTGAGCTTAGATTGTTGATCATATTTTGTTATTAGAATAAGAAAGCAAGTGACTTTTCAGACTTTGTGCTGTAATAAATTGGTTGTTGGGGAAATTGTTCTAAGTAGAATTAGTGAAAGTAGTTAGGAAGGTGTCCTAAAGCCAACTGTAGAGAGACTTTGTGCCCCCGCAATTGCCTTTAAGTGTGTTTTCTTTCTGTTTCTATGTAAAGGACCTTGGGACGACTTTGTGCCCTCATTGTCCTTTGTATCTCACTCTTGAGCAATTGAGGTAGAGACTTTGTGCTACATCTTAGCCTGTTGGTTATTACACCCTTGGTTACCTTTTGTAATTACTACAAGTAAGATTCTTGTGGTTTGATGAATAGTACTTCTAAAAAAAAGGAGTACTTTCTGTCATTACTCCTAAAATTTGTCCCTTGATCTTTGAACACAATCTCTAAAAAAAGAGAGATGGATGGTGTTATCCTATCCCAAGTGTTATTTTCAGCATAAATGTATAGTATATAGCTCCTCATATTTAATAGGGAACCTCCCCTTGATGAGAGGAGAGATTAGTCTCCTTTTGATGTGGTAAACCTACACATTTGGCTGACCAATCTCCCTATGCTGTGGTGAATAAAACTATTTTGCCTATTAGTTAGCTGAGTGACAAAATATTCACCCAACAATTTTTGGCGACTCCACAGGGGATGAATGTGCAATCTAAAGCCTCAAATTTTAGATTGAAGTAGTCTCTACCCTTATCCATTATAGACTCTGGCAAATCCTTTTTGTGTCTTACCCATTATCATTATAGCCTTACCATCTCCCTCCACCTCCACGCCAACTGGGATAGAACACACAGTTTGAAGCCTCAAGCTTCAATCTAAAGTAGGGCCAGTTCTTTCCCATTTTTATTTTACAATCTGGTAGATCCATGGTATAAGTGAAGCCAAAGGGCTAAAGGTATTGTTGACCCTATATTCGAGTTGGTACAACAAAGTAATTTTGATCTATTTTCTTCACCATCTCATCTCCAATGAACCAGGAACTTTCCTCTTACTAAAGTCAAGTTTCCATTATCAAGAAAAATATCCACTTCTGCTATTAATAAAGCTTTGTCAATACTTACCCCTTTGAGTTTTGTTATCCCACCTTTCCACAGTCATACAATGGCAGTTCGACGCCCCTAGGGTAACTCTTTTGGCCCACTCAATTTAACTCCACCTCTACATGAGCTACCACGTAGTTTAAGAAAAAATTTCCCCAAATTCTATGGCGATGGGAAGGTTCATCCTGATGAACATATTGCAACCTTCAGCATAGCCTATGGGGTAATAGGTGTGGAATTTGAGGATGTAGCAGTTAGGCTATTCGTAGAAACTTTACAAGGTGTTATTGTAGACTGGTTTTATCATTTGAAGGCCCAGACTGTGACTGACTTGAATACCCTTAAATCCAAGTTTGAAGCCAGATTCATACCTATAGAAGATGCACATGCCCTGCTGGCTCAACTCACATAGGTGAAGAAAGAGCCTCATGAACCAATGAGGGACTTCATAGCCAATTTTGATAAACTAAGGAATAAGATTCTTGCAATTGCTCAGCCTACACCTGGAAATCTCAAATGTTTCTTCATCAACTCTCAACTACCTAAAGTAAGTTTTCTATTGAGACGTGTTGGCCAAATAGACCTTACTGCATCTCAAAACTTGGTTACTGAGGTGGAATATGACCTTATCTTGGTAGGAAAGATAAGGAGAGATCCTATTAGAGGTAAAACTTCTTCATCTTCCAAATATCCATCTACAAGTACCACTGATCCAATGGTGCAAAAATAGGCAAATGAGTTGTTATCTCTCAAGAAGTAAATGGCACAAGGGATATCTTCAGATCCTTCATATAGAGATATGCCAAGAAGGACATTCCCCAATCAATCATACCAAGGCAATGCTGCCAAAAATCAAGGACAACCAAATCATCTTCCTCCCCCACATGGGAAACTTGCCATTAAAGCACCACCAACCAATTCAGCAATTGGATATCTCGAAACAGAATCTGATTTCTCTTTCCAGCTTGAATTAAATCAAGAAAATGATGTTGATATTCTTACAGAATATCAAGTAGAGTCAGCTGGCGACTCCAACATTGGTTTCCTGAATTATCAGGATGAACTCAAAAATGAAGGTAAAGCAGATGAGGGATCATATATTATATTCACCCAGTCCAAGAACTAGTTAGCTCAACAAGATGATAAAGGAAAAATAAGAGAAAGTTCTCAACCTGCAATCTCAATTGCCAAATGAGGAACTTCTATACCTTTCCAACCAAAGGATCTAGTGAGTAATAAAAAGGTAAGTACATCAAGCATTTCTCTATTTTCAACTTCAATTCCACAGACCAGTCTTCCCCCTCCCAAAAACCAAAAAGATGAACTACCTTCCTTTGTTCCTAATCCATTTTAGTCATTTGACATAATCAACCATGTCAAGAAGACCAAAATTCAAATGTCTGAATTTGAATTCTTGTAATCCAATCTCGAGCAGTTGGATAGGTTAGTTTAGAGTGTGAAGAATAAAGCCACCTCTGTCAAACAAGATATTAGAAAGGTAACTCATGATTCCCCAAGGAACATGTCCATCCCAAACAATCTAGTCATTACTCCTCCAGCTGCCCCTGGGAAAATAGAGCCTTTCTATGTTTCCCTATTGATAAATGGTCACAAATTGAGTAATTACATCATTGATTCTGGAGCTTCAGACAATGTCATGCCTACTAAGGTGGCAGAATCTCTTAGACTCACATTGACCAAAACCTTTGGGAGATGTTTTTCCATGGAGAACAAACAAGTACCTCTATTAAGACAAATCAAAGATACCCAATTTGCATTTGCAGCATTCCCAGACAAAAAAATCAAGATGACAGTCTTGGTGGCCGATGTTCTAGCCTCATATGGCATTCTTCTGGGATGAAATTTTTGCAAGCATGTTGGTGAAGAATTGAGCATGGACCTGTCTGAAGTGAGGATCCCTATCAAAGGCATCATATAGAGGTTGTTTCCTAAAAAGAAAGCAAAATATGTAGTCACTCAAACATCAGTACCTGAAGCTCAAATTTTGTTCGAGTCTTCAGGCATGGGTAATTACTTTTTATCCATAGAAGAAGTTCATAGTGTGCTTAATGAAGTCCCTGAATGTGATCCAAGGTTTGAATCAGACCATACATCAAAAGAACTAGAAGGTTACAGTATAAATGGAGAAGGATCTTCCTTCTCTAATGAAGAAAAATCTAAAGAAAAATCAGTGTCTGATGAGGTATGGATTCTAGAATTCGATGGCAACTGCTCCTCTACCGACTTAGGAGTTGGGATTGTGTTGATATCTCCTCAAGGAGATATTTTCCCTTACTCATACAAATTACAGTTTAGCAATACCAACAACACAGCTGAATATGAATCTCTATTGCTTAGATTAAAGGCTATTAGAGATAAAGGCATCAAACTCTTTCATGCTAAAGGAGATGCTAAACTAGTGGTTTGTTAGGTAAAGAACTTGTATCAAACCAAAAATGAGAGATTACACTATTATCGCAACCTAGTCTGGGATCAAATTAAAAGCTTTGATGCTTTCAACATCTCTACCATATCTAGAGAAGTCAATGACTGAGCTGATGCACTCACTATTTCATCAACTCTCTTAGTCCCTCACCCAAATTTCATAGGAGGCAAATACACCATTGAGCTGGTCTTTCGACTGAGTGTGCCTGATAATGCCAGCCATTGGCAAGTGTTTAACAATGACAACCAAATTATTTCCTTTCTAGAACAAAGAGACAGCTTTAAACAGCTACATTTTGAAGGCAGTAAACCTCAGAAGCTTAAATCAACTCCTAAAATGAACTCAGATGCAGATGAAGAATTCTTGCAACTCAAAGGGAATAAAATTCCCAAAGGTCTAGTTTCCCTCGAAAAGCTATTTGACAAGCATGACAGATTCATCAAACAGTAACAAATGGATTCAAGCTCCTCCCAGGGGTTTGATCAGATAAATTTGGGTACCAAGGAAGATCCCAAGATGGTTAACATTGGTAAATGTTGCACTCCTGAAGAGAGGTTCAAATTTACTACTTTGCTCAGCCAATACATGGATGTCTTAGCATATTCTTATGATGACCTTAAGTCTCTCAGGTCTAATGAAATTTGCCATGACATTCCTCTCAAGATTGACTCAATACCTTACAAGCAAAAATCTTGGTAATATAATCCAAAGATATTAGGTAATATTCTATCTGAGATACAAAAAATGCTGAATGCTAGGATAATTTTCTCAATCCATCATTCCACATGGATTGCCAACATAGTCCCTGTGATAAAGAAGAATGGCAAAATTTGCATATGTGTAGATTTTAGAAATCTAAATCAGTCATCTTTAAAGGATAACTATCCTTTACCCATCATGGATCATGTGCTACAGATAGTGACCAGCTCAGAGATGTTATCAATGCTAGATGGCTTCTCAGGTTACAATCAAGTTGGAGTTAGTGAAGCAGACCAACACAAGACTGCCTTCACCACACCTTGGAGCACATTTACATATAGAAGGATGCCTTTTGGCTTGATAAATGCTGGTGCCACCTTTCAGAGAGCAATGAACCTTGCTTTCAAGGATGAGATATGTAAGTTCATTATAGTTTATCTTGATGACTTAACCATTTTTTCTAAACATCGCCTAGATCATATATGCCACTTGCAACAAGTGCTGGAGCACTGCCGCCAGAATGGCATTTCCTTGAACTCCAAGAAGTCAATTTTTAGAGTAACAAAGGGTAAACTTCTCAGACACATTGTGTCCAAAGAAGGCATAAATATTGACTCAGATAGAGTCAAGTCTATCCAAGAGCTTACCTTGCCTACAAGTAAGACTACTGTTCACTTTTTCTTTGGAAAGGTAATTTTATTATGAAAGTTCATCCCCGAGTTTGTTGAGAAGACTTGTCATATTGTGAACATGATGAAAGAAAAAGCCACCTTCAGCTGGATTGAAGAAGGCAAGTTAACATTTGAGGATATCAAGACTACCATTGTTCACGCCCTAATTCTAGTTTGTCCAGACTACAACAAAGAGTTCACATCATATACAGTTATGCTTCTTAACACATGCTTTCAACAATTCTGGTTCAGAAGAATAAAGAAGGTATGGAATCTCCCATTTCTTTCATGAGCTATCCTCTCAAAGCTCATGAGCTAAAGTACTCGAACATGGAGAAGCATGCTTATGCAGTGGTGAAAGTAGTCAAATATTTCCACTTCTACATATTGAATTCTCATACTACTGCCTTGGTTCCTAATACCATGGTCAAATCCATAATAACTCAGCAGGAGTTTGGGATGAAAAGAGGCAATTGGATTGCAAAAATATAAGAGTTTGATCTAGCCATCAAGCCAATAAAGCTGGTACGAGGAAAAGGCCTATGTCAATTAATTGCTGAAACAAACTAGTAGAAATAGAGCATGAAGAAGCAGAGGTGGAAGACACACTGACAGTCCTCTTTATCTCTACTATGAATGAGTGGTATTTAGATATTTCTCATTTCCTTACTTATGGTGAGTGTCTTGCTCACCTATTTTACAAAGAAATGAGGACTATCAAGTTGAAAGCTACCAATTTTATCCTTTGGGACAACGGCCTATACAAGAAAAGCCTTGGTGGAGTGTTCCTTTGCTGTGTGGACAAAGACCAACAAAGCCAACTTTTGAAATCCTTCCACAATCTAGCCTATAGAGGACATTTTTTTGCTCCTGTAACTACCCACAAGATTTTACAAGCCAGGTATTATTGGTGTACTCTTTTTCAAGATGCATATAAGTGAGTAAGAAAATATGAACTATGCTAGCAGTTTGTTGGAAGACCTAAGTTAGCTGCCCTACCTCTCAAGCCAGTGATCATAGATGAACCATTCTAGTAATGGGTAATTGATTTTATTGGAGTTTTAAACCCATCTTCAAGTGCTGGACATGATTATGTCCTTACATCAACTGACTACTTCACCAAGTGGGTGGAAGCTATCCCAACTAAGCATGCCACTTCAAAAGTAGTGTGTAATTTCCTTAAGGAGAATATCATTTCCAGGTTTGGGGTCCCAACCAAGATTATCATAGACAACATAGCTTGTTTCACTTCTCAAGAGATTACTCAACTCTATTTCTATTATGGGATTACTCTCTCCCATTCTTCTGATTATTTCCCACAAGGTAATGGACAAACTGAATCAAGCAACAAAAACTTGGTGACTATCATCAAGAAGTTGGTGGATGACAGCCAAAGGACATGGCATAAAGCATTGGTTGATGCTTTATGGGCTGATAGAATTACATCCAAGAGGGAAATTGGTATGTCACCTTTCCAACTTCTTTATGGTATCAATGCTGAGATCAATCACATTGAAATTGCCAGCATTAAAATTGGCTAAGGCAATTAAAGATCAGACATATGAAATCTCCATTGATAAGAGGATCATGTGCCTGATTGAATTGGATGAGCAGAGAACTATGGTGGTGGACCGAATTGTTGCCCATCAAAGACTGGTAAAGAAGCTCTTCGACAAAAAGGCAAAAAATTGTGATTTTCAGGTTCGAGATCAAGTCCTACTATGGGACAAGAGAAGAGAACCAAAGGGGATGCATGAGAAATTTGATTCTCTTTGGAGAGGCCCATTTATTATCCATCAGCTCAATGGTGAGAACAACTTCCTATTGAAATATCAAGATGGCACACTCTCCTCTCTACCTTACAATGGGCAACATCTGAAGCACTTCAATCCGTGAAGTATTAGATAAGATCAGCTTGTACATATGTATATTTGTATAGTCTTTGGTTCTATTTTTGTGCTTTTTTTGTTTTTTTCACCTTTCTTTTTGGGTAGCATGACTCCATATACCAATGACATACTTCAAGGCACTGGAGATTCTGGTTTCTACTCCCCTCAGATGTTCCAAGTTTTCAACTGAAGGAAGTTCCCCAAATGGAGCCAGCTATTGTCTCCCAAAAATATCACTCATTTTTGGACAACATTTGAACTATTTTGGTCCAATAGACCAAAATCCTCTCTCCCCTCCTAAAAAATTGTTCTAGACATTCAAATTCTTCATCATTCAAGTTTTTTTAGAATCTACGAACTCTACAGGCTAAGTTCTACAAAATCATTTCTACAGACTCTGTAGGAGAGAAACAGGTCAAATAGAATGTGCGAAATGTCAATATCCATAGCTTTTTCCTTTTTGTTTCGTAAAGACTGTGGCGAGCCCCAGGTAAGTTGCTAAGGTCAAACAAAATGTGATAAGTGTTATTGTCTGCATAAATCTAAGTGAGTCCCAAATATTTCCACAGTGTTTCTAAAAATCTTAGTAGAAGCTGCCACATGTCATCTTCTACAGGACTCTCAAAAGGCATCCAAAGCTTCTATAAGTTAAGCGGATGTTGCCACATATCCTTACCTATTTCACAGCGGATGCTACCATGTGTCACCTATTGAGATCGGTAGAAAATTGATTAAGGCAAAGCCAAAGGACAAATAACCCTTTTGGAGGGCACTTGGAAACCAAAGTGGACCATTGCAAGAATCTGAAAGGTCACTTTGGAGCTCAAACAGCCCTTGCAGAGGGCAGGTAGGGAACAAGCAGACCGATTCAAAGGCTGAACGAGCAAGGGAATTCCTTTGGAAAAGTTCCCATGGTAAATTTGTAAAGGAATAATTCCTTTAAACTTTTTGTCCAAAGGAAAAGTCCACTGAAATAGAAAACTCACCAAAGAAATAAAAGCTCGAAAGCCACCACGTGTCCCTTATCAAGTCTCAACAGAATGTGCCATGTGTCCCTTAAAAAGTGTAGCAGAAACCACCACGTGTCATTTGTTGAGACACAATTTTTAGTAACTCTTAAAGCAATGGAATGTGCCATGTGTCATCTATAAATCTTGACAGAGGTAGCCAAGTGGAAACATCTGCAACATCTTCCTTTTATTGATTAAAGACTGTGGCAGGTCTTGGGTAAGTGGCTAAACTCAAATGGAAAGCAACAAGTGTCTACATCCACATGGATCCAAAAGAGTCTCAAACATTTCTACAGTGCTTCTATAAGCTCATTAGATGCTGCCATGTGTTTTCACCTGTTTCTCAATAAAATATGCCACATGTCATTTGCTAACATCAGCAGAAAGTAGCCTTAAGAAAAGAAAGAGGCAGCAACGGATAATTCTAAAGGAAAGTTTAGAGGTTCAATAAGCAGTTGGTTCAAGCAGTCAAATGGAACACTTGAATAACAAGTGATTGAATTGTTGAACCTTTGAACCGGTAACCGCAGTTGGTTTAATTGGTCGGTTCAATCGGCCAGTTTAAAGGAATGCCCCAAAGTGAAGAGACCAAGTGCCCTTACGGAGGGTAGTGAAGAAAAGAAGACTTCAAAGAACAAAGTAATGAGCCATTGAACCTTGAACCAAATTGGTTCAACAGGTTTAACGAGTTCAACGAGTTCAATGGATGTGAAGAGATCAAGGGACTTAGAAAAATAAAGAGGCAATGGAACAAAGGATGAACCAATGAACCAATGAACTGATTAAACCTTGAACGAAAAAAGTTCAAAGTTCAAAGGTTCAAAGGTCCAACGGTTCAAAGGGAAGTGATTGAATCATTGATGTCCTTGCAGACGTCAAATTTAAGATAATGAAATATCCATTGATTTTCAAATGCGGTACAGATTCTGTCAATTGCAAGTTCAGCGATCGGCCAAAGAGATAGCCTGGGATCTTAGAAAAGGGATAAAACACAGCTAGAAAAGGAGGAATGATGAAGAAGGACCAGAAATACCCACACGTTTCTAGAAGGTGAAGTAGTCCACCAGTTGGACATTGGAGAACATGAACATTCAATGACGTGACCCATTTCTCTGCATTGAGAAAAGCAAATGGGCAACTACGCTTGATTCTAGCGTATCTTATTGAAAATTTTTAAAATGTATTGAATGCAACATGATGTGTTACTACTCCCAAGTATTTTTTGGAGAGATATATATTAGACTCTCTCTTATTGTTTTAAGGGGTATCTTTTTGTTATCAAGAAAGTAAATTCTACCCAAATTAAAAGGCATTACTGAGACTTTGAGCTTAGATTGTTGATCATATTTTGTTATTGGAATAAGAAAGCAAGTGACTTTTCAGACTTTGTGCTGTAATAACTTGGTTGTTGTGGAAATTATTCTTATGTTTGTTTCCTTAATACATTTTCTATCCCTTTAATTAAATAAGTAGAATTAGTGAAAGTAGTCAGGAAGGTGTCCTGAAGCCAACTTTGGAGAGACTTTATGCCCCCACAATTGCCTTTAAGTGTGTTTTCTTTCTATTTCTATGTAAAGGACCTTGGGATGACTTTGTGCCCTCATTGTCCTTCGTATCTCACTCTTGAGCAGTTGAGGTAGAGACTTTATGCTACATCTCTGCCTGCTGGTTATTACGCCCTTGGTTACCTTTTACAATTACTACCAGGAAGATTCTTGTGGTTTGCTGAATATTACTTTGGAAAGAAGAGGAGTACTTTCTGTCATTACTCCTAAGATTTCTCCCTTGATCTTTGAATACCATCTCTGAAAAAAGAGAGATGGATGGTGTTGTCCTACCCCAAGTGTTATTTTAAGCATAAATGTATACTATATAGCTCCTCATATTTAATAGGGAACCTCCCCTTAATGAGAGGAGAGATTAGTCTCCTTTTGATGTGGTAAACCTACACATCTCGCTGACCAATCTCCCTATGCTGTGGTGAATAGAACTATTTTGCCTATTAGTTAGCTGAGTGACAAAACATTCACCCAACACTATAAAACAAGGACATTCTTTAATGACCTCATAAACACTTTTGTTAAGAACCTTTGACATCAATGATAATATTAATCTTAAACTTCAACAACATGAACAATGCTCAATAAGGTAGATGGTATATATATGTATGTTCAATTTTAATCACCTAGGGTTTTATGTTTTTTAATCCCTAAAATATCAAATCACTAGTATGAGCAAGCTAATAAAAGAATCACAAAATTAGAATACATACTTATTGAATCCAATACATGGTAGTGTTAATCATGTGTTTGCATCCTCATCTACTTATGTTTTTATAAACAAAGTTTCATATACAAATGAAAATTTACAACAAAATACATTCAAAAAAATTTATTCAATAAGGGAACCAAAGGCTACTAAGATTCCATGTGAAATACTAAAAGAAATGATTCAAAACAAAGAGATCCAATTACCTCCTATACATCCTATAATGAGATCCAAATACTACTGTGTAATCATAGAATGCTTGGGCATCATATAGATTATTTTTTTACAATAAAGAATAAAATACAAAGTCACAAAGGTAGTGGTGATCATATTATTGATACATTAGTCAATAAAACCACTCACATTATGAGTACTTATCCTAAACCACAAGTACCAAAACAACAAATATGGGTACCAAAAGATAATTAAAATCAAGATAATGGTCAAAATAATAAAGAAAAAAAGCAAATACCATTACCAAAGGTTCCAAAAATTATAAATGATATACAATTACCAAAGGAACTAATGCTACCAGAACCACAAAAAATAAACCATGTGAGCTCTCTTTGTTGGTCAATATCAAACAACAAAAGGACCCATTTCCAAATGATTATGATAATGGTGATACTATTCTTAATATAGAACCAAATATAGATACAACAAGACAAACCATGTAGCTCATGATGTTCATAAGGTATTAACATCTAATGTACACATAGATATAAATAATGGCCTATGAAAAAGGTCATAACCACAATATGGGATGATTCCTTATTCATATGCATATACTCCAAATGGTATATCACATGTTCAAGAACAACCTAATAAGTTACATATTTACTATAATACTAATACATAAGCTTGGTATGATTCTAATGGTATCGATTACATAACATATGAATATGACACATATGATATGAGTGTAGACTCTACAAATTTACATTATTATATTACTATTAATATATGTGTCTTACCCCTTCCCCATCCTTTTTATGTTAGTTACTATAGTTTTACTATTTACCATTTTACTTCACGTAATTAGTCTTACTAATTAATTTTTACCTAGGTAACTAATTAATGCTCCCTAAATCTAGTCAAATATCCCCAAATTTATTAAAAGTAAGTTTTTTTAACCTCTCAAAAACTTCTCCCTAGATGAACTTTTTAAAAAACCAACCTACACTAAGTTTAACCTCTTGAATTTGAGTTGTTTGAATGAACATGGTAAACTTAAACTAGATCAACATCGATCCACATGATCATTGTTGATTCTATTAAGATTGAAATTTATCTAAACTTAAACCATCCTTAAGCAAATAGATCCTAAATTCATACATTGGAATACTCTATAAATTGTCCTAGAATACCTATGGAAGAATGACATACCCATATCAGTCCATCTTCACTCATACAAAGGTTAAGAGCATCCCTGTCAATGTGATAATTTTCTACATTATTTGAAACATTTTAGAGGTGTGTATATTGATCATTTTAATATATTTTGATTCTTGTAGTATCTATTTAAATTCTATTTATTATCTTTAGTCTATGTACATTATCATAAATTATCCTTAAGTCATTTAAAATCCCTTAAATCCCACCTTTAGGCCCCAACTTGAGTTTTATTTCCCCACTATCATGATTGATGATGATTCCTCATACGAATTGACATCTATTATATAATCAATATTGATTCTAAGATAATCAACACTGATCCCTATGATTTTACTTTTTGTTTATAATTTAAAGCTAGTTTAACAGTCCAAAGTAATTTTAATTTACTGTCTCTAATCTTAAAATCATGAACCTCTATTTGTAGATGACATTTATAGGTGTTATACGTGATGTGGTTTCCATCTATGATTTAGCCATAGTCCCTCACCCACTATTTATAGATCAGAGTGATATTTCCTTTGAGATAGGACTTTGTGCAATCATTTTTGTGCCTTCTTTATAAGTAGTCACTGAACAATTAGAAGTAATATAAGAATAAGAAGATTCAAATACATCATATTAAAATGAAATATTTGATAACATCTATGCAGTGGATTAATCTATTTCATTTTCGTTTCATATCTATATTATCATATGCTTTATTGTAATTTATATTATTAGAGTATCCACTTGATTGCATAAAATAGTGGACTAACATCCTCTTAAGGAAGTGTACCACTTCCTAGAATTGATCTAACATTAGGTAGTCCACTTATCTATCCTATTAATCTAATCTTGTCTAAGTTGTCTCTTGTGTGCAAGTAATCTTTCCTAGCCAAAAAGGAGTTCTTACTTCATTAGATCAATGTTCTGCAAACTCCATCATAGGTATCCATTTAAAACCCTATATCATAATTTCAATTTTTACTAAGTTTATTTATTAAGGAAAACTAACAAAAATATACTAAAACATTCTGGCAGCTTGGTAGGACCCTTGGTCTCATTATTCTTGTTATATTTCATTATGAAATCATTCCTTAGTTGCATTTTATTGAGTGTGTGTTTGTATTAAAAAAAAGAAAATACAAAATTCTTTATTTTCTTTTTAAGGTCTAAAAAGAATTATATTCATCCCCCTGCCTGTTTAGATAATCCACATAGATTAATTTAGGTGGATTAATACATCATGATATTTACATTGTCTCACACACAACCAAACCACAATAATCTTGAAAACAAGCATCAAAATATTTTCCTACCTAGGTGGACCCACTTGGATTTCATTACCAAGTGGAAAATTGACTTCGTGTACCAGTCGAGTATAAAAATTTTGGAAAATAAGTATAAAGGCTAAACACTTGACACCCTTATCTTTGTGTTGTGTGAATTGAGGGGGTGGGCTCCAATAACAAGCCATGTACTTCCTTCCAACACAAAATCAGGTCTCAACATACCTTTGTGTATATAAATGTTCCCATCCTTAAACAAAACCTGAAACAAACTTTAGATTACCATTTATTAGTAACTTTGTTATCCCATCTCCCCATCACATTCTAAATTTAGTTTCTTAAAAACATAAAAATATTTTAAGTATGGTTAGTAGTGTGTGTGTTTACTTTCATTAAAATGAGATAATCAAAAGAATAATGTGTGTCTTTGCATTTCATTCTTTATTTCTTTTTCAGTGCTACATGGTTATAACATGACAACAATTAATAAAACAAACTAGATCTTCTTTCTCATCCTCATCCATGGAGAACACACTAAGTCCTACTTCTCTTGAATCCATGGGGAAAGACATTCCCTAATTTTATATATAGGGAGACCCAAAATTTGCTAGTATATTGGATAGTAATCCAATTGCCCTCAATCATGATCTTAGTACTTGATCCATACATATTCTTATTTCCCCTTAAGCCCAATCCTCCAAATTATTGTATGGCATGCCCCTAGAGGGACCTGAAGTGATTGCTATGACTATGGTTTATTCTTCCAACAACCACCTCTAATGGGTTTTGATACCAACATATCGTAACCTCTGGATAATCCACCATCATTAGTATGTATCAACCCTTCTCTGACCATTACCTAAGCCCAAAATGTTACTAAAACAAAACTTATGCTTACTCCACCACCCACTACTTCACCCCATAATTTAGTAGTGTCAATCCCTATAACTCTACCACCTATCCAAACAAGCATAGATTTGAATCCTCAAACCCAACCTTTACAACAGGTTCCTTTAAGTCAGCCTCTTTAGCAATATGTCCCCTTGAATACTCAATACCTAGCTCCCTCACAATCCTTTGTGACCACTTATATTCACTCCTCCTCGAAACAAAACATACTCTTACAATTCCCACAATATGTGTTTGCATCCCAACTTATCATGACCACTTATGTTGATTATCCCCTTTCACAACCATGTTCTACTCTATTTCCCACATATCAACATCCATAATAAAATGTCTTTGGGGGCATTCCTCAATATAATACCCAACCTGACCTTATGAACATCCTTATGAATAGGATGGAAACTCTAGAAGCTTCTACCTTTGGGCAAAAAAATATGCTGACATATGAGGAAATTTGTAACAAACCTATTAATCATGTTGTCCCAATTAGGCCATATCCCTCATAGTGGTAACTTATAAAATTTATGAAATTTAAAAACAAAGAAGATCCCCAACAAAACCTTAGGGCATTTAGACATGCTTGTTATCTTATAGCTCAAGATGATGCTCTCCTTCTAAGGACATTTTCCATGTCGTTAGTTGGACTAGCTTTAGACTAGTATAGCTCCATCCCTCAACACTCCTTATTTTGTTTTGGATAATTGTTCTAAATCTTCTTAGAACACTTTTCCATTAATATTGAAAGGAAAGTAACCATAATTTACATGTATGCTATTAGATGATTTGATGATGAATCCATTCTCAATTTTGTAGCTAGGTGAAGAATCCTTATAAATCAACTAACTTTATCCATTCCTCAACCTAAATCAATCTAGTTATTTATGAGATCATGTACTAAGCATATCTCATCAACCATACAAATACAATCATCAAAAACTTTTGATGAAGCCTTTACCATGGCCCATAAACTAGAAGTTTGAGCCTTAGAGGAAGGAAAGGTTAAGTTATTTTATAATAACTTCAAACTTGACCCCTCCAAAGGGACAAATAATGCCAAAACTAAAGGCACAACAAATGATATTGTCTTAAAATTAACACCTCCATAAATAAAGAACTAATCCAAACCTTCTACCTCCCAAACACAACCACAAAAACCCTTAACACAATTTCCCCCTTGGAAATACACACCCTTAGGGGAGTCATATGCTTTCATTTTAGATAAACTCCTAAAAGATTCCATATCAAGCTTCCTATGATTAGACCTCTTGATGATTCTCACCCCAAACCTATTTGGTACAAGGAATGTGACTTCTACACTTATCATCATGTACCTAGTCATGATGTCAATAGGTGTAGATATTTCAAAAGTTTGGTTCAACCCTTATTGACCAAGGGGAATTGTAGTTAGATAATCCTAATGCTCATCCTAATCAATCCATCAATATCTTTAGGCAACCATTCCCTAACCATCCTTATATATCTAATTTTATACAAGCAAATGATAGAAGCACTTCAAATCATGAAACCCATGTAATAAGCACATTCCATGATCAAATTTTACCTAAAGAAGGTGATAATGATTTTGAATCACCTTCTAAAATAACAAGGATCCCAAACCTCCTTACAGGAGATAGTTTCAAACCATCTAAACCAACTAAATCTATTCCTAACATCCACTCCAATTTTCTTGATCTCATTATTTGGGATCCTCCTAAAGAAACACTACCCAATCCTATTCAAGGCAACCAACCTAAAATAAAGGATGAGAAAGCTATCAATGGGATACTTGTTTAGATATCCCAAAAGATACACATGATACTCCTTTAATCACTAGAAAACCTTTACGTAGCATAATCACTCGCTCTAGATTACTCCCTCTTGAGATGTCCACTACATTGTATTAACCAGCTTTAAAAATAACTTCCCTTGCAACTCATGCTGATCCAAACCCTACAAAAGGGAAAAATAAGGGAAATTTTTAGTAAGTGGAGACAAATGCCTTCAGGAATTAAGAGGTAAATCCTTGCATCATCCATAGATAATAATTGAGCTTCTTAAAGAGGATATTCCTACTACTTTTGACCAAGATCAAAAAGTAAAAATGGTTCTACCACTAATTCGAACTAAAGAATCCATATTGGGACCTTATCCTTATTTAAGGCCAAAAGACACCATTATGAAATCCTCCTCTAAGAAACATACACTAGTACAAAAGGATCTTCCCATGATAATAAATCCAATACATAATCTCTTAAATCTTTATTACGCTCAAAATCTCAATGTAAAGTCTTATTCCAATCATAAAGTACCCTCTATTGGAAACATTTGAATAATCAATGTAAGGAATCAAGACATGAAAGTGAATGTATCCCCCATGGTAATGCCTTGAAAGGTAAAAAAACCTAACCAAGATCCATTATGGGGGTCTTATTCTAAGATTCTTGATCAACTCCTTTAAGCCTCCCTTATCACACTACCACCTATAAAACATGTTAATCCTCATACTAAAAAACTAGCATGGTATTAGGAAAATAAGAAATGCACTTACCATCAAATATTGAGACATGATACTAAAAGTTGTAACGAACTTAAAGCTATAGTTTGTGATTTATTAGTAGAGGATGATCTTTTATGGGAACAATTTGGTCATGACCATCCTTATAATCAAATCACTAGGGTCACGAGCACCCTAGGAACTAGTACATTACCGATAGGGTTAGAACGTGCTTCAAAAAGGGAAGATAAAACCTATGATGAAACTCATTATCAACCCCTCTTAGACCGTATATAATTAGATGATTATAGAAACATGGTAAATCAACTATTGTTTCAAATAGATGCAATACACATAGCCATTCAATCCCATACACAAGGTCATAAAACCCAAAATACCAATAAAACTAAGGTGTCTATTGTAAAATCCCCTATTTATGATACAAACAATCCTATATTGCCTATCCCAAAACTCAAATTTTCTATTCTAGGGAAAGCAAAGAATAACAATCCTTTGGAGTTGATACATATATAAGTTCTGAAATAACTCCACCAAATTCCTATCAAAATGTATTTATATGAACTTATCCAAAATTATTCATAACACAGTGAAGCTATGATAGAGTCCTTATAAGACACCTAGGTATAATTAGATGAACCTCAACCTCTATTGGCCTTCATTAGATCCTCATAGAAGTCATCATTTATCACATATCATGATTCTGAAATATCCCCATTACAACCTAATGGCCAGGACCCACCATTATTTATCACTACCCAAGTTAATCAAACACAAATCAAAAGTGTTATGATTATTAATGGAGCCAATATAAATATTATCACCTCACACACTTTTAGGCAACTCCAATTACCAGAAACTATTATGGTTCAATCTCCTACCATCTTATGAGCCTTTAATGACACTATTTCCCCCACATTAGGTATAGTCATCCTCCTCATCCAAATGGGTACATGTACCCTCCTAGATCTATTTTATGTGATTGATGGATAATTTCAATATAACATCTTACTAGGACATTTTTGGATATGCATTATGCATTGTGTCCCCTTTACTTTACATCAATTCCTTAAATTTGAACATGAAGGTAAGATCCATGTTGTCCCAATAGAACCACATCCATTCAAGATGTGAAATTTGACTTATCAACCTAATGATGTCTTGATCCCCCTAAATAACTCAAGCCCATTACTTTTGGGGGAAATGTCATCTAGTTCTACAATACCTTCATCTTGTATCCCTGATGAAAAATCCTTTGACTCAACATTCCAATAGTTCTTTGTAGGGGAGTATCAGTTGTTAACTCTTGGCACCTTATCAACCCCTTAGGAATATGGACACCCTGATAAACAACATACTTACCAACCTAATCTATGAGATATTATCCCCTTCAGTACACCTTACCTCCAAAAACACTTAATCTATGGAGGAATCAATCAACCTCTTTTATATGGGGAAATTCAAACATGTACTAAACCATTCTCATCTATTTTTCCTTTCTCAACAAACCACACTTAACACAAACCTATCTATAACGATGTGCTTGGAAAGGATTTGTCCTAAGATGTTATGAATAAGGACCTCATGAGGTTATTATTGGATATTTTTGGCCCACATATAAAGCTCTTGCATGGTTTGATGAAGCAGTGGATCAAAGGTTTAGAAGTGGATCTGACATTTGCAAATACAGGGGATCCAAGCAAGGTTTTCTAAGGATACAATAGCAGTGTTCAAGGGTAAGCCTGCAAGCCAGAAGCTAAGTGCAAAATCTTTATTTTAACTAAGTCTTTACTTGTTCATTCTTTCAAGACCCTTTTTCTGGGGCTTAGTGTTTCATTATTTTAGGACCTTTTTGGCTAATTATTGAATTCTTCCAGACAAGTTATCCAAGACAAAGTTTCTTAAGGGATATTTCTTTCAAACAAAATGTATGAAGCAAAGACAAAGACCTTTTCTTTTGAGAAAATTATTCAGGATAATTTTCTCGAAGGGCAACTCTTCAATAAAGTGGTCCTTTTCAAAATTCTCAAAGGAATTCTTCTAAAGTAAAGTGTCTTATACACTTTTCTTGAAGGGTACTTCCCTCAAGAAAATAGTCCACTTTGAGGTTTCCAAAGGGAATTTTCAAAGCAAGGGGACAAAAAACTTTTTCCAAAGAGTCATTTCCATGCCAAATTTTCTTATGTAGCATTTTTGAATGGTATCTCTTGAGGAACTACCTTTCCAAAAGTCTCAAAGAACTTTTCTTTCAAAGAACTAGCCGAAGAAATTAAATTTGAAGGGTCATTCTCATAAAGCCTAAAAGAAAAAGGCCCATAAGAAAGTGTCTGAAGGAAATATGACATTCATGCAAGTGTCAAAGATCAAGATCATAAAATAGCCATTATAGTTTAAAATCCATCAAAGGGGTCTCTAGCCAAATGTAGAGATGATGCATGACAACATTTTGGGAGCTAGATCTGACAATGCATAATCAATCTTACATTGAAGATCAATGACAAGTGGAGGTAAATGAATCTCAAGGGAAAAAGTGTGCATGACAAGTGTCAAAGACACATTCAACTAGCAAGAGATCGATGACTCATAGACATCCATGCTCAAGCAGATTGACAAACATGCAAAAAGCTAAGGGGGTATCGATTTTAATAGAAAATGTATAAGTCTAAAATAACAGTAAGAAGCACATCAAGTTTTATATACAAAAGATCAAATCATGTACACTTGGTGGGAATATGCATCTACCCATGACATGGCTCTCTCAGCTCCAAAAAAGGAGAGTTGAATGCACAAAGGGATCAAGGAGATTTATGGTGATCTTGGATGGTTCACTTCATGGTCAAGAAGGTACACGCTCTAAAGGCAAAAAGAGTTTAAGGACATAGTGGTGGTTACAACCATTTATGACCTGTCTCTCTCTCTCTCCATTTTTTCACACAAGCCCCCTCTTCTCTCATCCTTTTTTGTTATATATAGAGGATTTTGAGCTTAAAAAGAGATCCCTCAGCTAGTGATAGAGTTACTCTATCAAAATTACCTTGTAACACTCTCTTGAGGCAATGAGATGAATTATTTGATTCTAGTTTGAATTCAAATATACATTATTAGAGTTTAACTTGCAGATGTATGTCCCTTTTCATCATCTGTAGATTATCTATGTATCTTTATTTAATTCTTTTGGTTCCTTGTAGGTTGTGTGAAATGCTAGACATTGGTTCCTTTTTTGAAGTGTCACAAGTTATAGTGTCTCATATATACCTATCTCTTTTTGTCCTTCAAATTGTAGGGTTTCCTTTGACCTCCACACAAAATATTTATGCTTGTAGCCTTGAGATAGGATTAGATTAGTCTTTATCTTGGTTAAATTTATTAGTAGTCATTAAGGCTTCTAGGCTGAAAGTGGATCATTCATCTTTGGTGCATCACCATCCTTAGCTTAGATTTCCCTTTCATGTTATCTTTTTCTCCCTTTTCCTTGGTCAACATTAGGTTTTAGTGTGTAGGAGTAAGTTGAAGTGAAGAATCTAAGGAGCTAGCCTTTTTAAAAAGCCTAGAGGTTCAACCTCACTACAGGATACCCACAGCTTAAGGTTGTTCAAATATTATATCTAGGAGTGGGAGAGCCTAAACAAACTCTCCCAAAAGGGTGCAATTGTGGCCTACAATAGTTTTTGACATGCCAAGTGGGACATATTTCAAAGAAGATTGGTCAAGTTTGATGATAGTTTGATCAATTTTCAATGGCTATAGCTTTCATATTTTAGTATCTGGCGACTTTGAAGAACACTCAAAAATGTGGTGGTAGAATAGTAACTATTTTTCATGCCAAAGGTGACTATAAGATCAGCTTTTGGAAGTTTTCCTTTTGAATTTGTTGAATTAACTCTAACCTTAACATGAAGGTTAAGGTTCTACCATACTCACCCATACATAGGAAACTATTTTCTTAAACTAGTCGTAAGGTATACCTATGCAAGAAAACCTTTGTTAGCCCCTTTTGTTACCATGATTCCCCAAAGATCTTTTGTAGGCATCAGTGGCCAAAGTCCTTTGAATGTACCACAATACAATATTATGCTAGTATCAACTCTCAAAAGTATCCCATAATTTATAGGAGACCAAGCCATAACCCCTGCTGAACACATCAATGATAGAATTTTTTTGCAATATCCATAATGTCATTGTAAAAAATATAGCTATTAGATTGTTAGTTGTATCCCTTAAGGGAAAAGATTTAGATTGGTATAGAAGCTTAGATCCTAATTCTATTCAATCATGGAATCAGATAGGAGAGGCCTTGTGTAGAATATTTTTAGACAAAAGTGACCATTTGTCACTAGCACAACAACTTACCATAATCAAGAGAGCCCCCCATGAATTCATGCAAGATTTCAACACAAGATTCCAAAAAGCTTGGGACATAATTCTAGCCTCTATTAGACCATCCCCTAACTTTAAATTCCTATACTATTTGAAGGCTCTAAATGGTGATATAGCTATAATGATCCAATCCATGGGAGGGGAGATATTGTCAGATGCTTATGAGGTGGCTATTAAAGTAGAAAGTTACCTAGTTCAAGTTGGTAAGCCTACTTCTAGACCCCCAATGCCTCTTTTCCTTGAAATTAGATCACCCCCTATGGTTATTAACCCACTTAATGTTATTCTTCTAACTCCAAAAATTGTTGTTATACCTTCACCCAAAAAATAAAAGGCATTAATTAGTGGGTAATGTGATTCCCAAGAGCATAAAAACTACCTAGAACTTAAGAGCATGCTCCAATCCTTGGGAAGTGATGTGGTAAATGTGAAGAGGTAGCAAGCTCAGTTCAATAAACATTATCAAGCTCCATCCTCAACAATAGTCTTATCAAGAAAATAGGCCACCCTACAAAGGAAATTTCCAAGGACAAGGTTAAGTCCAGGGGAAACCTAACTATGCTAGACAAAATAACTATAATCCAAATGTTGGCTCTTCCAACTCCTTTGTTCCTATTCAAAACAACATGGCTCAAGAAGCTAAAGGGACCATGCCTTGAAACTAGTCTTTTGGGAAATCCATTGTACCAATTAATGGTTCTAACCAGGCATTCAATGAGTAATGGAAATAATTTATTTCTTATGGATACAATCAAGCTCTTATGGCTCAAAACACAGAGATCCCCATGATGACAAAACTAGGATAGTCTCTATAAGACCAAGGATCTGATCAGGTACCAAACTAGCTAGATGATATAATGGTCATTAATGAACAAAAAGAGTGTTATGCACTCAATCAATAGGCTAGTTATATCCAAGCATACATTCTAATGGCAGCTAATACAAGGTTCAAAAGAAGGAATATAGATGGTAATCAAGAGGCATTCAAAGAAACTCCTGTTATTACTCCATTACTATCAAGGCCAAGTGAACCTACTGTCACTCCAAAATCCCCATCACCTCCTAAAAATCAAAATCAAGGGACCCTTTTTGATCCAAAAAACTCATGAATTTAATAAACAAACATAGTGGCCCCCAAAGCACATGCAAATGTTGGTGGTCCACCAATTAACATTATTGAGCAAATAAAGAAATCTAGTGTGAGTGTACCAATGTGGGACATGCTTTTCATGCCCAGTCAAGTGGATATCCTTCAAGAAATTTTATCCAAGATAGGTGTTACCATGACTTCAGGTAAACAAACAAGCTAAGAAATTAAGGTCCTCACCAATGCAACCAAAGGTGCTTTGGGAGAAAGATCAAGTAATGTGGTCAAACCTCTTCCATTCTACATTTCATTACTCATTAGTGATTCTCTGGTACATAATTACTTGGTATATAATGGAGCTAGCACTTCAGTAATGCCAAAGTCTATAGCTCATCAATTGAACCTCAAATATGAGCCACATACTAAGGGAGTTTTACAGCTTGACAGTTCTTCCATAAAGCCATCTGGTATCATCAAGGATTTGAGTCTAACCCTACATGCTTGTCCTAATATTTCAATGGTTCAGGATGTGTTGATCCTTGATATAACTCCTCACTTTGCTTTATGCCTCTCTAGTGAATTCACAACCAAAATTAGGGGTTATCTAGTAGTAGATTGGTCCTATATGGCATTTAGAATAAGATATGGGACTAAGGTATCAATAAAGGCTAAGCCCATGGCACAATTTCACATTGAGCCCTATCATCAAAATAAAATAAACCTCAATTGTACTATCTTGATGAGGATGAATTTACAATTGGTCAAAAATTGAATACTTATCCATAGGAGATTCCAGACTTATTCTTGGATGAGATATGGGGAGATAATCAATTTCTCAACCCTTTGAAAGGTGTTAAAGAAAGAGACATGGGTGTCTATTTGCTACATGAAGAAAATCAACTCATGCCTTCCCTTATTGGACCTAAAGAATACCTCAATGGTATGTGGAAGTTGTTCTTTGATGCTTCAAGAAGAAGAAATAGAGTACGTACAGGGGCAATGCTAGTTTCCCCTTTAGATAATAAGTTTTTCTCTTCTTATAGGTTCCGTTTCAGTTGCTCCTCTAATGCAGTCTAATATGAAGGCCTAATCCATGGCCTCCAATGGGCTGGTAAAAGGGGGATCAAGTAGTTGCAAGCATATAGAGATAGTGAGTTTATAGTGAACCAAGTTAGGGGCCTAAACATAATAAATAATCCTTTTATGATGTCCTACAAAGATAGAGTGTGGGACCTAATTGAATATTTTGAAGCCTTTAACATTCAAGTTGTGCTAAGGAACTAGAATCAACATGTTGATAGGGTGGTAATTGTGAGAACCCCATTTGATATCCCAAATGAGTTGAAGAATCCCAAGGTTCAACCACATGTCAAGGTGGTGGTGAGGCTATCAGTACCAGATAATGAAGTCCACTGGCATGTCTTCAAAAATGACAAACAAATCACTTGTTTCTTGTAGTAGGAAGTAGAGTTTTCCTCAATAAACTAAGGTAAAATTCAACATTAGTATGAGGATAAAATTATTCAACTAAAGTCTAACAAAATTCCTAAAGGACTAGTCACCCTTGAATGTCTTTTCCATGAGGGAGACCATATGAGGAAAGACAAGGTAGTAATGTCAATTGATGAAGAAAATTACGAGAGTCCTCATCTTTAAGGATAAACTTCTCAAGCTTGGGAAGGTAAGCAACAAGGTTGAAAGGCATGCTTTCATTGAACTTTGTAAGGAATTTTCAAACATATTTGCTTGGGAGTATAGTGATTTGAGAGGCTTTAATCCAAAGTTAGCCCAACATACTATAGAACTAGAGGCCAATGCTAAGCCTATGAGGTAGAAGCAAAGGCCTATTAACCCAAAAATTGAAGAGCTGATGAGGAAAGAATTGACTAAATTGATTGAATCTAATATCATTTTTCCCATCAATCACTCCTCATGGATAGCCAACTTGGTACCTCTGAGGAAGAATAACAGTGAGATTTGATTGTGTGTTGACTTCAGAGACTTGAATAGGGTCTCTTTAAAAGATCACTACCCCTTACCATCCATGGAGTATCTCATTTATATGGTTGCTGATTTGGAATGCTTCTCTCTTTTGGATGGGTACTCAGGATACAACCAGGTGTTTGTAAGGGAAGAAGGTCAATACAAGACTACCTTCACCACCAAATGGGGCACATATGCATACCAAAAGATGCTTTTTGGCTTATCAAATGATGAGGATACTTTCCAAAGAGCCATAGACATGGCTTTCCAAGGGTTGTTGAATCAAATGGTGTTAGTCTACTTAGATGACATCATAGTTTTATCCAAGGATGCCAACAAACACACAGACCACCCGAGGTTGATCTTTGAGAGATGCAAAGAGTATGAGATCTCTTTGAATCCCAAGATGTGTGTGTTTACCATTCATGAGGGTAGATTTTTGAGTCACATTGTATCAAAATAAGGATTAGCAATTATTCTTGATAGAATAAGTGCCATCTTGGCCTTATCCTTACCCAAGCATAAGAAGGGGCTCCAAAGTTTCCTTGGAAAGATAAACTTTATGAGAAGTTTTATACCTAGTTTTGCAAACTTGGTCAAACCCATCAATGCCATGATAAAGAATAACCAAGCGTTCACTTAGTTAAATGAAGGTAAATCAACATTTGAGGATATCAATCAAGCCATTGCCCAAGCACCCACACTCATGAATCCTGATTTCTCAAGGGCTTTCATATTGTATGCCTTCACTAATATTGATAATATATGAGCTATGCTGATGTAAAAGAATGGTGAAAGACTTGAGCAACCAATAGCATTTTTCAATTAGGGGCTTGAGGGGTATGAGGTGAGGTATAATTTTGTATAAAAATAAGTCTTTGTAGTGGTAAGAAGCTTTAAATTTTTTAGGCCAATGCTCTCCAATAGCAAAATCTATCTTATGGTGTCTCTTCCTAGAGTGAGAGATTTCCTTCTTAACAAAGCCTTGAATGAAAAGAGGGCTAGTTGGATTACCAAGGTCATGGAGTATGATGTGGAGATGAAGATCACTAAACTAGTGAGAGGCAAAGGCTTGTGTGAGAATATGGTTGATGACCTTCACGAAGACAAAGAGGTTATCTTGGTAACACAAGATAACTCATAGACAGATGCACCTCCACTTCACACTAGTTGGCTCCAGGATATGGCACATTTTTTGCTAATAGGAGAATGCCCACAAGGTATGGATAGGGCCAAGAGGATATCTTTTAGACTTTAATCCATACCTGATGCATTGGTTGATGGGGTTTTATTCAAAAAAGACCTCACTGGAGTTCTCCTTAGGTGTATAGATAATGATTAGGTGACCAAGCTTTTGGAGCAATTCCATAATGGACTACCTAGAACATAGAAACAAAGATTTTGAGGTCTAGTTATTACTATCCCAACCTATTCAAAGATGCATATGCATGGGTGAGAAAGTGTCAAAAGTGTGCTTTCTTTATGGGTAAGCAAAGATTGGCAACCCTTCCTCTCAACCCAATTCAGGTAGAGAAACCATTCATGCAATGGGGGCTAAATTTCATAGGAACTATCAACCCTCCATCAAGTGTAGGACATAGATGGGTGCTTACTGCAACCAACTACTTCACCAAGTGGGTGGAAGCCATTGCATTGAAAGAAGCTAATGAAGATGCAGTCCTAGACTTCAATGGAATGTTGCTAAAATGTGTAGAACCAAGCCAAACTCAGAGATTGCTTGAGCAATTCTATGATGGGCATGGTGGAGGACATTTTTCTTCTAGAACTAAAACACTTAAGATTATGAGAGGTGGGTACTATTGGCCTAGTATATTTGGTTATTACCATGCTTAGGTTAGAAAGCACAAATAGTGTGCTATGTTTGTAGGAAAAGTGAAGCTTGCAGCCTTACCTCTTTAGCTAATAATAGTGGATCCACCATTTGTCCAATGGGGATTGGACTTTATTGGCCTCATTAATCCTCCTTCAAGTTTAGGGCATAAATGGATTCTCACTACTTGGATTACTTCACACATTGGATAGAAATAGGAGCATTGAAAGATGCAAACAAAACTAATGTTCTTAATTTATATGAAGGTTTGCTTACTAGGTTTGGATTTCCTTCAACTATTATTTTTGATAATGCAATGGCTTTTGTGGGATCTAAGATCAGCCAATGGGCTATCCAACATGGAGTTTATCTTAGCACTTCATCAAACTATTATCCACAAGGCAATGACCTTACTAAATCTATAAATAAGAACCTATTGATAATCATAAGAAGGACTATTGAAGATAATCAGTTGTCATGGCATCTCAATTTGAAGTCAGCTCTATGGGCTGATAGGATCACCTACAAAATATAAATAACCAACTCTCCATAGAAGCTGGTAAATGGTAAGGAAGCAAGGTTACCCATTTCTCTTGAATTTCTCAATTTAGAACTAATGCATCAGGTTGAGTTGTTGGATAATGAGCCTATGGAAATCATGTATGCTGAGCTTATGGATTTATAAGAGAAAAGAAATCAGTCCATGCTAGCCATGGAAATTCATCAAGCACAGGTAAAGAGAACTTTTGATAAAGGAGCTTCTTCATGAAGTTTCAAAGAAGGAGATTTGGTCCTTAAGTGGGATGAGGATAGAGTTAAACCAGGAAGGCACACCAAGTTTTATTCTCTTTGGAGTGGCCCATACATAATTTCTAGTTGCAAATCCCACAATGCTTTCCAATTTGCAAAGTTGGATGGTCAGGAGCTTCCAATCCCAGTCAATGAGATACATCTAAAAAATTGCTATTGAAAATCAAAGCTCCTTGTACATATTTAGTTGTTTTGATTTCTTCCAAGTGTTGTTCATGCATAGTAGTTTCATTCTATTTTGTTCCAATAAGTGCTTGTTTGCACATTTAATTTGTTAGTTAACTTTCCTATTTTGTGTTTCCCTTCTATTTTGAAGGATGAAGGTTACTTCATGTTTGATCAAAGGAGATTTATAGTCATGGACCAGGTTTACCATTATTTTTGTGAGTTCTATATCATGTATATGGCTAGGTTCTTAAGCATAGCATACATGCTTCCAAGTAGAATCACTAAAAAAGTTGACAATTTTTGACCCTACAGGTCAAAATTATAACCTCTATCATTCAGAACTTTGCTTAAACATGCCTTTGGAAGAAGGGGAAGAGGAATAGGCCAAGTCAATACTTTGAAAATTCTTAAGATAGAAATCCTTCATAATTTTGTTTGAAGGAAATACAAGAGGAATGGTCCATTATAAAAAGGTTGAAGGACTATTTTCCAAAAGCTGAATGACTTTAACATTTTTCCTAAAGGGTCTATGTTTCAAAGGGCTCAGAACTATTCTAAAGGGACATTTGTAGAATTTATCAAAGGGCACATACCCTTCAGGAGTATTCAAAATGAAAAGTCTGAAGGGTTATTAACCTTTCAAAAAAGGACAATTGAGAAAAATCTAAAGGAAATGGGACATTACAAAAATATCAAAGGGCACATACCCTTCAAGAAGGTTCAAAACAAAAGTCTGAGGGTTCATTGAGGAAGCTCGAAGGGCACTTCACGAAGAAGAACATTGGTAATTTTTCCAAATGTCCTTTACAAGAAACCCAAAGGGTATATACTCTTTAGAAGAAGGCATTTCTCAAAGGGCAGAGTTCATTTGTAAAATTTGAAGGAAAAAATGTATAAAGTAGAGATTTAAACATTTTATTTGAGAGACAAAAGCTGAAAGAAAGAGGACCATTTACATAATCCTAAAGGACACTTTTCAGAAGAAGAGTCCACCTGGAAATTTTTGAGCGGCACATGGAAAAACCTGAAGGGTCCTTTTCACAAAGCCAAGGGAACACACAAAAGTTTTGAGAGACACTTTTTGAGAATCTTGAAGGGTATTTACCCTTCGAGAAATATCATCACATAAAGTCTAAAAGAAAAGAGAAGTTGCGACAAAAAGTTTGAAGGAATTCCTTCAGACAAATTATTTGAAAGACTTCCTTTGAAAGAATTTCCAAGAGAGATAACCCATAGGTAATGATAAAGATGAGGACTTGAATTCTTATGGACAATTTGTCTATGGGAAAGTGAGAATAATTCAAGTGAAAAATAAGTCTGAAGGAATTCCTTCAGGCAAATTATCTAAAGGAATTCCTTTGAAAGGTTTGTCAAGTGAAAGTCTGAGCAAAAGACAAAGAGCCAGGAGAAAGTTTCCTTCAGATTTTTTATTCAAAGGAAATAAAGAGAACAAGATAAAGAGAAGTATGAGACAATTCCTGTAGATAATTTATCTGTAGGAAAATGACTTGATAGAATTCTGAAGGCTAATGAAAAAGACAAAGAAATGAGATAAAAAGGCCCACAAGAATAAACCCAAGACAAATACATGAAAGGGAAAACCAAGGGAAAAGATATAGACAAAGAACTAAAGAACATGCACAAAAATGAAGAGCCAGATAAAGTGAGAGATTTTAAACAGCCAAAGAACACATTATACAACATACAAAGTGGCCTATAAATAGGGATTGAACACATCCATGACAAACAAGAACATGCAAAGACCAATAAAGATATCATTTTTCATCTATAAGAAGATCTACAGTCTGATATTATGATAAAATGAATGACAAATAATAAATGAAATAATAAAATTGATCCAAGACATGCAATCATTTTAAACATGACTCTTTTGGTTCTAAAATAGAGACTTGAATACATGAAAGGCTTAAAGAACTCAACAGTGAAAGGCTATTTTTAGTTGGTCAAAGCTTCATTTGACTATTTTTTGAAGTCATTCTTCTCCTTGGTTTTCCATATAATCCAAAGTTTTAAATGTTTTAGCAGCTCAAGAGGTGTTCTAATTTAATATTGTGGTATGGATTTTCATGCAAGGCAATTTGACCTTTCAAATGTGGGCTCTCCATCATTCCCAATGCCAAAGAGATTCTCATGCAAGACAAAAGGGAAAAAATAATTTTAGAAGGCTTTGTTATCTTGGCATAATGGGAATTAGACTTGGGTTAATTTTGGAGTTGACCTCCTCTTCTATTTTAAGTGCCAATCTTTTGGATGTTGTATACTTTTCTATATAAGTTGGCTTTTTAGCCTTGAATTGTACCCCTATTTTGGAAAGACAAAATTCTACAAAAGATTGAGTTGTAACCTTTTTTCAGATTAATAGAAGGACTATTATTTTTAGATTCTATATGTTGGTATAGTGTATTTATGTCATTGGTTTACATAAGTGATAGAGTTTTCTTCTTTGTAAAGTCTTGATTCTTACCTAGTTACTAGCTGGTCAGATTATGTAGGTTATGTTATATGTTTAATGTCTTTTGGTTGAGTTTATAGTGGATGCAAGTTGCTAGTTAGTGCCTTGAATCAGGTCTATTCCATCATTTCCCTCAAGCTTTGATCACAAGATATAACCTTTTTATAAAATACTTATGCATATTGGTCAATTAGAGTTAAAAGTTTAGCCCTTTTCTTGTCTAAATTAGTGTTTTTACGAGCTTAAATTGAGTGGATCAATAAAAAATATAGGTATATCACCATCATTAGATAGGATTTTTGTTCAAGTTTCTCTCTCTTTTCCTAATAGTTTATAGCATAGATAAAAGATCCTAATTGATACACCAAAGGGAGCTAGCCCTTATAATCTAGAGATTCAATCCACTGATTAGGTTACCCATAGCCTAGGATTGTTTCCATGTTTTAGTAGACTGTGAAGCCTTGAAACTAAATTCATAGGGGTGCAAGCCTGAATGAGAACACCAATTTTGGTGTTCCATCCACTATCATTTCTGATAATGCATTAGCATTCCTCAATCTAAAAATGAGTGAATGGATCTCAAGATGGGCATCTACCTCAACACCTCTTCCAACTATCCTTAAGAAAATGGATTGGTTGAGTCTATAAATAAATTTTTACTAAGAATCATTAGGAAAACTATGGAAGAAAATCAAATGACATGGCACACGAGACTAAAGACAACCTTGTGGGCTGACAGGGTGACTCATAAAGCTACCATTGGCAATTCTCCATATGTCTTAGTATATGGAAGGGAAGCCAAGTTGCCCATTTCCATTTAGCTACCTAAATTAGAACTAGCCCATCAGCTGGAGTTAATGGAAGATGAACCCATACATGTGAGCCTAGTAGAACTCATGGAGCTTGAAGAAACAAGAGACCTTATAATGAAAACACTAGAGTCACATCAAGCTCAAGTCAAGAAAGCCTTTAACAAGAGAGCCGTAGAAAGGGACTTAAGGAAGGGGATCTAGTCGTAAAGTGGGATTAAAATAAGTCCTAGTCAGGAAACCATACCAAATTTGATAGCTTGTGGAGTGGTCCTTATTTCATCCATAGATGCAAACAACATAATGCTTTTTAGCTAGCCTAATTAGATGGAGAGATACTACCCATCCTAGTCAATGGGATTCATCTAAATCCTTGATATTAGAAGAGTTTTCATCCATTATAGATATTTTAGATTTTTTTTTATAGCTTTTCATGTTTTCCTCTAAGTGCCTTGTGCACATTCTTTTCAATTATGTGTTTCCCTTCCCTATGTGCCTTGAGCACATTGTTTATTTTGTTTTGGTTGTCCTTATTACTTAAAATAGAGGTTATAGTTAAATGAAAAAATGACTTGAATCCATTACCAATGGATGAATTTGATGAGGCAACATGGTCTAGGTTCTCTTGCATTGACAGGCATGCAACCCTTGTGAGCCACCAAAGATGTTGGTCATTTTTGGCCCGCATATAAATCTCTTGCATGGTTTGATGAAGTAGTGGATCAAAGTCTTAAAATTGGATATGACATTTTCAAATAGAAAGAATCCAAGCAAGGTTTTCTAAGGATCTAATAGTAGTGTTCAAGGGTAAGCCTGCAAGCCAGAAGCTAAGTGCAAAATCTTTTATTCAGCTAAGTCTTTACTTGTTTATTCTTTCAAGACCCTTTTTTGGGGCTAAGTGTTTCATTATTTTGGGACCTTTTTGGCCAAGTGTTGAATTATTTCAGACAAGTTGTCTGAGACAAAGTTTCTAAAGGAATATTTCTTTTAGACAAAATTTTTGAAGTAAAAGACAAAGACCTTTTATTTTGATAAAATTATCCAAGACAATTTTCTCGAAGAGTAACTCTTCAATAAAGTGGTCCTTTTAAGAATTCATGAAGGAATTATTCTACAATAAAGTGTCTTATACACTTTTATTGAAGGTAACTTCACTCAAGAAAATGGTCCACTTTAAGGTTTCCAAAGGGCACTTTCAAAGTAAGGGGCCAAAACACTTTTTCCAAAGAGTCATTTCCATGCCAAAGTGTCTTATGAAACATTTCTTAAGGGTATCTCTTGAGGAATTGAACCTTTCCAAAAGTATTGAATACCTTTTCTTTTGAAGAAGTGGTTGAAATAAATAAATCTGAAGGGTCATTCTCAAAAACCATGAAAGAAAAATGCTCATAGGAAAGTGTCCAAAAGAAACATGACATTCATGCCAGTGTCAAAGATCAAGCTCATAAAATATCCCTTGGCATTCAAAAGCCATGAAAGGGGTCTCTAGCCAAACGTAGAGATGACATGTGGTAACATTTTAGGATCTAGATGTGATGACGCATAATCAATCTTACATTGAAGATCAATGGTGAGTGGAGGTCAAAGGGGGTTAGCGAATCTCAAGGGAAAAAGTGTACATGACAAGTGTCAAAGACACATTCAATTGGTAGGAGATCGATGACTCATGGGAATCCATGCATAAACAAATAGATAGATATGCAAAAATCTAAGGGGGTATCAATTTTAATAGAAATATATAAGTCCAAAATAATAATAAGAAGCATGCTAGGTTTTAAATGTAAGAGATCAAATGGTAGGAACATGCAGCTACCCATGACATGGCTCTCTTAGCTCCAAAAAGGGAGACTTGAATGCATGAAGGGATTGAGGATATTTATGGTGATCTTGGATGGTTCATTTTATGGTCAAATAGTTACATGCTCTAAAGGAAAAAAGAGTTCAAGGATATAATGGTGGTTGCAACCATTTATGACCTCTCTTTCCATTTTATCATGCAATCCCCCTCTTATCTTATCCCTTTCTACTATATATAGAGGCTTTTGAGCCTAAAAAAGAGATCCCTCAACTGAGGATAGAGTTACTCTATCAAAATTTACTTGTAACACTCTTTTGAAGCAATGAGATGAATTTTATGGTTCTGGTTTGAAGTCAAGCATACATTATTGGAGTTTAACTTGTAGATGTATGTCCCTTTTCATCATCTATAGATTCTCTACGTATCTTGCTTTAATTCTTTTAGTTCTTTGTATGTTATGTGAAGTGCTAAATATTGGTTCCTTTCTTGAAGTGTCACAAGTTATAGTGTCTCATACAGACCTATCTCTTTTTATCCTTCAAATTATAGGGTTTCCTTTAGCCTTCACACAAAATATTTATGCTTGTGGCCTTGAGATTGGATTAGATTAGCCTATGTCTTGGTTAAATTCATTAGTATCTATTAAGGCTTCCAGGATGAAAGTGGATCATTTCATCTTTGGTGCATCACCATCCTTATCTTAGGTTTCCCTTTCATGTTATCTTTCTCCCCCTTTTCCTTGGTCAATACTAGGTTTTAGTGTGTGGGAACAAGCTAAAGTGAAACATCTGAGGAGCTAGCCTCATTAAAATTCCTAGAGGTTCAACCTCACTATAGGATACCCATAGCCTGAGGTTGTTCTAATATTGTAGCTAGGAATGGGAGAGCCTAAAAAAACTCTCCCAAAAGGGTGCAATTCTGGCCTACAATAGTTACGATAAATGACCTTAGAAAACTGCACAAAAAAGCATGGCCTCATTTTCAAAAAAACTCCTGAAGTTGATAATGGTAGAATTTTTCCATTCAATGTACCTAACTTTTTCTTTTATTAGCACCATTCAATTGGAACCACTAACTCATCAAAATAATAAAAAAACTACACCATCCCCTAACTTTCCTGACTTAATAGATGAATATTCCTCCTCGGTCAATGTAATGGAGTGTCAAGATGATTAATCTATTTTAACTTATTTAGGGTCAAGAGATTCATATCTGAATAATATCATACCGTCTAAGTCTCCTATTCTTTTAAATGAGGTTACAAATTATATTAACATAGGAATGCTTGAGGTCCTGTGAAACATCAAAGTTAGCCAATCCATAGATTCTCAAGAACACCAAGATTTAAAAGCATTCCTTACTAATCATAGCCAATATTTTCTTGGTCTTATAGTAATATGCCAGGAATAGATATTTCTATAGTTGTCCATAACATCATCACCATCCTTGAAGCTAAACTAGTAAAATACAAACTTCAAAAAATACATCTTCATGTAGCGCTTCTTATCAAAGAAGAATTATAGTAGTTGTTATCCATTAAATTTATCCAACCCATCGATCATCTTCAATGGGTATATAATATAGTACCTATCACAAATCCCACAAGGGGACTATGCCTTTGTATTGAATTTCATCATCTTAATATTACTTGTTTAAAAAATGATTTTACCCTTACTAGTATCGACCAGCGCATGGATGTCATTGAAAGACATGAAATGTTGTCTCTCATGGATGAATTTTTTGGATATAACTAGATCCTTATCACCCTAAAAAATCAGCTTAAAACTTCTTTTATTACTCCATGGGGGAATTTTTATTATAGGGTCATGCCTTTTAGTTTAAAAAATACAAGATCAACTTACCTCCATGCCATGACCTATATTTTCCATTATTTAATTCATTAAATCATTGAATATTATGTGGATGATCTCCTTGGTAAATCTAGGTATCGTAAAGATCACCTATCTATCCTTCAAAAAATATATACGCATTTAATCAAATATCAGGTTCATCTTAGCCCCAAAAAGTGTGTCTTTGGAGTTTTATCAAGAAAGCTTTTAGGTTTTATTATTTCCCTTTGTGGAATTGAGGTTGATCCTGCTAAAATTAAATCCATTACCGATATGCCACCTCCCTCTAACCACAAGCAACTTGGTATTTTATAGGGGAAAATATAGTCTATTTGCCTCTTTATTTCATAATTATCTGATCGATATCAACCATTCCATCACCTTCTTAATAAAGACACCCAATTTGTATGGGATTCAAATTATCAAGTAGCCTTTAATATGATTAAGAAGTATCTCTTATCTCCCCTTATCCTTATTCCACCAAGAGAGTATAAGCCTTTTTACTTTTATATCTTAGCTATGGACCATGCTTTAGGTGTCATGCTTACCCATCGAGATGAATAACATGAAGAACAAATGGTTTATTATATAAGTCACACTTTGGTTGAGTATGAGACTCATTACATGCATAACAAAAAACTATGTGTGGATTTAGTATTTATAGCTTCTAAACTACCCCACTATTTTATTAATCACAAAACCTATGTGATTACGAATACTGATCCTACTAAGTTATTGCATTCAAAGCCCTATGAGAATCAATGAATGGTAATATGGCTTATGATTCTCATCGAGTTTGATCTTAATTTACTTAACCAAAAGTTGATTAAAGGGTAGATCATTATTGATCAATTAGCTAAGGCACCCCTTGATGATAATCTACCATCTAGTTATGATTTTATCGATGAATCTATAGCCTCCACATCCCAAAAAGATCTTGAATATCAGATGACATTATTCTTTGATGGATCTAAGTGTGAAAATGGAAGGGGAGTAAAAATTATTATAATACTAACAAAAGTCATTCCTATACCCCTATCTTTCAAACTTGATTTAGACTATACCAATAATATGGCAAAATATGAAGCCCTAATTATAGGTCTCTAAATAACTTTGGCTTTAGGTGTTAAGTCACTTCATATTTTTTGGGACTTACAACTAGTAATCAATCAAATAATTGGTGTATATTAGTTCAAGAATAACATCTTCCAGAGGTATAAAATTTTACAAAACAATTATTAGCAACCCTTCACCACTATGCCATCTAGACCACTCCTCGATCAACCAACAAGTTTACTGATACCATGGCTTCCTTGACCTCCTTTATCCCATCTTCCTCGTAGGAATCTAAATTATTTTTACTCATCCACAAGGGTCAATCAACCTTCCTATACTAGAGATAATCTTCCTTCTATCCATATTATAGAATAAAATCACTTATATCTATGGTACACATAGATATTCAATTATTTGTCTAAGGGTATCATTCCTTCATATTTATCCGAAAATGCTAAGCGTGCTTTTTAACATTAGAATACTAGGTATATAATATTTGGGGGTGTGATTTATATGTGAGGGTTTGATGGTATTTTCCTTAGTTTTCTATAGAGTTCTGAAGAAAATATCATAATTAAATAAACACATGATGGAATATGTGGTGGCCATTTTAGTGGTTTAGCTGTTGCCAAGAAGATTGTGTGAATAGTTATTATTGGCCTACTTTGAATCAGGACTATTGTGATTATGTCAAGAAATGTGCAAAGTGCCAACAACATGCCAACTTATCCCATGTACTCAGTCATGTGTTATAGGTATCCAAAGACTTTTGGCCTTTTTCCCAATGGGGTTTAGGCCTTATAGGGTAGATTAATACTAAATCTTCCTAGTGACATAGTTTTATTATTACTGCTATTGAATATTTCACTAAATGGGTGGAGGCCATCCCCCTTATTTCAACAAAGGTAGATAAGATATTTTATTTCATTAATCATCATATTATATTTCATTTTGGTGTCCCACACAAAATTATTATAGACAATGGGAAATATTTTAAAAATAAACAAGTCCAAAAGTTTTGTGATTCCTTCAACATTAAGTTAAGTTTCTTATTGACTTATTATTCGCAAGCCAATAGACAAGTCAAGGAATCCAACAAAACCCTTATCAAGATGTTAACCAAAATGGTCAATGAGGTTAGAAATATTTGGCATCTTCACATACCTTTTGCTTTATGGGCTTATCAAACTAGTACTCAAACCCCTACAAGTGCTACACCATTTTTTTGGTTTATGGAACTAAAGCAGTGCTCCTATAGAAGTCCAAATTCCTTCTATTTGGATTTATCTTAAAGACATCAAAAATAAAGAGGATTATCTTCAATAATGATATCATAGTTAGAAATTTTAGATGAACATCGAGCCACAACCCTTGATGACCTTCATGTATATCAAGAATGAATAAAACATGCATATAATCAACATTTAAAAGAATGAGAATTTAATATTGGTGACCTTGTCCTTAAATAAAATGAACATGTCACAAATATGGAAAGAAGTAAAAAAGGAGTTTGCTTTGAATTGGTTCAAACCCTATATTATCACTCATAAGCATAGATCTGGAGTATATCATTTAGCATCCCTTGATGAAAAACTAGTGAACCTCTTAATGTTTTGCATCTGCATCCTTTCTTTTATTAATAATCCTATTAAAAAATATAGTCAACATAAGTTCTCTTAAAATATTATCCCCTATCTTGAAACATACCTAATAATGATAGAGAATCATGTGAATTTCTAGTAGTATGCCCATTTAATCCTTAAATATGGACACCACGACTCTGTTCATAGCATGATCTCATGGATTAGCTTCACTTAAAATTAGGCAATGTTCCAAATAATTATTTCCTAAAGGTCCTTCACCTTAAAAGCTAGTTCTAAAGGAGTATATTATTGCCTTGTTTTGTGGCTTGGTTTATGAAAATAACTTAGGTTACCTTAAATCTAATCCATGGTAAAAAGTTAATTTGGGATACAAAATCAATAAAAAGATCAAAGTTGAAGTTTGATCCCTCTAAGGACAAATGTTATTGAAATCAATAAAAAAAGAGAGAAAAGTTGTAGACTAATCCCTCAAAGGATAGCTACTAAAATACATGCATCTAAATATATATACCACTCCCTTGAAGGATGAATATATGCCTATGTTTTAGGAAACTTCTTTCATTGATCAGTTTCCTGTTAAAAGTATATCATATAAAAATCTATAAAATCAAAATTATATCCCACAAAAGCTTCCCACATTGATCATATTTCATAAATTTGTACATTTTTTGCATTGATCAATCTACATATATACATGAATTAATTCAAGGTTAACCTAAAAAGATCAGAAACACAAAACAAGAGTATATTCCTAGAGAATTAAGTTTTTCTCTCATTTCCTTGAAAACATAAAAGTCCCCTTTTCAAACCAAAGAATTATGTATTTAGTAAACATGAGATTGTTAAGGATTCTCATTAACATTAGATAAAAGGGTGCACATGTAAAACCAATAGGAGGCCTAGCTTTGGTTGGGGTCCAAGCCAATTACAAGTCCTGTATCCTTGATAAGTTAAAAAAAACCATTTCATTATAGATTACCATTATTTAAAAACATTTAAAACCCATAGCATAATTTAAATCCATATCAACCATGACATAAAATTCAATCCATGATAGCCCACATAATCTAATTAGTATAGTCAAAAGCCAAAAACCATGTAAATACCATCCATGTGATATAAAATCCATATCCATAGACATCATAAATTAGTGCATGATTTAAAATCCATGATCCTTCATAAACCATTAAAACACATACATATAAATCTAATTTCAAGATAATAATTTCAAGCTACATCGCATGATCTAAAAAACCATAATCCATGTAAACACCATATAATCAATACAAACCATGATATATCACATAAATAAACTCAAAAACCATCTAAACATAATCTAAATCCATAATCAAATAACATAATATAATGTAACAAATGCATGGTACATAAAACTCATGAATATATATATACAAAAGATCAAATATACATTGTAAGAATGTCATGATATACAATATATACAAAGCCAATCCATATGATAGCCATAGATATGGATACTCTCTAAACTAGAGCTGGCTCAAGTGGATACTCACTCCATGTCCTCCATTGCCTCCATTCTCATCTCCATCTCCTTCTCCATCCCTCCTATCTCTCCCTCATGGTATGTTCCCCATGCTATTTGTAGTAGTATATGTTTGTCATAGAGTCTTACCCTATGTGGCTATGTGGGTGGCATATCTAGGAACTTTTAGTAGTTACTCCATCATAATTTTATCATAGTACCATATCTTTGCCAAAACATCATGATAGTTATACATGCTCACTATACTTGGTGCCCCATCCTCCTATCCATTGTCCCTCCCCCTATGGTAAATCCTGATACTTCTCATCTTGCTTCCCTTACCAATATTTGAAGTCTCTCACATTAGTCAAAATATTTGTCTCTATCCTGACACACCTCATCATAGCTCTATTATAATGCATCATAATGACCCTATAAATTAGTCAAGCTAGTTTGTAGGCAATCCAAATCAAACTCAAATCTAAATAATTGTGCCTATGCCACATCCCTCTTTGCTATCATTTTTTATAAATATGTCTCTCTCTCCCCATCTGCTCCTTACCACTCCACATCCACCATCTCTACATATCTTATCTCATGTCTAAGTTTCACCACTTTCTCTTGTTCTCCTTCTAACTACTCCATCCACCATAATAAGTATGCCTCTATAGCCCCGACATCATCTACATCCACTCCCTTTGTCTCTTGTACCAAAAGCTCAGGATATGCCACCTATGGATTTGGTAACTCCCCTTTAAAGTTATCCCTCTTGTATGCCTATGGTGCTTTAGGTATATCCTAAATTAACTTAAATTATCACCATACATGCCTAAATTAGAATATCTCTACATGTTCCACATGTCATCCTCATAGCCACTTTTCTCACTACACATCCATCAAATCCCTCTCCATCCTTGACCATGATAGAAATATAACATATGGACTCTATACCACCTCATCCTCCTCTAGCTCTTCCAAAACCCATTGATAGTAATATAGGTCTCGTACTCTCCCATATCCATGTGGATGGAAAAGTTGTCTTTCCATCATAAGAAGCCCATACTAAATGCAAATTGATGCCATCCCATCCATAGTATCCCTGGTGGTTGTAATATTTGTATGTGCTCATAAGCCTAGCATTGTAGTACAAAGGTCACATCTAGGCCAAAACATCATTGTGTCTTCCATCCCCACAACTCTCTACATATCTACACTAGAAGTGTAAGAGCCCATGAAAAAACTATTTGATGTTCCCACATGTCTACTAAAACCCCTATCAAAAATATCCCCCACCAGAATTAGGCAACACATAATAGGAGATAGCCAACATCAAGGTGGTGATCACTTATCTGCTATTGTAATCCTGATCATATAATACCTCAAAGATAAATCTTCCCACTATAAACATAATATTTGTAACATCATCTCCATATAGTTGTATCAGTGATACTACTCATCCCATCTCATCCACTAAAATAATCTCTACCCCTTGCATCGATAGTCATACTATCCTATATATGTCCTCTAGTGCCAAGGTCATCTCCCTAGTTGATAGCCAAAAGGTCCCTATAGCTAGATCCAATCACTCTAGTAATGCCACCAATAGACTATAGTCTCAATGTAGTCAGTGATAGTGGCATAGTCCCCCTAACCCTACTACCTATAAATGCTCCCAATCTACATCGCCCATCACCTCTCAAAGCCTCTCTAATAATGGTGGTACTAGATCCCACATGGTTAGTAGTATGCATGCCTACAAATCCATGAACCCCTAGGTTTCTTTAGTTTCTTAGATAGTAACCCTATCCTCTAAGTTTTCTACCCCTAAGAATCAACATCAACCCTTACACGATCATCACCGATTATCCGATTGGTGTCGATCCATAACTAATCGATAGATGATCATTAGGGAATCGATATCAATCCACTATGGATTGATGCTGACCCCTATTATCTCTAAGAAATTGAAAAACATCTAAAAAATCTACAAAATTCAAAAAATATTTAAAAATATAAGCCTACCTCATCGTGTGATCTTCATCATTGTCGGCCACTCCCGCTAGCCTCCATCTTATGTACTTCATTTAAACATGTAGATAGGTGTCAAATTTTCTCTTTGTCTCACATGTTTTTGATTAAAAATGAGTGCCTAACCCATTTAGAGTCCTATTTATATCCCTTTATGATTGATGTTGATTATTTTACGATCAACATCAATTCTCTAGAATCAATATTGATCCATTAGATTGATGTTAATTCTATCCATTTTGGCCTATTCCTTGCACTACTCAAAAATATTTTGCATCCTTATAATCTTATTACAAGGCCACTTAAGTTATATTTTATTACAACCATCCTATTCTTTGTTACCTAACATTATTGGCTTGTAGACATAAACCCCCTATTTGTCCCATAGCCTTTGAGAGGTATACATTCATTTCCGAGTTTATCCCCTGTGGATCCTAAAAGTGTACATCATCTTGAGAGAAAATGTATCTAGGTACCACACATGTACCAAGAATACCAAATGCTTTGGTCAACCCATCCTAGCCTTTGCCCTCTTGACTTCGATCGAGCTTGCATGTTTTTAGTTGTGATAATCCATTACTTGTTTGCCTTGGGGCATTCCTATTCGAATATCTTATATCTTGTTAGTGCAACATTGTACTTCATGATTATCCTTGCATCTTGGATGCTCATTTTATATCTACCTTATCCATTACCACCTCATTTTCAAACCTGTCTCTACCTCATCATCCTTCACCAGTGCCCAATTTGAAGTGGGATACCTATTCACATAAACTTGGGGCATTGAACCCATTCAAGTTTTTTTTATGGTAGGTTATCACAAATTACGCAACAAAAAGGGGCACATATAGACACTAAAAATTTACACTATTATATTACTATTAATATATGTGTCTTACCCCTTCCCCATAATTTTTACATTAGTTAATATAGTTTTAATATTTACCATATTATTTCACGTAGTTAGTTTTACTAATTAATTTTTACCTAGGTAACTAATTAACCCTCCCTAAATCTAGTCAAATCTCCCTAAATTTATTATAAGTAAGTTATTTTAACCTTTTAACAACTTTTTCCTAGTTGAACCTAGTTAAAAACCAACCTAGACTAAGTTTAGCCTCATAAATTGGAGTTGTTTGAATGAACATGGTAAACTTAGACTGGATTGACATCGATCCCCATGATCATTATCGATCTTATTAGGATTGACATTGATTTAACCTCAAATGATCCTAAATAAAATGGATCTATTATAGCTTGGAATTTCACCCTTGTGAGAGAGTTCTTCAGGCTCCCTCACTTCCATATATAAGTATAACCTCAGGATGTGGGTATTTTATGGTGAGGTTGAACCTCTAGGTTTTTTTATGAGGCTAGTTCCTTAGGTGCTTCACTTCAACTCTTGATATCACACTAAAATATAATATCTATTAAGGAAAATGGGAAGGAGGATGACTGAAAAGAAAATCTAAGCTAAGGGAGGTGATCACCGAAAGAAGTGATCCACTTGGTCTGGGAAAAGAGCCAACTACTGATAAGTCCAAACAAGACATAGGTTATTCTGGTTTTGTATCAAGGCCATAGGCATGGAGGTTTTATATAGAGGTTGGAGAGAAACCTTACACTTTGAAGGATAACAAAATAGGTCTAAGGGAGACACTATGAACTGGTGACACTTCAAAGGAGTTCAACACATAGACAATTCACACGATCTTGCACAAAACTAAGAGGACTAAAAGCAAGGTGATGGAAGAAATTATAGGTGATGAATAAGAATCATACATTTTACAAAATGAAACCAAATGTGCATACTTGTTTTAACCAGAAACAAAAAAGTCTTCCTTGTATTACTTCAAAAGAGTCTTTTACAAAGTGATTTTTTGTAGAGTGATTCTATTGCCCATCTGGGGATCATTTACTTGGCATGAAGGCCTTTATTTATATATAAAAGGGGGAAGAGATAATAAGTCACCAATGGCAAGAAATCTAACATTGTAATTTCTTATTACCCCTTAATGCATTACTCAGGATCACCAGACAATACTCTTAAGCCCCTTCCATCTTTAAGACTTTCTTTGGTACATCTAAAAAGTCATGTTGTGAGTAGCTAAAATGTTTTTTCTTGGCATGATGCATTTAAGCATCGAACAAAAGTTGTGGGCAATGAGCCATGGTGAATGAGAGCCTTCATAACTTCCATCTACTAGTTGCTTGGACTCTCTCATGTTTATTGAACATTTTTGTGCCACTTGTCCTGTACTGATTGGCCCTTTCTACTCTAGTTACACCATATGGTAGCCTTCCATTCATCGCATCATGATTCTATCATTGCTAGACCAAGCTTAAGTCAGCCCTTGGAGAATCCCAATTTACTCTATGCAGATTAATTTGAGTTCTTTGGCCTCTCCAACTTCAGACTTTCCTATATCCTTTGCTTATAAAGCTTTTTATGTAGAGTACTTAGAGAAACCTAATTTATTCTATGCAGAGTAATTTGGGTTCTTCAAGTCTACTTACTTTGGGATTTTCCATATTGAAGTCTTATCACTTTTTTATTTCTCAAGCCTTAAGACTTTGAGCTTTTCAAACTTGATTACTTCTAATGGCTAGTCGCTTATCCTGATTTTGATGTCCATTGGCCCATCATTTCCTTTAGACACGTGGTCTCAGGTTTCTTTTTCAGCTTATTTCTTTTGAGCAAATTTCTTGAAGGAATTTATTCAAGCAATTTGTCTAAAGGAATTCATTCAAACTTTTTGTCCATGTTTGTCTTCAAAATTACCCTTTGGGCTTTTCATAATAGACTTTCCTAAAGGGTAAGAGACCCTTCGAGATTTCTACATGTCCCTTCGAACTCCCATGAATGATCCTCCAGAAGGAAAAGATAACCTTCATGAATTTTGAAATGGGCCCTCTTGCCCTAAAAATCCCCTTTGGATTTTTTGAAAAATACTCATCCCTTGAATAACCTGAGAAGCACCATTTTTCAAGACCAAATCAGGTTTGTCAAGCCCCTTTACTTATTTTGGGCTTATGACTACTCACAACTTATGAAGTAATCAAGTAGTGCCCCTTAGAGAACCCAAATTACACTGTCTATGAGTAATTTAGGTTTGTAAACCTAAAAAACTTCTACTTATAAAACATTTAGAAGCTAAGCATTGCTAGAAACCCGATTTGCACTGTGCCTTCAAAAAAACTTGAAGTTGTCACTACTGGAAAACCCAAATTCCTCCCAAAGATTTACCATTTTATTGTCTAAAATCTCCCTTTTTCATACTTAATAAAAATTGGATATGTGGGCCAAAAAATGGCCAATATTTTTGGTGATTCATAGGGAAGCATGCCTACTATGCTTGAGAACCTCACTTATTTGCTTTGTTAGATCCATTGGCCATGGAGTCACTACTTTTGCAAAAAGCTGGATCTTTCTAAAAATCTCCCTTAAAGCAAAAAAGACAACTGAAATGAAACAAATTGTGCCCATGGAATGTAGTGAAGGGAAAACACACAACTGAAATGGATGTGCACAAAGCACTTAGAGAAAAACATGAAAAGCTATACAAAATGTACAACAACATACAATGGCTAAAAAATCTTCTAATAACATGGATTTAGATGAATACCATTGAATGGGATGGGTAATACCTCCCCATCTAATTGGGGGAGCTAAAAATTATTATGTTGTTTGCATCTGTGGATCAAATAAGGGCCACTCTACAAGTTGTCAAACTTTTTATGGTTGCCTAGTTTGGCCTTTTTTGAGTCCCATTTGAGAACTAGGTCTCCTTCCTAAAAATTCCTTATTGTATCTCTCTTGTCAAAAGCCTTTTTGACTTGAGCTTGATGCACCTCTAGTGCCTTCATTACAAGGTCACTTGTTTCTTCAAGTTCTATGAGTTTTGCCAATCTCACATAGAACTTGAAGAACAACCCACAATTTTAAGAGTTACCTGGTCAACCCACAAGGTTGTCTTCAACTTGGTGTGCCACATCCTTTGATTCTCCTCCACGGTCCTCTTGATAATCCTCAAAAAAATTTTATTTGTGGACTCAGCCCTATATTTACTTAAGGATAATAATTTGAGGAAGTATTGAGGTAGATGCCCATTTTGAGATCCCATTTACTTATTTTCAAATCAAGGAAAGCCAATGCATTATTAGATATGATAATGGATAGAATGCTAAACCTGGTCACAATGTTGTCATAGAAATCTAAGATTGTACTTTCATTGGCTTCCTTCAATGAAATGGATTCCACCCACTTGGTGAAGTAATTAGTTTCATTAAGCACCCACTTATTCCTTGTGCTTGATGGGGGGTTGATCATACCATTGAAATCCAAACCCCACTACATGAATGGTTGCTCCACTTGAATTAGGTTAAGAGGGAAAACTGCCAACCTTTGCTTACCTATGAAAAGAGCACATTCCTGACACCTCCTCAACCATGCATAAGCATCATTGAAGAGGCTAGGCCAATAGTAATCAGCCCTCATGATCTTTGCTATAGTAGTCCTTAGAGAAAAATTACCTCCTGTAGGCCCATCATGGAAATGCCCCAAAATCTTGGCTATTTGATCATCATTTACACATGTTAGGAGCACTTCATTGAGGTATCTTCTAAATAAAACACCATCAAATAAAGCATAAGGTATGGAATGAAGTCTGAAATACCTTATTTTAGCTTTGTCTATACCTTGAGGGCACTCACCTATTAGCAAAAAGTGCATCACATCATGGAGCCAACTAGTGAGAGGTGGAGGTGCATCTACTTGTAGGTTATCTTGTGTTACCAAGATGACCTCTTTGTCTTCCTAAAGTTTGTCAACCATATGCTCACATAAGCCTTTACCTCTTACTAGCTTAGTGACCTTGACCTCCACATCATAGTCCATGACTTTAGTAATCCACCCAACTCTTTTTACGATCAAATCCTTGTTAAGAAGGAAGCCTCTTACCATAGGATGAGACACAATAAGGTGTATTTTGCTATTGGATATCATTGGATTGAACTTATTGAGGCTCCTTATTGCTGTAAGGACTTGATTTTCTACAAAGGCATACCTCACCTCATACTCTTCAAGCCCTTGACTAAAAAATGCTAATGGTTGCTCAAGTCCTTCACTATTTCTTTGCATCAGCATAGTTGATATATTATCAATGTTGGCAAAATCATACAATATGAAATCCCTTGAGAAATCAAGATTCACAAGTATGGGTGCTTAAGCAATGGCTTTCTTGATAGCCTCAAATTTTGATTTACCTTCATTTGACCAAGTGAAAACTTGGTTCTTATTTAGCATAGTAGTGATGGGATTGACCAAATTTGCAAAATCAAGGATAAATCTTCTCATGAAGTTTATCTTTCCAAGTAAACTTTGGAGCCCCTTCTTATGCTTGGGAAAAGATATGGACAAGATAGAACTTGTTCTCTCAGGATCAATGGCTAGCCGTTCCTTTGAGATGATGTGGCCTAGTAGCTTGCCTTCATGCATAATAAACATGCACTTCTTAGGATTCAAATAAATCCCATACTCTCTACAACTTTCAAAAATTAGCCTCAGGAGGTCCATATGCTTGTTGGCATTCTTGAAGAAAACCATGATGTCATCCAAGTAAACCATCACCATTTGGCTTAATAGTCCCTGAAAATCCATGTCCATGGCTCTTTGGAAAGTTGCAACAGTATTTGATAGACCAAAGGGAATCTTTTGGTATGCATACGTGCCCCATTTGGTGGTGAATGTAGTCTTGTACCGATCTTCATCTTTCACCCAAACTTGTTTGTAGCTAGAAAATCCATCCAATAAAGAGAAATATTCTGATCCTATAACTACTTGGAGAAGTTTCTCTATGGATGGCAGGGGGTAGTGATCCTTCAAGGAGACTTTGTTCAAATATATGAAGTCTACACAAAGCCTAATCTCCCCGCTCTTTTTTCTTATAGGTACCAAGTTGACTACCCATGATGAATGTTTGATAGGAATGATGATCTTGGACTCAATCAACTTGGTTAGCTCCTTCCTCATTAGCTCTTCAATCTTTGGGTTTATGAGTCTTCGCTTTTGCCTCACATGTTTGGAATTGGCCTCCAACTCAATGGTATACTGAGCTAACTCAAGATCAAAACCCTTTAGGTCACTATACTCCCAAGCAGAAATGTCGACATACTCTTGACAAAGTGCTATGAAATCATGCCTTTTAGCTTTGTTACTTACCTTCCCAAGCTTGAGAAGCTTATCCTTGAAGATGAGGACTCTCTCATAGTTTTCTTTATTAGTTGACACATTGCCTTGTCTTTCCTCATATGGTCTCTTTCATGAAAAAGGCCCTCAAATATAGCCAACCCCTTAGAAATTTTGTTTGACTTTAGCTAAATAATCTGATCCATATTGATGCTACAATTTATCTTGATTAGAAGAGGAGATCTAAGCTTCCTATTGTAAGAAACAAGTAATTTGCTTATCACTCTCAAAAACTTTTCAGTGGGCTTCATTATCTAACATTGATGGCCTCACCACCACCTTGACCTATGGCTAAACCTTATCTTCTTTCAGCTCATTTGGAATGTCAAATTGAGCTCCCATGACTACTAGCCTATCAACATGTTGGTTTTGATTTCTTGAGATAACTTGAATTTCAAAGGCTTCAAAATTTTCAATTAGGTCCCATACTCAATTTTTGTAAGACCTCATCAAGGAATTCTTTGTAATGTTCAGGCCTCTAACTTGGTTTACTATGATTCACTGTCCCCATAAACTTGTAGTAGTTTGATTCCTCTTTTATTAGCCCATTTAAGGCCACGGATCAAGCCTTCATATTTTGTTTCATTTGAAGAGCAACTAAAATGTAACTTGTAGGAAGAGAAAATATTATTACTCTAAGGGGAAACCAATATTACCCCAGCACCTACACCATTTTTTCTCCTTGAGCCATCAAAGAATAACTTCCATAAACCATTGGGGTCTTCTTTACATCCAATGAAGGAAGGCATGGGCTGATTATCTTCATGTAGCAGATAGATGCCCATGTCTCTTTCCTCAACACCTTCCAAAGGGTTGAAAAATTGGTTATCTCCCCATAGTTCATCCAAGAAAAAGTTTGGAACCTATTCAAGATGAGTGTTCAGCTCTTGACCAATTGTAAACTCATCCTCATCAAGGATAGTATAATTAAGGTTTAAATTATCTTGTTGATGGGGTTCAATGTGGAATTATACCATGGGTTCAGCCTTGATCAAGACCTTAGTCCCATACCTTGTTCTAAATGCCATGTAAGACCAATCTGATACAAGAAAACCCCCAATCTTGGCTGTGAACTCTCTGGAAAGACATAATTCAAAGCGAGGAGTGACATCCAGGATCAACACGTCTTGCACCATGGACACGCTAGGACAAGCATGAAAGGTTAGGCTCAAATTTTGGATGATACCTGATGGCTTTATGGAAGAACCATCAAGATATAAGACTCCCTTGGTGTGCATCTCATACTTGATGTTCAACTAGCCAGTAATAGACTTTGGCATGACTAAGGTACTAGTCCCACTATCTACCAAGAAATTATGCACCAAGGAGTCACTGATGATTAATGAGATGTAGAATGGGGGTGGTTTAGTCACACCACTTGACCTTTCTCCCAAAGGACTCATGGCTACATTGGTGAAGACTTTAACTTCCTTGCTTGGTTGCTTACCTATAGCTATAGAAACATTCATCTTGGACAAACCTTTCTGAAGAATGTCTACTTGGTCAGGCATGGAAAGCAGTCCCATATTGGTACGCTCATGCTATATTTCTTCATTTTCTCCATAATGCTGATTGGCATACCCCTAGCCTTTGCCTAGTTTTGGAAGCAATTGCTATTGGCTTTGTCAGTGAAGGAGTGGTGACAAGAGGTTCTTTGAAAGCTTCTTGATTTTCACCCATATTCTTTCTCTTGAACCTTTTGTTCATTGAGACTGGGGTGTGGGCCAAACTGGGAGTAACTTATTGATTGGATGCATAACACTCCTCTTGTTCACTGATGACCATTGAGGGTTCCAAATGGTTTGATCCCTGATCTGAGCCTTGTTCTTGTGGAGGCTACTCTTACTTTGTTAGTGTGGGCACCTCTATGCTTTAGGCCATAAGAGCCTGGTTATATCCATAAGAAACAACCTAATGCCATTGATCATTAAAAGCTTAGTTGGAGCCATTAGTTGGGATAATGGATTATTCAAAAGAGTGATTACAAGGCATTGTCCCTTCAGCCTCTTGAGCCACATTGTTTTGAATCAGGACCAAGGAGTTGGAAGGGCTTGTAGTGTTTAGATTATAATTATGTTTCCTATCATAGTTAGGTTTCCCCTGTCTTTGGAAACCTCCTTTGTAAGGTGGCCTATTATCTTGGTAAGGCTATTTTTGAGGTTGATACAAATCTCGATAAGGATTTCTATAATCCTGTTGCCTCTTGACATTGAACACATCATTCCCCAAGGATTGGAGCATGCTTTTCAATTTTGAGTAATTATTTTACTCTTGAGAGTCATTGGATCCACTAATAGAAGCCTTCTCTTGCTTAGGTGAAGGCACAATAATAATTGTTAGCATTGAAAGTATAACATCAAGTGGGCGAATGATTTTAGGAGGTGGTTTGATTTCTAGAAAAAGAGGCATTGGGGGTCTGGGAGTAAGCTTGCTAGCTTGCACTAAGCAATTTTCTACCTTAATGGCCACTTTGTATGCATCTAGAAATATGTCTCCTCCCATAGACTGAATCATTACAACTATGTCATTATGGAAAGCCTTTAAGTAATACAAGAAAGAAAAGTTCATAGATGGTCTAATAGCTATTGGAATTCTATCCCATGTCTTCTAAAATCTCATATTGAAGTCTTGCATGACCTCATGAAGAGCTCTCTTGATTGTGGTCAGCTACTTTACAAGTGATAGATGGTCACTCTTATCTACAAACCTTTTACATAGGGTTGTTCCTAGCTCATCCCATGAACTAATATAATTAGGAGCTAGGCCCCTATACCAATCCAATACCTTTCCTTTGAAAGATATAACCAATATCCTAACAACCACATTCTCCACTGTGATATTGTGAATGTTGCAAAAATTGGCTATGTCCATTGGTCTCTTGTGTAATAAGGGACACTTTTGAGGGTTACTATTGGCATAAGATCATACTATGGTAAGTTCAAAGGGATTTGGATATTGAAGCCCAAAAAATCTCTTTGGAGAATCATAGCAGCAAGAGGGGCTGACAAGGATATTCTTGTGTAGGTATACCTTATGACTGGTTTAGAAGGATGTCTTATTACATAAGGGTGAGTATGGGAGAACCTTAACGTTCTTGCTGAGTTTAAAGGAAATTCAACAAAATCAAAAGGAATACCTATAGAAGTTGATCTTGTAGTCACCTTTAGCATGAAAGACAACTACTGCTCTACCACTAGATAGATGGGTGTTCTTTGGAGTCACCAGATGTTGAAGGATGAAATCTACCACTACTACAAACTGATCAAAACAACATCAAATTTGACCAATATTCCATAAAAATGGAAGTGAAATGGTAGTTGTCCCACTAGATGTGCCAGAACTATTATAACTTGGAATTTCACCCTTGTGAGAGAGTTCTTCAAACTCCCTCACTTCTGGCTGTAAACATGGGGATAACCTTAAGATGTGGGTATCTTATGGTGAGGTTGAACCTCTAGGTTTTCTTTATGAGGTTAGTTCCTCAGGTGCTTCACTTTAACTCTTTATCTCACACTAAAATCTATTGTCTAATAAGGAAAAGGGGAAGGGGGATGAATAAAAATAAAATCTAAGCTAAGGGAGGTGATGCACCAAAAGAAGTGATCCACTTGGTTTGGGAAAAGAGCCAACTACTAATGAATCCAAATAAGACACAAGTTATTCTGGTTCTATCTCAAGGCCATAGGCATGGAGCTTTTGCATAGAGGTTGGAGAGAAGACTTACACTTTAAAGGATAAAAAAATAGGTATAAGGGAGACACTATGAATTGGTAGCACTTCAAAGGAGTTTGACATATAGATACTTCATGCAATCTTGCATAAAACCAAGAGGACTAAAATCAAGGTGCTGGAAGAAATCATAGGTGATGAATAACAATCATATATTTTACAAAATTAAACCAAATGTGAACACTTTTTTTAACCAAAAATAGAAACATCTTCCTTATATTAATTCAAAAGAGTCTTTTACAAAGCAATTTTCTATAGAGTTATTCTATCACCAATCGAAGGATCATTTGCTTGGCACGAAGGCCTCTATTTATATAGAAAAGGGGGAAGAGAGAAGAAGTCACCGATGATGGGAAATCTGATGTTGTACTTTCTTGTTGCCCCTTAATATACCACTCAGGATCACCAAAAAATACTCTTGAGCCCCTCCCATCTTTAAGACTTTCTTTGGGCATCTAAAAAGTCATGCTATGAGCAGCTAAAATATTTCTTCTTGGCATGATGCATTTAAGCATCGAACAATGATTGTGGGCAATGAACCATGACAGATGAGAGCCTTCATAACTACTAGCTACTAGCTTCTTAGACTCTCCCATGTTTATTGAACATTATTGTGCCACTTATCCTTTATTGATTGGCCCTTTCTGCCCTAGTTATGCCATGTGACAACCTTCTATTCATTGCATCATGATTCTAGTGTTGTTGGACCAAGTTTAAGTTGAGCCTTTGGAGAATCCCTATTTATTCTATGAAGATTAATTTGGGTTCTTTGGCCTCTCCAACTTCAGACTTTCCCAGATTCTTCACTTATAAAGCTTTTTAAGTAGAGTACTTGGAGAAACTCAATTTACTCTATGCAGAGTAATTCAAGTTCTTCAAGCCTACTTACTTTGGGCTTATCCATATTGAAGTCTTCTCACTTTGTTATTTCTCAAGCCTTAAGACTTTAGGCTTTTCAAACCTGATTACTTCTAACAACTAGTCACTTATCTTGATTTTGATGTCTATTGGCCCATCATTTCCTTTGGACACTTGGTCTCAGGTTTTTTTTTTAACTTATTTCTTTCAGGAAAATCTTCCAAAGGAATTTATTTAGACAATTTGTCTGAAGGAATTCCTTCAAACTTTTTGTCCATGTTTATCTTTAAAATTACCCTTCGAGCTTTTCACAATAGACTTTCCCAAAGGGTAAGAGACCCTTCAGGATTTTTGCATGTCCCTTCAGACTCCCGTGAATGATCCTCCCGGTCCTTCTTTCCCTAAAAAGCCCCTTCAAATTTTTTAAAAAAGACTCATCCCTTGAAGAACCTGAGAAACACCATTTTTCAAGACCAAATTGGGTTTGTCAAGTCCCTTAACTTATTTTGGGCTTCTGACTACTTACAACTTATGAAGTAATCAAGTAGTGCCCCTTGGAGAACCCAAAATACACTATCTATAAGTAATTCAAGTTTGTAAACCTAAATTACTTCTACTTATAAAACATTTAGAAACTAAGCACTGCTAGAAACCCAATTTGCATTGTGCCTTCAAAAAAACCCAAAGTTGTCACTACTGGAAAACTCGAAGTCCTCCCAAAGACTTACCATTTTCTTGCCTAAAAGATCCCTTTTTCATACTTAGGATAACTTTGATATGTGGGCTAAAAAATGGCCAATAGGATCCTAAATTCATACATTTAAATGCTACAAAAATTCTCTTGAAATACCTATGAAAGAATGACATACCTATCTCAGTCCATCCTCACTCAACAAAGGTTAAGAGCATCCCTATCAACGTCATAATTATTTGCAATACTAGAAACATTTCAGATGTACATATATTACTTGTTTTAATATATTATGATTCCTATATTGTTTGTTTAAATTTTGTTTATTATCTTTGGTCTATTAGATTGTCATAAATTATCCCTAAGTCATTTAGAATCCCTTAAATATCACTTTTAGGCCCCATCCTGAGCTTTCTTTCCCCATTGTCAAGATTGATGACGATTCCTAATATGAATTAACATCAATTATATAATCGATACTGATTCTGAGATAATTGACATCAATCCCTATGTTTTTACTTTATGTCTATAATTTGAAGCTAGTTTAACAGTCCAAAGTAATTTCAACTTGCTATCTCTAGTCTTCAAATCATGAATCTCTATTTGTAGATGATATTGCTAGGTGTTATATGTGATGTGGTTTTCATCTATGATTTACCCATAGTCCCTCACCTGCTATTTGTAGATCATAGTGATATTTACTTTGAATTAGGACTTTGTGCAATCATTTTTACCCCTACTCTAGAAGCAACCACTGAACAATTAGAAGTAATACAAGAACAAGAAGATTCAATTATAGCTTATTAGAATAAATGAGTTTATATCTATGCAATAGATTAATCTATTTAATTTTAGTATCACATCTATATTATCATAGTATTTATTGTAATTTATATTATTACATTATCCACTTGATTACATAAAATAGTGGACTAGCATCCTCTTAAGGAAGTGTACCACTTCCTAGAACTTATCTAACATCATGCAGTCCACTTGTCTATCCTATTAATCCAATATTGTCCAAGTTATCTCTTATGTGTAGGTAATTCTTCCTATCAAAAAATGAGTTCCCACTTCATTGGATCAATGGTACGCAACCTTTATCATAGGTATCCCTTTAAAACCCTGTATCATAATTTATATTTTAAGTAAATTTATTAAGGAAAATGAAGGAAAATATACAAAAACAATGAGGCCTCCATAAAGGCATCCCCTTGATGATATCCTTGGGTTATAGTAGCACTTTTACCTATACATTATCAGGATACACCTATGTTATATCATTTTATGATCACTTTATCATGTTTGAGCTCATGAATGTACTTACACATGCCTTTATCCATGTTTATATCTTTCTCAGTGTACTTGATATGTTATGTACTCAACACTTTTTGATAACACATATATCTAAGGAATAATATGATATGTTTATGCTAGTTGATTATGCTTTCATTTATGTACTTCATTGAGTGTTTTATCTTGCTCTTATCTTGCTTGTTTGAGAATTTGATTATGCTCTGTTGTTTGCAACCCCCATGCCTTTGTTTGCCTTTTTGACATTTGAATATATCATTGTTTTTTGTATGTTGACATTTGAATATGTCATTCTTGATTTGTAAACATTTGAATTAGTCATGTCCCTTTGATTGTGTGGAATTTAAACATGCCCCTTGTTTGAGGTCTCTTTGGACTATTGTCTTTTTATTTAGTTTTGTGTGTGCACTTGATTGATTTTTGAGATTATGTTGTTACTATCTATAAATTTCCATGAACTAAATCATGAATCTTAGGACTTGGTGTGATCACATTTTCTATGCTTCAATGATTTATATACCTAGACATGTTCCCTTTATATGCTACATGATACATTCATAGTTTACATGACTATCTTATCCTTTTGAGGTAAGGTAACTATTAGTTACTACTTCTTATCACCTCAAAAGGGGGGCATATTAGTGGGGGAATTCCATAGAGGCATGACTTTCACATTTTTCATAATTTTAGATTTAATGGGGGCATGTTTTAGAAACATGCTCTCCACACTTATTCAGTATTCAACATACCCAGATTATAGTGGGGAAATGTTTTGGAAACATGTCCTCCACATTGTCACTTATATAAATTTTTAGATTATAGTAGGGGAATGTTTTGAAAACATGTTATCCACACTTACATAATTTAAAATTTGCCAAATTGCATAGTTATATGATTTAGATACACATTTGTGGTATAATTCTATACATTGGTACCATTATTGCATATAATATCAGAATGAGACATATCTAAGGTGCATATGTTATGCAAAGGGAATCTAAATTTCAAAATCAAATTAGTTTCAGATTCCAAACACTTTCAGGGACTATCATCACCCATTGGGTTGGACTTTTACAGACAGCATTAATCCAATCTACTGTAGTAGTTGGTTCAATTTTTGGTATGGTTAGGGTGATTAAATCAATTAATATTTCTAATTTTATAGGTTGTATTTGACTACCTCATCCAACATCACCAATTTTATATTTTGAGTTGACTTGGTTCACTCACACTTACCAGGTTATAAGTATGATTGGGTTACACGGTTAAAATAATCTCAGCTATAGGGTGGTAACTCACCTTTTCTCCAAGGTCCGAGGTATGTGTCCTCATATATCTATATATCTCTTTAGATATATGAACTTTCTAGATTTTATAGTTGTCTTGATCTTAGCTCTAATCATTCATAATGATATATATTTTCAAATCAAATTTCCAAAAATCAAGATGGTTGCATTGATACATAGGTGTTATCCTAAACTTTGCTCTCTTTCAATTTCAATTATTTTAATGCTTTCAATTTTTTATTATATGAATTAATTATATATTATAACATGATCTTGGTTGTAGGATAATCACCAAAAAATCACTCAATTTTGACTCAAGGAAAGACAAGGTATGTTATACACATCCAAGTACGCATTCCTTTTCATTTAAACTAATAATTTCATTACTAGATTAAAGGGGGGTAAATGTATACACTATATGAATTATATAACACCTAAGTCTTATACACTTGGAAAATACATATCATGGATGTACCTTTAGCTTCTAAACCTTTCCCACCACCAAAAATCTTGCATACACTATCTATCTATGTGTAATTGATTATGTCTCAACTAACCAATGTTATTTTGATGAATCAGACCTTCTATCTTGACCAAAATTTTATAAACCTGCTTATATTTTGTATCTACAAGTTCTAAACATGCACTTATTTTCCAACTCCCTGAACACTTGTGTCCTAGTTAGATGTTTGTATCAATGTAAGTGTCCTATTACAACACAAGTGTTCAATGACCTAATGTCATCCAATTTACAAATGAAACATATTCCTATGGTTAATCTAAGTGATTTAATGGAAGATATCATTCAAAGGGATTGGTATAAATATAGGATCAACCCTCATTCATTCGTAACCTAGAAAGGACCTAGACAATACCTAGGAACTCATAAGGCAACTTACCAAAAACATTACATCAAGTACTCAAATGAACAAATCTTACCTATTTTACCCTATTTTCATATTAGTCATAGGAACAAACAAATTTATAGGTCTAACATACCAAAGGAGTATTCCATGAGCCACATTTTCCAAGTTGCAAGTTAGGTCATTATTATACTTGCTTATCACACATTACATGATTCACACATAAGCCAACACATAAGGGATAACTACACAAGTCCAAGGCCCTATTTATATTATTATTTATGTAGGCAAAACTCATTGATAGAGGGGTATTTGTGATAGCTCGACACCATGTGCCCACTAACCCATTTTTCCCACAACCACTATGAAGATCAAGAACTAGGGTTTTGCTGTTTGACAAGGAACAATAGTTCATGACCTTAATCTAAATAACCAAAGTGAAGACAACATAAAACCTAAAAGCATCAAAGTGTTCATATATTTTTTCAATAGGTATTCTATATTGGACACCTACATCTAGGTCAGATAGTATCATTGACATAACCATCCCAAGTCGACACAAGTGTTTATGGCTACCAAGGTCAAATTTCATAAATTAGGTGATTGTTTCAAAATACATATTCAGTCCAGTTTTTGTCTAATCCAAATCCAGATCTATATTAGAATTAAAATCAGCTAAGTATATTATTTTCCTTATCATTGAAATATCTAGCATAGTTGTACTTTCTATCTTTAACATCTTAGCACAATAAATTTATTATATGTTATATCCAAATTTCATAAATAATTGACCTATTTTATAGATAATATGCCATCCTTATACCCTAGGTTATCTCTATCCCTTTAACCATAGATTTCCCATATCTATATTTTAGGTTTAAACATTTGGTGAACTCGATTTGTGTGAATGCAATTTTTTATTTATTTATACAGTTTTTAGCTAGCCAGGGTTTTAAGTTATTGTAATTTATTTTCAGATCTAAAAATTTATCTTAAGATTTTACCCTCATTTTGTTACCAAGATTTGTATTCCCAATTCCTATTCCAAGCATTATAAGTAGTCCTTATCCAAGTCACAAGTCTTTTTTACTTAGTCCAAAGTATAGACATCCAAATTTGGACACTCTACTTATGACACCCCCATTTTTGAAACTTTTGACACCTTATTCTTGTCACCCTAATTCATCACTATTCATCACTTATCAACCCTAATTTATATGTTAAGCCATAATAACATCACTATTCATCCATATCAAACCCTAATCCCATCATTTCTCTAATCATGCCATTGTCAAATCCTTAACCAGTCCTTGGCCAATGTTTTTTACTCAATCCAAAGTGCATTATTTTTGTAGAGTATGAATTTCATGGTTGTTTGAGTTTATAAATTTATTATGCTCTAATATTTGCATGTACACATAGTGAAAAACATAATCTTAGGAATATTATTCATATAATCAAAGGAATATTATTGCATAAATCACTATAGGCGGGAGAACTACATGAGCTTGAATTCCCTCTTTAGAGTGTTGGATATTTAGGAAACATTCAGTCACCATGGGGTTGATTGGGGTCAGCTCAACCCAATTATACTCCACCCTTTTCTATTTGTACATTTTCAATCATTTTAAAACCCTAATAGGGTTTATAACTTGAAGAAACTCTTTTTAGGTCTTTCACACATCCCCAAAGGTTAAATGTATGCATATAGACCTATTTTCAGTTATCACACATGATTGTGCCCTAATGTTACCATTTTTTTCAAAGGGAAAATGGTTAAACTCAGGTCAGTAGTGGCAGTTGATCTTGACCATAACTGGATGGTCTTGACGTTTCTCATTAGTCAACTTTAGTTTTTAGGTTTTATAAAATCAAATTTTATTTTCCTATTTTTTTGTCAATCAACATAGTCAAAAATCAAACAAAAAAATATGTTTGTATTTATTTTGCATAGTTAATTTTTTTTTGCAATCATTTTTTATCTTGTTGAATTTAGTTTTTTTCCATCTTACTGTTTGTTGAAAGTAAATTTTCAGCATTCTATTATATTTAATTATAAATACCACATTAATTCTAATTTGGGTAATATACATACACATATATTTATTTATATCTATCAAAATTTTAAAATAGTAGTGTGCTTGAAAATTTCCATTCTTTTAGGACCCATTTCAAGTACTCTAATATTTGAAGTATACTATTATCATATCATATGTTCTCATGGTCTCTACCATGCATTTACTAGGGCATACGACTACTATTTTGTGTGTGATTCATTGTTATATATATTCCTCTTAGGGAAACATTTTATACATCGAGGCATATACTTTGTTAGTTTTTTATAAAGTCTAAAACCTATAAATTAGCTTTGGGAGCATCATATCCACACCTATCTCATGATCTTCATTGATCTATATCTATACATTTTGATTGAGGGAATCATAACCACACATCCCTAGAATCTTTTATTATTATATATTTACATTGGGAATATGATGCACTTTTGTGTATATTACTCTTACATTGCCTACATGAGGACATCACATTGTCCTTCTTACACATTATCAGATTGGGGTACTATATATATATATATATATTCAATATTATTATTGCCATATCATACCATATTGGGGAATATCCTATGTCCCTTTTCACTAGGTTACATCAAGGTATGTCACTTTCCCTTATCCCTATTATTGTCACCTTCACATCATTCACATATTAATCTTTCATCCTCACATGAATCACATATTCCTATTGATTCTTACACAATGATTATTTATTTAATTATATACATGTTTTATAGATATAATTTCAATTATTTATACAACTAGACTTATTTTTCTATGATATACATGGTATGTTTAATCATTTTATTTTGATATGAGTGGTTTTCAAGACCATCTCTTAGTTCAAAACGGGGCATCTATCCAACTATTATACCACTAGATATTTCATTTCCACTTGAACTATCCAGACCTCGAAAGACTAAGAGTCACCAAATGTCAATTGATTTGATAATAAATTAAAGTTTTTTCCCTACATCATTGATTCCCAAATTTAAATTTTAGTTTTTGGTTCCAACATTATATTTCTTAGGCATGATAACATAGTTCACATACCACCATATGTATTCATTCCTATGATAATTTTTTAATTTCAATTTCATTTTGATATGTTCTCACTAATTTATCACAACCTTGATCTATTTGGTTTCATTCATGTTTTCTTGTAGGAATACTAGATTTATTAACATATAATGAGAATAAGCCTATCCCAAGAATACAAAGTTTTCAATGTTAAATATGTGCTTAATTTATATTTTACTTTGATACCCATGCTTGGTACACATATTGAAGTGTAAAATTATGTTGACACCTAATTTTAGTACAAACCTCCTTTCCATTGTGGATTCAAAGCATAATATTATATCCACACAATTTTTTTAAAATAAATAAAAACCTAAAAAATACTTAATAAATATTATTTTTATAGGAAAATGTGGATGCACTACATGTTTATAAATATATAATCTAAAACACACATTGTATTAATATTAGTTACCTAAACTCAATTTATTCTCATGGGTTCTTTCCACCTTGGACTGATTTTTTATGGCTTGGTTATCGCTTATCATTATCCTATATGGTCGACATTTGTGCATATGTGTCCTTGAGAATACTATAAATACAAATGTACCCTAATTAAATCTTACACGAAGTATTCATCCATAAATATCCTTCATTTCAAATAAATATACATGTTGAGTATATCCATTACACATTTATTGTGAAGCCTGCACATTGAAACTACATTACATCAACATTAATCCAAGTCATGTGCCATCACACTTATACCAATAAAAATTCACAACAAAGCATATATATGCATTTTATTCTTTATTAAAATATGGTGAATTAATTTTTAATTTTGGGTTTGCAACACTCATAAGCATTAGAAATACATTGAGCCTTGATTTTGAGCATGAGAGAGCAACCCCTCAAGAGGGTGCCCAAGCCACTAATCAGTCTTGTGAAATTGTGGTGAATTAGGTTTACAAAAAAGAGAAGAAAAAAAAATAATTCTATGCATCGATTGGATTAAGAAAACCAAGGATTTTTATCATCATCTACCAATGAAGCGAAACCAAAAAAATAGATCCTAAAAAATCAACATAGATCAAAATCATCGCACTTTGAAATAATCGATAGCACAGGGCCATAATCGATGAATGATTCTATCCTAGGTCAAATTGGTGACTTTGTCCCTCTTTTATATCATAGTCAAATTTTAGGGCTTCAGATTAATCAATCTCATAAGCCTATTTCCAATCACATAATTCAATTACAGTACCCATGCGTTTTGGTTTCAATCACTTAGCTCTCTCTTTTCATTATTATTATATATTCAAATATCAATGGTATTTTTAGTTTTTATTTTTATCACCGGTGCCATATCATACCTATAACTTCTATATTTATTTTGATATCCCTTATACACATTTGTTTAAAAATTTCATAATGGAAATATTTCATTTTGTCATTGTTGTTAAAACACCTACACATCTTGATTTCAACATGATAACCAAATAACAATGCTATGTAATTAATAATAAAGAATCCATAACATCAATTTTTACAAATTAAATGTTCCCTATATAATCTACTATCTCTTGGAAATTCATTATGCAATATGAATTATACAAAATCACATAGAAGAATACTTATAAATTGTTGGATCGATTGATCCAAAGTTACTTTATTTAGTTTTTAGTATTAGTTTGATTAGTATGGTGCACATACACCCCTTTGTTAGTTAATAATGTTAGTAGGATTATTAAAAATCATGTTAGTTTTGTTAATTAGGTGGTTGAACCCATTAGGGTCTCATAGAATAACCACCTTGTGAAAGCTTATTTAAATAGTTCACTCTGTTGTAAATATTAATCAATAATATTGAGATTTTATCATTGTGCAAACATTGTCAAATCTTACAATGTAGTTTGTTAATTTTACCTATGTGATTGATCCTAATAGTGTTATCAAAACTAGTGAAAAAGGATTTTAAGGTGAATATTAAACCTGATGAATGTGAATGTGAAGCCACATGAAGGTAAATGTGAAGGACCATGCGGAAGAAAGATAAATCATTTGAAGGCATTTTAAATTATTATTGATTTATTCTACCTAAAAATCACCAAAACCCCTAGTTTTTGAATTATATGGATTTCAAAAGCCTCAGGGAGTATTAATGTCATTTTGAAGCAGTTGTATGCTTTAAAATTCAATGTAGAACTTTTATTTCATTGATTGCATGGATTTGAAACCCTACTAGATCAAAAAATGCATTTATACGACCTCAATAGGTACATTAATGGCATATCATTTGTTCAAAGTCTGATAAGTGGCATTGAATTTGATCTATTTTTGTTTCTTTTTAATACTAGAAAGATCAAGATCCAAAAAACACTACTTGTATGGCCTTCAACTTCGCTTTGTGTAGTTGCACAAAAATTTGGGTGTGTATAGTGTTTGTAATAGTAGTATGGCACAACTTTGGCATTGTAGTATTAGTATGGCACAACTTTAGAATTCAAGTAGTAGCATGGCATAACAAGTAGTCTTAAAATTTTGATTTTTCATTTTCTAAAGTTCAGGTGGGGCTCACATGTATGAATCAGGTTTCAAATCAATTCCTAGATGAATAAGTGAATGAATTTACATGTAAGTAATTATTTTTATTTGACACAAAAAATTGACACTTCAAATAGAAGATCTTCCTTTCATATATTATAAATTCTTATAGAGCAATTGGTGAAAGTTATTTTGTGAAGTCTTTGGCAAGTTGGTGGTTGAAAGTTTAATTCCTTCCAAAGCATTATTTTTGTCAAACATATTTTTTCTTTCCCAAAGAAAGGAATATTTTAGGAAATGTTTTTTTTAAAAAGGGAATATTCTATTCTAAAAACTTTGTAAAGAGAAAAGAGTGACATAAGGGTTATTTGCGACTTTTACATCTAAATGAATTTTAGCCTAGGGGTATTGTTGTAACCAATCATTCCCTAGTTTTTAGAATGTTTCAAACACATTGGGATGGTGTTTATGTGATTTAAAATATCATAATATGTTTTTTTCAAAAAAATATTAAATAATGAAGGCAAACTAAGGATCTTCATGTATATGGACACATTTTTGGTGGAAACTAATACCTTCACAATGACAAAGTTTATCATATCATCTCATACTTGTGCTATCAGAATTATCACCATAGATTTTGATGACACATATGCCATGTGTTATAGGTTTACCAGGATCCTTTTGATTGTCAAAGTATATGCATCAAAATGGAGGTTGGAGGGTCCATCGAAGGTTGGAGGATAATTTACCCTATTTAGTTAGCTATTCACTTAGAGTTTGGGTCAAATGATTAAATATAATTTTTTTAGTATTAGTGTGATTATTTCAATTTGTTTATGCTTTCAGTTCAATTTTGGTTTTCTTCACTTCATTGATATTCTTGATGTGCAGTAGACATAGTAGTTTAGATTTGGTTTTTTACTGCAAGGGCTTCTCACCTCTTTCCTAATGAGGGTGAATATATTGCATGGACTTAAATCATTCATTGGTGATTGTATGAGTTAATGGGGTATTTGTTAACATTGTAGTGTTGATCAAAGTTTTATCATTGTCATTGGGCATTAGGGAAATGTGACATACATAGTGCTGAACAATCACTTAGATAGGTTTCTAGGTGATATCTTATATGGATCGATGTGGTTGAACATGCCTTGATTTTTTTCTACTACTATACAGTACAAAATGGTTAGAGAGGATGAATAGAGCTTGATCATGTTCATCATTCATGCCATAACTCACAAGGTAGCGAGCTTCTTGGAAGAAACATTGATTGATCATTACCATGATGTACAATGTGTGATTTTTAGGCATGGAATATACATTTGATGACTTCATATTCATATCTCCAGATCATATTATATACCCCTTTTTGGATCAAGGGGTTTATTGGGTTGGTTGATTCAAAGTTACATTTTTAGTTTTTAGTGTTAAATTTATTAGTATGGGGCACATAACTCCTTTGGTAGTTAATAATTTTAGTAGGTTAATTAATAATCATGTTAGTTTGGTTATCTGGATGGTTGAACCTATTGGGGTCCCATAAAATAAACACGTTGTGAAAGCTTATTAATTTTTTTTCACTTCATTGTATATATTAATCAATAGTATTGGGATTTTACCATTATGCAAACATTGTCACATTTTACAATGTAGTTTATTACTTTTACCTATGTGAGCACTCTTAACATAAATAATTTAAATAAACAAACATATTAAGGACACATGATATGGATTTATAAAAAAATGATTAAGTTAAAGGCTTGATTCATAACTATATAATAATTAACTACATAGTTTTCTTGGAAAAAGAAAGCATCTTTGATTAAATGAAGCACATTCCAATAAGTGGTAGTATATTGAGGCATTCCAAGGAATCATTTTTCACTGGTTCACTATTAAATCAGTTATAGCAAAGGAGAGGACTCTCAACAATGCTCAATTTTAAAGCATTTTTTAATAATTATGGATAATCAATCATGGTAAGGCTTTCTAAGGCAAAACCCTGGGTATGAAACTAATGACTAAAACCCTATAACCCTAAAAACAACCTGGTGAAACCATATGTACAAAGACAAGGTACCAAAAATTTGTCCCAAATGATTCCTTATGCACCAAACATTTTCAATTTAAACTAAATAACTAAGAGAATTTAATATCAATGCATAACTGTAAATGTTTAAAAGATAAACATGCAAAAATGCTCATTAAACACAAATCTCAAAACACATACCTATCAAATATGCTATATATGATGGATTTTCCATAATTACAAACATATATTGTTGTATAAACAATAAAAAATGCTAGTTAAACACAAATCACAAAACACATACCTATCAAATATGATATATATGATGGATTGTCCATAATTACAAACACATATTGTTGTATTATATTCTGGCTATTCAACAACAAACCAAATGAAAAAAAAAAAGTTGAAGTCATAAAAAGAGAAATACTTTCTTCTCTGTGGCTTGTGTTATATTATTTTTTAGCACTTTATATCATATTGGCTCGTATAATAAAATATATTGATAGATTATGCTCACACAAAATATTATTTATTTATTTATTCTCTTTACACATTATCTGATTCATTTTCCTATTACTTTAAGGTTATTACTTCTTGCAAATTTGTCCAGTCTCGCACCAACTTTTTAAAAAAGTCTTTAGTTGAAGATTTTACCGCTAAGATCTATCTTACATATAGATTTGCTATGCAAGTAGAAATAAAAGCATTTTAACCTCATAGTGACAAAACTAAACCTAAAATAAAAAAAAAGACTTTGGCTTTAGACACTATAAACTTATACAAAGGGATAAGTCTCAAAGTGGATAACATACCCACTTTGAACCTATTGTCAAAATCTTGAGTACACCATTTACAAAGATACAAACCAAAATCTAAGGGAAAATTAGATAAGGTACAATTTGAAATGAAATGGATACAAACCCTACTACATTTATAAATTAGCACCCCATGTGTGGAGGAAAAACAATCTAAGAGTAGGAGGAGAACAATAATTGACTATAATTAATGGAGAATATATAAATTGCACAATAGACTTAACCATACAGATTAGTGTGATCATTAACAACTGCAATACATTTGAATGTGAGCTCCACTAGACTAAACATTAGGCAAGGAGGTAGAGGAAAAATCATTTTATGCCATTGTATAGATCCTGAATCTTGTATATCGATCCAAACAATCAAATCCCTCAACTTGGATGACATGAATAAATCTAACTAATGGTCTAACACAAGATTTTGACTTTGAAAGAGGAGAAGGTGAGTTTGGTACTCTTTGATGATTCAAGATACTCAAATTAAACCAGAACAATTAAAAATATCTTTCAAATCCAAAAAAATCAAAACCCTAAAAAATGTATAAATAAAAAATCAAAGGCTTTGATATTTTCAAAAAAGTGATAAATTTTAAGGCACAATAAACTTACCTACAACCAAGAATATCAACAGATAAAATTAGATGCCATTTCCTCGTGACTAATCGATCACTTTTTTCAAACAAATTAGCACCAAAAAGGGATTTTTTTTGCACAAAAATCTATTTGAGCTGGGAATGGCCTTGTCCATGCCTCTCTCTAGATGTTATGTTGATTTGAACAGGTGACAGATACCTCTACACAATGATTGACCTTATAAGATCTACAATGTGCATAATCAACTCTTGTAAAATAATTTCCATAGTGTTCTAAACCATAGTTTCAAAGACATCATAAATCTTCCAAGAAAGGTTTGTTTATGTCTGCTTATCAAAAAAGCTCAAATATAACTGTTGTGAACTCAGTCATAAATGTTATAGTTGGATTCATATGTGTGCTTTCCCTACATTTTGCCCCCATAAAGTATATACCTTCTTATTTTTTTTTTTCATGATGCTGATTGACATAATCATGGCAACAAGAGATGCAAATGCTAGTTATAAAACTTTATTTACTATGTTTTATCATAAATATAAGACAAAAAAGAGCCTTAAATTGTAAAAATTATGCTAAATGATATGCTAAACTGTGTCAAATTATAAGATGAAATAAACCTTAATTCTATCGAATTCTACCAAATAATAGGCAAGACCGTTTCAAATTTAGTCAAGATTTTTTTTTATTACAACATGGAAATTATGGCTGCTACAACATTTACTTCAGAGCAATAAATATTCCATAGCATGCTAATTGAGAGCAAATATGATAAATTTTTAGGTTTTTGGATCTCACCTGTAAAATGAGCTTAAATTTCACCAAATTTGCATGGTAAGTAAAAAAAATATGAAATAAAGTTTGAACTTATAAAACTTTGTCAATAAATGTGTTGAATCATGGCTAGTGTCATCACTGTAGATAAAGTTAATATCTAGCCAAAATAGTAATTATTTCTCACCTCGCATCGAATTGAGGCCAAAATTAAATAAATCTCATGAGATTTGAATTTAATGGTAATATTTACCTAAAATCAGTAAATATTTCTCACTTCATGCCTGATGATTTTAAATTTCACCATATTTTCAAAATCTGCAACAAAATAAAGTAGCTCTTGTAGAATTTCATGAATGCACTAAATTTTGGAGTCAATTCTCATAATTTATAATCCTCTTTATGCAACAAACACATAAAAAAAAGAATATATTTTCTCAATTTTCACCTTTCATTCTACAACACATGTCAAACTCTATATTTTCAATTTTCCCCCATTCTACCCTTATTCAACTTTCACCATTCTTTGGCCAAAACATCAAAGTGTTTATAAATTTTTAGAGGATATATGCCATGTATAAATTTCCCCACCTAAGTGGAACATGGTCCAATATTCTATTTTATTTTTGCCACCTTTGTTATATGTATAACCATCACCTTGTAACCACTAACTTATTCCCTACTCTTGGCAGTGCTTGAATGGGGTAAAAATAACATGTTCTATGTTTTGTCTCATGTGATTTGAATCTGAGGTGAGTGACTCATTGTATAAGACTCCAGTTAAATATAGTCTACCCAATCATTTTTGACTGCTTAGTTCACTATTCTTGCTACTTATTGAACGTACCACTCATCTTGCATTTATTGTCAATTCTACACGTTGACCAAATAAAGTCTTAAGAATGAACATACAAGCCATGTTTTCATAATTACTCATTGTTCATTAAGTGATGACCATAATATATGAATAATAGTTAATGCTCATTATTTAAGCAAACCTTAAAAATAATGGGCCTTCACATATCTCTTATGATCTTTCTATATTGAAATCCTTTTGTTAAATATAATTAAATTAGGAAACACTTCCCCTAAATTATTATAGTTTACATACACATTAATAAGGAGACTTCTTATAAGGTTACTTATTTTAAATCCGCATCTTATACCTAAGCATAGACCCCTTCACCTTCTCCCTAAGCTATTGTAATGGCATACACTTCAATAACACATGCAAGAATAAAATTATTTATATCCATACCAAGCTATTGTATTTATTAACACATGCGAGAATAAAGTTATTTATTATTTGTATTTATTAACACTTCAATAAAACATGTAAGAACAAATTTATTTATTACTTATATTTAGGGCTTCCTTTATTTTTGGCTTTGGGATTTGATTCTTATAAATATCTTTGCCACTATGGTGACAAGTGCACTGAACATAATTTTATGTATGACACCTCTCTTTTAGCTTTGCAATTATCTCATGTTTTTAGGAGTGATTTCTTTCCTTCTTCAATTAAATCCATACCAAGATTTAGATGCATTTTAGAAATAAAATCTAAAACCCACTCATTGTATTCCTTTATACACTCAAATTTAATCATTAAATGCTTGAAAATGTTTTATCTTCACATCTTTAACTTATTTGGTCTATCCACCAATCTGTTAGTTTGTAAATATCTACGAGAGCCTTCACTACTCCACTTACTATCTTATGAATACTTGAAACATCATTCAAGCATCCCTATTCTAATTATAGAGTCTTATTATCCAAATTTAAATAGTCTCCATCCTCCTAGGATAAGACCACATTAGGCAAGTAGGGTTGAAACCTAGTTGTGTCCACTCGCATGGCCTTGTCCCCCATGTTCCAACAATAACCTTTCAAAATTGAGACATTTCATATTGACCCTCCCATGATTTTAACAAGGCTAGTTAATGGAAATATTCCAAATATTCTTTTATATAAGCACATCAAGGCTTATTAATACTTCACTTGATCATCTAACAATCACTTGGGAATTCTACTGCACATTAAGCAAAAGAGAACTAATCCTTCCATTTCAAGTTTTGATTTATTCTAAAATCATAAACCAAGTTTGAATCCATTTTATTGTATGTCAAAGGAAATAATTATCAAACATTCAAGTCAATCTATCTAGTTGCATCCATATATAAAATATCAAGATTCCCACACTCACTTTAGGAGGGACAATTGCATTAGCTTGAGGCCCTTTTGGGCTATGTAGGTAGCACTCAGACTATGTGGGGGTTTGTAAGGATAAATCAACTATACCCCTTATCTAATTTCCCCTTTGTATTTGATCTCCTTTTAGTTTATTAGGTATGTGCTAGGGTTTTACTTTTACAACTCTTTCATGCACCAAATTTACACCCACAAATTATCAACATATCCTCTCAGACAATATCAGGTGTTCACATAGAAAAATCAATCACATAGTCAACGAATATGAAATCATAGTAAACAAAGAAGGCCATAGTGCACCAATGTCTACCTATTTCGGCTTTGTATGAATACATCACAAAATCATGTTTTTGATTGCAACATGATTCACATTCAACTAATTTTGTATCACATATTTGCCTACATAGTCAACATAAATCAGATCTAATCTAGGTTTACACATTTATTATTATTATTATTATTAACTTTATTTCACTATATTTCATAATTAGGTTCTATATATTCTATAATCTAAATCAATTTTCAATAGATAATTATATTCTAGAAAATAACTAAGCTTATTCAACCACATAAACTTGTTAGCAATCGAAATTTATATGAAAGGTAGTTAGAATAACCTCAAGTTAAATATAACTTATTTATATTGAACATTAATTCAATATCACCTTAATTTTTTTCTTTAAATCTCATACAAAAATATAATACTATTCATGAAATAAACCAACTTAAATTTTTTTTGAAAAAATTGTTAACTATCTATCTCAATTTGTTTTATGATTTTAGAGTGATAACATGTAGTGCTTAACTTCAATCATTTTAACTTAAGTAATAATTTAATGCTTAGTACATTTATGTAAAATATTATTCCGTAGGTTTATCCAACCATTGGATATAATAGGTTCATATTAGATGAACATAACCAACATGTAAATTAAATTCTTTTAAATCAAGATAAGATTGGGAAACAATATGTAGAGAATACATTTAACTTTACTTTAATAATCTTAATTACTAAATTGATCACTTAAGCTTTTTCAACTAAACACCTTTAACCTAAATTTATAAACTTTATAAAATCACTCCTTTAGAATAAGATGTGCCATGATAAAATTATCACTTAAGCTTTTAAAACTAGATACCTTTAACCTAAATTTATAAACTTTATACAATCACTCCTTTAGAATAAGATGTACCATGATAACACAATATTCCTTTACAATTGTTAATGTAAATAATAGCTACCAAATCGCTTTCTTTATTTTAACATTCATGACGTTATTGATATTACATTATGTCCAAATTCATTCATAATATGATATTTCAATATCACAAGCTGAACTTTTATTCTTGTAAGAGATTATAATTATATTAAATTTAAAAGAGTAGAATTCTTATATTTATAAATCCTATAAATAGAGACAAGGTATGATGATTGTAACCTATCTTATATCCTTTATTTAAACTCAACTTATATGTAATAAATTAGATTTATTAACATTTTTAAAATATCATCAAGAAATCAAATGTTCGTATTTTATATAAATATTAAATATTGGTACTCAAAAATTTAGCTTTCATTTTATATATTTTGAAATAGGAAAAGATAATGCTACAGAATCCTAAGCCTAACTTTCATTAAAAAGGAGGTCAAACCTAAACATAAATACAATCCATTCGTATTATTTTTATTCATCTTATAATGAGATCTGAATACACAACAAAGTTTATATAAGTAAAACATCCATTCTATAATATCAAACCAATACAATCATAATATTGTATACTTCAACTTGTCTATGTGAAATCTCAAGTATAGTTCATATAGATAATATCAATAATGTTTAAAAGACAAAACATTAAAAAAAAAATATATTTGATCTTCATTCACTAAATGATTATTGTATATTTATAAACTAAATGGGAGCCTATACAACTTGAATTCAACATCCTTTGACTATGAAGAACTAAATTAAAAATGACTTAGTATAAAAATAATATTATTAAGCTAAAATAAGCCATATGCTCAGTAATTTAATACACTTATAAAATAATAACATTAGCATCTGAAAGATTATGATGCAATAGTTAACATCAAAATGACTTGTAATTTTATATAATGCTCTTAAAATGCCAAACTTCATCAAATATTTAGTATTATTTATGATTGTAGTCAAATAAATATCTTCTCTAATACATCTTTTGAGTAATAATTATTGTTATGCCCTTAACCTATAATGCATCTAGGGATATGTGTGGTTGACTTGTGGCTTACATAACCTTTCAAATCATATTGTCATATTTCTTTATGGTCTTATATTATTATTAGGGTTGGCTTATAGAATAACCATAACTTAAGTAGAGTATATATATGAGGTAGTGGTTAATATTTGGGTATCATATTACAATTTTTTATCTTATTGCATTATTTTGGGGTTTCCCCATTGAAGTGGCTTAGTCATATTTATCAAGTATTTAGTTCTTTCATTAATCATTATTGTGGATTTGCTTAATCTACTCATATTTCATTGATATATTATTCCATTGATATGAATTATCTAAGTAATTTCATTAAAAGTGGTATCTAAGCTTTGATTTGGGAAAGTTTCTGCAACATAATTTTTTAGATATGGTGAAGCTGTAGCCTTGAGAGCTGAAGGATCTAAAAAACATAACTTGTGATTTTGGAAGATATTTTTTCATCACCACAATATTGTTTAAAGTTTTTTTTTTATTATAGAATTTTTTTTGCACCCTTATACAAATTAGTAGTCATTAGACCCATCTCATCTAGATGATCCCAATGATATAATCCTCTGTTACATTTTTTTAGCCCAAAACCCAAACCCTAGGGTTTGTGCATAACTAGTCCAAACACTTGTGGTCATGGGAAAGGGAAAGACACTCCAAGAAAAACACCTCACAAAGAGGACATGGAGTTTTAAAGTTTAAATTTTAGGGTTTATAGGTTGGTTAACTAATTTTAATTAGATACATGCAATAGATGGTGAAGAAAGACAATCTTGATGTGGTAAAATGGGAGATTAATGTGGTATATGGGGACATGGATGATATGAAGTCTTAGTTGACATATATTAGTGGGACATTGACCACTCTTATGGCTAGTATTTCATATCAAAGTAATTATCCATCATTCCATTCAAGTTATTCCAACCAGAACAATCAAAATTCAAATACCAGTTCAAAGAACATGTTGCCAAAAGTGGAAATTTGCAAGTTTAATGATAAAGATCCAATCACTTGGATCAATCAAATGGAAAAATTATTTAATTTACATTAGACTTGATGTATAAAGAAGGGAGTGATGGCATGTCTATATCTAGAACTTGAGAAAATCATTTAGTATAGGTGGTTGTGCACTCAAAGTTAAAATAAGGGCCTTATTTTTACCCAATCAGTGTTTACTGATGAGCAAAATATGCATTATCTCAACAGTGTCACAAAACCTACTTCAATTAGTTAGAAACATTGAGACAAACATGGCCTAATAAGTATTATATCAACAATTATAAAATATATCCTTATGCATGGATGACATCAATGAAGACAACATGAATGACCTATTCTTGAGTGGGCTCAAGGATAATATCCAACTTGATGTTCACATGTTTAATCCAAGTTTAATATTTAAATCCATAGTATTCACGCATAGGGAAGATGAAAGATATCTATTCAAATGAAGGTATTTATTTAAAATCCAAGAATGAATTTTCCCACCATAATCATTTCCTTAGCCTACTAGATTGACCCCTCAGTAAATTGAAGAGAAACGTGTAAAAGGGTTATGTTTCAGCTATGATAACAAGTGTAGTAAAAGACATAAATGTGTTGAGAATAAGCTATTATACATTGAATGAACCAATGAAGATGAAGAATATGATTCAACCTTAGGTGAGGGTGAGGAAGAGATAGGGTAATTTTAAGATAACGAACCTACTATCTCATGTCATGCACTTTCAGGTATTAACACTTCTCAAACCCTTATGGTTGTGGGTTTCCTCAAGAAACGAAAGGTGACAATATTGATTGACTCAAGAAGTACACATAACTTCATCAAAATCAAGTTATCTACTAGTTTGAGTTATTCATTTACCTATTTTTAAAATTTTAGGTCATGATTGTAGATGGTGGCATAATCAATCATTCTGAGAAATTCCACAATATTAAGCTTACTATGGGAGACCATATGCTAGATTCTCCTATGTTCTCTATTCAAATGGGTAGGAAAACATGATTTTAGGATTATAAAGGCTCAATTTTTTTGGCATAATAGATATGAATTTATAGGAACTCTTTATGCACTTTCATTATGAAGTTAAGACATTTTAACTATGTAGATTATGGAAAAAACCTTCACAATGGGTTAGTTCGCATTAGATATCAAAGATTATCAAAAAAGGGCTGAACTATTTATAGCATGAGTTTGTTACATATAAGTTAAAAAAATAAAGGTGTCTACACAACATGATCTATAGATGATTATTGATGACCACCCAACTATTTTTGGTGCTTTGCCAAAAGCACTACCACTAAGAAGAGAACATGATCATGTAATTTGACTACTTCTAGGGTGTCAACCACTAAACATCAAACCATATAGGTATCCGTATGTCTAGAAGAGTGGAATTTAAAATATGGTACATGAGATATTGGAGTGAGTATTATCAGACATAGCCAAAGTGAATATTCATCCCTAGTGGTCATGGTGAGTAGGAAGGATGACACTTGGAGGATGTGCCTGTACTAAAGTTATCTCAACATGTCCACCATCAAATATATGTTCCCTATTCCAATAATTAATGATTTTATAGATGATTTAAATAGAGTTTCTTATTTTATAAGTTATATCTTCATTCTAGGTACCACTAAATTTATATTAGAGATGAGGATACCCCTAAAACAAATTTCAAACTCATGAAGGTCATTATGAGATTTTGGTCTAAAAAATGCACCATAAACATTTAAAATTTTTATGAACACTATTTTTAGGCCTTTTTTTATAAAATTTGTGATGGTGTTTATGACATCTTAATATACAAAAAAACTTGGGAAGAACATTTACAACATATGAAGCATGTACTGTTAGTTCTAGAACAACATCAACTTTATGAAAAACCTTCAAAATGTGATTTTAGAGTCTAAGAGGTGGAGTACTTGGGTCATATTTTTTCACATAAAGGAGTCAAAGTATACCCTAAGAAAATAAAAGCTATGATGGAGTGGCAGGTGTCAAAAACCCTCAAGAACCTCTGAGATATTTTGGGGCTAATAGGTTACTATCACATATTTGTGAAAAATTATGTCAACAAAGCAACACCACTCATTATTTTATTAACTAAGTAATCCTTAAATTAGAATGAAACAACTATAATGCTCTTTGAGAAGCTTAAGGATGGTAAGTTCACCACTCTAATTTAGGCTACCCTTATTTTTTAAAAATCTTTTATTTTTGAATGTGATGCATTAAGATGTGGCATGGGGGTAGTACTCATGCAATAAGGAAGACCCATTTAATTTGAGAGTCATAAACCCAAGGTTAAAAATAAGCTAAATCCAATCTATGAGAAATAAATTTTGGTTATTCTTCATGCAGACAAGTAATGGAGATGTTATATGATGGTTAAACACTTTAAGGTATAGATTGGTCATGATAGTCTAAAATATTTTTTAGAATAACGATTTTCATTGGAAGAACAACAAAAATGGGTGACCAAAATATTAGGATATGACTTTGAAATCATGTATAAGAAAAGAAAAGAGAATTTTTTAGTATATGCACTATTTAGGAGGGTTGAATCCGCTGAGGCATTGTTATGTGTAATGACCATTGGGTAGGGGGATTGGTTGGATGAGGAAAGATAAGAATGAGATAATGAAAGGGATAGACAAGTTGTGATTTATAATCTCCATCATGGTTCTGGTGTTTTGAAAAAAAATGAGTTGAAAGGGAATGCATTAAGGTACAAATATCTATTATACCTATGTAAGATATATATCCTCAAGCACAAGATCCTTAAGGAGATTCATGCATCTCCAATAGGGGCCACTCAATATTTTTAAAAACTAACATATAATTAATCATGATTTATTTTGGTAAGGATTAAAGGGGGACATACATAAATTTGTGGTTAAATGCATGGTGTGTCAAAAAAATAAGGGTAAAACAATTGAGACACCAAGTCTTATACAACCTTTATCCATTACTAACTAGAGGCAAGAGAAGGTTTTCATTAATTCATTAAAGGAGTATTAAGGTTTGAAGCTAAAAATGTTAGCATGGTAATTATGGATAGGCTCACAAAATATGCCCATTTTTCTTCCTTGTCATAACCATTTGTAGCTAGTACAATAGTTGTTGTTTTTTGGATACAGTTTAAAAGCTTCAAGACACTCCCAAGATCATTTTAAGTGATTGTGATCCCATATTTACCAATAATATTTATACTAATTTATTCTTATGTTTGGGTGCTCAATTAGATCATATCTCATCATATAATCCTTAATTTGATGGGCAAACAGAGGTGGTTAATATATTCCTAGAATGGTATCTCCATTATTTTGCATCCAATAAATAAGAACAATGGTTTCATTTTATGCTACTAGGATAATTGTGGTATAACACTTCCTTCCATACCTCTTCTAAAATGACTTCATTTGTATCACTTTATGGTTATCATCTCCCATCCATCACATCATCTTTGAGGGTGCAACATAGAATAGAACTAAGCAACACGCAGATCAACACTGTAGTGAGAGGAATTTTGGCATGGGTGATTAGGACTTTCAACAATATAATTAAATGTCTTTTAAGTGGAAAAAAATGATAATAAAATTTCTCATAAGTATTATGGTCCTTATAAGATCTTTTAGAAAATTGGTAGTGTTGCATATAAGGAAACTACCCCAGTCCCTTCAAAAACATCATGTATTTTATGTATCTTTCCTAAATAAGGTAATTAGATAAGTGGTTTTTCCCATACTGAGTTATCAAAATTGGGTGCAGAAGGCCGAGTCATTCTACAACCTAAGGAGATTCCTCAGACATGCACTAATAGGCCAAAAATAAAAGAAATTAAAGAGTATTTGATCAAGTGAAAGAATATGAATTATGAAGCAGCAATATGGAAGGATGAATCTTTTTGAAAAAAATTCAAAGGTGTTCAACATTGAGGGAAACATTGTTTCTAAGGGGAAGGGAATTCTATGTACTTAACCCATAACGTGAGTAGGGATATGTGTAACCAACTTGTGGCTTACATAACCTTTCATAGTATCTTATCATATTTATATATGTTATTATATTGTTAATAGGGCCAACCTATGGAATAATCATGGGTTGATTAGAGTATATATAGGAGGTAGTAGTTAGTATTTGGGTATCATATTATGAATTTTACTTATATTGAATTATTGTGGAGGTTTCCCATCAAAATGACTTAGTCATATTTATCAAGTATTCTACTCTTTCATCAATCATTATTGTGGTTATACTTATTCTACTCATATTTATATGGTATATTATTCCATTGGTATGAATTATCTAATTAATTTCATTAAAATTACAAATACATAATGGAAACAATAATTTCATATAAACGTCTCATATGGGATGTTATTATAATTAGTCTTCAAAGAATCTAAGCTATCTATATATTCTTGTTTGATAACACAAGCTTGATTGGCCAAGATAAGATAATCCATATTTGGTTTGAAATATGGTCCTTCCCACCCCAACCATCAATTTTATTTTATGAATAACAAATTTTTTATTTAGAGAGGTACTTCAAAGATTGAGAAACAACCTAGGGCATCACTAAACCCTGACTTGCATGATTTTATAGACAATTTTATCCTTATATTATTAACTTTATTTTTATATTTGTATCATGAATATATTTATATCTTATCAATTTTTTTACAACATAGATCTTACAAAAAATATTTTAGGTTTGTTACAACCTTGAATTGGATACAAATTTAACATTTAATACATGTTGTCTACAACCTTGTAATTTGCTACCTTAGAATAAATGTTCATCTAGTTCTTAAATAAATAGAATTCAAGACATTTTTAGTGTAATTACTAACCATGACAAATTAAATCTATAAACCTCTTGAAATTTTTCATAAACTTGAACCCTTCTTAAAATTTTATAATTTACCCTACAACTTATTTCAACTGTAGCTTATTAAACTTGGACTTACATACTTTGCCACCAAAGGTAATGCCAATAATCATAATTGTATCTTATCTAATTTTAAACCATATTTACTAAATTTTAATATTTTGACCATTTCAATAATATAAACCTAATTTATAAATACTTTCCTTAAGGGTTTGTACTTGAAAATACAAGATGTTATCTTTAAGTCTGTTGATTCACAACCTAATACCTTTGCTCATGATCTAATAATAAACTACAAGTCTGAGTACACATGTAGTATTATTTTAAGATTTTATTTAAGTTTGAAACAAATAAAAAACCTATACTTTTTTATTAACTTATCACAACCTCAATGGATTTTTATCTTTTAACATTTTCTTTGGTTTGATATATAGAGTTTACCCTAGTGATATTCATAAAAATTCATATTCTTAAATTATTATACATGTGTATCCCTTCATAGAGTTAATGCTTTAAACACATAAATGTAACTCAATATGTGGCAATATCCTATGGGTTTAGATGAAACAATAAAGTATTCATATTTGCCATTGCAAAATTTACTTTAGGGATTAAGATCTATATTTTGCCAAGGTAAACTCATGCATAATTAAATATATTTTTTCACCTAAACCTTTTAATATGATGTATTATTTACCAGACATCCTTATAAATCTCATTATTATATTTATATTATAACTATTTATGCTTAAATCATAATTCATAAAACTAGGGTAGATATTCCAAAATGCCTTTCAATTATTAAGATTGAGCTTATATCTATTATGTGTACGACTCACCTTTACTATAATATGGAACCCATAAAATTGTATTGAAATTATAAAATGAATATAAAGGTCTTAGAATTAATAAGTTATCTAAACAAGTTATATCTTTCTATAAATTTTACGTCTTCAACCCAATTAGGTTAATTTCATACAATGAATACAATTCCATATTCAAACCCTAAAGAATGAATTTACACTCAGTAACACAAGAATTTATCCAAATATGATTTCCATAAAATAAAAGTTATTGCTTTAGTAATTTTAAAAGCAACACTTAATTTAGATTTACTCTAACAAATTATTCTAGCTTGAAACCTTCTTACCAAAAAGCATTTATATTTAATTATTTATTTTATTTTATTTTCTTGACATTATTTTTATTTATATATGTATCTTCCACATAATAGTCACTTTCAAATTATTTTCAAAAAACCCACACAAAAACTAGGAAATGACCATGATTGAATATTCTTCCCATTTACTTAACTACTTGTTTCATGCACATGGATCAATCGCTCTCAGATGAAATAATAGCTTATTCAAAAATCGTATAAGGGTTAAAATAACATCATACTGATACATTTTCTCCTCCGTCTCCTCTATCTTGTCAACCATTCATTCTAATGAGGAAAAGGCCAAAAAAAATTTTAACTTCTGTTGACTCATCCAAGGGTTAGGTTACCTGAATGTAGCTTAAAGATAAGGGTTAAGGTTATAAAAATTTCCCTCCATTTTATTTATTTTATTAAAATATGATACATAAGTAACTTAAGTCTTTAATTTTATTTACATCATCTAAGACTCCCTAAGGACCTAGGTTTCAAACTTGACATGATTTTCAGACTTAAACAAGGTCTATGTTATTAAACATTAGGTTATTCATGTTATAACATTATTACCATACTTTAAAACAAAATTTTAATTTATTATTCATTTCAATTTAAGGACACCACTAATATTTTGACCACTTACATATACTACATTTAGCAATTAATGTCAAATTGTGACAAAACTTGTTAAAGTGAGTAACTTGTATGCAATAATATGTAGAGAACAAACAAGAAAAATACATAGTATAATCATGCAAATACTGACATCTAAGTTCAACTAATTTTTCTGGTTATCTCTAATTATATGTTTTTATTTTACTTTTTTCCATTATGTTTTTTTGTATCCAAGCCTAGCTTTAGGTCATGATTCCAATCACTTGCAAAATAGCCAACAAAAATTTAGTAGTGAATATTTTTTAAAATGTCATTGATCTTATATAAATAGAGTAATTTTTAATAAATGTATAACTAAATCAAATCAAGTATGGTAATTTATTCAATCATATCAAGTATCACAAGTATTTCCTTAGTAAATAAACTATTGGATATAATAAAATAGTCAAGATGTAATAACATATTTAGAAAGCATAAAATGTCTTTAAACATGCCCTCAAAGTGAAGGTCTCATAAGCTCAAACAATAATGCATTCATCCACACATATTTATTTGTATAAATTAGTGCCATATGTAATTATTTAAATATAACTTATGCTTTGAGAATGAGGATTTGACATCCCGTTCCCTTAAATTGGTAATGTCCTAGTGCCAAAATTTAGAACTAGTGAGGATAATTACTAAGAAAAATATTTTCATCTTTCCATGTAACAATCCTCTCACTTAACTAGTCGCATTGGACCAAAACCTATTAAAAATATTTACTTCATAGCTTGATGTTGTGATGAGGTAGGATTTGAACCTACTCAAGCTGAATATTTACCCCATTATCCACCTAGACATTTTTCCAATTTAAGACATATTAAAGATCAAGTATGTATTGTATTAAAAAAATGAATATGAAACACATTGTGAATATAAGAGAGAATATGGAAGCACAAATATATATTTTACAGATTTGATCTTTTGTATAATATCAAATCATTCAACAAACCTTGGAGCTAATTTAGAAGTTTTTATAATTTTAATAGAAATTTTCTTAGGTCGTACCCTTAGAAATACCTTATCACCAACTTGAAATTACCTTGGATATATTTTAAATCTACACAAATATTTTGTAAATCTAAAGGATCATTGAGATGTTTTCTAATGATAACCATTCATGCATCATACTCTTGAAGCAAATCAGGTCCTACATTCAAACTATTCTCTAAGCCTTCCCATCTAATGGGTGTTCTACACTTTCTTTCATAAATTTATTTGAAAGATGCCATTTTCAAATATGTATGATAAGTATTATTGAATGAAAAATAGACCAAATGGAAATAATCCTCCCATTTATATATTTGTTCCATTATATACATAAAAATCATATCTTATAACTCCTGATTTATCCTCTTTATTTTCCCATTTATTTTTGGATGACATGTAGAGCTGAAATTTAATCTTGTGTCAAAGTCTCCAAAAATTGGAATGTATAAATATTTTACCTATTAGAAATATGGCATCAAACATACCATGAAGGTGAACACAAAATCTAACAAACCATTCAATAATAATAGAGGCATCATGTGGAAGGTTTTTTTAGAATAAATTGGAATTTTTTTATTAGCTTGTCCACCACTAGAATAGTTTCATGCTTCTTTCTTGACTTAGTGAAGGAGCCCTATACAATATCTAGGGGACTTCTCCAAGTTCCCTACCTTACATACTCAGTTTCCCTACCTTGTCACCATTACCCCCCTCTCCCTCTCCCTGTGCTCAGATAGGGATAGGGATCTATAGGGATCCTAGCTATAGTGGAATAGTAGGCTGTCAACTGAATCTGAAATAAAATCCATGTTAATGACAACCCACTTTTATTTTAAAATATTATGAGGATATAATTATCCTCTAGGGTTGAAATGTTTTTACTTAACCTTTTGACATTCTAAACACTTGGAAACAAAAAAAATCCACACATTTATCCATTATAGACCAAAAATAAAATGTTTTTAACCCCTGTTATTTTTGTGACATCTAGATGAGAAAAATGGGGTGCCAACCAAACTTCTTGCATGATCAGTTATCTATAACCTCCCTGATACAATACAAAAATACTCCCATGAAATATTATAATACCATCCAAATTAGTAGTGTACCCAATATAATTTTTATCCATGGGTTCTTGTGAGAACCAAAGCCAATTTATTTACAAAAATCATCTTTTTCTTATTGGTCCAACAAATATTCTTGCAATTTTTATCTAAGGAGGGAGATGGTATATCCAACATATTTGGATTCCATCAATTATCAAATAACTTAAAAATAATATTGGACACATTACATAGATATTCCATTTTGATAAAAACATATAGATAACATGAATAACAAGATATATGATCTATTACTTGGATGCCCATAGCTAAATTGAATGAGATCTATCCCTTCAACATTAAATCAATGTCTCAAGTTTATGTAAGATAACAAAGTATTTACCATTTTCATTATATCTCATGTGTTAATCCTCTAACATCAAAAATAACATGAGTTATTACCCAAAGTTATGCAAACAAAATCATACAACCTCATGTAATATATTATAAAGTTACACCTCATGCAATTATGGTTTATACTAGTCTTACATCTGTAATTCCTTCTCCTCGAGTTACTGATTCTAGATTTATATTTATTATACCTATATCTCTTAGAATTACTATTCCTATAGTTACACCACCTTGAATTATAATATATTTGTCCAAATTAAAATATTGTCCTACCACCTCTTTTATATATTCATGTTCAAACTCATTTGAAGAGTTCAATTATACAATGAATCATTCAAACTAATAATGTGTTTCTTTTCAAGAGGTTTAGTTGGCTCCTCTAGTCCATTTATGTGGCTATTTCCCTTTTGATGATGATTCATGCTACTAAATAACTCTTGATCATATTTTTGATACTTTATATAGTTATTTCATAAAATATCACCGAGATTTTTATACAATAAGCCCTAATTTTGATTCATAAAGGGTTGAAATCAATATGGTCATAGTTAAAGATAATAATTTTATTACAGATTAATATTAATGATATAAATCCATATCTAATGAAAGGTTGATATATGAGTTCATTTAATATTTATATGCATGGATTTGATATAGGGCTTTGTATGTGAGTTCTAATAAAGAATGCAATTTGATTCAAATTTCTTCTCAAACTATGTAAAAAATAATATATCTCTATGATGGATTTACTACCAAGGACTTGAGCCTTAATAATATTACCAACTCCAAACTATGTAGAAGCTATTTTAAAATGTTATGGTGTAAATTCGTTGAATCTAACTTGTTTGTATTGATTATCTCTTGAGATTCTAATGGTGGGAAGAAACTACATATATATAATGTGTATCTAAAGTGGGAGCATCCCATTTAAGTTATCAACTTCCCTCCCACACTCCTTTTAGTATGTATGAAATTAATAAATTATCTTGATCTAAGCCATACGTTTACTCTTATACCCCCCCCCCCCCCCCCCCCCCCCCCCATCCATCATGAAATAATCCTAACAAATTATGTCGGTTCCATGCTGGTAGTGCTCACTCTCACAAGACATGTCATATATTCAATTTTTTTTGTTTATTCATAAGGAATACCTTGATGCATCTAGGAATTTATCTTATTATCTTAAATCTACAAATCAAAAATCATCTCAAATGTTTGATCCCAATACAAAAAATTCAAATGAATCCATTAATGTTATTGATGCTAACTATGATCATTATTATACTAATTCCCATTTTGTGAATGTATCAAAGGTTAACTATCATCATAAACCTGCTCACAAAGATCACGTCACTAAACCCAAAAAGCCTTTGCCCAAGGAATAACTTCTTAAGGATACTACTAACACAACTACATCATCTTCAAACCTAACACCTAGTGATGAGCCCACTCCAACATCATAGCCTAAGACTATTGTATCCAATCCTTATACTATCATACCTCCCAAGACCATTACTATTATTCAATCTAAATAATGTTATGGTTCTAATCCAAAATCGTAATGGAATTTCCTAGATGAACTTAATTCCATACTTTGAACGATTCTTTTGATGGAGTTCATGATAATATCACTATATCATCAAAAATTCCTCATGAAACAATTGCAAGATAAAGAAGAATCCCCATATATTGAAATAGAACCACATTTCCAACCTTTTAAGGTCCCTCACCTAAGAAAGTTCATGCTATTGAAACCATTTTTAATCTTATTCCTCTAATAAAATTTCCAATATAATTTTATAAATATTGCATGATTAATGATGAAATTCTCTTTTGAGTTGATGACCAACCCTCTTTATTAAGATTATGATCAATAATACTTTGGTAAGGAAATTTTTAGTGGATGAAGGCTCAAAAATTAATGTCACTTCACTTTGGATAATCCAATTAATTGGATATTCCAAAGATGATCTTGAAAAATAAGACTCACATACCATGGATTTGACAAAACCAATTAAAATCCTCTTGATTGCATTTGGCTCCCCCTCACTATTAGACATAAAATAGTATGCACCAAGTTGATTCCTTAGATATTTATCTATCATACAATATCCTTCTAGTCCATCCTTGGACTCATCTCATGAGAGATATCTCACATCTTCCAAAAGTTAATGCACTAAGTTTAATCATAATGTTGCACATTACAAACATGAAACCAATCCTAACCCATTTGGATTCAAACTACCTTATCCTAAAACTCAATATCACGCACCAACCATTCTTGATATCAACATCCCTCCTCTTCTTGAGCTTGTCAATATGCATCTTGATTTACAATTCACTCTTGTTGACTTTTATAATGATGAACACAATGAGTTACAAACTATTTTCAACTCCACTATATTACCTCCTTATGTATTCAAATATATTCCTCCATCTCTCCTACCATGAGACAGGAATATCCAATTGATCGATGATGATGCTAAAATCCTACCTCTTTGCAATGCCCATGAATCTTATTATAAATAGGATGTTCTCATATGAAATTATCTTGGGGTGTTCAAACTCTTTTAGGATCCATTATCATTATCCCTTCACATTTTTAGTAACCTTTGTGTATCTACCAATGATTCCCATAATGATAATTCTCAACAAATCACACATGCTTGTAACATATATCCATCATATGATGATGATTACATAGTTTTTAATCCCAATCATAAAACTTGTATGTAATTCATTATAAGCAAAACCTAGCTAAAAATCATGCATTTAATCATGACGTTAATTTATTTCATATCTTTTTTAAATCTATTAACAACTCTTTAACTTTACTAGCAATATTGATGGTATCAACCAACCTGCTATAGTTTAGAAGTTTTCAAACCCTACCAATTATATTATCCAATTAGATATAATTTAGCCTTCTCCCTAATTTTACAGCTATATTTTCCAAGCTGATACAATTCAAACTACAACTTACGACTATGCTAACAAATACTTATAGAGTATCGATACGGTTCTAATAACATCCCCATACTCTTCCAACTATATCAACCATCTTGATATAATTGTTATCAATAATACCTCAACTAAAAATAACAACCATACTGATATAATTTAGTCTTATTATTTTGTATTGGATTATATTGGCTAGGTTGATACCTTATAAAAAATTCAGCCACTTCTCTTCAAGATCCTGAAATTACATTAGATTATAAATCCACTAATGTAATACAAATCCACTAAAAATTTGATATAATAATATTATTGATTTTTAGGTAGATGTCAAATATTATGGACTGTTACCTATGCTTCTTAGTGACAAAACCATTTTAGAATTACTTCAAGCAAGAAAGCCTCAACTTCATTGCCAAAATCACAAGCTTGACCACTTTGAGAAAACCACTCCTCACTTTAGTAATTTTATTGCTAGTGTTGACCCTAAGCCTAACCCTATTTCTAAACTTACTTATTCTCCATACTAATTTCAATATAGAAATGCAATGCTTATTGAACAAACTAAAGCAATAAAATTTGGTATAATGGTAAATCCAAAGTTCACTCTCATCTCTAACGAACTTCATCCTAAAGAGAAGAACAATTAAAACTATTTTTAGAAAATTATCATGAATAATTTGCCTGGTCATATGAGGACATACCCAATATAAACTATAGTATAGTTATCCATAACATATTCACCTATCTAAACTTGAAATGTGTGCGATAAAAGTAACATAAGCTACATCCTGAGGTTAATGCTTTATGTCACAAAGAAATCATTAAGATCCTAGATGATGTGTTTATCCAACCCATAGATTAGTCCAAAAGGGTCTTTAACATATTATCTATTCATAAGAAAGTCACTATGGTAATTTTTAAATGTATCTACTTTCATAATTGTTATCACTTAGATTTTCACCCTTTGAGGAGATGCAAATCTCTCCTCATCTAAGTGGCACAATGGAATCGCCTCTAGGCTTGTGGATAACCTAAGGAATGAGGTGAGTCTAGAGATAGGGCTAGCTCCCTTAATGTACCACTTAGGGTTGAACATAAAACTAAACTTGGGGGGTGATAAGGGAGAGAGATAACTACAAACAAACTAACTTGAGGGAGGTGATAAACCAAATATATTGATGACATCCAACCATATGCATATTACACTTGAAATCAAGGACAACTAAATGTACACTCTCCAATCTATGTTTTCTTGCATCAATGTTACATTGTGGGGTTATGGATGAATGTGCAAAGCTAGGAGGACTAGAAAAGAGTCCTATGAGGGCACTAATGAAGAGACTAATTCACTTAGTCTTTGACATTTCTTGGAACACATCACATGTCATACAAGAAGAAGCTACCAATATATGAGAGAATGTGACAACTTGTTAAGGAATCCATAATCTTCACTAAGAAAATTCAACATTCAAGTAAATCACACTATGAAGAGTCATAGAAGAGGTAAAAATTAGTCATTTTATTGATCAAAATGTATATAAATGAGAAGGGCTTTTCCATACTCAGGTGGAACATCCCATACAATGCCAAAATGGTTAGTTCTTATAGAACTTGTGAGAGAGAGAAGAAGAGAGAAGTCCAAGGGTCACAAGGACACTTTTCAAGTTGATAAAATCAGTTATCCATGCATGATAAGAAATTATGGGTCAAACCATTCAATATCAAGATCTCTAAGTGTCAATCCAAGACACAAACCTCATAAAAAGTGGCAAGAAAACTCCTCAACTGGCTCAGAAAAACTACCTTCATAATTGGAGCTATTTAAACATCCTATAACTGATGAGGAGCAGTAAAAATTATTTTAATGGAATTGGTGACTCTCATACATGCCTATCCATCATTTTTTGTATGCATGGTCTTCTATAAACCTTTGAAAGTGAGCCATCATCATTTGATGTCTAGAAAACTATGCTTCCATGCACCCTACCCACTTGGCCAATAAAATGCCTTATGTTTCTCATGAAAATACATGGGAGGAAGTGTATGACAAGTTTAAATACTTTAAATTTACCTAGGAGCCTCAGATACACCTTAAAATGAGCTCATTTAAAGTTTTCCATCTTCTTCACTAGCTTATTCAATATGCCAGATTTGAATGGATAAGTTAAATCAAATATTTGGGGAAATTATAAGTTTTTTCAAGGAATTAAATGAGTATTATGAGTTATATTAGGTATCAATCTTCCATCCAAACTTTGTTTCATCTCTTAACTCTTCTTGTAGCTTGTAAAACACACAAAATAGTGAAAAAAAAACCTTATTTTTACCCTCATCTATACGAGTTCATACAACTCATCTTGGTGTGAATTAGTATGAGGGATAACTATATAACCTCAAATAATCATTATAGATAAAATATTTCATCTTAGTAGCTATCCAACCTCATTTCCAAAAATTGGTCCTTGACAAGGGTTTAGTAGGGTTTTAGGCCTATTTTTTATCTTAAGGTTGGTTCATAAAGTTTGGACGTCCAAATTTAAAAAAAAAATCAAAAAATTCTGTTTAGGGTCCCTTAATACATCTCCAAATTCTTTGGACTCTCATGCAAAACCTTAGGTGAGATATGAGTAATCAAACTTGCCAATTCGAGCTTGCTTTCACCATTCTACACAAGTCTGAGTAGTTTTGAGTTAAAAATATGGTTATCTTGGTTTCCTCTACAATATGTAAGATGAAAAACCTCTTTATTATGTCTATTAACATTCTCCAATAGGTTTCAAATCATGTTCAATGCAAAAATTATGAATGACTTTCTCTTTGCTTATTAGGCCTCACCTTGCCTAGTAGGATTAACTGCACCTTGAGGCTCAAATGGTTTATTGATGATTATTATTGTATAAATATTTCCAAAACATTTAATTCACCTTGAAAACATTATTAAATAATATGGAATGTCTTTCTCATGCCAAAACTAAAGTTGACCTTCCATTTGGCCTCTAAGCTTAGTCATGCCTAGAACCCTGTCAGCAACCTTTTGCATTTTGGGCTTCCCTATTTAGATTCATCTCCTCTTAATTGTTATATAATTATTACCTAGGTGTATTTAATCTTCCAAAACCATTTTTAAATATTTCCTTAGCTTTTGGTTACTCTGTTATACCATATTCCTCAAATCTTGTAGGGTTTACAAGAGGGGAAGTACCCCCTGTATGAGACAAAATAGGGGTACTTCCCCTATTATCTCAATAAAATATTAAATTTTATGAGCCTTACCAAATTTTTAAAAAAATTACATGTTTTTATCCCTTTTTTTGGTGATTTGATCACTCAAAAGCTCCAAATTCTTAGGTAGACTACTAAGAAGTAGATTGTGCGCAGGCTTCTTCTAATTTGACTATGTTTTGACACTTTAGGAGCCATTATCTCTTATTTTATCTAATGTTTATAGGTTTAAAATTTAAAATTTATATATTAATAAGGTTACTTATATTTTTTATGCATCATCCATACTCCATTAACCTCTCTTATGCACCTTGGGCTTCAAAACTGAGTCTCTTCTTGTTATGACTAAGACACCATGTTTACTCCTGCTTGTAGATGTTGGTGTATGGTTAGACTTAAATTTCAGTGTTTAATATCTCATATTATTCCAATAAAGTCACATTTAATTGATTTAGGTTCATTTTATTCATCTACATGCTTTACCTTCATCAAGAGATTCAAATATTACTTCCTGTCTACTCAATCAACACATTCACTGTGTTGAGGAAAATAAAACCCTATAGGTGTTTATTGAATTGGATTAGGAATTATAAAAATGTATTGGAGAATTCCTAGAGTTTCTATGACCATTTTATATTTACTTGACCCATTATTTCATCTTGAGTGTTCCTAGGTCACCACTAAGGCACACTTTTCACATCACTGTTTACCTACAATCACCTACAACAGGTTGTAGGTGTATATGGTTTGTAGTTTAGCTTTGGTCATGGTTTTTAGAGTTAATTATTAGATATTTAAAACCACATAACATTTTTTTTTAATGTATTTATTCACCTTTAAAAGGCTAAAACATCACTAATATCCCAAGTAAACACAACTTTGTCTCCATACCTAGCTGACTGATACACCTTCTCTTCTTCCTTTGTCTGTAGGTTATTTTAGCTTATTGACACCTATTAATGATTTTGAAAATAATTTCCTATAGAATTTACAACCACATCTCACCTTCATTTAATTTTGACTGATTGTGAATGGCTAAAACAACTTTGAAGGATATAAAACTAGCTCACTATCCTACATAGTCACACATAGGACTGCAGGTGTGCATTTAGGAAGGATGAAGCAATATATGGCCTTCTTGAAACATCATAATGTTATAAATAATGAATTAGATCCATTAAATCTTAATTTTAAACATGTCAACCACCAAATAGTTGTTTCTTATACTTAGACATACCCCTTTAGGTCACTGCTTGCCTACTATGGGTGTCTATTTAAGTAACTTGTATGAATGGGGTATGTGTTTAGGGGTTAGAGCATAGTATATCAAATCTCTTTATGACCTTAATGATTAAAGTAAACTCTTTCACTTCATGAGGTATCTAACATGTAAATTTGTCTCATTTACTCCTTGAAGTGATAAAGCCATTTTATAACTCAAACTTGTAGAGTCTACTACCTAGTTTTAGTGGTTTCAGAGGCATATTTGGCCCTTTAAATCTCATCTTGTACTAAAATTTTGGCCTTCATGTTTTACAAGGTCCTAGTCTATGCTAGGGAAAAAAAAACTCATCTAGCTATACCTTAAATATTTCATCACTATGCTTTATGATATTCACCATAAGTCCCTTGACCCTTGTTTTGCCCATTAAGGGAAAACATCCCTGTATCAGTCATTGGGCCTTTTGAAATTGGTTTCCAACCCTTATTTGCTAATTTTATCCTCAAAAATTCCTACCATAGTCCTTTGAGCATATAAATATCCTAAATTAAGATACATATTTTGCTTCCACACCCCAAAAGGTATCTCCATGCTTTGTTATCACCACCTATACGTGTGCATTTGACTGAGCAACCAGTATAACCTTATACATCATATGCATACTTTTAGTTTCCAATGTAACTTGGATCTTTCACAATTTTCAAAGAACCTTACTCACTATCAAAAAAATTTCTTAGCTTAGGCACTTCCCTTTCAATATGGTTGATCTCCATGAGGACCCTACAGGTGTGCTAACATGACCAAATATGTGAAAATGTACAACATGACTACTACAATCTCTTGTTTTGCATCATATGAAGACTTGGGACACAACCATATGCTAACCAAGGATGAATCAATACTTAAAAATGTTAAACACACTTATGAACATGTTATAAAGGTCCTCTATATGAAATTCAAACTTTTGTAAGTGGAAAATTGATTAAAATTATTCATGGTGACACCCTTCTATAAAGTGAGCTAGTTGGTTTATCAAAACAAATTAAAAGCTGAAAAAAATCATGTAAAGTGTTAGAGGATGAATTAAATATGCTCTAGAAACAATCTCAACAACTAGATTTTACATAATCTCCCAAACCAAAGCAAAACCCAGAGGGTGTATAGATTAGTAGGTAGTTTTGAACAGTTGACATCAAACAAATGATTTATAAAGTACAATTGATCATTATCAAAATTATTGCTTTGAAAATGGAGTTATTTGAGTATATAATATTACACCAAGAGCATTTTGTCTAAAACCCCCTGTACTGACCATACCAAGTAAGAACCTACAAGTCACTTCTCTATGCCAAGAATAGTAACAATTTTGGTCTAGAAATGTCACTTTTAGATCATTCCAAACATGTATTTGAGCTGATGAAGATTAAAGGACATCCCCTGACCCTATCCCATGTGGCACAATTCCCAAGGAGGTCATACAAGTGCCATTTTATTCTTTTTTCACTTGAAAACTACCATTTCTTCTACACAACTTTCAAATTAAAATTTTATAAGTTAATTAAGACTTAAGTGTACACATGTGACATGACATTAGCCTTTTGTAACCTTCACATTTTTAAAAAAACCTGTATAAAGCATTAAATGCACCTTTTTGACCCCTTAAATGACTCAAAAATGATATAAAGACATAAAAATTAATTAACTAAAGCTAATATAACATTATTTGACATCAATTAGCCTATAAAACACCTCATGAAAATATATTATACCCCCTTAAAGACTATAAAAATCAAGTGTTTTACTAGGGGTGCCCCAATTTGACCTAAAAGTCAAATTTAGTTAACAAATTGGTGACTCATAAAGGCAGTATGCCTACTATACTAACTAGACCAGTAGCCTTATTAGTCCAATGGGTTTATGGAGTCATCTAAGGATTGAGACAAGTGAGGATACATTTGACCATTGATTACAAAATTTTGAACAAGAAATGACACTAATGGCTACCTCAACCACACAAGGAAAAAGACACACACAACAATGAAAGCAAACACACATACATGTGATCTAAGCACTTAGGAGAATTAGGAAATGATCTATTATGAAAAAATATCAACTAAACATACCTCCTTTCTTGGATCAAAAGGAAAGTTTCTTGAATCATCCTCATGGTGAGATGAAACATAGTGCCAAGCATGCTTGTCTTTGGATCGAATGCTTTATGGATCAGACCTTTTCCTTGGCACTTCACTTGATCAGATCTCAATTAGATCACCCTTAAATAGGTCTCCAATGAAGACATATTCCTCTTGAACATGTTCACATACTTCATATTTTTGCCTAATCTTCACCTCATGATTAACTTGTATCTCCTTAGTAGGCATGGATTTTAGAGGATTGATTCCTTGCTTCTTAGAAGATTGAGGCCAATAGGAGTTTGTTCCATCCTTCAAGAGCTGATTTGTTTCTCACAATTTATTGATAAGATGATATCCCATCTTGATGAATTCAAACATGTCATCATCAAATTCATATGCTTCTTGAAAGGATAGATTTGAAAGAATGCTTTTCCTTTGCATACTTACTTGTGTACCAATGTTTTCTTCTCCATCTTTGACTAGCTCATAGCCTCCTTGAAGAGGAGTATAACCTGCCCCAATGACTTCAAACAAGTCATCTAAATACTAACTAAAAACTTGTCCATCCATGGTGTCTTGAAAAATGATGAAATTGTTGATGATCATTTCTTCCTCTTTAGAAAAGGAAGACATCCTTCCTTATCAAACCAATCTGAAATCTGAACACAAGAAGTCACCTCTTCTTCATATTTGATTAGATCATCTTCAAGGGATATTTCCTCTATCTTGGTCTCATGAGACTCTCTCAAGACTGTCACTTCTTGAAGGATGGCTTGAAAGTGTTCTCCCTTCTTGATAGCACATTCCACTTCAAATATGGAGGCAAAAGCTTGTGAATTTCTTGTTTACTCACCAAAGGGAGTCAATCTTTTCTCCAATCAGCCTATTTCCACCTTCAAACAAGCACTTTTGGGCTATGAAAGGTATATGTTGGAGCTTGATACTCTAAGGGGATGTGGCAAATGAATTTATAATCATTCCATCCATCAAGTGAGAAATGCAATAGAGTTAATAAAGAAAGAGTGGGTACCTATTGAAAGAGCTAATTGGCAAATGCTCACGAGTGATATGCTAAATGTGAGTGGTTTGATTGCATCTTTGGAAGAGAATCTAAACATTTATGAGAGGTAGCCTTACCAAGTCTATCAACCTTCATACCCACTTCCCCAAGTTCCCTCTTAGCCATACATGACCCCTACTCATGAGCCAAATCAAGGCTATCAAAGTCATCATTTTTCCAAGCAATTGGAGGAGAGAGTTGAAAAGAGAAATCTTGTGTTTGAGGCAAATCTTGATAGGTAAATTTAGTTGGTAAATATGCATATGCAATAGTCCATGTTGGTATCAAAGTAATTGGAGTTCAAACCCTCATTGCCCTCTCACATTGCATCCCCACCACCTCAAAATGAGACTCATAATTCCAAAATCCTGAGCTGGACTAGGATAGTGGAGTCATGGGGAAAGGAGGAGAAAATTCTTGATCAAGAGTGTGAAATTGAGAAAACATCTAATCCTAATATCCTAAGCTAGAGAAAAATAGTAGAGTCATGGGGAAAGAAAGAAGATGAAAGCATTATCAAAGAGTGTGAAGTGGAAAATGGATTTGATCTTTTGAAACCCCCTCCCACCCTTGCTCAAGAATCTTCTTGTGTTCCATAGCAGCCCTCATGTATTCCATGTGCTCATGATGATTCCTATGACCTTCAAGAAAAGATTTTCCAAGAGAACTTAACCAAGCAAATAGAGGAGCTAGAGAAAAAGATGAAGCTATTAAGTCAAGGTGTGCTGGAATGTTTAGACCAAAGAGAGTATCCTATGCCTAAACACATCCCATCTCCCATCCCTCAAGAGCTTCCCAAAGAATATCCTACCTTGCATTCTCGATCTGATTTTGAACTCTATGTTCTACCCCCGCCAACTAATTCTTTTTTGTTATCATCCCATTACCCTTTGCCTTGATGGACCTATGGTAAGGGAACCAAAAGAGATGTAGTTGGTTGATAAGGAAAGATAAATCTTGATTGAAGAAAGCCTACCTCCTTGGTAGCCTCATTGGGCTAGATCACATGATTTCAAGATGCCTAGTCTTAACATCACCATGAAGGAGGTTGAAGATATTTTGGCCCTTGACAAAAGATATCAGATTATGATAGCTGAAGTTAAATTTGAAATTCCTCAAGAGGTCTTAAGTGATGAAGAGAAGGTAAGCTCTTGTGTTGAATCTCTTTGCTTGGTTGATGATGAAGAATTTTTTCTTTGTGTTGATGAACCTAATTAGAGAGAAAAAAATGAAGAGGAACATGCTCAATTCATGGCTCATAAAGAAGCCCTCATGAGTGTTTATGAGGAATAAATCACCATAGGTACTCCCTTTGGTGAGCAAAAGGGAAATTCACAAGCTTTTGACTCCATATTTGAAGTGGAATGTGCGATCAAAAAGGGAGAATACTTTCAAGCCATCCCTCAAGAAGTGAAAATCATGGGAGAGTCTCATGAGACCAAGATAGAGGAAATATCCCTTGAAGATGATCTGATCAAAGATGAAGAAGATATGACTTCTTGTGTGGAGATTTTAGATTGGGTTGATAAGGAAGGATGTCTTCCTTTTTCCAAAGAGGAAGAAAAGATCATCAATACTTTCATCATTTTATAGGACACCATGGATGAACATGGACAAGTTCTTAATTAGTCTTTAGATGACTTGTTTGAAGGCATTGGGGTAGGCTATACTCCTCTTCAAGGAGGCTATGATCTGGTCAAATATGGAGAAGGCAACATTGGTACACAAGTAAGTATGCAAAGGAAAAGCATTCTTTCAAATCTATCCTTTCAAGAAGCATATGCATTTGATGATGACATTTTTGAAGTCATCAAGATGGGATATCATCTTATCAATCAGTTAGGAGAAAAATATCATGTATTAAAGGATGGAACAAACTCCTATTGGCCTCAATCTTCTAAGAATCAAGGAATCAATCCTCTTGAAGCCATGCCTACTAAGGAGATACAAGTTGATCATGAGGTGAAGAGTAGGTAGTAGTATGAAGTATGTGAACATGTTAAAGAGGAATATGTCTTCATTGAAGAGCTATTTAATGGTGATCTACTTGATATCAGATCAAGTGAAGTGCCAAGGAAGAGGTTTGATCCATAAAGCATTCAATTTTAAAGATAAGCATGCTTAGCACTATGTTTCATCTCACCATGAGGATGATCTGAGAAACTTTCCTTTTGATCCAGGAAAAGAGGTATGTTTAGTTGATATTTTTTCATAATAGGTCATTTCCTAATTCCCCTAAGTGCTTAGATCACATGTGTGTGTGTGTGTTTTCTTTCATTGTTGTGTGTGTCTTTTGCCTTGTGTGGTTGAGGTAGCCATTAGTGTCTTTTCTTGATCAAAAGTTTGTAATCAATGGTCAAATTTCTCCTCATTTGTCTTAGTCCTTACATGAATCCATAATATTAATAGACTAATAAGGCTACTAGTATAGTTAGTATAGCAGCCATGCTACCCCTATGAGTCACCAATTTGTTGACCAATTTTGACTTTTAGGTCAAATTAGGGTACCCCTAATAAAAAAATTAGTTTTTTAAGTATATAAGGGGGTATAATATATTTTCATGAGGTATTTTATAGGCTAGTTGATGTCATATGATGTTATATTAGCTTTGGTTAATTAGTTTTATGTCCTTATATCATTTTTGGGTCATTTGAGGGGTTAAAAAAGTGCATTTAATGCTTTGTACAGGTTTATTGGGAAATGTGAAGGCTAAAAAAGGTTTATTTCATGTCACATGTATCCATTTATGTATTAACTATTAAAACTAAAATTTGTAGGTTATGTAGAAGAAAGGGTAGTTTTTTAGTGAAAGAAGAAGAAAATGGCACTTGTACGACCTCTTTGGGAAGTGTGCCATGTGGGATAGGGTCAGGGGATGTAATTTCATCTTCCTCAGCTCAAATCCATGTTTGGAATGACTTGAAAGTGCCATTTATATACCAAAACCATTTTATCTCTTTTTCACCCTTATTGGCATAAAGAAGTGACTCATAAGTTCTTGCTTGGTACGATTAGCACAGGGGGTTTCAAGAAAAATAATCTTGGAGGCATATTATATACTTAGAGAACTATATTTACATATATATAATTTTTAGAATGATCAGCTATGTTTTATGAATCATCTTTTTGAAGTTGATTGTTCAAAAATACCTAATTATCTGTACACCCTCTAGGTTTTGCTTTGGTTTGGGAGATTCCATACAATCTAATTGTTGAGCTTGTTTATATAGAATATTGAATTCCTCCTATAACACTTTCTATGATTGTTTTCATCTTTCACTTTATTTTGATTAACCAACTAACTCACTTTGTAGGAAGGTGTCACCATGAATAATTTCAATCAATTTTCCACTTGCAAAAGTTTGAATCCTTTACAGAGGACCTATATAACATGTTCATAAGTGTGTTTAAGTTTTTTAAGTATTGATTAATCCTTGGTTAGCATATGGTGGTGGCCCAAGTCTTCATATGATGCAAAGGAGGAAATCATAACATTCATGTTGTATATTTTCACACATTTGGTCATGTTAGCACACCTGTAGGGTCCTCACAGAGATCAACCATATTGAAAGGGAAGTGCTTAAGCTAATAAAAACTTTTGATAGTGAGGAAGGTTATTTGAAACTTATGAAAGATCCAAGTTACATTGGAAACTACAATTATGCATATGATGTATAAGTTTATATTACCTGCTCAGTCAAATGCACACCTATAGGTGGTGCTAATAGAGTATGGAGGTACATTTTGAGGTGTGGAAGCAAAAGATGAATCTTTCTTTGGGATATTGATATGATAAAGGGACTATGACAGGCTTGTTTGAGGATCAAATTGGCAAATAAGGGTTGGAAACCACTTTCAAAAGGCCCAATGACTGATATAGGGATGTTTTCCCTGAATGGGCAAAATAGGGGTTAAGGGACTTATGGTGAATATCATAAAACATGGTGATGAAATATTTAAAGCATATATATATATATATATATATATATATATATATATATATATATATATATATGGGTTAAGGGACTTATGGTGAATATCATAAAACATGGTGATGAAATATTTAAAGCATATATATATATATATATATATATATATATAGGTGATTTTTATTTCCCCTAGCATAGACTAGGACCTTACAAAACATGAAGGCCAAAAGCTTAGTACAAGATGAGATTTAAAGGCCCAAATATGCCTCTAAAACCACTAAAACTAGGCAGTAGACTCTACAAGGTTTGAGTTACAAAATGGCTTTAGCACTTCAAGGAGTAAATGAGACAAATTTCCATGTTAGATACCTCATAAAGTGAAATATTTTAATTTAATCATAAAGTTCATCAAGAGATTTGATATACTATGCTCTAACCCCTAAACACATACCATGTCCATACAAGTTACTCAAATAGACACCTACATTAGGTAGACAGTGACCTAAAGAGGTATGTCTAAGTATGGGAAATATATATTTGGTGGTTGACATGTTTCAAATCAATATTTAATGGATATAATTCATTATGAAGAACCTTATGAGGTTTCATGAAGGCCATATATTTCTTCATCCTTCCTAAATGCACATTTACAGTCCTATGTGTGACTGTGTAGGATAGTGAACTAGTCTTATATGCTTCAAATTTGTTTTAGCAATTCATAATGAGTCCAAAGTGAATGCAAGTGAGATTTTTTTTTAAATTATAGAGGAAATTATTTTCATAATCATTAATATGTTTCAATAAGCTAAAATAACCTACAGGTAGAGGAAGAAGAGAAGGTGTCTCAGTCAACTAGGTATGGATCCAGATTGAGTTGTGTTTACTTGGGATCTTAGTAATGATTTAGCCTCTTCAGGCTGAATAAAAACATAATCATATGTTATGTGATTTTAAATATTAATAAGGACCTCTAAACACCATGACCAAAGCTAAACTACATACCATATGCACCTACAACCTATTGTAGGTGACTGTAGGTGAACAATGATGTGAAAAGTGTGCCTAAGTGGTGACCTAGGGAAACTCAAGATGAAATAATGGGTCCAATAAATATAAAATGGTCATATAAACTTTATTAAGTGTCTAATAAATGTTTCTAATTCCTAATCTAATTCAATAAACACCTACAGGGTTTCATTTTCCTCAACACAGTGACTATGTTGATTGAGCAGACACAGAGTAATATTTGAATCTATTGATGAAGGTAAAGCATGTAGATGAATAAAATGAACCTAAATAAATTAAATAATATTATATATTAAAAACTTAACTTTAAGTCTATCCATACACCAACATCTACATGCAGGAGTAAACATGGTGTCTCAATCATAGAAGAGACTCAATTTTGAAGCCCAAGGTGCATAAGAAAGGTTAATGGAGTATAGGATGATGGATAAAACATATAAGTCACATTATTTATATATCCATGTGAAATTTTAAACCTCTAAACATTGGATAAAAGAAAAGAGAAGGGCTCTTAAAGCATCAAAACATAGTTAAATTGGAAGAAGCTTGTGCACAATCTACTTCTTAGTAGTCTGCCTGAGAATTTGAAGCTTTTGAGTGATCAAATAAACAAAAAAGGGGATCAAAAATTGTAAAAATATTTTTTTTTGAGTTTGTAAGTCTGATAAAATTGAATATTTATTTGAGAGAATAGGGTAAGTACCCCCTATTTTGTCTCAGACAGGGGGTACTTCCCCTCATGCAAACCCTATAGGGTTTGAGGAATATGGTAGAAAAGAGTAACCAGAACCCAAGGAAACCTTTAAAAACGGTTTGAGAAGATTAAATACTCATATGGAATCATTATATACCAATCAAGAGGGGATGAATCTAAACAAGGAAGCCCAAAATGGAAAAGGTTGTAGATAGGCTTCTAGGCATGACTAAGCCTAGAGGCCAAATGGAAGGTTAACTTCAGTTTTGGCATGAGAAAGACATTACATATTATTTAATAATGTTTTCAAGGTTAATTTATATGTTTTGGAGATATTCATGCAATAAGAATCATCAAGAAACCATTTTGAGCCTCAAGGTGCAACTAATCCTACTAGGAAAATGTGAGGCCTAATAAGCAAAGAGGAAGTCATACATAATTTTAGAATTGAAAATGATTTGAAACATATTGGAACATGTTAATATAGATACTGTATAGGTGTTTCATCTTATATATTTCATAGGAAACCAAGAGAAAACCATTTAGAGTTGTGCAAAATGGTGAAAGCAAGCTCAAATTAGCAAGTTTGATTACTCATATCTCGCATGAGGTTTTAAATGGGAGTCCAACACATTTGGATATGTTATAAGGGTCCATAAACACCATTTTTGTTAAATTTTTTTGAAGGTTGGACATCCAAACTTTATGAACCAACCTTAAGACTAAAAATAGGCCTAAAACCCTACTAAACCCTTGCCAATGACCAATTTTGGGAAATGAGGTTGGATAGATTCTAAGATGAAATATTTTGTCTATAATGATGATTATAGGTTGTATAGGACTCCCTCAGACAACTTCACACCAAGATGAGTTATATGAATTTGTACACATGGGGGTAGAAACAAGGTTTTTCTCACTTTTTATGTGTTGTGTAGGCTACAAAAAGAGTTAAGAGATGAAAAAAAGTTTGGATGGAATATTAAGACTTAAGATAAATCTCAATAATTATTTAATTCCATGAAACAACTTCTAAGTGCCCCAACTAGGTGATATAACTCAGCCAGTAAAATCTAGCATATTGGACAAGTTAGTGAAGAAAATGGAAAATTTCAAATGATCTCATTTTAAGGTGTCCTTGAAGATCTTAGGGAAATTAAAGGTCTTGAAACTTGTCACACACTTTCTCCCATGGATTTTCATTATAAACTGAAGGCATTTTGGAGGCCAAGTGGGCAGGGTGCATGGAAGGGCAATTTTCTAGATAATAGATGATGATGGCTCACTTTCAGAGGTTTCTAAAAGACCAAGCATGCAACCAATGCATGGAGATGCATATATGAGATTATAACCTTACATTCCAATAATTTGGACTACTCTTCATTAGTTATAGGGTGTTAAAATAGATCTAATAATGAAGGTAGTTTTTTTGATCCAGTTGAGGAGTTTTCTTTCCACTTTTCATGAGGTTTGTGACTTGGATTGACACTTGGAGATCCTGATATTGAATGGTTTGACCCACACATTCTTCTCATACATGAATAACTGATTTTATTAGCTTGACAAGTGTCATCCTGACCCTTGGACTTCTCTCTTATTCTCTCTCTCATAAGTTTTATAAGAACTAGCCATTTGGCATTGTATAGGATGTTCCACCTAACTATGGTAAAGCCCTACACATTTATATATATTATGATCAATAAAATGACTAAGTGTTACCTCTTCCATGATTTTTCATAGTGTGCTTTACTTGAATGTTGAATTTTATTAGTGAATACTATGGATTCCTTAGCAAGTTGTCACAATATCTCACCTATTGGCAACTTCTTCTTTTAGGGAATGTCATGTGTTACAAGAAATTTTAAAGTATAAGTGAGTTATTATCTTTATTAGTTCCCTCATAGGCCTCTTTTCTAGTCATCCTAGCTCTGCACATTCATCCATAGCCCCACAATGTAACATTGATGTAAGAAAACATAGATTGGAGAGTGTATGTTTAGTTATCCTTGATTTCAAGTGTAATATGGATATGGTTGGATGTCATCAATATATTTTGTATATCACCTCCATTAGGTTAGTTTTATTTCAGTTATCTCTCTCCCTTTTCACCCCCTAAGTTTAGTTGTAAGTTCAATCCTAAGCGGTACATCAAGAGAGCTAGCCCTATCTAGAGACTCACCTCATTCTTTAGGCTGACCATAATCCTAAAAGTAGTTATATTATGCCACTTAGATGAGAATATATTTTCATCTCCTCAAAGGGCAAAAATCCAAGTGGCAATAGTTTTTGGCATGCCTAGTAGGACTCTTGTTCCAAGAGATTGAGAGATTTTTGGCATTGTATAGGATGATCCACCTGAGTATGGAAAATCCCTACTCATTTGTATATATTTTGATCAATAAAATTACTAAGTGTTACCTATTTCATTTTTTTTCATAGTGTGCTTTACTTGAATGTTGAATTTGCTTAGTGAAGACTATGGATTCCTTAGCAAGTTATCACATTCTCTCACCTATTGGCAACTTCTTCTTGCAAGGAATGCAATGGGTTAAAAGAAATTAAAAATTTTAAGTGAGTTATTCTCTTCATTAGTTCCCTCATAGGCCTCTTTTATAGTCGTCCCAGATTTCCACATTCATCCATAACCCCACAATGTAACATTGATGCAAGAAAAAATAAATTAGAGAGTGTACATTTAATTGTCCTTGATTTCAAGTGTAATATGCATATGGTTGGATGTCATAAATATATTTGGTGTATCACCTCCCTTAGGTTAGTTTGATTTCAGTTATCTCTCTCCCTTTTCACCCCCAAGTTTAGTTGTAGGTTCAATCCTAAGCGGTACATCAAGAGAACTAGCCCTATCTAGAGACTCACCTCATTCCTTAGGCTACCCACAAGGCTAAAGGTGATTCTATTGTGACACTTAGATGAGGAGAGATTTGAATCTCCTCAAAGGGTGAAAATCCAAGTGACAATAGTTTTTGGCATGCCCAGTGGGACTCTTGTTCTAAGAGATTGAGATATTTTGGGTGTTGTCTCTCAATAATCAGCCTTTGGAGGCATCTTCTTAAGCATCAATGGTGAGTCATTATTGACTTTGGAGGCATCTTCTTAAGCATCAATGGTGAGTCCAAAAACATATCATCTGGTCAAGTAACCTAGGTTATCCTTTGAATATTGATGGTAACATGTTTTATTTATGTTCTTACTTTCATCTATGGCTGACTTTGGTGTTAATTTCTTGTTTACACAAGTTTGTGAGACATTTCAAGCTTGTGCCATTCCCTATCAATATGAACAAGTCTTTATTCAATCTTTCCATGACCCTTACCATCCCCAATATGACTTTAATGAGCCTCAATATGATCATGTCCAGCCCATACATGATCCTTACCAGTCCTATAGTCAACCTTCTCAATGTCTTGTTCCTAGTCAACCTAATCCTTTCTCTAATCAACCTATTTCCACCTTCAAACAAGCACTTTTAAGCTATGAAATATATACGTTAGAGATTGATACTCTATGGGGATGTCATCAAGGGATTCCTAATCATTCCATCCATTAAGTGAGAAATGCATTAGAGTTAGTCAAGAAAGAGTGGGTACCTATTGAAAGAGCCAATTTGTAATGGCTCACAAGTGATATGATAAATGTGATTGTTTTGATTGCATCTTTGTAAGAGAAGATAAACATTCATGAGAGGAAGCCTTACGAAGTCTATCAACCTTCATACCCACTTCCCCAAGTTCCCTATTAGCCATACATGACCCCTACTCATGAGCCAAATCAAGTCTATCAAATTCATCTTTTTCCCAATCAATTGGAGGAGAGAGTAGAAAAGAGAAATCTTGTGTTTGAGGCAAGTCTTGATAGGCAAATTAAGTTGGAAAATATGCATATGCAATATTCCATGTTAGAAGTAAAGGAAGTGGATTTCAAATCCTCATTGCCTTCTTACATTGTATCCCTACCACCTCAAAATGAGACTCATAATTCCAATGTAATAAGTTGGATTAGGATAGTGGAGTCATAGGGAAAGAAGGAGGAGACAAGTCTTGATCAAGAGTGTGAAATTGAGAAGACATATAATCCTAATCTCCTAATCTAGAGGAAAATAATAGAGTCATGGGGAAAGAAAGAAGATGGAAAACTTTAAATGAGATCATTTTAAGGTGTCTCTGAGGCTCCTAGTGCAATGGAAGGTCTTAAAACTTGTCATCCATGTCTTCCCATGGATTCTCATGAGAAATTGAAGGCATTTTGGAGGCCAAGTGGGTAGGGTACATAGAAGGGTAGTTTTCTAGACAGTAGATGATGATGGCTCACTTTTAGAGGTTTCCAAAATACCGAGCATGAAAATAATGCATGGAGAGGTATGTATAAGATTCTCCCATTCTATTACAATCATTTGGAGTACTCCTCATTAGTTATAAAATGTTCAAACAACTCCAATCATAAATGCAATTTTTCTGAGCCAGTTGAGGAGTTTTTTTGCCACTTTTCATGAGGTTTATGACTTGGATTGACACTTATATCTCTTTATCTTGCATGGTTTGAAACATACCTTATTTTTATGCATGTATAATTGATTTTAACAACTTAACAAGTGTCCTTGTGACCCTTGGAATTCTCTCTTCTCTCTCTCACAAGTTCTATAAAAACTAGCCATTTTGGCATTGTATGGGATGCTCCAGTTGAGTATGGAAAATACATACTCATTTGTATACCTTTTGATCGATAAAATCACTAAGTGTTACCTCTTACATGACTCTTCTTAGTGTGCTTTACTTGAATGTTTAAATTACTTAGTGAAGACTATGGATTCCTTAGCAAGTTGTCACATTCTCTCACCTATTGGTAGCTTCTTCTTGCAGGGCATGTGATGTGTTCCAAGAAATTTCAAAGTCTAAGTGAGTTATTATTTTCATTATTGCCTTCATATCCTCTTTTATAGTCCTCCTAGATTTGGAAATTTATCCATAACCCCACAATGTAACATTGATGCAAGAAAACATAAATTGGAGAGTATACATTTAGTTATCCTTGATTTCAAGTGTAATATGCATATGGTTGGATGTCATAAATCTATTTGGTGTATCACATACCTTAGGTTAGTTTTATTTCAGTTATATCTCTCCCTTTTCACCCCCCAAGTTTAGTTGTAGATTCAATCCTAAGTGATACATAAAGGGAGTTAACCCTAGTTAGAGACTCACCTCATTCCTTAGGCTGCCCACAAGCCTAGAGGTGATTCCATTGTGCCACTTGGATGAGGAAATATTTGCATCTCCTCAAAGGTTGAAAATCTAAGTGACAACAATAATCTCAACTTAGCATTCCCTAAGGATAACTTTAATTTAACTTTAATAAAAGTTGTGTTCATTCCACAACCAACTATGAGATGCCTTCAATCAATTCTATTATTCATTCCAAAACCAACTTTGAGATGTTTTCCCTCATGTATGGTTTCTTAGGGTACAATAAGATTAATATTTATCTTGAGGATCAACATAAAATTACCTATAATACTAGTTAAAGCACATATTACTCTATTAATATGCCTATAATGCTTTAAAATACACACGGTAATAAAAATTTGAAAAACAAAATATTTTTTTAGACTAAGTTGTAAACTGACAGGTTAAACTAGAGTTGTTCAAACCACTATAGTTTCATTACAAATTAAATATTAATTTATTTAATTTATGTCAAAGTTATTGTAGAGTAAATTTTACTCTAAGATTCATTCAAACTCTCAGTTGAGCACCACAATTTTGGTTCCTGCGCACCTCAGGCAAAGCAGCAAAATTTTGAAGCAGAGGGCCGGTTCATTTTGTCTAAGTATCAAAGTGCAGCAGAAGCTACCAAGTGCCACCCTCTGAGTGTGGGTCCTTTTCCCCTTTTGTTTCCTTTCATTTCATTCTTGGCCTAAGTTTTGAATTCAAGCAGAGGATGCCAAGTGTTGATCTTTGGGAAACGAAGCTGGACAGTCGGAGTCCCCCGAACACCTTTTATAACTTTTGGGAGAACCACAAAATGTGCCACGTACCTAGTAGCAGTTAAGCAAAATGCACCACATGTCAACATCTGAGTCCCATATCGGCATCCACTTTTCATTCAAAGAATTTCAACAAGCTAAGCAGTAGAGAGAGTAGAAAGCGCCAAGTGGCAGTTGAAGAGGCCCTAAACTCCCTTTTTGAAGAAGTAGCAAAAGCCACCATGTGTCATCATCTGTGAGACTTTGGTCCAATGCTTTCATTCAAAGGGCATCATTTCATTTTTTCTAAGTATCAAAGTGCAGTGGAGACTGCCACGTGTCACCATTCGATGCCCCTCTCTACTCCATCCCCAGAGAAAGCAGAGGGCACCACATAAACCTAGAAGGAGAATCAAAAGATGCCATGTATCTTCATAGAAGTTATGGAAACCTCACACATCATTGCCTAAGAGATCATCTTTGAGTGTCATCATTGAATAAAGATTGTGGTGGGCCTCAAGAGTTACTTCAAAGTCCATGGAAGCTGCCAGGTGTCGCCATCCATAAGAGTCTGTTATGAGTCCCGAATAAAACTACAACCTAGCTAAGGAAAGGGAGAGGGCCACGTGTCTTTGATGAACCTGACAGAGAGTACCAAGTGTCATTTTCTGATGCCTAGAGAATTTTCAAAAAATTGACTAAGTGTCCTCTCCCATTTCAAACACAACGAAGTGTTTCGTGTATCTGTTGCCGCAAAGCGAAATGGAGGGAAAATCGGCTGGAATTAATTCAAGTAGATGGAATAGTTCATCTGGTAGATTTTTGGAGCCCCCCACAACATTGAAGGCACTGTCTGTTTGTCCCTTATGAGCGAAGGATGGAGAAGATTGCACGGGAAATGGGATGATGAAAGGAGTGATCCAAGGCTATATAAGCAAGATTGAAAAAACTAAAAAAGGGGGGGAATTCTATAGTTTTAGACTTTTCAGGGTTTTGACCAATAATATCATTTGCTTTTGTTCCATTTTCCTAAGTTGAAAGGTTTATATGACTATGTGTGTTTCTGCATCTTTTGTATGACTAGAAGATTCAATAAGAAGATTGAATACTATGCCCTTGTTGATGTTATTTGTGTCAATTACAAAGTAGTTTATGCTGTAGATTTTCTAGTGTTGTAATTGGAAATGTTATTTGCTTTTGTCCCATTTTCTAGAGTCCAAAGTTCTACATAATTATGTGTGACTTCTGCACCTCTTATGTGATTGGAGGATTATATTAAGAAGATAGAACACTATGCCTTTATTGACAATTCCTATATCTCAACAAAAGACTCCCTTGTTGTGAGCCTCTATTTCTGTTATTCCAATCTTTTACATTGATCATGCACTTGTCTACTCTTAAATGTAATATAATCCTATAATAGTCACTCTGTGCTCAGGTTAGGATTAGGATTACGCTCAGGCACATCACCATAGTTAGGTTTTAATTCCTAGATTTTGCGTTTTTGTTTAGTCTCCTATCCCTTTTCCTAACACCTATAGAACAGAAGAGACCAGCTTCTTTAAAACCTGGAGGTTGTTTCAAGCTACATCCTCCCATAGCTTGAAACTTTCCATTATTGATTGGTTAAGATCTAGCACAATTTTATGCCATCAATAGTTTTTGGCACGCTCGATGGGACCAGTCTTGAAGTTTCTGTCAAGACTGCATGAACCAGAGAGCTACGAGGAGTCAGAGTTGTGGACCAGTCACCAAATCACAATCTGCTACAAATCTAGGTATTCTTTTTTCACCTCTGGTAATTAGTCCAAGAAGAAGAGCTAACCAATTTCTACTAGTACCGAACATGGGAGCCAACGTCCCTCCAAGAAATTATGTGAGCTAGAACACTGGTAGCCCCTTAATCCTCTCAACACCGCCAGCTGTTTGGGACCTCATCCCGGTAAATGCTTTAAAAGCTCTACCCAAATTCAGTGGGCAAGACTCAAAGACACCCGTGGAGCATCTTCAAGATGTATCAGATGTCTGTGCCACACATGGTGTCACAGAGCAAAATGTGGCCCTAAGATTGTTAGTAGCCTCATTCAAAGGAAAGGCAGTAGAATGGTATTGGTCTTTGACCCCAAACACCATTTCTACATGGGACCAGCTTGGAGATCTATTTTTTGAAAGATTTGTAGAGAAGGGTGATAAGTCTTCCCTGTTACAGTAATTGATCACTATTCAGAGGGGACCATAAGAGGACATGACTAACTTCAATACCAGATTCCAAAAAACTTAGGATAGAATCCCTGTTGCGGCTAAATGACCACCTGGTATGGCCATAGTATTCTATGTCAAGGCTTTAAATTCAGATATATCTGTCATGATTCAGTCACTGGGAGGACACACTTTGCCGGTAGCTTATGACCTTGTGGTCAGAGCTGAAAATCATTTAATTGATGCCAGAAAGCTACCTCCAAGGCCTCCCATGCCTATGTTCCCAAAAATCACCTTGCCTTTACCTTAGGAGATTCCAAAAGCTGTAAGCCCCCCTGTGTCTATGTATACTTACCCTTCATCATCTGTGAAGTAGCCAGTCCCTGATCAGTCATCTAAGATGGATGATATCAAAAGTATGCTAAGGACATTCTCCAATGAGCTGATTAATATGAAGAGGCAGCATAACACTTTCCCTAAGCCTCCTTATCAAGGCTATCAAGGGAATAGTTTTTCATCCCAATTGAACCAATATCAAGGCCCTCCAAGGTAAACCAACAATCAAACAACAAACCAATTAGTTATTATTCCCACACCCTCACATACCATTCCCCCAAATTAAAATAGGGAAATGGTTCTAGGTCAGAATAATTATGTGGATGATACTAATGTTTGGTGTTTCCCTTGCAACGATCCTCACACACCCAGAGATTGTCCTAGGGGCAACTTGTAGCAAAGGGTAGCTGAGCAGAGAAGAATGGATGGCCAGTTTGCTAGTACCAGTAGCAGTCAAGCATACCAGTCTCCCGGCATGCAGAATTTGGTTTTAGTGGCTCAGATGCAAGGAATGTCCTTACAACAAGAGGAAGAAATAGCCCCAGAACATGCTTTGTTCTCATGGGTTGAGGATGAGGAAGCAATTTTCTTGAACGAAGCATCTACCTCCCAAAGGCCAGTAGTACAATTCGATTACTACACTAGATCGAAGAGGAGAATGGTGGAGCAACCTGAGTTTGTAAGTGGTCAAGTCAAGAATAATCCTCTATCTCAGGGGCAAGGGAACATTTTTGTTAGACAGGAAGTGCCTCAATAGGTGCAATATCAAGGGATTCCTACTCAAATTCAAGAAAGAATGAGGTATCCCTATTACCAAAAAACTTAGTCTTTGGGACCGATCAATATTGTGGACCAATTAAAGAAAACTCCATCACAAGTGTTGATATGGGATATTTTGGCAATTCTCGAGCAAAAGACACTACTGCAAAAAGCTCTGCAAGGGCAAGGGGTGCCTAAAGGTGCTGTTACCAAGGGAGGACCTACTGGAAAGGAAAAAATCAAAGATACGATTCCTCCAACGATAACAGCCTTTGTGAACAATGTAGTACAAGTAAGTAAATCCAAGCTAGAGCCTTTCTATTTGACTCTGATAATTGGAAAGAAACTCTTGCATAATGCATTGATAGATTTAGGAGCTAGTACCACTGTGATGCCCAAGCAAATAGATGATGCCTTAGAAATAAAATATGAACCCCTTGCAAAGGGAGTTATGCAGTTAGATGGCAAAATAGTGCAAACCATAGGGAGAATCAAACAACTCCCCTTGCAGTTATACACATGTCCCAATATAATTGTTAACCAAGATATAGTTATCATAGATATCCCTCCCGTCTTTGGTTTATGTTTATCTAGAGACTTTATAACAAAAATAGGAGGGTATATGTCTCTTGACTAGTCTCACCTCATCTTGAGAACCAGATACGGTTCAAATATGAAAATTCTATCTGAACCACTGTCCAAAGACCATATCACCAACGAACCAACAACAAGATTAGGAGCAAATCATACCATGTTGAATAAAGAAGAAATAAATTTTGTCGAAGAGCTAGGAGACTAGACTGAACATGATCAAGAAGAAGAAAACAACTAGTTGTTGGTTATGATGCATAGCGACCCGTAAGGGAACTATGACTCTACTGGTTTGGGGACGTATGTCATTTTTGATGAGGATTAGGTGATCCCAAATGTTATAAGGAAAGAGGCACCTACTGCTCAAGATTCAGAGCTATGGAAATTGAATTATGATGGGGCCAAAAGTAAACATGGTGCTGGAGCAGGGATTTGTCTTACTGCTCCAAATGGTGATAAATTTTTTAGGGCTATCCGATTCCAATTTGCTTACACAAATAATGATGCAGAATATGAATCTCTAGTACATGGGGTTCTGTTAGCCAAGAAAAAGGGGATAAAGAACCTAAGAGTAAGAGGAGATTCAGAGTTAGTAGTGAGCCAAATTTGGGAAAAGACAGCAGCCAAAAATGTGAGAATGAGATCCTATAGGCATAGGATCTAGGATTTGATAGAAGATTTTGAAGCTTCTAATATTGAGATAATCCCTAGAAGTCAAAACTTTGAGGCTGACAGGATGGCTTAGATTGGCTCACAGTTTAACCCAGCTACTGGCCTATTGGTTAACAATGAGTCAGTAAAAGTTATAGTGAGGCCAACCATCCCAGATAATGATGAGAATTAGCAAGTGTTTGAAAATGATGCTCAGGTAGTCTTTTTCTTACAACAATCAAACAAGTTTGCTGATTAGTTGAAAACTAAAATTGAAGAGGCATATGGTCATCAGGTTATTCAATTAAGGACTAATAAGCTCCCCAAAGGATTGATCACCTTAGAAAATTTGTTTGACCCAGAGGATGTAAGCCTACAAAAGAAAAGGTTATAGGTAGATGAGGCAGACTATTCTGAGGTAGAGGTGAGTGACGGAAAGAAGCTAAAATTTAGGAATTCTGAAACTCAGGAAGAGAAGGAAAAGTTAATCAAGTTATGCCAAAAATATGACAGGGTCATAACTTGGAGCTATGATGACCTTCATGGATACAACAGAGACATTATCCAACATACAATAGAGTTGACTGAAGGATCCAAACCCATTAGGCAAAAATAGAGGTCAGTAAATCCAAGGATTGAACCTCGAATGGTAGATGAGTTGCAAAAACTTCTAGATTCTAAAATAATATTTCCAATCAAGCACTCAACCTGGGTATCAAATCTAGTTCCAGTTAGAAAAAAGAATGGAGATGTAAGACTATGTGTAGACTTCAGAGATCTGAATAGAGCATCTCTGAAAGACCACTATCCCTTGCCCTCCATGGAATAAATTCTCCAAACTATGGCTGGATCAGAGAGGTTTTCTTTACTTGATGGTTACTCTAGGTATAATCAGATCTAGCTCGCTAAGGAAGACCAGTATAAAACTACTTTCACTACCAAATGGGGGACATTTGCCTACGTGAAGATGCCATTCAGATTATCAAATGTAGGAGCCACCTTTCAACGAGCTATGGATATAGCCTTTGGTGAGATAATAAACAAGGTCATCCTGGTTTATCTGGATGATCTCACTATTTTCTCAAAAAATGCTGATGATCATTTTGATCATTTGGAATCAGTCTTCAAGAAATGTCAGGATTTTGGGATATCATTGAATCCCAAGAAATGTATTTTTGCTGTACCTCAAGGTAAACTGTTGGGGCACATAGTATCTAAGGAAGGAGTTTCTATAGATCCTGAGAGGATCACAACTATAATGGACTTACCCCTACTAGCAAATAAAAAGGCAGTCCAATCCTTTTTAGGGAAAATCAATTTTGTCAATAAATTCATATCTGATTTTGCAGGCTTGGTTAGACCAATGACACTCTTGCTTAAAAAGGACCTGGCCTTCAAGTGGTCTATGGAAGGAAGGCAAGCTTTTGAGGGGGTCAAGAAGGCCATCTAAGCAACCCCAGTGCTCAAGAATCCAGATTTTTCCAAGCCCTTTGTGATGTATGTCTATGGAGGGGAATCAAGTATTGCTATTGTCCTGACTCAAAAGAAAGACAGGCTGGAGGGGGAGCACCCAATAGCCTTTTTCTCAAGAACTCTTAGAGATTATGAGACCAAGTACAATTTTATGGAAAGAAAAGCCTATGCTATGGTGAAAGCCCTCAAGAAATTTAGGCATATGATATTAGGGAACAAAATTCTGATACTTGTAGCTCACCCAAGTGTCAGGGAATACATCATGGAAGGGGATATTATTGAGAAAAGAGCCAATTGGATCACTAAGATACTTGAATATGATGTAGAGGTCAGACCCACCAAGCTGGTCAGAGGTAGGGGACTGTGCCAATATATAACTCAAGAGCTAGAAAAGATGTTACCTAAAGGAACAGATTCAGAAGGAGTGCCAGAGATGGTGCTAAAGTTACAAGAGATTGATCAGGAATCTTGGGTCACAAACAAGATTCAATTTATGAAAAATGGGGTTTATCTGAGAGAACTCCCTCTAAACAAGAGGAGGTATTACAGGATACAGGGAGTTCATTTTGTCTTAATTGAACAAGTACTTTTTAGAAGAAATTCTAATGGGAAATTGTTAAGATGTGTAGAACAGGCTGAAGCCAAAAGGATACTACACGAAATGCATTATGGAACATCAGGAGGACATTTTTCTACAAAGACCACAACCATAAAGATAAGTGAGGCAGGATATTTCTGGCCTACTTTATTTGCAGATTGTTATCAGCTGGTTAGAAAATGTCAATCCTGCCAGTATTATGTGGGGATGCGGAAGAACGTAGCCATGCCACTGAGTCTTATAGTTGTGGATGAGCCTTTTGCTCAATGGGGTCTCAAATTCATTGGGATGATAAATCCAGTGTCCAGCATGGGTCACAAATGGATATTAACTGCCATAGACTATTTCACCAGATGGACCAAAGCAGTCCCACTTAAAAAAACAACAGAGAATGTGATCCTAGATTTTCTAGGGGATATCACTACTCACTTTGGGGCACCTCGTACCATCATTTTAGATAATGCTAAAGCATTCTTAGGGTCTAAAGTATCTAACTTTGCCTTGAGACATGGAATATATCTAAAAACTTCATCTAACTATTATCCTCAAGGTAATGGTCTGGCAGAATCAACCAACAAGAACCTGATAAGACTCATCAAAAAGATAGGGGCTGATCATCACAAAGAGTGGCATAAAGTGCTTAATCTGGCACTGTAGGCTGATAGAATCACACCCAAGTAGGTGATCAAAACATCTCCATATGAATTGGTGTATGGAAAGTCTGTCGTGATTCCCCTAAGCTTGGAAATCCCTACTCTCTAGCTGATCAAACAAATTGAGATTGAAGAAAATGGCCCCATGCAGGTCAGACTCACAAAACTTTTGGAAGTTCAGGAGAAGAGGGATATAGCTCATGATTCGCTAATCAAACATCATGGAATGGTTAAAAATTATTTTGATAAAAGGACTTCAAATCTTAATTTTGAAGTGGGCTTGATTGTCTTGAAATGGGACGTAAGGGCTGCTAAGCCAGGTCAGCATACCAAATTTGAAGCACTATGGACTGGTCCATATAGAATTCATGCGTACAAACAAGAGAATTATTTTGAGCTAGAGTCGATGGAAGGAGAACCTAAAGAGATTCCTATAAATAGAATCTATTTAAAACATTTCAATTGACTTGAGTCTCTCATGTATTATAGTTAAATAGTTTCCCTTCTTCGCATTGTTTTTCTATTGTTCTCTTGCTTTGCTTTTGATAAGTGTTTTAAACATTGGCCGATGACCCTTTTGAAGCTGTAATTTTCACAATTTTGATATAGCGAGAGGTGGAGTTTTCTTTTTGAGCAGGCTCAAAACTCTTGATGGTCGCCAATAATTGTAGAGTAAATTTTACTCTACGATGCATTCAAACTCTCAGTCGAGCACCACAATTTTGGTTCCTGCGCACCTCGGGCAAAGCAAAAAAATTTTGAAGCAGAGGGCAGGTTCATTTTGCCTAAGTATCAAAGTGCAAGGGAAGATGACAAGTGTCACCCTCTGAGTGTGGGTCCTTTTCCCCTTTTGTTTCCTTTCATTTCATTCTTGACCTAAGTTTTGAATTCGAGCGGAGGTCGCCAAGTGTCGATCTCTAGGAAATGAAGCTGGACAGCCGGAGTCCCTTGAACACTTTTCGTAACTTTTGGGAGAACCACAGAATGTGACACATACCTAGTAGTAGTTAAGCGGAATGCACCACATGTTAGCATCTGAGTCCCATATCGGCATCCACTTTTCATTCAAAGACTTTCAATAAGCTAAGCAGTAGAGAGAGCGGAAAGCGCTAGGTGGCAGTTGTGGAGGCCATGAACTCCCTTTTTGAAGAAGTAGTGGAAGCCACCACGTGTCATCATCCATGAGACTTTGGTCCAATGTTTTCATTCAAAGGGCATCATTTCTTTTTTGCTAAGTATCGAAGTGCAGTAGAGACTGCCATGTGTCACCGTCTGAGGTCCCTCTCTACTCCATCCCCAGAGAAAGCGGAGGGCACCACATAAACCTAGAAGGAGAAGCGGAAGATGCCATGTATCTTCCTAGAAGCCACAGAAACCTCCACGTGTCATCGCCTGAGAGATCATCTTCAAGTGTCATCACTAAATAAAGATTGTGGTGGGCCTCAGGAGTTACTTCAAAGTCTGTGGAAGCTACCAAGTGTCGCCATCCGTAAGAGTCTGTTATGAGTCCCGAATAAAACTATAGCACAGCCAAGGAAAGGGAGAGGGCCACGTGTCTTCGATGAACCCAAAAAAGAGTGCCAAGTGTCATTTTTTGATGCCTAGAGGATTTTTAGAAAGTTGACTAAGTGTCCTCTCCCATTTCAAACATAACGAAGTGTTCCATGTATCTGTTGCCACAAAGCAAAATGGAGGGAAAATCAGTTGGAATTAATTCAAGTAGATGGAACAGTTCATCTGGTATATTTTTGGAGCCCCCCATAGCATTGAAGGCACCATCCGTTTGTCCCCTATGAGTGAAGGACGGAGAAGATTGCGCGGGAAAGGGGATGATGAAAGGAGTGATCCAAGGCTATATAAGCAAGATTGAAAAAACTAAAAAAGGGGGGGGAAATTCTATAGTTTTAGACTTTTCAGAGTTTTGACCAATAATATCATTTGCTTTTGTTCCATTTTCCTAAGTTGAAAGGTTTATATGACTGTGTGTGTTTCTGCATCTTTTGTATGACTGGAAGATTCAATAATAAGATTGAATACTATGCCCTTGTTGATGTTATCTGTGTCAATTACAAATTAGTTTATGATGTACATTTTCTAGTGTTGTGATTGGAAATGTTATTTGCTTTTGTCCCATTTTCTGGAGTCCGAAGTTCTACATAATTGTGCGTGACTTCTGTGCCTCTTATGTGATTGGAGGATTCTATTAAGAAGATATAACACTATGCCTTTGTTGATAATTCATGTATCTCAGCAAAAGACTCCCCTGTTGTGAGCCTCTATTTCTATTATTCTAATCTTTTACATTGATCATGCACTTGTCTGCTCTTAAATGTAATAGAATCCTATAATAGTCACTCTGTGATCAGGTTAGGATTAGGATTACGCTCAGGCGCATCGCCATAGTTAGGTTTTAATTCCTTCATTTTGTGTTTCTATTTAGTCTCCTATCCCTTTTCCCAACACCTATAGAACAGAAGAGACCAGCTTCTTTAAAACCTAGAGGTTGTTTCAAGCCGCATCGTCCCACAGCTTGAAACTTCCCATTGTTGATTGGTTAAGATCTAGCACAATTTTATGCCATCAACAGTTATTATAGTGTAATAAATTAATAATGCTTTGTTGTTAAGGTTGTTATTTCATAGGCAATTAAATGTTATCCCTTTTAATGGTCTAAATGAATAGGATTTTTTTTATAAAAAGGGTGTCTAGTGATGTGAATAACAAAGGTGCTGAAGTTTATTCAAAAAATAAGTTAAATTAAATCAAGAAGGGGGATCCCACTTGCAAGTGGTGGGTCCAATCACCACCCTTGGATCAAAATCTCTTAAGTCCTAAGATCTAGGGTTTCAAAAAAAGTTGCCCTAATTTTTCATTTAAACAAATGAAATCCATTTTCCATGTCTTGATCTCATTTCTCATTTTCATTTCCATTTTTTAGGTTGTAGGGTTTGGAGAAAGAAATTCAAAGTAGAAGAGTTTACTTAAATTTAAGATCTCATTTCCTTTGGGCTATATACTTAATTTATATACTCAATCTATATACTTGATACACACAAACAAACATAACCTTAGGTATAATATAATCAAATAATATTATGTATTTTATTATTTTATGTTATATATATTACTAGTATATATATATTTTTATTAAAATAAAATAAAAAATAGTCATAGATAATAAAAGGGTCTTAAGACCTATGGTGACTAGTAATGTGATACCCCAGATAGGTGTTTGTATAATACCATCATAAATCTTAATAATCATGGTTGTACCAAGTAAGTCTTGTTGAGTGTGCCATCTACAAACAAGGAATGACATTATACATAATTTTTTTCTTGAACCACTATCTAAAAAAATTCCATGTGTAATTTTAGGATGAGAGTCACCAAAAGCATGTATAAATAGTTGACTATTGTTAGTATCATATTTTAGATTATCATGATAATAAAATGTGATAAATGGAGCTTGTTTTTGAGAAACTATGACCTTACTTATAATATCATCAAATAGATTCTCATTAGGAATCATTAGTTGATATGTAGGTATTGTAATGCAGAGCATCACAAGGTAAAAAGAGTGTTGGTATGTTTGTATGTTTTGTGACCATTTCAAGTTTGGTTTGGGGTGATAGAGGTCTTATAGGGTCATAATAGCAGTTTTAGACTCATTATAAATCTTTGAGAGTGTGTGTTTCATAGCTATCTAGGTTTTTCCACCAAAAATCCTAATTTGAAAATTTGAATTTAGAATAAGATTTAGAGTGATGTTTTGGATTTTTTTATTATCCAATTGTTCATCTAAGTTTGTGAAAGGCCGTATATAGTAATAAGTGATTGTGGAAAGTTGTTACAATGTGTGTATAATGGGGAAGAGAGAAATGAGCCAAGAAAAGACAAGTTGTAACTGCCACTTTCATGGAGTTGGCAAGAATAAGGAGTTTGTTTGCATGTTTGGCATAAGAAGAATGTGGTAAAATGATTGTATAAGATTAGAGTGTGTGTAGGAAGGTAGTAGGAATTAAAATTTTGTAGGATACATAGGTGGAGTGGATAAAAGTCAAGAGAAGATGAAGATTTCAAGGAACTCTGCCTAGTTTGCAAAAAATCTATACATAAACTGTGTTTGCTTAATAAAGCTGAAAAAGAAAGGTGTTTTGATGAACTATTATTGAAGATCAGTGATTACATGAATTTACGTGATTTTTTAAATTTTTATTCATACTTATTTTCATTCTTAAGGTCATGATTCAATGGTTCAAGGTGTCAACTACAACATAGTCCCATTAAAGAAAACTATGAGTTTACACAGTCCTAAGAATAAGACTAACAAGGTTTTTAGAAGGTTATTAAGCTTTGTTTGAAGTTGGATAGGTTTTTTACAAGAGTTTATAACTTCTAATTTATTTTTTTGATCCATTTTAAATCCTAGAAGTCCATTTGAAGAGCAAGATGCAAATAAAACTTTCACATAGTCTTTGAAAAACATTCATAAAGTCTGTAAATTTACTTGTTAGGAGTTTATTGAGGTTGATCATGAGCATATAATAGTTGGATAAAGTTAAGGGAGGTAGGGAAGAAATTTTACAAATGGTATAAGTGTTGAACAGGTATAAAACTCAAATTATGCAATTTATAGTGTTTGTTGCCCTGTCCACACTAGACCTAGGGTTAGAAAACATAAACTAGCATAACTTTTGTTCTATGTAGTCAACATTGACCAAAATTTGGGATATGATGTAATTTCATGTAATCTAAGGATTAATGAGTTTTATATTGGTACATTACCATACAACATGATCTCTAGGACTGTGGGAGTAAACTAGGCCTAAAGAGACCTAATTGGTCTTGAGGGATGTTGAGTTAGTAGGATTTCACTGAGATTTGGGTCTTTAAATTTTGCATAAAGTTGAAAGAGGATAATGGGTGTCCAAAAGTGTCTTTATATTTATTTTAATATTTTTATATTGTTCCCAACTATTGGATTTATCCTTAAACATGGTTATAAGGAAAGAGGCCTAAAGAAGGAAAGTGGAGATTGTTTGAGAGTTCTAACTTGGGGGTTGAGTTATTTAATTAGATGCTTGAGGGGAGATAAAATACATCATATGATGGCCTCATGAGCCCTAATGTGGATATATAACATTGAATCCATACATTGAGTATATAAGCCTATGGAAGAGTGATCTAGTTTGACACAAGAATGGAAAGTGAAGTTGTGGAAATGATTCAAGAGATGAGGATGATGGTGTTAAGGAGAGAGAATATAGAGGATGATGATGTGGTAGTAGGTATTCAAGAGAGAGAAGTACTATAAGCATGCAAAAAGGCTTAGGAACCTTGTTAAGATAAGAGAGTAAAAGGGTGTGAAGATAAGCAATATACCTATGGAAAGGAATCAAGTCAAAGATCATAGTTCAAAGAAGGATGAAAATCAAATAATAAAAGTTAGTTAATGAATATAGAGCTTGTAAGCATCAACCCTGCATCAAGTGGTATCATAGCAGGTAATCTCTTGAAAAGTTTATACTAATTAATATTGCATGAATTTTATGCTAAATGAATATTATATGTTGATATGTGAGGTGATAATGAAGGTTACAGAAATAAATTAAGGGAAAGTTAGAAAATATGTGGTAGAGAAACCCTAAGAAGAAGAGAGCTAGGAAAATCTCAAGAGAGATAAGAGATACTCCAAGTGAGAGTCATAGTTCCAAGATGAAAAAGACTTGGACAAGAGGGTTTGAAGGTGAAAAAGACTTGGACAAGTGAAGTTGAAGATAGAGAAGGCAAAGGAGAAGAAGGGCTTGGCTTAGTTATACTACCATAAGGAAATAAAGAGGAATTAAGACCCAAAGAAAAGAGGGTTAGATGTTGAAAAAGAAATGAGTGAAATGGATAAAATATTGGAGAGGATAAATCTCTTGGTAGAACTCATGAAATAATAAGAGATCCAATGGTATGGATGGATTACGAAGATTAAGAAGGTTAATTGGCCTATAAGGTTACTCATGGAAAGAAGAAAGAATATGGTGATGAGAGACAATGAGAAGAAGAAGTTGTTATGTAAGCGACTCAAGGAGGAGATGAATAAGCTTATAATGAATGAATAAGAGAGAGGTAAAACCTTATGAAGAAGGAGATGATGAAGGAAATCAAGCCTCAAGTTTTAGCATCTAAATATTTTTAGTCATGTGTGTATGCAGGTATAAGAGTTAATGAGGAATAAGTCCATTTTGAGGACATGAAAGCTGAAAGTATGAAGGATAGAAATCATGAATAACATATCTATGTGGATGAAGAAGAATATAAAGATGAAACACCAATTGAAGTGATTATAAAAATTTCTATGAAACAAAAAGAGGTGCTTAATTAGGTACACAATGAAGATGAGATTCAAGAACAATTTATGGTAGCGTAAGTCAATGAAGAAGAAGGATATGGTTAGAACCCTCACAAACTATATAAGAAGAATGGTGCAGTAGGTGACAAAATATACTTATGGTATGAAACAATGGTATCTAAAGCAAAAGAAAGTGTGAAGGCAAGGAGAATACATATGCAAGAAAACAAGCCAATGAAGATATATCAAGGTAAGAAGTCAATTTATTCTATTAGTTAGGTTGCAACTAAGTTTTTTGGATGTGTGCATGATGAAATAAAGAGAGAAGGTTGCCAAGAAGGGTTATGTTTTAATGAATTTGAATTAGTCAAGGAGATGTCCTTTCAAGATAAGTATGGTTATGAGAAGACTCACCATGGGAAGGTGAAGTATCATGAAGAGGCAGAAAAAAAGGATGTGATTGAGCAAATGACAAGGGTTAAGATGCATGAGAAGCTATTAGAGCATGAGGATGAAGGAGAAGGCATGGTTAATAAGCACGACCAATACGGAGTGCATAAACCAAGCATGATCAATGAAGAAATAAGTTATGGAATAGAAGTTGAAGTGAAGCATGATAACCAGACAATTGAGGAAAATTATGGTGAAGATAAATCAGGGATAGATAAGATAGAAGATGAGGTGAACAAGGAGTTACAATAGGTCAAATACTTCATACAAGTAGAAGATGAGTTGGCAAAGAAACAAGCCAAGGCAAGAGGACAAAAAAATAATAACCAATTAAGAATAGAAGAGAAAGACAAGAGGAGAAACAACAAGAGGATATTAGAAGATCCTAGGAGGAAGAATTGGGAAGAAAGAAAGAAGTTGGGAAAAACACATTTGATCAAGAGCTCAAATTCTCCCACTTGGGGAGTATGATGCAGAGCATCATAAGGTATCAAGAGTGTTAGTATGTTTAAATGTGTCATGAAAATTTAAAGTTTGGTTTGGGGTGATATAGGTCTTATAGGGTCTTAATGGTGGTGTTATAGTCATTAGAAGTCTTTGAGAGTGTGTGTTTCATAGCTATCTAGGTTTTCCTGCCAAAAAGCCTAATTTGAACATTTGAATTTAGAACAAGATTTTGAGTGATGTTTTGGCTTTTTTTGTTATCCAAATGTTCATGTGAGTTTGTGAAAAGTCCTATATAGTCATAATTGAGTGTGTAAAGGTGTTTCAACGTGCATATAATGGGGAAGAGAGATATGAGCCAAGAAAAGACAAGTTGAATTGCCACTTGCATGGAGTTGGTAAGAATAAGGAGTTTGTTTACATGTTTGGCGTAAGGTGGGAAACTAATTGTAGAATATTAGAGTGTGTTTAGGAAGGTAGTAAGAGGTATAATTTTTTTTGAGACAGAGGTGGATTGGAGAAAATTCAAGAGAAGATGAAGATTTCAAGGAACTCTGCCTAGTCTACACAAATTATGTACAAAGATTGTGTTTGCTTAAGAAAATTGAATAAAGAAAGGTGTTTTGATGAAATATTGTTGAAGATCAGTGATTAAACAAATTTAAGTGATTTTTTTATTATTATTCGAACTTGTTTGGCATTCTTAAGGTCCTGGTTCAGTGGTTCAAGGTGTCAACTACAACACAATCCCATTAAAGAAAATTTTGAGTTTACACAACCCTAAGAATATGACTAACAAGGTTTTTAGAAGGTTATTAAGATTTTTTTGAGGTTTGATAGGTTGTTTAAAATATTTTATAACTTTAAATTTATGTTTTTGATCCATTTGAGAGCCCAAAAATCCATTTGAAGAGTAAGAGGCCAAGAAAACCTTCACATAGTCCTTGAAAAACATTCAAAAAGTCTGTAAATTTACTTATTAGGAGTTTATTGAGGTTGATCATGAGCAAATAATAGTTGGAGAAGGTGAATGGAGGTATGGAAAAGCTTTTAAAATTGGTACAAGTGTTTGAATATGTATAAGATTCAAATTATGTAATTTATAGTGTTTGTTGCCCTATCAACTCTAGATCTAGGGTTAGAAAACAAAAACTAGTATAAATTTTGTTCTATCTAACTAAAATTGACCATAATTTGGGATGTGATGTATTTTAATGTGATTTAAATGATTCATGAGTTTTTATATTGGTACAGTGTTGTATAGTACATTATCCAGGGTTGTGGGAGTAAATTAGGCCTAAAGAGACCTAATTAATATTTAGGGATGTTGAGTTAGTAGGCTTTCATTGAGAGCTGGGTCTTGAAATTTTGCATGAAGATGAAAGAAGATAATGGGTGTCCAAAATTATATTTATATTGATTTTAATATTTGTATATTTTTCCCAACTAATAGATTTGTCCTTAAACATGGCTACAAGGAAAGAGGCTAAAGAAGGAAAGTGGAGATTGCTTAAGATTTCTAACTTGGGGGTTGAGTTATTTGATTATATGATTAAAGGAAGATAAAATGCATCAGTTGATGAACTCATTATCCTTAGTGTATAGATACAATATTGAATCCATGCATTGAGTCTATGAGCCTATAGAGGAGTGAGCTAGTTTGACACAAGAATGGAAAGTGAAGTTGTGGAAATGGTTTAAGAGATGATGATGATGGTGTCATAGAGTGAGATTATAAAGAATGATGATGTATTAGTATGAATTCAAGAGAGATAAGGAGTATAAACATGAAAAAAGGCTTAGGAGCCTAGTCAAAACAAGAGAGTGAAAGGGTGTCAAGATAAGCAATGTACCTGTGGCAAGGAATCTAGATAGAGATCATAGTTCAAACAAGGATGAAAATCAAATAATCAGAGTCATGTAATGAATATAGAGATTGTAGGAATCAACCCTACATCATATTACCATGAAAAAAGTGTTTTGCTTTGGAGCATCATGATTTGAAAGTGGATTGTTAAATTATTAATTATTAGTAGGTATAATAATTTACTCATTCAATGTAATATTATGTCCTTCCACTTGAACAAAATTATTATAAATTAATTTTTTTATTATCTTATCTATCATTGTATACCATTGATTGGTATTATATCCTAAATATCTTTGGTATTCAAAATATTCATTAACACTATAGGTTATTTGCAAAAGTCAAGATGTACCCAACTCACGATAAGGAGGTAAAGACACCATGTTGCATTTAAGTAAACATTTAATTGTTGAGTGAGGATTCTTGAGTAACCGTGTAAATATCATACAATCTTGAAAAAGTGGAAGAGCAATTATGATAGGTGGTTGAGATATTGTATTTATTACATTTTGGCCTCACTCTTAGTTTGAAAAGTAGGTGTATCATTATCCTTAGATTTAAAAGTTTATTTACCTTGATTTATGGAGAGGGTAGAGGTAGGGACATTAGACTTGTATTCAAGGATGTTGACATCTAAAATTTTAATCTCATAGTTATGAACCATATGACAATATTCATCAAAAGATTGGTAAGTATTAAACATGATTTTATCTTTAGGAGGTTGAAGAAAATAATTAAATGTCCAAGTTATTATATTTAATGGGAAATTTTTTATCATTTAAAAATTATATTTGTAAAAACGTGCATTATATTACACTTATTAATCATATTTGGGTGCTTTCAAAGTGTGGGTCTAGTTTCATAAGATATAAATGTATTCAAACATTGTTGTTTGCCCATTTTATATGTTAAATGTTTATGTTGTTGCATTTTTATGTGGGATTTTTGTATCATTTTTAGTCTTTGAACCAATGTGATTTATATTTTTATTTGTGGGAAATTCCAAGTGAATGTGATTAGATCCTAGTCGAATTCTCCATAAGCCTCAAGAAGTCTTTGTAGTTCTGAGATTGTATCCATTTCTTTGAGTGGGTAATTGATTCATTTTGGGTTTAATAAAGGGGAATGTAGACCTTGAAATCTATCTATCAATGATATTTTATTTGGTTTTGATATAGGATTTGTTGTATAATAAGTTTCTATAGTGTTAGTGACACTTGATCACATAGACATAGTGGGTCTTGCTTATTTTATCCATATCTGATACGTATATAACTTGTTTATAAAGAAATACATGCAATAACTTCTTATGGATGATTCCTTAGTGTTTTAAAGAATTAATTGTGGAAAGTATATTTCCTTTTGTATATTTTTTTGCTTATTTTTTAGCATGTTTTAATAAAATGTAGGGTGCAAATATAAGCAAGCACAAACAATACAACCCTAATTTGAGGATACCAACTAAAAATATATGGTTATTTATAATTAACTTATAAGTTATGGATACTAACCTACACATAAATATGTGCTTATCCATAAATAGTACTATTACAAGTGAACTTTACAATATATAAAAGTGTATGTCCTAATACACTAATGTTCCCCTTTAAGAATATTTTGATAAAAGAGATGACAAAATAAGCTATACTAGGCTAAGTAAGCTTAAAATAATAAAATTGTTGCATGGAAAAGGACACCCCCCTAAGAAAAAAACTCAGTGAAAATGAGGAAAAACCTTTGATATGGATCTTGAAAAATAGGTTGTGTTAGGTACCCATGTCCAATCAACACATACAACATAACTACATGAAATAGTGACTAAAAGTAGTACATAACTACATAAAAAACTCACCAACAAGAAGCATTAGAATCACAAAATTATCAACATACATCTCCCCTTACTTTTGAATTGGGTGAGATAGTGTGTGTCACTCAAAAATGACTCTAAAGGGGATGGTGATTATATATGTCAGAGGCATCATAAGATCTCCAAAGGAAACATGATTAAAGACTAATTATTTGATTACTAACTATTGCAATAGAGTTTGCATTAATATAGAGGATCTAAAAACACTAGATATAGGAAGGTGATTCAAATATATTTTGGTGGTGAGAGAGCCATAAAGGACATATCCCATTATAAAGGCTTTCTAGAGACGAAAAAACCAAACACGACTACTGAATAAATCAAGACCATCAAGAAAAAATCATGAGATTTTATCTAAGAAGGAGAAAAACTACTAAAATAATAAAACTAATTATATAAAAGATGATACTAAATCAACCTTAAAAAATGAGAATTTACTTCACAAAACTTCAATCTTACATGTAAGTGTATCATAATGGGTTATAAACACCATTCACTATATGTCAATGAAGACCAAATAGTACAAAGGCCCTTATGGATACCATTCCATCTTTTTAAAAATACACGAGTGATGAGCCACCATAACAACCAAGTTAAAAAGTAAACAGTATTGAATATGAGTATTTATTTGAAATTTTAGGGTGTCAAACAAAAAAATGATTATCATTGTATCGAAAAAATCACTCTTTGTTTAATGTTCTATTTTAGTTAAAAAATAAAAAATTTAAGAATAAATAAACTATTAAAACTAATTTGGATCTACAAAATATACACATCTGAAAGTAAAATATAGGAATTTACATAATTGAAAATTTGCTATAAATAGTAAATTGACAAAAGATATGCAAACCTAGCTTGGATCTAATTTATTACTAATTTTGTTAGATGAATTTGAAGAAAAACTATCTAAAAAATACCTATTAATTGTGTCGCATCCAAAAACAAAAATTTAAATTATGTTGGGATAAGGCCATGCTAGGAGGATAGGGATGCACTACACTTTGTCTATTGGTTATCCTTGAATCAAAAGAAGCATTTTTACCTCTATTTAAGCTTTCACTTTTGAATATATCTATGGCTTTATCTTGTGTTAATTCATTTTATTTTCTTTCTTTTAGAAGTTTATGCCAACATATCTAGTGTATTGTGAGTTTTTCTCTTGCAGGTCAATAAGAAGTATCCAGCTCAGAGTATAGGCGCATGTGAACAGGTTGTTTATAGTGTGTCTTAGAACACCTCTGGTAGTTTTTACTCCTTGCATCTTCATAGGATCCCTTGTTGAAACACTGATGTAGGAAAGGTTCTCATTTTAATGAAGTGTATGATTACTTCTCTCTGGTGTAAAGTGTATGTCAAAGCTGAGTAGACCAACCATTTTGGTGCATCATCACATTAGTTTAAGTTTTGATTTCAATATTTCTCTCCCTTTTCATCCCCCCCATTATTAGCAGTAGGAAATATAGGGCCTCAATGATCCAAAACTCAAAAGCTTTGGTTGAAAGATAATTCAAGAAACAAGAACAAAACAATTCAAATGATGCTATCTCTGATAAGAGATGTTTTATTGATCAAATTTGCAGACCCAAACATATCTTTATCTCTGAGAAGAGATGTTTGATTTATATTTCCGATTACATCTTCATTTATACATGTTTTTAAGGTGTGGGGAGGATGTGGAAGGTCACCAATCTCAAAGGAGATGAATTGGTTCGACTTCCACGATTTACAATAATACAGAACTCGAGGAATTACTATTTTTAGAAGCTTACTATTTTTAGACTGCACTACTAAAATTGAAATTTGGGACACTTCCATTGGGTTTTATGGGGTCAAACTTCATTTAGTGGATCTTGATGCCATCTCACGAAGTTCCCCTCATTATTAGCTTTCCAACGATTCAAACGATGAGTCAATTGGAGCTACGGTGCAAAAGTTATGGCTCCCAAAAGTTCTGCCATCAATTGGGGTGGACCCATCACTCGAATTGTCATCTGAATTGTTGTCTAGATCACTCAAGGTGCATCAAGGGGAGCTATCCCCTAATCTAAAGATTCATCCCTCACATTTGCAACCCACAACAAGAGGAATGTCTCCATTGTGCTGCATGGAGGAAGAGAGTTGATCCTCCCTTCAAAGGGCGCAATCCACTAAGTCAACAATTATGTTTACATCTTTGCTGACCATGTGACTTATTTTTTGATCTAGGTATCTATGGATGTCTGTAAGGATTTACTATTTGTCTATGTGTGCTAATTTGATATCCAAAAGACCTACAAAATACAAACCCTAACTCTTGCATAATAAACACAACAGAGATTAAATACAAAAATAGAGAAATAAGGTTAGGGTAATAGTCAAGATATCTTCAAAAAACTCTGTGTAATCTGAGTGTTGTCTACATAGCCCTAAAAGGCCTTAGACCAATGTAGTTCACCCTCCTAGAGTGAGTTTGTGAATCTTAACTTTTTTATATGAATAGAAATAATTATATTGATTTTAATGCTTAACAATGAGTTCCCTTAACCTAAAATAAAATTATTTCAGACTTGGCCTATGAGTGTTAGAATGCATCAAAATTAAAATTGGAATAAATAGTGCTCTTTTGCTCAATGTGTGGTAGAATGGCCAAGTGATTGCTAGATATGTTTTGAGGGGCTTTGATGTATTTATGTAAAGGAAAATTTTGAATATTTACATCACATGAATTTGAAAAAATCATGGGAGGAGTAAATTTATTTTTTAAAATTTAAAATTTATCATAGGACCATGGGGGAAAAGGTCGTACTAGTGGACAATGGAGCAATGCAGTTCTGTCTGACCTAGTGTGATCTTTTCCTACAAGGACATAGACTGTTGGAACTAGTCTAACATGAGTTAGTAAGAAAAATAGAGATGTCTAAGTGATGTTTTGAGTAGTTTTAATATAGTCTATGGAATAATTAAGTATCTCATATAGATTTTAAGTTAATGGAATGCCAAATAGACCAATGAGGGTAAGGATGTCAAGATTAAACATTGTCAAGCACTTAGTGATTGATTTAAACTATCTACATTTGATCTCACTTTATTTTAGTTGAAAACTTAAGTGTATATACACGCTTTGTATTTTGATGTGAATCTTGATTGTGCAAGAGGTCTTAATGCAAAACCAACAACAATTCCATTAAAAGTAGTTATTGTCCAAATTTTAAAATTAAAAATTTGAAACTTGCAATTTGAAATCTGAAAAGGGAACAAGGAAAGTATACAATTAAAAGAGTATTCATTATAATTTCTTGGTAACTTTAAATTGGAGAAGTGTGTGTCTGCTTGTTGAGGCAAATTGAGAGTGATCAAGTCTCAATTTGAAAACTAGTGAAAGCCCTTAAGTTAGAAAGATTGTATGCTCCAACTCTCATCTGAATATGCAAAGTAATATGTAAAATAATTGAATGGTGAAACCACCAAATGTGGCTTGCTATAATATAAAAAATATGACCATAGATGTTGAGTATCACTAGACTCTAATGCGACCCACTTCCAACATGAAGATGAATCATACCATTGCAGGCAAATCTAGATTTTATTTTAAACTTTGCATTTTGAAAATTTTAGACTTTGAAACTTTTGAAATTTTAGATTGTCATGTAGAAACATAAACATGAATGACTATCATTCCTGATGTATATGTATTGAGTTGATATTGAATGCCAACTGAATTTGTAACTTTTGAAACTTACAATTATTTAAAACTTGTAACTTATAACTATTTATCACATGATGTATATGCATCAAGTTATGTGAATCTATATTGAATTAATTTTAGGAATGAGTGTACATGCATGTCACATGACCCTATAATATGAAAATGTTCAATCATATTGCAATATTAAAACCTGCTCATGATGCTTGAATTCTCAAGACAAGCCCATTGTTATGTCCTTATTTTGAGATGAGAGACATAGCCTGAAAGTCACTAATCTCAAAAGATAACTATAAAATATGTGAAATATATAACAATATAATATCACTTTGAACATTTGAATTGTATTGTATCATAGTATTGAATGTAACATTGAGTTTACATATAAAACATGTGGTATATAGATATAACATTGAAACACACAAGTAACATGTGCATGATATGTATCATGACACAAAAGTAAAAATAGAAATAATGCATGGTATGAATCATGGCATCATATTAAAAATCAAAGAACATACAAACGATGTCATATAATGTCACACAAAAGGCCCAAAGGTCACATACAAGGGAAATGTGAATTTCACATAAGCACACAAGGTCAAGGGCCACACACAAATGGCATGATAATGTCACATAATCAAGAACATGTATATATTATAAACACAAGGCCAAGGGACACACACAATAAAAATGTAAGTCCTAAATTATCATGTAGTAAAATAAGAGTTTTGAAGAGAAGCGTAGATCAAATGAGACTATATTACATCAATCATATGTATGAATATCATTGTTTGAAAATAACATATCAAGGTAACACAATTTAAAGTATGAGTGATTAACAAAAAAAATGTATGATAAGTAGCTCATCATGGTAAAATTTTTGTAGATATATACAATCTATTAAAGTGTACATGGAGAATGAAGATATGCCCCTAACTTACCAATGTCACTGGATAATAAGGGAAGTTTAACATCAAAGAACCATGTGAAATTATGTCATGTATCACACTCACAAACCTTGTGAAATAATTGTGTGTTGAAAAATGAAATGTGTTACGTACTTATCATAAAATAAACAATGTTTGTAAAGAAGTAGTTAATAATATAATAAAATGCTTAGAGGTCCTGATTTTTAATTATTGCAAATACTTTTATTATAATTTTTTTGACACATGTTTTTTTTGAAATTTTGAAATATTTATTTTTTTGGTTTTTTTTGTATTTTGATATATATGAATCCCTTTGAATTTTGAAATATTTCTATGTTAAAAGATTTGAAAAGTGGTAAGAAGCAAAGATTTTAAAAGCGTAGAAGATGGGAGGGATTTGAACAATCGACAACAAGGCGCTAAAGAAATGTAACACAAATGATGGATATAGATAAGGGTGCATATGATTCCAATGGGCAAAAGAATATATGTGATTATCGATAATTTATGAGTAGATAGATGTTCTCATGTAAGTGCAAAGGAAGTTAAAGTATTATAGGTATGATCACTAAGCAAGTGGATTACCATAAATAATGATAATAAAAAAAATTATAGGGTATTTATTTTGGAGTGTTGTAATTATTTTGAAAATGTAAGAGGACAAGTGCCCAAAGTGGAAATAAAGACAAGATCTAGAAGAATGCTTGAAAGTTGGGATATAAGAAATAGCAATGAAGTAAAAGCAAAGAAGTTATGTACAAAGGAAAATGTGCAATTATAAGCTAAGGATCTTATCAAGGGGATGCCTTTGTGTAGGCCCTATATCATCAAGATAATATCAATCTACTATAGATTTAATATCATAATCATAAATGTAATCATTATCATATGAGAGAATTAACTTCTTAGGTTTTGCTTGAAATTAGGATATGCTATTTTGATTGTGTTTAAAATTTGTATATGAGAAATTTACTGCACCATAGACTAGAGTTATTTTTTGAATATGTTTATCATTGTTAGGATCTTACATGCCATGTTGAACTAAGGAGGAATCATGTGTTATTAATTGAACATTAGGAAGAGAATTAGTTTGTGCTTTCACTTTATCTTTTTTCTTTATGCATGAAGTACATATAATGTTTGATGCTTTATCGACCATATTTTTATCATTAAACTTTGAAAGAATAGTTTTATTTGGACATGATTTAATGAGATTTTTTTTCAAAAACATGTTTTTTTTGCTTATCTTGAATTTTTTTTTTACAACTTTTCTTTTGGTAAATGTTCATTTTACAATCTTGTTGTTTCATCTTGTTCTTTTTGTAATCTTTATTAATCTTATTTGGATTTTTGAATCTTTTCTTGTTCTAAATTATCCTTTGTATCCAAATTTTTCTTTGTGTTATTTTTGCACTTATTGTTTAAGAGATGCAATATAATTGGTTTTATTAATAGATTTATTTGTTATAAGATCATTACCATTAATGATATTGTGTATTTTTCTCTTTAAAGCCAAAAAATTATCTATATGATGCTCATGTAGTCTATGATATGCACAATTGTATTTTGATTTTCTTATAGGAGGCATAAAAACTAATGTAATTAACTTGTTTCAAAGCATTTCTCTTAAAATATCATTTAAAATTTTATTATCTTTTTGTATACTTTTTGAAGTAGTAATTGTATATGTATGTTACTTATTGGGCACATGATAGTTAGATGAAGATACATGATTCACACTAGCATATTTTGGATTATTTTTAAATTTTATATTATTTTCAAGTGATGTGATCTTTGAACTAAAATATTGGTTTTGTTTTTGCAACTCTTCTATTGATTTTCTCATACTGATGATTTGATCTTTAAGGGCCTCACAAGCACAAACCCTATGGATATCTGATTGAATATGCAAACCATTAAGAAGAGGTGGAGGGATATACTAATAAAATCATAAAATCATACAAATATGAATAATAAGTGGAATCTAATGTATGTTTTGACAAAGATCATTTCTAAATGATACAATAAATGCCCACTAAATTGAATAACTTAGAAATTCAATTGTTTACTTCAACCTCCCAAAGACAAATTCATGTTTAATTCCTGCCAAAATTTTGATGAACATTGCCATATGGCTCATAACTATGATATTAAACTTTTAGATGTCAACATCCTTGAATAAGTCTAATGTCCCTACCTTTACCCTCTTTGTTAATCAAGGTAAATACAAATTTAAAGCTAACGATAATGATATGACTACTTTTCAAGTTAAGAGTGAAGCAAAAATATAATGAACGTAACATCTAAACCACCTAACATGATTGTTCTTCCACTTTCTTAAGACTATAGAAAATTTATAAGGTTACTCAAGAATCCTCATCAACTGTTGATAGGAACCTCAATCACACAATCATTGATTAACGATATTAAATGACTCATATGTTGACTATAAACACACCAATTACGCACACAATTCCTTTTATGGAAGGATTAACTTCATATCATAGGCCTCTTGGATGATCAATACTCAACCCAATTCCCTTATTTATACAATGACCAAGCACTATTCAATGGACACTATTCTCCCCACTAATAGTGCTGAGTGGACCGCAACCCCACTAACATATTTAATAAGCACTGACACTCCACTCACTATTATAATATGCTATCCCTATTGGTACATAACATTCCATCCCCCTTAAAATGTTTCTCCATCGAAACATGATAAAAAATAGGAGGATGACTAAATGGAGACCCAACTAATAAAAAGGTTGAAGATCAGATGAAAGCTCTGCCATACATTCATTTCTGCTTCCATTTATTTCGTCGATGTTAGAATATGAACATGGACATGAACAGTGTGAACACAAGCACTATAGCATGAGATGGAAGTACATAGAGAGTACATGAAATAACCTCAATGGAAGATATGTCAATCGAGAGGTTATAGTCTAGCATTGAGATTTGAAGCGTGAAAATCATCTGCTCAAATCTAGAACAAGGGAACATAAAATAGGCTATTGGGTGAGCCTACTATGGCTATATGCCATCCGTCTTAGCATTGTTCCCCGATGGAGGTGAAGCCTTGGTTTCCTGCTTGGGTGCTGTGATTATCGACTTGGGCTCATTAGGGCCTTGCTCGAGCATGGTGGTTACCTGAATGCGTTGGTCAATGGCTTGCTCAGGCACTTCGGATGCTGGATCAAGTTATGCAAGTGCCTTATTAAATTCTTTTGGTTCTTGCTTTAGTGCTTTGGATGCCAGCTCATGCTCAGCGAGGGCCTGCTTGGGCACTTTTGTGACATGCTTGGGTGATTTAGGTGCATGCTCCAATGCTTCTGTGGTATGGAGAGGGGGTGGTATGTGGAGACGTTGTTGATTGATGTGGTCTTCTAAGAGCTTATCCAAGCCCATAACTTCCATCATTGTTTGAGGTCTAAACATTTCAACCTCGGGTCAGATTTCATCATTAAGTCCATTGATAAAGTAACTTTGGAAGAAAACATCAAATAAGCCTACAATCTGGTTGACGAGTTTTGCAAATGTTATTTGATAGTCACGTACTGTGCCGATTTGACGAAGTTGAATCAAGACCACAATGAAATTACCTCTAGATAAAATAAGAATCCCTATGAGAATCAAAAGTTAAATATATTAACAAAGAAAGATGTTAACTTCAACTAAAAATACGTCCTTACAATATAATCAATATTTTGATTTTTTTTAATATTGACACAAAAACAAAGACGAAAGAATACTTATAATTATTAAAAACCACACATGACTAAACAACTACCCAAAAAAACCATTAATATATCTAAACATTTATGAAAATCCATAAAATGAAACAATTAAACCTGAATAAGTACACAAGACATTAAATATCACTTATGACTAAAGACATATTAATAATTCAATGACGAAAGAACATGTAATAACTTAAAATGATTTCTAAGAATTGACTTGAAACGAATAATGACAAAATATTGTACCCTAACACTATCACTATGACAACAAACAAATTTGCCACATTTACCACTAAGAAAAGATCATGAAATTTAATCAAAATAAAACCAAAAGATGGAAATCTTACCCTGAACCCTCAAAGACCAAAGATCGTTCAATAATTAGTAACCACTAAAGATTACTATCTAACCTTTAATTACACTAAACATAATACCTAAGAGATGATATACAAACCCTAAAATAACAATTACTGCTTTAGTTTGAACAAACCCGCAGGCTATCAGGAGAAGTTTGCAGGGTCGAGGATGTGGGGGCCGAGTTGGATGCAATGCTTGGGGGCTCTTCTTCTAACTCTCCTTGCTTATGTCATCCCTGTAGGCTCTCTTAATAATTATGCATTCATTTCGGAGTGTGACGTGGGTTTCGCAGTGGATCCGCTCATGCTAATGGATAGTGGTAATTAGAATCCAGTATACGGCTCATCATTTTCATATTTGGTAGGTCTGAAAGTGTTGGCTTCATGACGCACTCTATTTGCTAATTGGCTTCTAATGGATGGGGCAAAAGTGTAAAGGAGGAAGTGTCTTATCCCAAGACTCGAGCGGGCAAGGCTGCGACTTCTTCAAACTGGCTAACAGGGGAGGCAACTGCCAGTCATTTTGCAGATAATATCGACTTCTCAACTTTGTGAGGTTGCCTTCTCACCCCTACTACTTGTTGCATGGACGAGGATGACGATTTGCAGGGCCAGCAAGCGGGGTTTTCGTCTAGAGCAGGTGGTGGTGAGGTGAAGCCAAAGGATGTTGAGGAGGTTATAGTTCTGGAGTAGTCAGTTATCTCAGGTTTTAAGCTTTGTATAACGACTGTACAGTGATTAGACTCAATCGTGATAATAATTTTCTTTGTTGTGGATGAATCCATGTAAAAAACTCTTTCAGATATATAAAAGTGTCGTTAGAGGCTTTTAGGATTTTCTTGTTGAAGGATTGTAATGCTTGGTTGTTTTGCTCTTTGTTAAGAGAGTTTTTTTTGGGTTATTTTTAGACTCTTGAGGCATCTTGGATTCTCATCAATAGGTTAGCACCTTGTTAATCTTATTAACAACAATGAATTTGTCGTTTCTTTTTTCGTTTGTGGTGGTTGGTACTTCAAGAGGTTCTTTAGTTATTTTTTTGCTCTAGGAAGTACTCTTAGGTATCTTAGTTAAAAAACAAAAAGATAATTAAAAATATTAAAAAAACAAAGTGTTGAAAGGTTGTTGGTCCATTGGTTAAGTTGCTTCACTCTCAAAGAGCCCATTAGGGATCATTTTTTGTTGAATGCTAGCACTAAGGGGTTCTTCAGTTATTTTTTTGCTCTAAGAAGTATTCCTAATTATCTTAGCAAAAAAAATAAAAAGATAATTAAAAATATTAAAAAACGAAGTGTTGAAAGTTTGTTGGTTCATTGGTGAAATCGATTCGCTCTGAAGAAGCCCACTAAAAATCAATTCTTGCTGAATGCAAATACCTAACACTATAAGAAATAAGACCGAATTTAATTCCTAGACAAATTTGACAAATTAAATACTCCTCAAAACTTGAAACTTAGCCAAAACCTTGATCCCAAAAAAACAAATGATAACAAAATAAAAAACAAAAAAAATAAAAAATAGAAACTAAATAAAAAAATCATAAAAGTTTAAATAAAATATATAATAAAAGTAAACCCTACTTGTCTTACCACACTTAGTAGCTCATTAGGAACACAGATCCATGATCATTGTCTCAACTACCTCCACAAATGTAGCTCCACAATCACATTCCCGACTCCCTCCACAAACGTAGCGAATGAATACTCAATCCACAAACACGCAGATGCCACAAACACGTAGTAAAAACATGTGCGAACACCAAAGACAGAAGCAACAAAGAAGAAGCCCTCTACCGTTGACACACGTGGCACAACCCTAAAATCTGCAAAGAAAGTACCACACTGCAACGAACTTGGCCATGTGAAAATCTGCGAATTTTGTACTTCACCCAAAAAAAATTGGCAAACCTTGTGGCTCAGCTTATCTCCAAAATCTGATATCACTAAAAGATTTGCCAAACTTAATTGATTCCAAAATAATATCATCAATACACAAAATGTTTCCGAAGCAAGTTGGGGGGAAATTTTCCAACACTTTTTGCCAGAAATTCAAGGAAGCTCAAGACAACACCCATTACATGAAAGGCAAGTTGATTTAGTAAGATAATAAGTCATAGGTCATATAAAGAGCTACAAAGCAAGATCTGCAATGATGGCATAGCATAAGAAACCATAAAGGATACATAGAGCTATAAATAAATTGTATTAATGTCTTAGCTTCCACAAAGGTAGAGGGCAAATGAAGAAATGGCGTGGCACATGAGCATGTAATCATTAAAACTCCAAGTAATTGTTTATAATTGATTCTTTATTTGGACTGCATCTAGCCTCAACCCCAGTTTGAGCCTGTTTCAAATTAAGAATGTGTGTAGGATTTGGATATTCTTTCTCAATATGACAACTAGATAAATTAATCACTTTGAAGTTGTAAAAAAAAATGTGTCAAAAGATTAGTTATTGACTATGGAAACACAATTACTCTTAAAGATTAAATGTGTCAAACAAACAACAGAAAATGAATAAACACCTTGCCCTCATTATTTCTATCATTTGAGCATGCAACTTTAATAAAGAAAACCTCAAGCACAATAGTTGTAAATTCTACATGCCCAAACATGAAACATATCATTGTTATGGTCCATGATTATTTTGAAAGTTCAAATATTCCCAACCAAGACACTCTAAATCCAACATACAGAGCCAAGTAATTTCAAAAAATTTCACCCTGCTTACCCATGTCGAACATTCAAACAAAGTTTCATTGGATCTAATGTTAGAGATGGTGATATATATAAGAATGGATAATAAAGAATATTGCATGCAAATACTTGTCATTTTCCAGCATAGTTACTAGATTCGGCTGCATCTGGCCGAAATCTAGAATGTTCCGCATTTTTGTAGGTTTCCAGATTAATAAATTCGGTTCGGCAGGGAGAAACAATGGAAGTCAACAAAAAAATTTAGAAAATGTAAATCTACTCTGAACCCAACAGTATATAAATAAAATAAACATTTAAGTATAAGTTTCTAGTTTCTTATACTTTAAGTTATATTTTATTTATATACTTTCAGGATGTTTGAGAGGGGTTTCGGACCGCTAGGAGCTATAATGCAAATTCTAGGTTTTGGAGGATCTTATCATATTTCAGAGTTAGTTAGATTCCAGGGTTTCAGGGTTTCAAACTTAGCCATATTTCAGGGTTTCAAGATTTCAAGGAGACATCATAGGAGGTATGAAGGCTGCATGAAGGGATGTATGCATGATAAAATAATATGAGAATATCTCTCGCAAAGTGCCACAAGCCGATCCCACCCCATTCCCAGTGTACCCCTTAAGGCATGCACTCTGTGTGAATTCAATGCACCGATGAGCCCTTGTGAGAGAAAGTGTCAGTAAATGATAAAGTTCAAAAATAATGGAAGTGGCATTCATGATTTTGTGGGCAATCAAGATTATTTATTCTAGATTTGAATGTACATTTTGTCTTTGAAGTAATGAATGAATGATGGTGCTAGTGCTAGTGCTAGTTTTAATTTTGAAGCTGGGTTTGATGATGCAAATGTTTGAAACTTAAATTTTATATCAATTTTGAGCTTAGGCTCTAAACTATGAATATTTTGCTATCTTTTAATGTAATTCAAGTTTGAAATTCTTATGCATTTCTCATTTTTGCAAGTGTTAAATTAATGTTCATTCCTTAGTAGATTGAAATATTTTGCATATATATATATATATATATATATAATTTTCTAAACCGAATTTTATCGATTTTTTTCAAAAATTCCACATTCCACATTTTTTTTGCCTCTCGAACGCATTCGAATTTCCAAACTTGGTAACTATGTTTTCCAGGCATAGCTGACAAATTGCTTAAGCTTTTATCAAGCTAAGTGATTAACTAATTGAAGATTTAAGCTTACCCATGAAGTATTGTAATAATCATTTTTAAGCATAGTGTTCAACCCATAGGACCATTGGCAAATAATAAATCATTATTCATTGTTTTAAGTTTGAATTTGTTTTTGAAATTTGAAGTACGAATGTTTTTATAAAACAAATAGTTATATTTTAAAGAGGCATATTTTGTTGCAGTGTTCAACACGTCTCGGGGATATGGGGCATCAGAGATAGAAAAAAAATCCCATATTTTAGGGAAGATCCAGGGGGAAGAGGGGAGAGAGGGGGATATTAAAATAATTAATATTATATAAATGATTAATATTTTAATCTTTAAACTACAAATAAATTTAAAAAATATTACTTAAACAAACTAAGATAATTCCAATCACAAAGATGTTAGGAAATATAACACAAAACACATAAATGAATATGGACTTCCTAGTATATATTTTCTTGAAACTCTTGCATTCCATATCCTTTAGAATGGTCTTGATATACAACACTAAGTACCTAAAGCATAAACTCTAAATTTCTAAATCAAAAAATTGTCCCTAATGATTTTGAGTTGGTAAGACTCAATGCTCAAATCCAACACTAATCTGTACAGTTAGTGTATATTGAAATTGAAAATGACATATAGAAAATTGAAACTTTTCAAGAGAAGGTAAGTTGATAACGTTTGGGTATCTTAAGTTATACATCATATTCATTTTTTCCAAATTTTGTATTTTTAATTTATCAACTCTCTCTACCTTAGATTTTCAAAATGAAGCCCCCTGCTCTTTGTTTTGCAATTCTCAACAATTTTGGGTTCTGATTTGATGGTTTTGATCTAAACATAAATGGTTCTAAGCTTTTATTTTTAATATTTTTTTAAAAAGTATTGGGGACATTGTAACATCCTCATGACATCCCTCAGCGATCTTGGTGACCTCACAACATCCTCGATGCCTTCAAAACTATAAGGGGCATCCAAGACAACACTTGGACCCCAAGGACTGCATCACGATGGAGTAAAGTTTTGTTCTTGTAAATATGTGCAGAAGGTATTGAAAATAAAATATGCGACTTGATTTCCATTAATGAGTAGAGAATGCACAACACAAATAATGGACTTTATTGCAACAAATGGATACAAACACATAAGGATTGGCAACCTGTGAAGCGCTACCAGGAGACAATTCCACAATAAACATGATCGGAGTGATGCTGCCCTTACAGTGACACTTTAGATGACCATAAGTTACAGGCTAGTCCCTCGTTTCATCAATCAAACAAACAACAACTCATTAGTCATATAATGACATCGCACTGACTAAAACATAAACACATTACACAATGACATTAGTGATATTACAATGAAAGTGCAAACCACCAACTTTTGGCTTACATCCCTATACATATTTGAGTTTTTCATCTTGACAATCATCATCATATTAGGGATTGCATTGTGATCTTATACTTATGTCAAATCTGTATGGGAAGTGGTTACTCTACATCTAATTTTGTGCACTTGCAGATAATCTCTCCAGTTCATGTGTATATATTAAGTATCAAGAACAAAAAGACAAATGAAATCAACCAATAAAGAGTAAGGAAGACAGTTTACAATCATCAAACAAACTTTAAATAATTGAAATTTTAAAAGTTCTTTTGTTTTAAAGAATTTTCAGAGAAGGAACTAAAAAGGATCATGATAACATATAAAAGCAAAACACATGTTGACTCAATATAATCTACATGCACTCGATGGTCAAGAACAACCTGATTATGATATTCCACACCTCAATGAAAAATTCAGTGCAGAAGCATAAGATATGAAAGAAAACTCAAGTAAATGTACATCATAGATGGAACATTGACCCAAAGACAAAAGGTCATTGTTAAAGTGGGTTCTATCCAATACACATCCTATGCCAAGAAATGCTTTGAGTTCTCTTCCTTTTTTCTTAGAAAAAAATCTCAAAATCGAGTATAAAAAAGAAGTGCCATTACACAAACAAAGCGGCTGGTAAAGCTCAAAAAACAGGCTCTATTGTATGCAGACATGAACAATATGTTTTTCAACAATGTGTAGGAAGATCTTTCGTAGCCAAAACCAGAGAGCATATGATTTCTAGCATGATCTCAAGGTCACGAATAATCATGTTCTTCTCAAAGACCATAGCCAAAATTACAGCCTGTTGTTACGTACCTACTGCACACCCTTTTCAATGTTTCCAACATTACTTTTATTCGTCTTTCACATTTACTCTCAGTTGGAAATGATGCATAATCTTCTGACATAGTGACAAATAAAATTGAAAGGCATTTTGTGCCATAGCATGTTTGGTGAAATATACCAAAGACTTAAGAGACAAATAACTGTATGCTTTATCTTAGCAAACCACTTCCTTTAGTTTTTCGTGAAAATTAATGTGAAAAATAGAAAATTCCTAATCCATTATTCCTTGAAAAAAAACTTTGTTTCCAACACTCAAAATTGTAGCTCTAAGAGTTCAATTCTATCGTTTTTGAAAACTCATAATTCCTTCAATATTCAGCCAATGCATACCAAGTACTATATCAACGCATTGCAATCTACTCCATTATTTGATGTTATAATCTGGTCATGCTTCCCCTACAAGAAGAAACAAAAGTTTCTCGCTGGCTACAAGTTTCCAATTTTCTTGTTACTGGGTGGAATGAATTACCCGTAATATCACTTAATGACCCTCACACGGAAAGTAGGACAGTAACAAAAGTGATTTGAGAACTACAATAAAATGTGCAGAATATCAACATGGTAAAAATCCACCATTGTTAGAGATACCTTTCATGATTCCTCTGTATGATGGACTAGCATCTAGTCTTTCTGACTTTCAATAGTCCATGCTCTTGAGGGGATCTTGCTCCCCCCACATGGCTATTTGTATTAGTACCTTAATACAAATGGATTGGGTCTTGCCCCGGCTATTTATATTAAAGCATATATGCCTTATCTCTGAAGTGAGAATCTAATTCATACTTTAAGTTCCAAAACAAGAATAATTAGACTCGCACAACTGTATTTATAGGCTTTCATATCACATGACTTAAAAATTATTCATGTAACTTTGGTTACCACTACCATATAAATATTTGGTGGCCTGAAGACCAGTTTCCCATCTCAAAGGCCACCAACAATGATAAAACCTCACAACGTGATAAATTTCTAAAAACTTCCAAGGATTTTCAGGGGTTTTGGTTACCACTACCATATAAATATTTGGTGGTCCAAGGATTTTCAAAGGTTACTATGAAGTTTTCAAAGGATTTCCAGGGGTTTTCATTGAGTTTCAAGAAGCTTTTTTCAATAGTGCTTCACTGTAAATTTCTTTCCTGTTTGCTCCCATGTTTCTTGAGATTTCTTCCTAGATTGTTACAATTTCTGGGCAACATTGGACCGTAGCCATTACGGTTTCATAAGATCCGTTCAATCTTTTTTCCAGTTTACGACTTCAGAGTTAAAATTCTTGGTGCAACATGCAAAGTATGCTGTTGACTAGATTGTTATAACTTACACATGTAAAATGGCTTAAAAGTTATCTATGTCATTATGTTCCTGAAAGTAATATATTGTTATAGCTGGAAAACCTCTTCATCTAAAATCTAAAGTATTCAAATAGGAGTTGAACATCAGACAAAAGTGAAATCTATGGCTCAACACCACTGTTATGATCCTAAACTGGTCATTGCTATTTAACTATATGAAGAGAGTAGTTATACCTCTAAAAAGACCACTAATACAGAAATCTGAATTTTAAACTGAATTATTACAATTATAACTTATAGATGAAATTTAAACGTATGCAAATATTTGACTACAATATGTCCAGAAAAATGGAAACACAGCTGAAATTTTGAATCTTGAAATTCTTTCCAACTAACATCTGCAATGAATACGTAACCTGGGCTAAACATAAAATTTAAAACATCCTGTTGATAAATCAAATGCTAAGAATATATCACAAGATTACCGATTTTCATAAGGATTGGTCGCTAACTCAGGCCAACTCCAAGAGTGATAAGGGCACTGCCCTTGGCCAGAAATTAACCCTTTCAGACAGACACAGAGAAAATACTTCAAAAACATAAGCTTCACCTCTTTATAAGATCTACTATGATGGAACCTCTTTAGTTCATACCTACTAAACAACCTACATAAGTTGAATATGGACAGATTGACCAAAAAGGTAGAAATTAGCTCCAAAAGTCATATTTCCAATTAAATAAAAAAAGGTGTGTCGGGGCCACCATGTAACAGTCTCATTATTCATCAATGTACATAATCATCAATGTGATGACTTGAGTATTAAAAATACTCTCATGTAATGAGAAATCTAACAAAAATTAAAATATCTAAATAAATCTCGTTACTATTTGAGTTGAACAAAATAAATTCATAACATATACCATTTGTGCTCTTATACTGAGCTCATTATGAAAATCTTACATTCAAACTGATGCTCACTATAATAATAAATACGCTGAAGTTGGCTGAGTGCTCCCCTGTTGGTCAAGCCAAATATAAAATCAAGACCCATCAAATCAAGATTGTTAGAACAGAATGCTGCTTTTTCCATTCAATAATGAGGGATCCGAACCCTCGATATTTTTTTAACTCTACTGGTTTTCAAGACTAGAGCCATCAACGACTCAGCCATCTCTCCTTGATGAGGACAGCTTATCCTATTTTACCCCAACAAATAATAAATATAGGGCTAAGATCATATACATATTGATCTCTCATGATGGTGAAATGAATGAAAATCTCTATTCTTTCACACACAACTCAAATTATGAATAAACATATATATGATCAAACAAAATTTGTAGTGCATTTGATTAGAATTTGACCGGATAGGAATCAGGTGGTATAGTATTGTGAATCTCTTGGAAGCTTTTAAGATCACAACCATGACTATAGCTTTCCAATCGTCTCTGAGAGAATTGAAAATGTTACTGTACATATATTATTTAAAATGGAATCATGGTATGTCCAACGGGCTGTGGTCTTGCTGTAAGTTCAAGCAATAACTCTCATAACGACCCCAGTTTTAACCTGACAAACATTCTCCAGTTGAATGCAACATGAAGACACCAGGCACAAGGCCCTAAGAACATGCCCTCAGCAGGTCACAGGCTGAAACCTAGCATAAACAATACATATATTTGTGCTTGACAAATCCAAACAACCCAGTGTGGACCCCACAAGGAGGCAAACCCCATGCAGGACATAATTTATCGCAAGTGGAGCCTAGAAGACAGTAGGCAAGCTCAATGCAGCCATTAGATAGGGAGCCCAAGCAGATCAAAGTCAGATGAGAAAACACGTTCAAATAGGACCCACACAGAATATATTTACTTTTGCATGGAGGCTAAGTGCTGCAACCAATAAAGTGGCTAAGCCCCACTTTTTAGATAAAAGTCCTCGCTTTGGTTGATATTTATTATTTATTAGAATTTAAAAAAGGATATAAACCTTCCAATCCCAACCTTACTAGAATTTGCTCCGAAATAATGTTTCTGATTCATTTTCTTAACAAGATTATTTTTCAGTAATTGGAGTTTACACAATGTAATATTAAATACTAGACATGGTTGAAATCCAACTTAAAAAAAATCTAAGCTTATCTTTCATAATGTCTTCCACAACCTCAATAAAGTGCTTGACAGAGTTAAAAAAAGATTATTGTTAGGCTTGGTAATCATAAGTCTTAATGTCTGCCTTTTCTCCAGTTAGTTCGGCTATGTCACTTGTTATGATGCATTTGATTGGGCAATCCCAATGTTGAACTTTCCATTGTGTGTAGTGGTATTCTCGAGTCTCATTGACCTAATTTTGGTCATCCATGGACATTAATATTATTTCTTTCTTTCTTTATTTTTAAATAAGACCTAGTTTGGAAAAATAACAATTAGTATTTATTTGGACACTGGAAGTTGTTACGGATATTTGGACCAATGTAGGTGGCTTGTCGGATTCCAGTCTTGCATAGTGGCTTTCATGAACAGTTTCCATCTATAATATATTTTGGCTTTCATGAAAAGGTCAATGAAGGCACAGTGAAGTTTGAAGACAACACTACAACTAGAATAATAGGAAAAGGTACGCTTAGTCTCGATAATGGAAGAACCAAAATAGAGAATGTGTTATATGTGGAAGGGTTAAAGCATAATCTTCTAAGTGTGAGCCAAATGTGTGATCAAGGACACACACTCAAGTTATTTGTTGAAGGTTGTGAGATCAGAAAAAGAGACATGGAAGAGCTAATTGCAGATGCTCACAGGACAACAAACAATCTACACATGCTTTTAGAAGTCAAATGAGAGAAATGTTGTCTAAGTCAAGTTGAAGAAAGTTGGCTATGGTACATAAGAATGGGCCATATAAATTTCGATAACCTTGTGAATATTATCAAGAAGCAAGTTTAAAGGGACATTCCAAAGATAACAAAGCCATCAAGCATGCTTTGTAAGCAATGCCAGCATGGGAAGCAGACCAGGACAAGATTCAGAACGAAGGAATATTCCACCATGAAGAAATTAGAACTCATTGATACAAATATGTGTGGACCCACCAGAATGCAAAGTATACAAGGTGATATGTATTTTATGCTGCTTATTGATGATTACACTAGAATGACATGGGTTGCGTTTATGAAAGAAAAGTCTAAGGCCTTTAGCAAATTCAAAGCATTTAAAGCATTAAGTGAAATTGAAACCAATTTAAGGATTAAATGCTTAACCTCAGATAGAGGAGGTGAGTTCATGTCAAATGAATTCATTGAGTATTGTGAAGATCATGGGATAAAAAGACAGTACTTAGCTGCAAGAACCTCATAGTAGAATGGGCTAGTAGAACAAAAGAACAGGACTGTCCAATAAATGGCGAAGACAATGCTGAATGAATCCAAGTTATCAAACACATATTAGAGAGAAGTAGTCCACACAGCTGTATATATCCTAAATAGAGGGCAAATCAGAGTCAACAATGATAAGACCCCATATGAGTTATGGACAGGAAGACTAGCTTCCATCAAATATTTCAAAGTATTTGGAAGTAAGTGCTTTATTAAAAGGACTGAAGATGATTTGAGGAAATTTGACTCAAGAGCCGACAAAGTAATTTTTCTAGGATATTCCACCAAAAGCAAGGCCTACAAATGCTACTATTATAGCTTGGAATTACACCCTTGTGACATAGTTCTTCAGGCTCCCTCACTTCTAGCTATACGCATGGGGACAACCTCAGGGTGTGGGTATCTTATGGTGAGGTTGAACCTCTAGGTTTTTTTTATGAGGCTAGTTCCTTAGGTGCTTCACTTTAGCTCTTGATCTCATACTAAAATCTACTATTAGTTAAGGAAAAGGGGTAGGAGGATGACTAAAAAGGAAATCTAAGCTAAGGGAGGTGATGCACCAAAAATAAGTGATCCACTTTGTCTGGAAAAAGAGCCAACTACTAATGAACCCAAATAGGACACAGGCTATTCTAGTTCTATCTCAAGGCCATAGGCATGGAGCTTTTACGTGGAGGTTGAAGGGAAGCCTTATGATTTGAAGGATAAAAAATAGGTCTACAGGAGACACTATGAACTGGTAACACTTCAAGGAGAGCTCAGCACACAGACAATTCATGTAATCTTGCACAAAATCAAAAGGATCAAAAGCAAGGTGTTGAAAAAAATCACAGTTGATGAATGACAATCATACATTTTGCAAATGAAACCAAATGTGCACACTTGTTTTAACCAAAAATAGAAAAGTCTTCCTTGTATTGCTTCAAAAGAGTCTTTTACAAAATGATTTTTGCAGAGTAATTCTATCACCAATCCAGGGATGATTTGCTTGGTTCCAAGGCCTCTATTTATATAGAAAAGGGGGGAGAGAGAAGGGAAAAAAATAAAAAGTTGTTGATGGTTAGAACTCTGATGTTTTACTTCCTTTTTGTCCCTAAATATGCCACTCAGGATCACTAAACAATCCTCTCAAGCCCCTCCCATCTTTAAGTTTTTCTTTGGCACATCTGAGAAGCTATGTTGTGAGCAGATGGAATGTCTCTTCTTGGTACGACACATTTAATCTTTGCCTTCAAGATTGATGTGGCTTCTTTCTCTTTACGTGCCCTGCTAAAAGGATGTGGGTCTCCATGTGTTTCAACCATCCTGCATTTAAGTGTCGAACAATGATTTTGGGGAGCGAACTATGGCATATGAGAGCTTTTATAATTTCTAGCTACTAGCCGCTTGGACTGTCCCGTGCTCAATGGTCATCCTTATGCCATTTGTCCTCTACTGATTGGCCCTTTTTGCTCTAGCTTACACCATGTGACAACCTTTCATTTGTTATATCATGATTCTCGTGTTGTTGTAGATTAATTTGGGTTCTTTGAAACTTTGGACTTTCCCAGATCCTTTACTTATAAATCCTTTTAAGTAAAGTACTTAGAGAAACCCGATTTACTCTATGCAGAGTAATTTGGGTTTTGTAAGCCTACTTACTTCGGACTTGTCCATCATGAAGTCTTCTCACTTTGTTGTTTCCAAGCCTTAAGACTTCGAGCTTTTCAAACTCGATTACTTCCAACAGCTAGTCGCTTATCTTGATTTTGACATCCATTGGCCTGTCATTTCCTTTGGACATTTGTTCTCAGGATTTTGTTTTGAAGGAATTCCTTCAGCCTTTCCTTTCAGGCAAATCTCCTGAAGGAATTTCTTTGGATAATTTGTCTGAAAGAATTCCTTCAGACTTTTGTCTGCGTCTATCTTCAGAAATTTACTTTGGCTCTTTCCCGAAGGAATTCCTTTGAAATTTTTTCCTTCGGGCTTCTTGTCAAGGACTTTCCCAAAGGGCTAGACACCCTTCAGGGTTTTGCAAATGGTCCTTTCCTTTGAGAATTACCTATTTTTTTGAAGAAAGTGCCTTTTGGCATTTGAAAAAGTCCTTTCGAAGGGAAAGATATTCTTCAAGAAACTTGCAATGGTCCACTTTTGAGAAGAAAGTGCCCTTTATAAAATTGAAAGTGACCTTCAAAAAAGTTGACTAGTCTTTCAAAAATGTTGAAAAGATCCCTTTTGCCTAAAAAAGGCCCTTCGACATTTTGAAAATGTCCTTTAGATTTTTGAAGTGTACATTTGGGTTTTTTGAAAGACCCTTCAGAAAAGTGAAAAGGACCTTCAGTTTTTGGAGAAGACTTGTCCCTTGAAGAACCCGAGAAGCACTATTTTTCAAGACCAAATCGGGTTTGTCAATCCCTTTTACTTATTTTGGGTTTCTAACTACTCACAAATTATGAAGTAATCAAGTAGTGATCCTTGAAGAACCTAAAATACATTGTCCATGAGTAATTCAAGTTCGTAAACCCAAATTACTTCTACTTATAAAATATTTAGAAGTCAAGAACTGCTAGAAACTTGATTTGCACTGTGCCCCTAGAAACCTAAAGTTGTCACTGCTGGAAAACCCAAAGTCCTCCCAAAGACTTGCCATTTTATTACTTGAAAGCTCCCTTTTCATACTTAGGTAAATTTTGATATGTGGGCCAAAAATGGCCAACAACTACAACAAGAGAACACAAACTATGGTAGAAAGTGTCAGTGTCAGAGTAAATGAAATTGGAACTCAGAAGGCAAGTGACCCATTAGATGAACCAGATATCATTGAAGAAGAAGATGTTGAAGTATAGAAGATGGATGAAGATGAATGACAAGACACCAAGGCACCATCTCATTTCATCTAGAAGAACCATACCGAAAGCCAAATCATTGGTACTATAGATGCTAGAGTACAACCAAAAGAAGGATGTAAGAAATTTTGAACAAGTAAATTTTTCTTTGTTATCTAAAATACAACCTAATATTTTTTTAGAAGCAAGCCATGATGAAAATTGGGTAAAAGCAATAGAAGAAGGGCTAAACCAAATTGAGAATAATGAAACATGGGAGCTGGTACCCAGATTAAAGGATCAGAATGTGATCGACACCAAATGCGCATATATAAACAAACTAAATGAGGATGGTCAAGTGATGTGAAACAAGGGTCGATTGGTATGTAAAGGATATGCTCAAATTGAAGGTATTGTCTTTTAAGAAACCTTCACTCCCTGTTGACGTAGTGGATTGCACCCTGGGTAGGAGGCTGAGCTCCTGCCTTCCACACGCAGCAATGGAAACTCCAATCTCGCCTGTGGGACCGATGAAGTTGGGGGGAGAGTCTCTAGATAAGGGCTAGCTCCCTCTGATGTATCTTTTAGGCCCTAGATTTCCTACTACTAGCAAATAAATTAAAAAAGGGGGGGGGATGAAAAGGGAGAAGGATTGTTGAAATAGAACCTAAACCTAAACTTAAAAAGGTGATACACCAAAAAAGATGACCCACTCAGCCCAAACATACACTTTTACTAAGAAGAAGCCCCCATACACTTCATCTGATGTGGGAAACTCTTCTGTATCAGTGAGTTAGGGGTCCGTAGAGATACAAGGAGGAAGAACTATCAAAGGTGCTTTGAGACACACTTTGGCAGCCTATTCACATGCACCTATATTCCTACTGTAGACACTTCTGGCAGACCTGCAGAAGAAGAAACTTCACAATGCACTAGACATGGTGGAATCAATCTATCAAAAGCATAAAAGAAAATGACTTAAGACAAAAAGAAAACATAGACATATGTATGAGTGCAAGTCCAGATGGAGGTAAAAATCGCTAAGTCTTGATTCAAGGTAAAATCTGGTAGAGTTCTGCCTTACAAGCCTGAGATATTTTTGGGCAGAGCTTTGCCTTACAGGCTCAGGGAATGGATCCTTCTAAAAATGAGAAGTTTACAATATATAGAAAAAAGGAGAAGAGAACTTGGTGCTCCTTTTGAAAAGACTTTGGCGCTCTTGACAAGCTGGCCCATGTGCATTTGTGAGCATCGAGAAGAGGAAGTCACTGTTACTGATGTCATTCTTCTAGAAGAGACCTGCTGGAACCATGTTGTGTAATCACCGGTCTTGACTTTGGCATATAAATATTAATTTGAAAGCACAGGCTGCACCTCTTTTCTACAAAAAAGACTGCTCTTTCCAGATATCACGTAATTTGTCTGCTCATAAATGCTAAATGGAAAAATCAGGCTACGTCACTCAATGTTTGCGTTGTTTGATGACCATTTCGCAGTCACTGTTCCAACCACTAGAGTAACTCCTTTCCTTTTGACACTTGGACCATTTGTCCACTTCTGCACTTTGTCTCTTCTTAGTTTTGTCTCTTTCTGGCTCCTTCGGCCCTCGAGCTCTCTTCTTGGCAGGTCGCTGAGTTCCTTGGACTCTTCTATTTTGCTTTTCAAAATCAATGGCTATTTCACAAGCCTTGAATTTGACGTCTGCGCACCCGTCACTGCATTTGAAATTCCAACGGCTAGTTTGTCATGCTTGATTTTGACATCCTTAAGCCCATCACCCCTTGGAATTTCTTTGACCTTTCTCTTTCTCTCGACTTCTTCTGTTGCTCCCTTTCCTTCAGACTTCTTATTTTGAACCTTCCTGAAGGGAAGGTGACCCTTTGGCTTATGGACAAGTGCCCTTCGTTCGGCAGTCGAGAGTTCCCCGCAAGGACACTTGCCTTCGAGGTCCTTTGGCGGCCTTTGGTCTTGAAATCTTTTAGAGATTTCTTGTGGACTTTTCCCTGCAGGCCTTTTTTTTCGTGAACTTTTTCTCAAGGACAAAAAGTCTGCAAGAATTGCCTTGTCTGCTTCTTCGGATTTTCTCCTCAGGGTTTTTTGGCTCGTGGATTTCTCAAATTTCTTCAGACATTTTTTCCAAAGGAATTCCTTCGGACAAAAAGTCTAAAGAAATTATTTGTCTTGCCTTATTCTTTTCTGCACCTTTCTTCGGGTTTTCTGCTTTGGACCCTTCTGAATTCCTTCAAACTTTGTGTTCGAAGGAATTCCTTCAGACAAAAAGTTTGAAGGATTTCTTCCTTTGCTTCTTCGACTGCCTTTGAAAGTGCCCTTCAGGAAAATTGGAAATGACCCTTCCGAAGGGTATTTCCTTTACCTTAGACAAATTTCTGAAAGAAACTTACCTTTGCGGCTTTTCTCTGCAGCCTCTTTGCAAATGTTCCCTGTAGTCTGCAAGGGATCTTGAGTCTGGAACTGCCCTCTACAAGGGCACTTAAAATGGTCCATTTTGCACCTAAGTGGGAACTTGCCTCTTCTTGTGGAGTTTGTAGTTTCTGCCGGTTGAGTCCGTAGAAATCCATGCCTACAGAGTTCGTAGAAATGGACCTACAGAGTCCGTAGAAATCTCTGCAGTGTTCGTAGAAAACTTGCAGAGTCCGTAGAAAACTTGCAGAGTTCATAGAAATTTCTAGACTTGTGCAAAGAATCAGATTTTGGAAGAACAACAGGGAAAGAAGGGGACCAATTTTTGGCCTGTTGGACCAAAAATGGTCAACAAATGGGCGACTCCCAGGGGAAGCATGCTTGCTATGCTTAGAGACCAATTGCCTTAAATTCCATTGGGCACAGAGTCAGAATGCAGCTTTGAAGAAAGATTAGCAACAGCCTTGAGAGATCCCAGAATAAATCATGAGCCTTTACCCCACACACAAAGGAAAACACATACAAGGCTAAAAACACTACTTGTGCAAACTGCACTTAGGGAAAATAGGGAAAGAAAACTGAAAGCAAACTACTATATACAACTAACCAAGAATATTTGCCTCCCTCCTAGATCAAAGGGAAAACTTCTTAAGTCCCCTTCCTGGCAAGGAAACTTATGGTGCCAAACAAGTGGCTGAATGAAATGGAGACTTGGTGACCTGCTCCTCTTGCCTGCCACCTAGATTGGCTTGCATCTGAGTGGATCAGAGTCAAACATGCTTCCAACATATATGTACTCTACTTGTTCTTGGAAGCTTGTTAAAAATTGGTCCTTCATGTTGGTGTATTTCACCAAGAAATCGATGGTTTTTGGCTCATCACCATAAGCCCTTTGATATGCATAGTCCCTTTGCAATGCATCATGAATTGGCTTGTCTCCTTCTACCTCATTGAGGACCCTGTCAAACTCATCTTCTGCTTCCTCTTGGCCTTCTTGAAGAAGGGTGAATTTTGTGATGTCTAAAATGGAATCACAAACTGATTGCTCATCCCACAGAACATCACCTCTTTGTTCAAAACTTTCTTCTTCAAGGCTTTCCTCAAGGTAGACAGACCTCTCCTTTTCTTGCTCAAGGATCAGAGTCTTTAGTTGTTCAAAGACATCTGTTTGATCCTCCTCCAATTCAGGCTCCTCGGCATAGTAGTCCTCCTCATCGAAACAACAAGGAAGTTTATCAAACAAAGGGGAAGAGAGCTCACCATGCTTACGTTCCTCTTTGTATTGCTAGAACATTTGTATGTATGCATGACCCGCATCTTCTCTGTTGCTAATGATGTCTTCACAAGGAGCATTGATGATGATTTCTTCTTTGTTGTCTCTCATGATAGCCTTGTAGAGAGCTGCAAATTAGATCTTTTCTTCCTCACTCACCTCTTGCAAAACAAGATCCTCCTTGAGAAGGGGTGAAGCGAAAAAACCATGTGGAAGAGGAGGCAGTCCTTGAGCTAGAATCAAATGATTCTCCTCCTTCCATCTGGCCAACACTTCATCTATATCAGGTGTGACCTGATAGTTCTCTTGGAAGTATGTAGATGGAGTGTGTTTAGACATGTCCATCACATGTTGGCTGAGGAATCTCTCTCTGGATTCTAACTCTACAATTCTCCTAGCTATATCTTCTTAAAAGAGACTTTCTTGGAGGTCACAATCATCATCATAAGCAAAAGCAGGTTCATCCTCTTCAAGGTTTTGAGAAAAACCTTTATTCTCCTCTTTCCTGCCCCATGATTCCACTATTTCCTTCCAAGTCAGGATCTTGCCATCGTGATTAGTGATCTGAGGGAGTTGAGGAAGACTAGGAAAGGTCTGTTGATGCATAGGAAGAGTAGTTTCAAATGAAGGCACATTTTGGCATGTATAATCCATTACTTAGGACCATGTAACTTGTATTTCTTCATATGTTTCGATCAAGCTCAAAATTTTATGAAATCACCTCAAGCAGCTCTCCTAGTTACCCTTCAACAATGAGGGAAGTAACGTGGGAGTTTGAGATGATTTCATAACAACCTGAGCTCGACCAAAGCTATACAAAAAGTGATTTCCTAATGGCACCAGGACTACTTAACTAGCTGATTCAACTCAGAGTCGCCATTGGTGTTGATAAGAAAGCCTCCAAAGGCTGGTTGGTTGAAGAACACACTAAAAATTCTTTAACTCTTTGGACACAACTTGTCATAGTTGGTCCCACTGGGCATGCCAAAAACTGTTGATGCAGTGGATTACACCCTAGGCAGGAGGTCGAGCTCCTGCCTTCCACATGCAATAATGGAAACTCCCCTCTCACCTATGGGATTGACGAAGCTGGGGGGAGAGTCTCTAGATAAGGGTTAGTTCCCTCTGATGTATCTTTTAGGCCCTGGATTTCTTACTGCTAGCAAATAAATGAAAAAAGGGGGGGATGAAAAGGGAGAAGGATTAATGAAATAAAACCTAAACCTAAACTTAGAAAGGTGATACACCAAAAAAAATGACCCACTCAGCCCGAACATACACTTTTCACCAAGAAGAAGCCCCCATACACTTCATCTGATGTGGGAAACTCTTCTGTATCAGTGAGTCAGGGGTCCGTAGAGATACATGGAGGAAGAACTATCAAAGGTGCTCTGAGACACACTTTGGCAGCCTATTCACATGCGCTTATATTTCTGCTGTAGACACTTCTGGCAGACCTACAAAAGAAGAAACTTCACAATGCACTAGACATGCTAGAATTGATCTATGAAAAGCATAAAATAAAATGACTTAAGACAAAAATAAAACATAGACATATGCATGAGTGCAAGTCCAGATGGAGGTAAAAATTGCTAAGTTTGATTCAAGGTAAAATCTGGCAGAGTTCTGCCTTACAAGCCTGAGAGATTTTTGTGCAGAGCTTTGCCTTATGGGCTCAGGGAATGGATCCTTCTCAAAATGAGAAGTTTAAAATATATATAAAAAAGGAGAAGAGAACTTGGCACTCTTTTTGAAAAGACTTTGGCGCTCTTGACAAACTGGCCCATGTGCGTTTGTAAGCATCGAGAAGAGGAAGTCACTATTGCTGATGTCATTCTTCTAAAAGAAGCCTACTAGAACCATGCTATGTAATTGCCAGTCTTGACTTTGGCATCCAAATATTAATGTGAAAGCACGGGCCGTGCCTCTTTTCTATAAACAGACTGCTCTTTGTAGATATCACATAGTTTGTCTGCTCATAAATGCCAAATGGAGAAAGCAGGCCACATCGCTCACTGTTTGCACCATTTGATGACCATTTAGTAGTCATTATTCCAACCACTGGAGTAACTCCTTTCCTTTTGACACTTGGACCGTTTGTCCACTTATGCACTTTGTCTCTTCCTAGTTTTGTCTCTTTCTAGCTCCTTCGGCCCTCGAGCTCTCTTCTTGGCAGGTCGATGAGTTCCTTGGGCTCTTCTATTTTACTTTTCAAAATCAATGGCTATTTCATGAGCCTTGAATTTGACATTCGTGCATCCGTCACTGCATTTGAACTTCCAACGGCTAGTTTTCCATGCTTGATTTTGACGTCCTTGGGCCTGTCACCCCTTAGACTTTCTTCAGCCTTTCTCTTTCTCTCAGCTTCTTCTGTTGCTCCCTTTCCTTCGAACTTCTTGTTTTGAACCTTCCCAAAGGGAAGGTGACCCTTCGGCTTATGGAAAAGTTCCCTTCGTTCAAAAACCAAGAGTTCCCTGCAAGGGCACTTGCCCTTCGGGTCCTTCGGCTGCCTTTGGTCTTGAAATCTTTTGGAGCTTTCCCACAAACTTTTCCCCGCAAACCTTTTTTCCATGGACTTTTTCTCGCAGACAAAAAGTCCACAAGAATTGCCTTGTCTGCTTCTTTAGATTTTCTCCCCAGGCTTGTTTGGCTCGCAGCTTTCTCAAATTTCTTTGGACATTTTATCCGAAGGAATTCCTTCAGACAAAAAGTCTGAAGAAATTATTCTTCTTGCCTTATTCTTTTCCGCACCTTTCTTTGGGCTTTCTGCTTTGGACCCTTCCGAATTCCTTCAAACTTTTTGTCTAAAGGAATTCCTTTGGAAAAAAAATCTGAAGGATTTATTCCTTTGCTTCTTTGACTGCCTTTGAAAGTACCCTTCAGGGAAATTGGAAACGACCCTTTCAAAGGGTATTTCCTTTGCCTTAGACAAATTTCTGAAAGAAACTTACCTTTGTGACTTTTCTCTATGACCTCTTTGTAAATGTTCCCTGCCCTCCGCAAGGGCTCTTGAATCTGAAACTGCCCTCTGCAAGGGCACTTGAAATGGTCCATTTTGTGCCTATGTGGGAACTTGCCTCTTCCTGCGGAGTCCGTAGTTTTCTGCCTGCCGAGTCTATAGAAATCCATGCCTACAGAGTCCATATAAATGGACCTGCAGAGTCTGTAGAAATCTTTGCAGAGTCTATAGAAAACCTGCAGAGTCCATAGAAATTTCCAGACTTGTGCAAAGAATCAAATTTTGGACTGGTTTAGAACAACAAGGAAAGAAGGGGACCGATTTTTGGCCTGTTGGACCAAAAATGGTCAACACTCCCATGGCAAGATTAGAGGCAATCAAATTTTTTCTTACCCATGTTGTTTTCAAGAACTTCAAGGTATATCAAATAGATGTAAAATCTACTTTTATGAATGGTAAATTAGAAGAAGAAGTGTACATCAAGCAGCCAAATGGATTCCTTCTATTAGAAGTGAGTAAATATGTATCCAAATTGAAGAAAGCCTTGTATGGATTGAAGCAAGCCCCTAGAGCTTAGTATTCAAGAATTGACAAGTATCTACAAGACTAGGGATTCAAGAGATGATTTGTCGATAACACTTTGTACATCAAAACTGAAGGTGAGCATCAGTTAATTGTTGTGGTTTATGTTGATGATATAATCTTTGGAGGAGATAGTGAGAAGCTATTGTTGACGTAAGAGATTGCACCCGGGGCAAGGAGGCCTAGCTCCTGCCTTCTCCTCGCAACATGGAAACTCTCCTCTCGCCTATGGGACTGGCAAAGCTAGAGGAGAGAGTCTCTAGATAAGGGCTAGCTCCCTTTGATGCATCGTGTTTTTTCCAGCAAGTGCTAACATACATACATACATACATACATACATACATACATACATACATACATACATACATACATACATACATACATACATACATACATACATACATACATACATACATACATACATACATATATATATATATATATATATAAAGCGGGGGGATGAAAAGGGAGAAAGAGAATGTAGGAAAAACAAGCCTACTCTAAAGAGGTGATGCACCAAAAAATAAGGGTCGACCTTCACACATCCACTCTCAGAACCAGACAAATACATACATACTCTACACATTTGGTAGAAAGGACTAGGCTGTAAAAGACTGACAGGGAGGCTTTCATGAAAACACAGGAAACAAAAAATCATTGAGGCATTGTGAAATGCACACTATAAGTAACTTCCTCTATTTTGGTCTTCTAAATGTCAGCTCTTCTCCTTTTAGCTGCAAAAATGGTGCCTTGTAGATAACAGGTCTACTGGTATTGAACCTGTGAGAGCATCAAGAAACAATGACTGGACACAGAGAAACACTCAAGACATACTCTGAAATATCTATCCAAATGGAGGTAAAAAACTACATTTATTTGATTTAGGTGAAATTTTAGCAGGGCTGTGCCTGGCTAAAACCATGAAAAGATCCTTACAAAAATGACAAGTATCGAATATATATGAGAAAATGAGGAAGCCCATGTGGCGTTCCTTCAACAAGTGGCCATCGCGTCCCTTCAACAAGTTGCTCAAAACATTAATGAGACATGGGCTTTGTCTGCTCGAATTTCACATTTTTAATGTCAAAACACGGTTTGTCCACCCATTAAATGTAAAATGGAGAAAATTGGTTACATTACTTAGTTGTTGCATCTTCTCATGATCAATTCAAAGGAACTATTTTACCTACTGGAGTCACTTCTTCAAATTGGCACCACTTGGACTTAACTGCTTACTCATTCCATGTATGTCTTCTTGTCTTTTATTAATTTTGTCTCATTTGGTTCATTTGGCCCCTTGGGCGAACATTCTGGCAGGTCGCTGCATTTTGAGCTCCTTCTTTTCCACGATTAGCTCTCTACTAGTTTGAAAGGGAACAACTATTTCACTTCGTTAATTTTGATGTCCACTGGGACGTCGTCAGGTCCATCGCCATGTTAGTCGGGTCCATGTGGCATCAAACCAAAACGTTGAACCCCTTTGAACCAGAAGCTACTGAAACACTTGAACTAGGCTATGAACCAAACATATTGAACTTGCTAAACCCAAAAATGACTGGTATTAAATAGCAGGGGAGGAAGGTGACCAAATTTTGCCTGTGGGCAAAATAGGTCAACAATTGGCGACTCACAGGGGAAGCATGCTTGCTATGCTTAGAACCAGTTGCCTTAAAATCCATTGGGTGTGGAGTCAAATGCAGCTATGAAAGAATTATCAACATCTTGAAAGATTTGAGAATCAAAACATGAAGCTTTTACCCCCAAGCAAAGGGAAACACACAAGGCTAAAAATGCTACCTGTGCAATTGCACCTAGGAAAAATAGGGAAAACAACTGAAAACAAACTATTATATACAGCTGACCAGGAATAACTGCCTCCCTCCTAGATCAAAGGGAAAACTTCTTAAGTCCCCTTCCTAGAAAGAAGGTTTATGGTGGTAGGCAAGTCGCTGAATGAAAAAGAGAATTGGTGACCTGCTCTTCTTGCCTGTCACCTGAGTTGGCTGGAATTTGAGTGGATCATATTCAAACATGCTTTTGACATATACATACTCTATTTTTTCCTGAAAGCTTGCCTCCTGTTGGTTCTTCAAGCTAGTGTTTCCCATCAAGAAAATGATTGTTGTCGGCTCATCACCATAAGCCCCTTGATACACACCCTTGACTGGCTGGCTCTTCTCTGCCTCATGCTCAGGTTCCATGGTATAACCGTCCTCATTGATGATTTTGAAGAAAGTATCTTTAGATTCACCAACCTCTTGGAGGGATAAATATGAAAGACTAAAACCCCCTTGTAAACTTGTTTGAACCCCAATGATGCCTTCACTGCTCTTATCCAGCTCGTAGCCTCCTTGAAGAACAATACAGCTCACCCCAATGACTTTAAACAAATCATTCAAAGCATGAACAAGAGATTGTCCATGCTCCTCCATATCACCTAAGGTGATCTCCTCTTCATCCGCACTCATGAAGTCTCCTTGGTCAGTCATGAACTGAGCACACTCTTCTTCGCTTGCTTCCTTTCTGACCCAAGATTCCACTATTTGCTTCCAACTCATGACCTTGGGATTGGAAATTTCCCCTTGTGAACAAGGAGTAACTTTAACCTCTTCAAGGACTTGAGCTAGTTCATGATGTTCCTTCTTCCAGCTTGGAATTTGGAGATCATGTTGAAAGACTTGAGGAGGTTGGGGAAGATTTGGGAGGGTCTGCTCATGTACAGGAAGAGCTATCTGAGAAGAGGTGTGCTGGAAAGTTAGGTGCAAAGGATTGAGGGTAGGATCAATTGATGCATCAGATGAGCTAGAAAGATCAAGTGCCATCTGATAGAAAGGATTTGGCATACAAGAGGGATTTTTCTCTAGAATAGGAGGGGGCAGACCTCGGGCCAAAACTTCTTGATTTTCATCCCTCCACTTTACCAACACTTCATCAACATTAAAATTAGCTTGTGGATTGGTGGAAGGGGTGTATTTTGGCATCAGCTCTTCTGCAGTGTCTGAAAGCTCCATCTCTCTCTTTCCCAGTAGTCTCATCTTAGCCTCTAATTCCTCAACCTGCTTAGCTAGATAATCCTCATTTTGTACCTCTTGGGGCTCGAAGGAAACACCATAGAGATGGGGAGTGCATGAAAATTGCCATGAAATGTAAGGATCCTCCTGAAGAAGGGTGGAGGGAACTTGAAAAGGACTAACCTGATCTTGTACCTCACACTCTTGGACAATGTCTTTCACCCCCTTGCTATTTCATGACTCGACCACTTGATTTCAGCTCAAAAAATTCAGACTGGGCATCTCCATTGGGGTTGATGAGGCCATAATGTGAGAGGGAAGTGAAGATTTAGATTCTACTTCCCTTGCTGCCAAAATGGACTGCTGCATTTGGAGGTTTGCCAATTCGATCTGTCTATCAAGATTAGCCTTAAACACAAGATTTGTTGTTTCGGAACTCTCTTCAACGCGATTGGGGAGAGGACTTTGACATGCTTGATTTGGCTTATAAGCAGGGGCTGTATATGACTGATATGATGCTTGGGGCAGTGAGTATGTAGGTTGATAGACTTGGTAAGGCTACCTCTCATAAATACTCAGCTTCTCCTCCAAAGATGCAATCAAACCACTCACATCCAGCATCTCATTTGTAAGCCTATGCCAATTGGCTCTTTCAATGGGAGTCCATTCCTTCTTAACCTGATCCAGTGCATTCCTCACTTGATGGATGTTATGATCAAGAATTTCTTGGCCACATCCCCTTCTGGTGTCAAGATATATTACATACTTTTTGTATCCCAGTAGTGATCGCTTGAAGGCAGAAACAAGTTGATTGGCAAAGAGACTGGGTTGAGTGGGAGCAGTGATATATTGAGAAGACTGGGCATAAGGCTGATATAGCTCATGAATGGGCTGGGACTAGCCATATTGAAACTGATAAGGATCAACATAAGGCTGGTAAGGATCATAGCTAGCCATGCTGGCCAAGGAAAATAGGGTCCATGGCTTTGAACGATGGGATTATACATACTAGAATGCTATTTCTTGATGGTATGGTACCAAAATTGCTTAACCAGTTGATTTAATTCAGAGTCACCATTGGTGTTTGATGTGAAAGCCTTTAAAGGTTGATTGGTTGAAGAACACACCAAAATTCTTCAACTCTATGGACACAACTTGTCCTAGTTGGTCCCACCGGGCGTGCCAGAACTATTGATGCAAGAGATTGCACTCGGGGCAAGGAGGCCTAGCTCCTGCCTTCTCCTCGCAACATGGAAACTCTCCTCTCACCTATGGGATCGGTGAAGCTGGAGGAGAGAGTCTCTAGATAAGGGCTAGCTCCCTTTGATGCATCGTGTTTTTTCCAGCAAGAGCTAACATACACACACACACACACACACACACACACACATATATATATATATATATTATATATATAAATATAAAGGGGGGGATGAAAAGGGAGAAAGAGAATGTAGGAAAAACAAGCCTGCTCTAAAGAGGTGATGCACCAAAAAACAAGGGTCAACCTTCACACATCCACTCTCAGAACCAGACAAATACATACATACTCTACACATTTGGTAGAAAGGACCAGGCTGTAAAAGACTGACAGGGAGGCTTTCATGAAAACACAAGAAATAGAAAATCACTGAGGCACTGTAAAATGCACACTATAAGTAACTTCCTCTATTCTGGTCTTCTAAATGTCAGCTCTTCTCCTTTTAGCTGCAAAAATGGCACCTTATAGATAATAGGTCTGCTGGTGTTGAACCTGTGAGAGCATCAAGAAACAATGGCTGGACATAGAGAAACACTCAAGACATACTCTGAAATATCTATCCAAATGGAGGTAAAAAACTGCGTTTATTTGATTCAGGTGAAATTTTAGCAGGGCTGCGCCTGGCTAAAACCGTGAAAAGATCCTTACAAAAATGACAAGTATCGAATATATATGATAAAATGAGGAAGCCCATGTGGCGTTCTTTCAACAAGTGGCCATCGCGTCCCTTCAACAAGTTGCTCAAAACATTAATGAGATGTGGGCTTTGTCTACTTGAAGTCCACATTTTTAATGTCAAAACGTGGTTTGTCCACCCATTAAATGTAAAATGGAGAAAACCAATTACATTACTTAGCTGTTGCATCTTCTCATGATCGATTCGAAGGAACTATTTTACCTACTGGAGTCACTTCTTCAAATTGGCACCACTTGGACTTAACTGCTTACTCATTCCGTGCATGTCTTCTTGTCTTTTATCAATTTTGTCTCATCTGGTTCATTTGGCCCCTTGGGCAAACATTTTGGCAGGTCGCTATGTTTTGAGCTCCTTCTTTTCCACGGTTAGCTCTCTACCAGTTTGAAAGGGAATGACTATTTCACTTCGTTAATTTTGACGTCCACTGGGATGTCATCGGGTCCATCGCCATGTTAGTCAGGTCCACGTGGCATCGAACCAAAACGTTGAACCCCTTTGAACCAGAAGCTACGGAAACACTTGAACCAGGCTATGAACCAAACATATTGAACTTGCTAAACCCAAAAATGACTGGTATTAAACAACAGGGGAGGAAGGTGACCGAAATTTTGCCTATGGGCAAAATAGGTCAACAGCTATATAAAGAATTTTTTGAAGACAAGCCAAAATAATTTGAGATGTTCATGCTTGGTAAGCTATCATTATTTCTTGGATTGTAAATATCTTAGTCCATTAAAGGAATATTCATCTCCCAAACCAAGTATGCTAAAGAAAGTTTGAATAAATTTGGAATGGAAAACTATGCATCGATTGGCATGGCTATGGCTACAGGAAACAAATTGAGTAAGGATGATGAATCATCAAATACAAATTATTCCCTCTACATATCAATGATTGGTATTATTTTTTACATAATGTCATCTAGTCTGGATATCATTCAAGTAGTGAGCATGGTAGGACATTATCAGGTAGCTCCTAAATAAACACATGTGCAAGCAGTGAAGTGTATATTCAGATATCTAAAAGGGACCCTAGATTATGGATTATGATATCCTACAGGGAAGGATTTCACTTTAGTAGCATATACAAACTCAGACTGGGTATGATGCCTAGATGATAGAAAAACACAAGTGGAGGAGCATTTTTCCTTGGAGATAGCCTAGTGTCTTGGCTAAGTAAAAAGCAGAATTTAGTTTCATTATCCACAACAGAGGTAGAGTACATAGTGGTAGTATTGTGTTTCACTTAGAATCTTTGGATGAAATAGACCCTTAAAGACATCAAGGTAGAATATGATCATCCAATTTCAATATACTATGACAATACTAGTGCTATCAACATCTCAAAGAATCTAGTGATGCATGCCAAAACAAAACACATTCCAATTAGATACCATTTTTTAAGATATCAAGTTGCAGAATAATAGGTAAAATTGGAATATATTTCCACCACAGAGTAGATAATAGACATTTTTACCAAGCCACTTCCAAAGGACACATTTGAATAACTATGTGAGAAGTTGGGAGTAATCTCTTTTGCTTCCTACCACTGAAGGGAAGTATTGATTGAGGGGGAACTAAGCATTACATTATCTAGCTCCTGCGTAGTCCCTTTGCCATTGATGTCAAAGGGAGAGAAGTGTAGAAAGGAGGATCTATAGAAAATAAGATCTTTGACAAAAGAAATAGTACAATGAGGGGGGGGGCAAATTCAGTGCGTGGTTGCCATCAATGACAAAGTGGGAGATTGTTGGAAATACTGTCATTGATGTCAAAGGGTAATCATGCATCTGATTGATGGCAAAGTATTTTGATAAAAGAATTAAATTAAATAAAGAATATTTAATTTGATTGAGGTAATTAATCATGCAAATAACTGTCATATCTTTGCATGGAATCAAAGATAAATTAACTATGTCTAAGGGGCTTAAAAAGATAATTATGACGAAGGCTTCAAGGCAGTTTTTAAGGCTAAAATGATCCCCAACCTTGGTTGACCTGATTTCTAGGAAGTTGTCCTAACTTTGGGAGGAGTTGTTACCATTTGAATGAACCTTTTTCATTTGAAGAGTCACAACCTTAATTTGTGTCTTTTTGTGGGTTATAAATAAGTGCATATCGAGTGGCAAATTTGTATGTTTGAAAGTGGAAAAAATAAAAGAAAAGAAAAAATAATTGAAAGCAGAATTTTGTGAGAATATTGAAAGGAAAAATCAGCAAGTATAAGGCAGAGCATAGTAATGAAAACACTCAAGTGTAGATTGAATTGAAAGGAGATAAAGCAATGTTCTATCATCCATTATGTTAGCAACAAATCAGAGATAGAAGAGTGATTCTTGTGAGAAGGTTGGTGCCTTTGGTTTGAAGAGATTAGTGTCTCTTTTTGATTTAGTGCTTAGATAAAGGGGTTGGTGCTCCTATAGGTTGGTGCTTACAAAAAAAAATTTGGGGTTGGTGCTCCAGAAGGTTGATGCCTACAAATATTTATATTGAGAAAGATTTATTTCTAGTTTTCTCCTAAAAGGGTTTCCACGTATATCTGGTGTCACTTTGAATTGTATTATATTATTTTGTGATTTGATTGCTTTGAATATCTTAATTGGAATAAGTGATTACGTGTTAGAAAAGAAAATAATATATAATACTGATTCACCCCCCTCTCAGTGTTAGCCTGTGCTCAACAGACCTCTCCACACTTGATTACTGGGTTATATAGTCTCCTTTAATTATTTTGCTTGAAAAACACTTAGGAATCTTATCTCACTACCAATAGACCCATTTTAAGTTTCCATGAACTTCCTCACCTCATCTCCATTCACTATTCCACCTTCTTGACAACACCGCACTATCTAGCTCCTTACTAGGCAATCTTCTTAGGTTACAAGTACCAAACCTTGTTACTGGTTCCAAGGATTCAATATTATTTCATGGATGGTATTTTATGATCATATATAATTTAACTTAACCCCTTTAAAATTCTCAATCACACTTTAACACTCACTTCCACATACAAAGCTCATAATGACAACCCTAGGCTTGTAGCCTTTTTTTCACATTTCCTCTTGGTTTGAGAAAACTATGAACTATCCTATAGATATAAAAGCATTTTACATCACCCTCTATCTTTCTACAACTCTACCTAAATTTTAATTATTCAAATCTCTCTATAGGTACCTTTTCCTTCACAAACCTGTGTCCAATTAGGTCTTTCTAGCCCTCCATTCATGACATAGTCATAAAAACCCTAAAAATTTATATTTTACATAGCCCAAGCCACTTTAATCCTTCTTGGGGAATAAAAATATGTTAGAATAACAAATTTCAATAATTTTACATGGTTGGCATGGGAGTTATAGGGTTTTTGGTTTTAAAACCCTAATTCCCTGTCTACAGAGGTTGAGAGGCTTCATAATTCACTTTGTTTAGTTTTAAGACCTTTCAAAGGAACCTAAGACATTTCATAGGTTTGTGTTATCATTTTACACATTCCTTGATAAGTAATATCATTTGATCAACCTTCACTTGCTTCAACTAACTCAAAACACAAAATTATGTCACACTTTTTAATGGATTGTGTAAGACTTCAAGGCTCTGGCTGCACCATAAAGGTTCTTAAACTTCCATTGAACTATTTTCACAATGTATTATCTTCCCACATGTTCTCCAAACTTGATCAAGCTCACAACCATACACTTTCTCAACCATACACATTCTTTCATTGGCATACTAACCATATAAACACAGGGTAACTGATCAAAACAAGGGTATGTTGTGCTGGGCCTGTTTGTGTTCAAAAGTTACAAACACCCATAAGATATTTATATTAGTTTTTAATCTCCTCCATTATGCCAAAATCCACCAATTTCACTTGCATTCACTATTTAATAACACACATTCCTTCTTTGGCAGATAACTGTGAACAGAGTCTTTTCATTGTATGATAGGGTTTCTAAACAACAAAGTTTAATCCTTAGAAAATTGAGCACTATGTACTTGCTACCAAATGTGAATTCAAACCAAGAACTTATCAATATTCCAACATGTTACACCAATCACTCTTCCTCTCAGAGTATATATTATCCATTATCTTATTGACTGAGTAAAAATAAGATCACACCATGTATGCAGAGTATTGTGTCACATATGGATTGTGCACTGACTATTTATCATAAAATTACCCTCAGAAAAACTAATATATTATTTCATCTCACATTCTATTCTCTATATAACATTAACTCAAACAAGATAACGATCCTCTCTTAACAACAATCTTTCAAGAGATGTTATAACACCTTACTATTGATTGTCACCATCCAAGAACAGGGTTGTATTACCAGTACTATGCTATAATATATTTCAAATTGAATCAAATCATTGTTAATATTGACTAAGTGGATTTCACCCTTTAAAGGGATTCTCATCTCTCTTCCTCCATGTAACACAATGGAGACATTCCTTTTTGCTATGGGTTACAAACATGAGGGATGAATCTCTAGATTAGGGGCTAACTCCCCTTGATGCACCTTGAGGCCCTAGATTTCCTACTACTAAAATTAGAATCTAAACTAAAATACTAAAATTAGAATCTAAACTAATGCGGCGATGCACCAAAATGGTTGGTCTACTCAGCTTTGACATACACTTTACACTAGAGAGAAGCAAGAATACACTTCATTCAAATGAGAACCTTTCCTACATCAATGTTTCAATAGGGGATCCTATAGAGATATAGGGAGGAAGAAATACTAGAGGTATTTTAAGACACACTATGGATAGCCTGTTCACATGTGCCTATACTCTGAGCTGGACACTTCTTGTTGACCTGCAAGAGAAGAACTCACAATATACTAGATATGTTGGCATAAACTTATGAAAGCATGAAAAGGGAATGACTTAACATAAGATAAAACCATAGACATATGCAAAAGTGCAAGCTCAAATAGAGGTAAAAATGCTTCTTTTGATTCAAGGTAAATTCCTTCAGGGCTTCACCATACAAGCTGAGATAATTTTTCTCAAATGAGAAGTTACAAATATATAGAGAACTTGGAAATAAATAGCTGGCAAATCAAGGGATGGAAACCCATGATGAGTTAAATAATTATGTAGAGAACACAGGCCCATGATGCTATCATATTCTTCCAATTATGTATGGGAGATCCATGCTATAGATGTCCAAGTCACTGCCCTTGTTTTCTCGAGCCCTCAAAAGCATGGGATACTCCTAGCAATTGACAAAGCCATCCCCAAGTTGTGTTGACTGGCTCTTTAATACTGGGTGCAACTGGTTGTGCATTAATGGTGAAGCATGAAAACACAAGATACTCTCCTCTATAGTTCAAAAACCAATCTATTTTATTGGTTTTTGGTAGATATATTTCACCAAATGTATTAATTCTCCTTGTTGAGTCATCCATGCCACTTGTCTTGGTCTGAGTGGTCATTGATTATGTCCTTTGTCTTTTTCAACAACTGGAACTATTCCTTGTTTTATCTTTTTTGATTTGTCTTTACCAATGTTTTGTCTCATTCCTTCAACTTCTCCTTTGCCTTGGCCTTTTCTTTTCTTGCTCTTTGACTTATCGAGCCTTTTGCCATGCTTTCCTTTAGACATAATGTCTGAAGGAATTCTTTCTTTTCTCAAAGGGCACATGGCCTTTGAGACTTTGCAATTTATCTCCTTTAGTTGGTTGCCCTCCACAAGGGTTTATTTCATCCAGAAGTGCCCTTTGGGATTTTTGAAATGGTCTTCACCTTTCTCAAGGTGCCCTTCACAAGGGTATTTGCCCTTCAAACTTTTTGTAAATGTCCATCAAGCTATCAAAATGCCCTCCAAAGGAAATCCCTTGCCTTTTGTGAACTGCTTTAGACCATTTCGGGTCCTTCAATCACTTCTACTTATAAAAGTAGACAAGTAATGCACCTGTACAAACCCGATTTGCACTAGACTAAGTAAAATGACAAAACACTTGGCCTTTTCATTAGAAAGGTCTGGTAGAGAACATTTTTTGCACAAGGTAACAGAGGGATGATCTAGTCAAAATATGGATTAGATGACATTTTCAAAGAGAAAGGAGGGAGTGCTGAATTTTGGTTTACAGGACCAAAAATTGGTCAACACAATTGGTGACTCACAAGGGAAGCATGCTTGTTGTGCTTGGGAAGAATGGTATCTATTGACCATTTTTGGTCCTATAGGCCAAAAAAATGGTCTTCCTTTTATTTCCTTGCTGTCCCAGTCTTTGATGTTTTCACTACTACAATCATGTTTTTCCCTTTGCAATAGTCCTGGTCTTATAAAGAGTTGAGAGATCCAAGACCTGTAGGTTTTGGTTCAACATGGAGCTTATTTCACTTCGAGTGATTTCCTTGCATAATTCTTTTTAGCAAAAAGGAATGGGCTGGTTCTAAAGGGATGCAAGTATTTCAGCAGGCTCCAAAGGCAAAGTGCCATTGTGAAGGGCAGGAAGGTGCCAAATGGGGTTGTTCAAGCAGGTTCTGAAGGACATCTTAGGGCCTAAATTCCCTTACAGAGGGCAAGAAACACTTAAAAAGGGACCAAAGTAGAGAAGGCCGAAACAGGACAGAGTTTTCCTTCAGAGAAAGACAAGGCAAAAGACAAAAGATTCCTTGGGACATTTTGTCCGAAGGAAATCCAAGGAGTAGACAAAGGTTGATTTCCTTCAGACAAAATGCCTAAAGAAATTCCTTCGGACATTTTGTCCAAATAAATTCACAAGGCAAGGGACCAAACTTTGAAATATTATCCTTTAGAAATAAATCTATGGCAAAATGATAAGGCAAATTCTTTCGGACAAAAAGTCTGAAGGAATCTGTTCAACGAAAAGCCCGACTGAAAAAAAACAAGAAGAAAAATATGAAGGGAACATTTCCTTCAGACATTTTATTTGAAGGATTTGAGAACCAAGGGAGCCCAAAGGACCCTGAAGGACAAGCACCCTTGAGAGGGACTCTCGATTGCCAAAAGGGGTACTTTTCTCCAAGTCCTGAAGGGACACCTTCCCTTCAGGAGGGTTCAACGATAGAGGCCCAAACAAAGAAAAAGAAAGGGGAGATATCCTTTGGGAAAAAGTCCAAAGGAACACTTTAGACAGTAAAGATGAAGGAATTACCAAAGGGGTGATGGGCCTGAAGATGTCAAATTTAGTATCATGAACTAGTCGTTGGAATTCAAACGTCCCGTGATGTCCCTGTGGACGTCAAATTCAGGACAATGAAATAGCCGTTGGCTTTCAAATGATGACAGGTGTATGAAAGTCAATTTTGTAGCAATGAAATAACCATTAATATTTAAATGATTGAGCATAAATCTAAAGGAATTCAAAGGGCTTAAGCCAAAAGGAGGAGACCACTGAGAAGATAGCCCCGAGAGCTAAGATTGCCAAAAAGGGCCAAGAGATGACAAAAGACAAAGCCAAGAAAAGACAAAACCAAGAAAATGACAAAAGTCAAGAGTGAACTTAGTGACCCACTGAGAAAGGAGCCCGAAGAGCCAAGGATTGATAGAAGATATCCCCGAGGGATGAGAGAGCCAGGAAAAAGACAAAAGCTAGGAAAGGACAAAACCCAAGCACAGAAGTAGATAAAATAGTCTAGGTGGCAAAAGAAGGTGTCGACACAAGGAGTTATTCCAGTGGTTGAAATAGTCTCCACCAAGTGGTCATCAAGGAGCATGAACAGTGAAGGCATTGCCTATTTTTCCTCACTTTGCATTGATGAGTAGACAACCATGTGAATGTCTTAAAGAAGTGGTCTTGTTTGTAGACAAATGAGTGCGACCCATGCTTTCACAATAATGTTTTGATGCCAAAGTCAAGACTGGCAATTGACACAATATGTTCTTTTAGAGACTTCCTCTTGCTAATGTTTTTAATGCAGCATGGGCCACTCATATAAAAGGGGCACCATTATTTCCTCTTTCTCTATATATATTGTAAACTCTCACTTGAGAGAGGCATCTTTCATTTTGTAAGGTGAAGCCCTACCAAATTTTCACCTTGAATCAATAGAATGCATTTTTTACCTCTATCTGGCTAGATATATCTCTGAGTGTGTCTGAGTATTAACCTTGTGTTTAGTCATTTTGCATAATGCTTTCACAAGTTTGACACCAACATACCTGGTATAGACAAATCACCATTTTTGCAGGTGACAAAAAGTGTTGTGTTTGGAGTGCAGTGATAGAAGAGGGTTACCAAATAGAGTGTTTTCCTACAGTGCTTATGGTAAATTCATTTTTTTGTGTGTCTTTATTAAGCCTCCCTGTTAAGCTCCCTACAGTCTGGTTTTTTCATCAGATAAAGTGTATGTATGTCTTCTTCTAGTCTGAAGTGTGAGTAAATGAGTAGATCAAACTTTTTTAGTGCATCACTGTATTAATCTAGGTTCTATTTTTAGTAATCCTTCTCTCTTTTCAACCCCCCCACTATATATATATATTAGCAATAGTACTGAAATAACTTAGAGATGTATCAAAGGGAGCTATCCCTTATCTAGAGATTCTCCCCTCAGTTTTGCCATATGCACAACAAGAGGGGAGTCTCCATTGTGCCACGTGGAAGACATGATCTCAGCCTCCTGTCAAGGGTGCAATCCATAGCGTCAAATTTTTTTGGCACGCCCGATGGGATGAATTTTTAAACACTCAGAAAAGTTCCAAGATTGATGCTGGTCCTGTTACAACAAAAATTAACCATTTTTCCAGCATCTAGTGACTCCATTATCAAGAGCATCAGTCTCTGGCCAAGGATCAGTTTGACACCTTATGCCTAAGGTCACCACACGATATGATACTAAGGATGTCCCTTTTGAATTCATTGAAATACCATTAAACTCAGCAAGGTGACTGAGGTTTGCAAGGACTCATCCTTATTCAGCAAGTCATTTTCCCAGACCCGTTATTGGATACACTTATGCAAGAAGGCCTTGATTGAATCCTGTCATAGCTATGGCTTTACCTTTTATGGCCTTTCATGGTCAGAGTCCTTTAAACCTTTAGCACTATGACCAATCCTAGGGATAACCCTTAAGAGTGTTCCTCCTTTTAATAGGGAGGGGCCTATTATTGCTATTGAACACATCAAAAATATTTCCAACATCTGCAATATTCACAATGTCACTGAAGAAAACATTTCCATTAGATTGTTGGCATTGTCTTTTAAGGGCAAGGTTCTGGACTGGTATGGGACTCTGCCTATGAATTCAATCAACACATGGAATGAATTGTGCACCCTCTTAATAAATATATTTGGGGAGAAGAGTGACCACCTCTCACATGCCAAGCAATTGACCACCTCTCACTTGCTGAGCAATTGACAACCATGCAGAAAGCTCCACACAAATTTATGCAGGATTTCAATACTCATTTTCAAAAGACATGGGACAGAATCCCCATTTTGGTAAGGCCAACCCCAAGCTATGCTTTCCTCTATTATTTGAAAGTGTTGAACATTGACATTGCTATCATGATACAGTCCATGGGAGGACATGTGTTGCCTACTACCTATGACATAGCCATAACATCTGAGAATTGCTTGGTGCAAGCTAAAAAGATAGCCCCTAGACCTCATATGCCACTCTTTCTTGAATTGTCACCTCCAGTCCATACTGCTGCATCTACCTTAGCTCTTCTGCCTAGCATAGAAAATCTAGCTGCTACTCCATCTAATGACCTTCATGAAGTCAAAAGCTTATTACAAAACATGACCAATGAACTAGTGGTTCTCAAAAGGTAGCAAGATTAAAGCAATCAGTCAAATCAGGGATATCAGCAGTTTAGGTAAGCAAATAAACCCCCTTTTTAGAATTAAAATCAAGGACAGAGCCAGTTTGCAAAAAATAGACCTTATCAAGGCTATAATCCAGGTGCTCATTCATCATCTAAGGCTTTGGTACCCATTCAAAATAATATGGTACAAGAATAACCAAATTGCTCACCCATGGGATATAGTCAAGATCAGGTTATTTATACAAATGAGATATCGGGTCAATACATGAATGCACAAGATAATCAGGCAGCCACTCAATTCCCAAGCTTTGAGGCATCATTGCAACATGGCATGGACAATAGGCTGGCTCAGTCTGATTCCACTCTCATGAATCACCTGGAAGGTGAATTCTGTGTAGTCAACTACATGGGCAATATGGATAATCAAGGTGACTATGTTGCAGCCAACACAAGGTCCAAAAGGAGAGTTATGGAGGAAGCTTAGGCAACTGCTCAAATGTCTGTAGCATCTTCTTCATCACATGCGAATCAAAAATTCCCAAATTTTAGGCCACCAGTTGAACCCAGCTCTTCAGCCTACGCCCTAGGCTATAAGTAATCCCAAAGAAAATTTGAAAGGAGGCAATCCTCAGATTAATGTGGTGGACCAGATGAAGAAGCTACACATGAATATCTCCTTGTGGGATTTATTGGCAATGCTAGGACAAAAGGACATGCTACAAAAGGAATTGCACGAGATAAATGAACAAGCTATCCCAATAAAGGCTAATAATATTCTAATCATGAATGGACACCCTTTCACAATAGGCCAAGTAAAGAAAGAAGAAAAGGTTCCTCATTTTTATCTGTCCTTAGTCATAGGATATTTTCTAGTGCACAATTGCATTATTGATAGTGGGGCAAGCACCTCAGTAATGCCAAAATGTATAGCAGATAAACTAGGACTCAAATATGAAGAAATGACTAAGGGAGTCCTGCATCTAAATGGAACACTAGCAAAGATAGTAGGAGTGGTGAGAGGCTTGAACTTGATGCTCCATGCCTGTCTAACTTTCTCAGTCCGTCATGATGATGTGGTGGTGGTGGATGTTCCTCCCTACTTTACCATTTGCTTGTCCAGGGATTTTAGATCCAAAATAGGTGGCTACCTAACAACAAACTGGTCCTACCTAGTTTTCAGAACCAAGTATAGGACTACGGTCAAGATTGAGTTAGATCTAATCCACATAGACCATCTGGAGCCATACTCACTCAAGGTGGAAAATTTCAGCTATGTCATTATTGATCAAGAAGATTTCCAAGTAGATTAATCTCTGCCCTCTGCCCTTGAAGTAGTTGCTGACCTACTCTTAGATGAATGGGGAAGTGACAACTTTGAACATGATCCTTACAAATTCATAGAAGAGACAGGCCTTAGGATTTATTGCATGCATGAAGTGGGTACTTTTGTACCAAATTTGATGAAATCAAGCTGAGAGAACTCAGGTTTATGGTAGCTTTTCTTTGATGGCTCAAGAAGTAAGCTGGGAGCTGGTGGGGGAGTGGTGTTAGTTTCCCCCTCACAGGAGAAATACTTTTCAGCCTTCAGGTTCCAATTTTATTGCACGTGCAATGTTGTAGAGTATGAATCTCTAATCCATGGTTTGGAATGGGTGAAGAAAAGAGGAATTATATAACTACAAGTTTTTGGGGACAACAAGTTGATCATAAATTAGGTGAGAAGCCAAAATTTGACCAAGAATCCCTTACTTAAGTCTTACAATCACAGGGTGTGGGACTTAGTAGAGATTTTTCTTGCTTTCAATGTCACCTCCATTTCAAGAGAGTAGAATAAACAAGTAGACATACTAGGATTAGTTGGTGCTCAGTTTGATGTCCCCAAGGAGATAGGTCAAGATTGTAGCCTGCATCATTTGAAAGTGGTAATCAGACCCTCTCTTCCTGACAACATCACCAACTGGCAGGTGTTTGACAATGATTATCAGATAGCACTCTTCTTGCAAGAGGAAGCTAAGTTTGCTGCTAGAAACCAAGCTAAGCTACAATAGTAGTATGGCAGCCAGATTGTTCAGCTGAAGAATAATAAACTTTCCAAAGGTTTAGTCACTCTCGAAAGTATCTTCAATGAGGATGACCAATTGAAAAATGATAAAGCAAGAATCACAAAAAAGGAGAACTATGAAAAATTTGAGATATTCAAAGATAAGTTTCTTACACTTGAGAAAGTGTGTACAGATCATGAAAGGCAAGCCTTCATCTTGTTGTGCCAAGAGTTTGTTGATGTCTTCGCTTGGGAGTATAGCGTCTTGAAGGGTTTTAACCCAAGTTTGGCCCAACATACCATTGAGCTGGAGGAAGGAGCCAAGCCCATCAAGTAGAAACAAAGGCCTGTCAACTTGAATATTGAGCCTCTCATGCGGAAGGAACTCACCAAGATGATTGAGTCCAAAATCATATTTTCAATCAAACACTCTTCTTGGCTGGCCAATCTTGTTCCTATCCAAAAAAAGAATGGGGAGATCAAATTATCTGTAGATTTTAGAGACCTCAATAGAGTTTCTTTGAAAGACTATTATCCTCTCCCAAGTATGGAGTAGATCCTCTAAATGGTGATAGGTAGCGAGCGTTTCTCCCTCCTGGATGGGTATTCAAGATACAATTATATTTTGGTGCAAGATTGTGACTAGTACAAGACAACCTTCACTACCAAATGGGGGATGTTTGCTTATCATAAACTACCATTTGGACTGTCCAACATCAGTGCCACTTTTTAATGAGCTATGGACATGGCTTTTCAAGGCCTAATAAATAACATTGTACTGGTGTATCTTGATGATGTGACAATATTCTCTAAGGAAGCAAGCCAACACATAAAAAACTTGAAAAAAATATTTGAGAGGTGTAGAGAGTTTGGTATCTCTCTCAACTTAAAGAAATGTGTGTTTGTTGTCCATGAGGGTAAACTACTTGGCCATGTGGTTTCTAAAGAAGGCTTAACCATTGATCTAGAAAGAGTTCTCTCCATCCTAGAGCTATCTTTGCCTAAACATAAGAAAGTTCTACAGAGCTTCTTTGGCAAAATAAATTTCATTAGGAGATTTATTCCAAATTTTGCAGAGGTAGTCAAGCCATTAACCTCTATGCTGAAGAAAGATGAGAAATTTGTGTGGATAGTGCAAAAGAAGGATAGTTTTGAAGGGATCAAGAAAGCTATTGCCTAGGCTCTTACCTTGATCAGTCCTGACTTCACCAAGGATTTCAACCTCTATACATTCAAAAATGAAGAGGTAATCTCTGCTATGCTTACCCAAACAAATGATGAGAACCTTGAACGCATTTTTTAGCTAGGGTCTAGAGGGTTTTGAGGTTAGGTATACATATGTGGAGAAGCAAGTCCTTGCAGTCATACAGAGTTTGAAGAAATTTAGACATATGTTGTCCAATAGTAGGGTTCACCTCATGGTGCTACATTCCAGCGTCAAAGACTTCTTGATCAGTCGTGACCTAAATGAAAAGAGAGTGGGATGGATCACTAAGGTAATGGAATATGACATGGACATCAAATCCACCAAGCTGGTAAGAGGAAAAGGCCTATGTGAACACCTTAATATAGAATTTAAATAGAAGAAAGAGGATAATTTGCTCATTCATGATGAAGCCACAACAAAAGAACCAACAATCATGAAGGATTGGATATCAGACATAAGACGTTTCCTTCTCACTGGTGAGTGCCCATAGGGCCTTGATAGGACTAAGAGGAGATATTTTAGACTCCAATCTCTCCCTTATGTCTTGATTGATGGAGTGATATTTGGAAGGGATTTCTTAGGAGTGATTTTAAGGTGCATAGACCCATGTTAGGTCGACAAGGTGCTGTCTGAGTTCCATGATGGGCCAGCTGGTGTTCACTTTGCTCTTAAGCCTATAGTTGTAAGAATAATGAGAGCTGGTTAATTCTGGCCCACTCTATTCAGAGACACCCATGCCTAGGTACGAAAGTGCCAAAAGTGTGCTCTCTTTGATGGGAAATAATGACTGGCTACAATGCCTCTACAACGTATTCAAGTTGAATAACCATTCATGTAATAGGGCCTTGACTTCATAGGAATGATTAACCCTCCCTTTAGTGCTGGACACAAGTGGGTCCTAACTACTATAGACTACTTCATGAGATGGGTAGAAGTTGTTGCTTTGAAGGAAGCAAACAAAAGTGCAGTCCTAGATTTTTACAAAGACCTAGTCACAAGATTTGGAGTTCTAGCTACCATCATCTCAGATAATGCTTTAGATTTTTTGGGAACTAAAATGAGTGAATGGGCATTGAGATATGACATCTATCTCAGTACTTCTTCCAAATACTACACATAGGGGAATGGTTTGGCTGAATCCACCAACAAGAATTTGATCAGGATTATCAAAATAACAATGGAGGAGAATCAAATAACATGGCATGCCAAGTTGAAAATAGCCCTGTGGATAGACAAGGCCACTCCAAAGAGAGTATTTGGCAATTCACCATACACACTTGTGTATGGAAGGGAAGCTAGACTTCCTCTTTCACTTGAATTTCTAGCCTTGGACCTTGCTCACCAGCTACAATTAGAAGAAGGCACCAGCATGGAGGTTAGGCTATGTGAGCTGATGGAACTTCAAGAGACAAGGGACCAAGCTATGGCTTCTATGACCAGCTGTCAACAATAAACAAAGAAGCATTTTGACAAGAAATCCTCGTCAAAAGGTTTCTCTAAGGGAGACATCATTTTGAAATGGGATGAGGATTGAGCTAAGCCTAGAAAGCACACAAATTTTGATGCCCTATGGAGTGGTCCATATGTCATCACTCAGTGCAAGCAGCACAATGTGTTCCAACTCTCTAGGTTGGATGGTGAAGAACTGCGTATCCCAGTTAATGGGATACATCTTAAGCATTATCACTAGGCCTTCTCCCATCATGTACATATTTTCCTTGTTTTTTTCCTATTTTCCCTAAGTACTTTGGCACATGTTAGTAGTTTTCTTAGCCTTGTGTGTGTTTTGTTTCCTTTTTGGGGTAAAAGCTTCATGATTGATTCTTGGATATCTCAAGGTTGTTGCTAACTCTTTCAAAGCTGCATCTTGATTCCATGCCAAATGGACTTTGAGGCTACCAATCTTCTTCAAGCATAGAAGGCATGTTTCCTCTGGGTATCACCAAATTGTTGACCATTTTTGGTCCTACAGGGCAAAAAAATGGTCTTCCTTTTGTTTCCTTGATGTCTTAGTCTTTGATGTTTTCACCTTGTTGGAATCATGTTTTTCCTTTTGCAATAGTTCTGGTCTTATAAAGAGTTAAGACATCCAAGACTTGTAAGTTTTGGTTCAATATGGATCTTATTTCATTTTGAGCGATTGCCTTGCACAGTTCTTTTTGGCAAAAAGGAATGGGCCGATTCTAAAGGGATGCAAGTCTTTCAGCAGGCTCCAAAGGCAAAGTGCCCTTGCATAGGGAAAGAAGGTGCCAAATGGGGTTGTTCAATTAGGTTCTAAATGACATCTTGGGGCTTAAATGCCCTTGCAGAGGGCAGGAAACACTTAAAAAGGGACCAAAGTAGAGAAGGCCAAAATAGGGTAGAGTTTTCCTTCAGAGAAAGACAAGGCGAAAGATAAAAGATTCCTTCAGACATTTTATCTGAAGGAAATCCAAGGAGTAGACAAAGGTTAAATTCCTTTAGACAAAATGCCCGAAGGAATTCCTTTGGACATTTTGTCCAAAGAAATTCACAAGGCAAGGGACCAAAATTTGAAAGATTATCCTTCAAAAGGAAATCCATGGAAAAATGACAAGGCAAATTCTTTCAAACAAAAAGTCTGAAGGAATTCCTTAAGACATTTTGTCTGAAGGAATCTGTCTGAAGAAAATCCTGAATGAAAAAAACAAGTGGCAAAATATGAAGGGAACATTTCCTTCAGAAATTTTGTCTAAAGGATTTGAGAACCAAGGGAGCCCTAAGGACCCCGAAGGGAAATTACCCTTGTAGGGGACTCTCGGTTTCCAAAAGGGGGACTTTTCTCCAAGTCCCAAAGGGATACCTTCCCTTCGAGAGGGTTCAATGATAGAGGCGAACAAAGAAAAAGAAAGGGGAGATATCCTTTGGGAAAAAGTCTGAAGGAACACTTCAGAAAGTGAAGCAGAAGGAATTACCAAAGGGGTGATGGGCCCAAAGACATCAAATTTAATATCATAGACTAGCCATTGGAATTCAAATGTCTAGTGATGTCCCCACGGATGTCAAATTTAGGACAATGAAATAGCCGTTGGCTTTCAAACAATGATGGGTGCATGAATGTCAAATTTGTGGCAATGAAATAACCATTGATATTTAAATGATTGAGCACAAATCCAAAGGAATTCAAAGGGATTAAATCCAAAAGGAGGAGACCACTGAGAAGATAGCCCCGAGAGCTAAGATTGCCAAAAAGGGCCAAGAGATGACAAAAGACAAAGCCAGGAAAAGACAAAGCTAGGAAAAGGACAAAAGTCAAGAGTAAACTCAGTGACCCACTGAGAAAGGAGCCCAAAGAGCCAAGGATTGACAAAATATAGCCTCGAAGGCTAAGAGATCTAGGAAAAAGACAAAAGCTAGGAAAGGACAAAAGCCAAGTGTAAAAGCAGACAGAACAGTCCAGGTGGCAAAAGAAGGTGTCGGCACAAGGAGTTATTCTAGCGGTTGAAATAGTCTCCACCAAATGGTCATCAAAAAACGTGAATAGTGAAGGCTTGGCCTATTTTTCCTCACTTTGCATTAATGAGCAGACAACTATGTGAATGTCTTTAAGAAGTAGTCTTGTTTGCAGACAAATGAGCATGACCCATGCTTTCACAATAATGTTTTGATGCCAAAGTCAAGACTGGAAACTGACACAACATGTTCTTTCAGTAACTTTCTCTTCCCAATGTTTTTAATACAACATGGGCCACTCATAAAAAAGGGGTGCCATTATTTCCTCTTTCTCTCTATATATTGTAAACTCTCACTTGAGAGAGGCATCTCTCATTTTGTAAGGTGAAGCCTTGCCAAATTTTAACCTTGAATAAATAGAATGCATTTTTTACCTCTATCTAGCTGGATATATCTCTGAGTGTGTTTGAGTATTAACCTTGTGTTCAGTCATTTTGCATAATGCTTTCACAAGTTTGATACCAATCTACCTGGTATAGACAAATCGCCATTTCTACAAGTGACAAGAAGTGTTGTATTTGGAGCGCAGAGATAGAAGAGGGTTACTAGATAGAGTATTTTCCTACAACGCCTGTGGTAAGTTCATTTTTGTGTGTGTCTTCATTAAGCCTCCCTGTTAAGCTCCCTACAGTCTGGTTTTTTCATCAGATAAAGTTTATGTATGTCCTCTTTTGGTCTGAAGTGTGAGTAAATGAGTAGATCAAACTTTTTTTGTGCATCACCATATTAATCTAGGTTCTATTTTCGATAATCCTTCTCTCTTTTTAACCCCCCCTCTATATATATTAGCAATAGTACTAAAATAACTCAGAGATGCATCAAAGGGATCTAGCCCTTATCTAGAGATTCTCCCCTCAATTTTTCCATACCCACAGCAAGAGGGGAGCCTCCATTGTGCCACATGGAAGACATGAGCTCAACCTCCTATCAAAGTTGCAATCCACAGTGTCAACAGTAGCCACAAAGTCCATTAGGCATGGAGTTAGGATGCATCTTTGAGAATTCAATAATATCTTTACAAGGACTTATGAACCAATAAAGATTTTACCCCAAACAACAAGGAAAAAACACACACAAAGGCTAAAAACACTACACACATGCATAACATCACTTAGGGAAAATGAGGAAAAATAAGGAAACTATGTACATGAAAAAAGAAACCTAGTAATAATGCTTAAGATATATCCCATTGACTTAGCTATGTAGTTCTTCACTATCCAACTTGGAGAGTTATAAAACATTATGTTGCTTGCATTGGGTGATGACATATGGGCCACTCCATAAAGCATCAAACTTCATGTGCCTTCTAGGCTTGGCTCAGTCCTCATCTCACTTCAAGACAATGTCACCTTCTGAGAAGCTCCTTGGCATAGACCTTTTTTTAAAATTCTTCTTTGTTTATTGTTGGCAACTGGTCATGGCATCCATGGCTTTGTCTCTCACTTCTTGAAGCTCCATTAGCTCACAATACCTAACTTCAAGGCTATTGCTCTCCACCAATTATAGCTGATGGTTAAGATCCAAGGCTGGTAACTCAAGTGAGATAGGAATTCTAGCTTCCCTTCCATACACAAGTGTGTATGGTGAATTCTTGATTGCCCTCTTTGTAGTGATCCTATCTAGGCAAAGAGCTATCTTCAACTTGGCATGCCAAGTCCTTTGATTTTCCTCCATTATCCTTCTTATGATCCTAATCAAATTCTTGTTTGTGGACTTAGCCAACCCATTTCCCTATGGATAGTAGTTGGAAGAAGTGTTAAGATAGATGCCATACTTCAATTTCCACTCACTTTTCTTTGTTCCCATGAAAGCCAATGCATTATCTGAAATAATTATGGTTGGGACCCAAATCTTGTCACTATGCCTTCATAGAAGTCTAGGACTGCACTCTCATTATCTTCTTTCAAATCTATGGCCTCTACCCACCTTGTGAAATAATCTATGGCAGTCAAAACCCACTTGTGGACAACACTAGAAGGAGGATTGATCAACCCTATGAAGTCCAACCCCCATTACATGAATGGTTGTTCCACCTGAATAGGATGATTAGGTATGGCAACTAGCTGTTGCTTCCCATCAAAGAAAGCACATTTTTGACATTTTCTCACCCAAGCATGAGTGTCTTTGAAAAAACTGGGCTGAAAATAACTAGCCCTCATAATCCTTGTAGTTGTGGCCTTAGGAGCAAAGTGGCCACCAGATAGTCCATCATGGAACTTGGACAATACCTTGTCAACTTGGTCTAAATCAATGGATCTCAAGAGCACCCCTGAAAAGTCTTTCTTGAATAGTACTCCATCAACTAGGACATAAGGAAGAGATTGGAGTCTAAAATACCTCCTCTTGGTCTTATCAAGATCTTGTGGACACTCACCAGTTCGAAGGAAATGAACCATGTCTTATGCCCAACTCTTCATACTGTAGGTACAACTACTGTAGGTTCATCATAGAGTACCAAAATTTTCTCCTTTGGCTCTTTCAAGTCTGTAACAAGGTGTTCACATAGCCCTCTTTCTTTTACTATCTTGGTGGTCTTGATCTCTACATCATACTCCATTACTTTAGTGATCAAACCTACCCTTTTCTCATTCAAGTCTTGGTTCAACAAGAAGTCTTTTACAGTAGGATGTGGCACCATGATGTGAATTTTATTTTTAGACAACATATATCTAAAATTATTAAAACTTCATATGACTACAAGCACTTGCTTCTCAACATACATGTATCTAACCTCATAGCCTTCTAAACCTTGGTTGAAAAAAGTAAAAGGTTGTTCTAAATTTTCACCATTTGCTTAAGTGAGCATAACAAAGATTATCTCTTCATTCCTAAAGTTGTATAGATTGAAGTCCTTGGAGAAGTTTGGACTAGCCAGGGCAGGAGCTTGGGTGATAGCTTACTTGATGCCTTCAAAGCTTTCTCTTCTTCTTACTGTCCACGTGAATGTCTCATCCTTCCTTAGCATGGAAGTTAGTGGCTTAACAATCTCAACAAAGTTAGGAATGAATCTCCTAATAAAATTTATTTTACCAAAGAAACTTTACAAGCCCTTATTTTTCTTAGGCAAGGATAATTCTAAGATGGTGTGCACCCTCTCTGGATCAATAGATAGGTCTTCCTTTAAAATGACATGGCCCAAGAGCTTACCTTCATAGATGGTAAACACTCATTTCTTTGGGTTGAGAGAGATGTCAAACTCTCTACACCTTTCAAATATTTGCCTCAGGTGCTTCAAATGTTCACTTGGCTCCTTGGAGAAGACTATCACATCATCAAGGTAAACCAACACAATATCATTGATCAAACCTTGGAAAGCCATATCCTTAGCACATTGGAAGGTGGCTCTAGCATTTGACAATCTGAATGGCATCTTCCTATAGGCTTATGTTCCCCACTTGGTGGTGAGGGTTGTCTTGTATTGGTCACATTATTGTACTAGGATTTGATTGTACCTAGAGTAGCCATCTAGGAGAGAGAATCTTTCATTACCTGTCACCATCTAAAGAATTTTCTTTATACTTGGAAAGGGATATTGATCTCTCAGTGAGTCTCTATTTAGTTCTATAAAGTCTCCATAGAATCTGACCTCTCCATTCTTCTTCCTAATAGGGACCAAATTGGCTAGCCAAGAAGAGTGTTTGATAGGGAAAATGATCTTGGACTCGATCAATTTGGTGAGTTCCTTCCTCATGAGAGGCTAGATCATTGGATTGATTGGATTCTACTTTTTCTTTATGGGTTTGGCACCTTCCTCTAGCTCAATGGTGTGTTGGGCCAAGTTTGGATCAAATCCCTTCAAATCACCATACTCCCAAGCAAAGACATCAGTAAACTCTTGACATAACATAATGAAAGAATGATTTTCCTCATTACTACACACCTTCCCAAGTACAAGCAACTTATCCTTGTAGATCTCTACCCTTTCATAATTTTCCTTCTTGGTTGACATGATGCTTTGTCTCTCTTGAGTTGGTCATCTTCATTGAAATGCTCTCAAGATTTACCAAACATTTGGGAAGCCTGTTGGTCTTTAGTTGAACAATCTACCCATCATACTGCTATTATAGCTTGGATTAGTTTTTAGAAGCAAACTTAGCTTCTTCTTATAAGAAAAGTGCTATTTACTGATCACTTTCAAACACCTACCAATTGGTGACATTGTCTAATATGGAGGGCCTCATGATCACCTTTAAATGATGTTGATTCTTGCTTTGTCTCATGCCCTTTGGGATATCAAACTGAGCACCAACTGCTATTAGTCTATCTACATGCTTGTTCTCCTCTCTTAGAGTGGAAGTGATGTTGAAAACAATGAAGTTATCTACAAGGTCCCACACTCTGTGCTTGTAATACTTGAGTAAGGAGTTCTTGGTCAAGATTTGACCTCACTTGGTTCACAATCAACTCGCTATCTCCAAACACCTGAAATTATTTGATTCCTCTCTTCCTTGCCCATTCTAGGCCATAAATAGGGGCCTCATACACTGCTACATTTTAGGTGTAGGAGAAATGAAACCTAAAAGTCAAGAAGTATTTATCCTTTGAAGGTGAAACCAATAGTGCCCCACTATAAGCTCTCAAATTGCTTTTAGATCCATCAAAAAATAGCTGCCACAAACCACATTCCTCTTGGTTTATCTTCATTAATTTTGGCATGAAAGAATATTTCTCATGCATGTAGTAGACTCCAAGACCAACTTCTTCAATGAAATTGTAAGGATCATGCTCAAAGTTGTCATTTCCCCATTCATCTAGGAGTAGGTCAGTAACTCCTACAAGGGAAGATGATGGAGATTGGTCCACCTAGAGCTCTTCTTCATCAATGATTGCATAGTTCACATTCACCTCTTTGGGTGAGTATGGATCTAGGTGATCCTTATGGATGGGCTCTGACTCAATCTTTACTTTAGTTCCATACTTTGTCCTAAAAACCATGTAAGACCAATTGGCTGCCAAGTATCCACCTATTTTGGATGTGAAATCCCTTGACAAGCAAAGAGTGAAGTAAGGAGGAACATCTGCCACTACCACATCATGGTGAATTGAGAAGGTTGGATTCAAGCCTCTTTCCACTCCCAAGGTCTTAGCTAGTGATACATCTAACTTTAGAACTCCTTTGGTCATTTGCTCATACTTGAGGCATAGCTAATCAGCTATGCATTTGGGCATAACTGAGGTGGTTTCTCCACTATCAAGGATGTAATTATGGACCAAGAAATGACTAATAATTAGGGACAAATAGAATGGAGGGACCTTCTCATCTTTCTTTGCTTGACCTCCCATGGGAGGAGCCCCATTTACTATCAACACATTATCATTTCTTATTGGGACAACTTGCTCACTCAGCCCATACAATTCCTTTTAGAGTATATCCTTTTATTATGGTAGTGTTAAAGAATCCCATAATGAGATGTTCATATGTAGCTTCTTCATTTGTTCCACTATATTTATTGAAGGATTACCCCCTTTAGAGTTCTCCTTGGGAACATTCGTAACCTATGGTGTAACTTGAGGAGTTAAAGCCGCAATTGTTATCCTATAATTGGGAAAATTTTGATTTTCTTATGGTGAAGGGGATGTTGTAGGTGCTTGAGTGGCTACTTGAAATTCATCAATTACTCTCCTTTTGGACTTGGTGTTGGCTGAAACACCAATATTATAATTACTTGTGCTCCCCACATAGTTGACTGCGTAGAACTCTCCTTCTAAGTGATTCATAATAGTGGAATCAGATTAAGCTTGCCTATTGTCCATCCCAAGTTGTGTTGAAATATCAAAATTTGATAATTAGGTGACTTGATCACCTTGTGCGATCATGCTTTGATTTGGTAGCTCACTGATATAAGCATCCTATTCTTGGCCATGCTCCAAGGGTGGATAATTGGGTTGCTCTTACACCAAATTATTTTGAGTGGGGATAAGAGCCTTGGAAGATGAAGGGGAATTTGGATTATAGCTTGGATAAGGCTTGACATATGTAATTTGACCTTACCCTTGATTATAATTCTGGAAGGGAGGACTATTTGGTTGCCCAAACTGTTGATAGCCTTGATTTGGACTATAACTCTAAGCTTGTTATCTCTTGAGGGCAACTAACTCATTGGTAACACTCTGTAGCAGGCTCTTAACTTCATGGATGTCATTTATAGGGGTAACAACCAAATTCTCTTGATTAGGTAGAGGAGCTAGAGTGGGCACAATAGGCTGGACTGAGGGTTGTAAATCAAGAAAGAGTGGCATACGAGGTCTAGGAGCTATCTTTCTTGCTTGAACAAGGTAATTTTCAGCAGTTATGGCTATCTCATAAGTAGTGGGTAAAGTGTTTCCACCCATTGACTATATCATGCCAACAATCTCATTATTTAGGGCCTTCAAGTAGTAAAGGAAAACATAGCTTAGGGTTGGCCTCACAAGAATTGGGATTCTATCCCAAGTCTTTTGGAACCTAGTGTTAAAATTTTGAATAAACTCATGTGGGGATCTCTTCATGGTGGTTAACTACTCAGCTAGAGATAAATGGTCACCTTTTTCCCCAAACCTATTGGTAAAGAGTGTCCTTAACTCATTCAATGAGCCCACTGAGTTCATAGGCAAGGTCCCATACCAGTCCAAAACTTTCCCTTTAAAGGACAAGGCTAACAATCTAATGGTTACATTTTCTTCAGTGATATTATGGATGCTGCAGAGGTTTGCTATGTTTCTAATATGCTTAACAATAGTGATTGGGCCCTCTCCACTAAAGGGAGGAATAATTTTGAGAAATATCCCTAGAATTGGGTCATACTGCTGAAGGTTCAAGGGACTTTGACCATTGAAGGCCACAAAATGGATAGCCCTAAGGGTTGACATGGCTATGAAAGGATTCAACTAGGGTATCCTTGAGTAGGTATATTTTATGACTGGTTTAGGAAAATGGCTTGCTACGTAAGGGTGGGTATTTACAAACCTCAACCTTTTCATTGAGTTCAGAGGCAACTCAACAAAATCAAAAGGGACACCCCTAGAAGAAGATTTTGTAGTGACCTTTGACATGGGATGCCAGGTTGATCATTAACTAGAGACTGAGTTCCTGAATGGAGTCATCAGGTGTTTAATATAGCTCATTTTGGATTTTTTAACAATATCAAGACCAAAACCAATCCTAAAACTTATAGGACACATAAATTTGTCCCACTAAGCATGCCAGAAACTATTGATGAAGTGGATTGCACCCTCTGAAGGGAGGCTCAACTCTCTTCCTCCATGTGACATAATAGAGACATTCCTCTTGATGTGGGTTGCAAAATTGAGGGATGAATCTCTAGATTAAGGGATAGCTCCCCTTGATTCACCTTGAGGCCTTGGATTTCCTACTAATAAAAATGGAGGGGGATGAAAAGGGAGAGAAATACTAAAATCAAAACCTAAACTAAAGCAGTGTTGCACCAAAATGGTGGGTCTACTCAGCTTTGACATACACTTTACACCAGAGAGAAACACGTATACACTTCATTCAAATGAGAACCTTTCCTAAATTAATGTTTCAATAAGAGATCCTATATAGATATAGGGAGGAATAACTACAAGAGGTATTCTAAGACACATTATGGACAACATGTTCACATGCACCTATACTCTGAGCTAGACACTTATTGTTGACCTGCAAGAGAAGAACTCACAATACACTAGATATGTTGGCATAAACTTATGAAATCATGAAAATGAAATGACTTAACATAAGATAAAACCATATACATATACAAAAGTGCAAGCTCAAATCGAGGTAAAAATGCTTCTTTCAATTCAAGGTAAATTCCTTTAGGGCTTCACCATACAAGCTGAGATAATTTTTCTCAAATGAGAAGTTACAAATATATAGATAACTTGGAAATATATAGCTGAAAAATCAAGGGATGGAAACCCATGATGAGTTAAACCCTTCTGTAGAGACCACAAGCCCATGATTCTTCCGTATTCTTCCAATTATGTATGAGAGAGCCATGCTGTAGATGTCCAAGTCACTACCCTTGCTATCCTGGGCTTTCAAAAGCATGGGATATTCCTTCAGCAATTGACAAAGCCATCCCCAAGTTGTGTTGATTAGACCATGATCTCTTCAATGCTGGTGCAACTAGTTGTGCATTAATGGTGAAGTGTGAAAACATAGGCTACTCTCCTCTATAGTTAGAAAACTAATCTATTTTATTGGTTTTTGGTAGATATATTTCACCAAATATATTAATTATCTTTGCTGAGTCATCCATGCCACTTGTCTTGGTCTGAGTGGTCATTGATTTTGTCCTTTGTCTTTGTCAGCAACTGGAATTGTTCCTTGTTTTGCCTTTTCTGCTTTGTCTTTGCCCATGTTTTGTCTCCTTCCTTTGACTTCTCCTTTGCCTTGGCCTTTTCTTTTCTTGCTCTTTGACTTATCATGCCTTTTGCTGCACTTTCCTTTAGACAAAATGTCTAAAGGATTCCTTTAAACATTTTGTCTGAAGGAATTATTTCTTTTGATTGCTTCTTTTCTCGAAGGGCACATGCCCTTCAGGACTTTGAAATTTGTCTCCTTCAGCTGGGTTCCCTTCACAAGGGTATTTATAATTTAATTTTTTTGTAAACATCCTTTAAGCCCTCAAAATGCCCTTCGAAGGAAATCCATTGCCTTTTGTAAACTACTTTAAACCATTTCAGGTCCTTTAATCACTTCTACTTATAAAAGGAGACAGGTAATGTACCTACACAAACCTTATTTTCACTAGACTAAGAAAAATGACAAAACACTTGGCCTTTTCATTAAAAAGGTCTAGCAAAGAACATTTTTTGCACAAGGTAGCAGAGGGATGATCTAATTAGAACATGGATTGGATGACCTTTGCAAAGAAAAAGGAGGGTTTGCCAAATTTTAGTTTTTAGGATGAAAAATTGGTCAAAAATTACTATGAGGGATATCAAAAATTTAGACTCACCTATAAATGTTTGCATAATATTCTTTCTTATGTTAATCTTCCTCAATTCCTTCAAATGATTCTCTTTCAAGACTGTAACTTGTATTCATTGGTTCAACAACACATTTAAAGAGGACTGTATATAATCTCAAGGGATTTATCATTGTATTATATAATCTAAAACAACCATATGACTATACAAATAGAGTAAAATACTACAGTGACCATGTTTCTTTATTCATTTGGAATCAACCAACATTACATTTGCAATCCAATCCTGGACTTGTCATCTTTCATGAGGGTTTTTAGACATTAACTCATTCTCTACTTCTCCTCCTTCTTCTTGGAGATTTTTTTCTCCCTCTATTCTCTCCTCTCTAAAATACTGACGTACAACTTCCCAATTCAACCAACTTCAACGTTGGTTACTTAAGTTAGTTACAAGACAAAAGCTTCCACTTGACAACTCAACGTATGGTTAGTGGTTGTATCACTAAGAATGACTTTCTAAACTTAATGATTTATAAAAATAATGACTTAAAACACCCTTTACAAGACATCTTGGCCCTCTTGAACCAATACTTCCTCATCTAACTTCCTTAGACCATGTTCATGGGCACTCTTGAATTAGTTCCATATTTGAATTTTCAAATTTTAGTTTTAGATGGAAATCTACCATCACCTATCAAACTCACTCTTATGAATCTAAATGACTTCTAAGAAAAAATAGGGATCCTAGAGGATCCTTTGCATACATTTCCATTTCAAAATTTGACCAACTTTGACCTGACTAACAATATCACAAAAATGATATCTTCCTACTTGATGCTCCCACATCAACTATCACCACCATGGAAAAATGTTATCATCTATCAGGATAATGCATTCCAGTAGCAACTCAAAAGAATTGATCCCATCAACAAAATCCTCTTTGGGGATATTACTCGGCAACTCTGCAACATATAGAAAAAGAGCATATTCACAGGGCTTATCATCAACCTGCTCATAATAGGCATGCTCATCAAGCCTCATGTATTGGTGAAAATGGGGCTTCCACTAATAAGACTATTCTTGTTTTCTATGTGCAAGTTAATAACCCTCCTCCCAACTATCCTAATTATGATATTCTAAAGGGTAGTGACCTAGTAGGCCCAAGATCTGTGTAAGAGGTCTTTGGGCTTATTGAATAATGTTCACTCAAACACTTGGGGTAGGACCTTTCAACCTTGTTCTCTCAACTAAGCATTCCCATTAGCTAAGTTTTGTATTGGCTTCCCCCTCGATACATATTTTTTGATAAAATGCCATAATTTAAAAGGCAAATTTTCTATAAGGGACTATCTAGCTACTATAAATCTTAACCCTAGGTTTTTTGTGTCTCTAGCCTTTGCTATCTCTATTCCTATCTTTCTAATCTACAATATTATGAAGGATTTTATCATGACTTGGTATAATCTTGGTAATGGGACTATTTTTCCTTGAGTTGATTGGAAGATCTCATGGTCTTTGTTTGTGATCAAAGACCTTTTGTATGTAAAATATGTTTTCAATCAATACAAATAAATATACTTTTACCTATTAAGAAATGGTCGTCATTAGTAAAAAAATCAATTTATCCATGCATCAAATACTCTTTACATTAAATGAACAAATTCCTTTCAACCATCAAATAATTGATAAAGGCTAGTCTCATCTGAGACTCTCCCCAATGCTGAAGAGGTTGACAAGAAAGAATTGATCCTAAATTCATTATTGACAACATAAACTACTAATGCACATGCTTTGATATTTAAGGAGACTATGCCATCTAAGAGGAGACCTCAATCCTAACATTCCTAAAAATCATCTTTTGATTTTTTATGTCAGTCTGCATGGATTATTAAGTCATAAAAACTTATCTAAAATGGTTCTTTAACTTTAGTAATAATTAGATGATGAAATTTTGTGAGATCATAATATATAACACAATATTTGTACCAAATTTTAGATCACTCAGAGCTACCACGAAGGCATACCAACTATTACACTAGTAATAGGTTTCTTTATTTATGGTAATTTTGTAGATGGGATTAGATGTTGAAACTTGGTGGGATCTTATAACCTAACACTTACAACCTCTGCACAAAATTTTAGATCATTTGGAGTCACCACAAAGGCATACTAATTATTACACTGACAAGAGGTTTCCTTAAATGTGGTAATGTAGTAAAAGGAATTGGATGATGAAATTTTGTGGGTTCATATAATATGACACCTAAAACATCTATATCAAATTTTAGATTTTTTATAGTTAATAAAGAAAAGTGTGGTTGTTTTTTTAAGCTATGCCTATGTCACTTGGTAGAAGGTTCATGTCCTTGCAGAATAATTGAAATCAAATTTAGGTCACCAAATTTGGGGTAGTGATATAAATTATAGTCTATAAACTATGTTCTAAATTTAAACTTAATTTGATAAGTGGCACCAAAGTTATGATAGTTTTTGTAACTATCATTCATCCAAAAATTACATATGCCTAGTTTACATACGATTCATGACCTTGTGAAATAGTTGTGGTAAGAGTTAGGTAACTAAATTTGGATGGTGATATAAAATGTATCCTATAAGATGTGGTTGAAATTTTATCTCAATTGGATAAGTGGATTCAAAATTATGATAAATTTGTGACTATCATTTAGCCAAAAAAGTGTATGTATCTAGCTTGACAATTCACTACCTTGAGGAAAAGCTATGGTAAGAATAAAGGCACCAAATTTAGTGGGTTTATATAAAATGTAGTTATATTATTGTTTTTAAAATTTTAGATAATTTTGATGAATGGAGTTAAAATTTCAAAAGTTTTAACAACTACCATTCAACTTGGAAACATCATTTGTGTAGTGTGCGACACTTGGCAAGTTGTTCTTCACCTACAATAACCTGTATTAATACTCAGATGGTAAAATATGGAAGGGTGATGTAAAATATATTATATAAGTTATGGTCCAAATTTCATATCAATTATTTTAATAAAATTAAAGTTGTGGTGGTTTTTCTAACCATCATTCAACCTAAAACATCATTTGATAGTTACTAACAATTATTGACAGTTAGGTATTGATATTGAAAAATTTAGGTCACTTGACTCTTACATCAACCCAAAAACATACTCTAGTCATTTGTGGAATAAAATATCTTTGTTGGTGCATGGTCGCACACAACATTTTGGATAAGTTTCTAAATGAAGCAAGGTAAAAGAAGGATGATTAGGTTGTGTAGAAGGTTGGCGAATAAAGGGGAAAAAGGCTTGAAGCACAAGGAAATGATCAAATAAGGATGAATATTACTAGAGATAAACATACACACCTATTGAAACAACATATAAAGTACCCTCAAGAGGCTCAAGGGGAGTCTATCAAAGATACTACACATGTGAGCTCAATCAAGATTTGTGCAATCAAGGTAAAAAATAGAAAAGATGTGCATAAGAGTTGAGAACTGAGCATTAGTATAAATAATGAGACAAAGCATGGAAGTTTAGAAGTGTTGTGTAGAACATGAAACCTAAGACAAAGGAAGGTAGTTAGATGACCAACTAGATGAAAGGACCAACACCTAGCCATTTGTAGGTATGGACAATAATGTACTTGACATGACAATGACAAGAGACAACAAGATATACCCACTGATATACGATGTGATCACTGTTAGAGACACATGACTCAAGATATATCATAGTCTAGGATATTCCTAGGGTAGGATGCAATTCATGCCAAGCTGATCAATTACAATTGTTCATTCCTTGGTAGACACAACAACAAATGGATATAAAAGGGAAGAGTCAGACCACCAAAAAGGTTTTTAAAGGGTTGGAAAGATAGATATTTAGAAGGCCAAATACATTATAAAAGGCTAAATAATAAAAGGAAAACTTTATCTAAATGCAGAGTTAGAGTGAGAAAGACAGAGTTAAAATCTCTTAGAAGACCTATAACCTTAGTGTCGAATGAAAGTGGAAAGACTCCATGATGTAATGGAGTTGAGTGCCCCTATGTAAATTTGAGGAGATAAAAATGCCTTGTAATTTCTATTATGATAATGAAAAATTGGCGATCCTTTATGTAACTCTAAGGGTTGTATGGTGTAACACATCCATTCAATGGAAACCATGACCATGTCTACACTAGTTGGTATCAGAGTGAGGTTGTGAACATTGAGGAGATGCAAATGGAGAATATTATTTTGAAAGGAAAACTTGTAGATCACTAACTATGAGGTAGCTAAAATAATGTTGTGAAGGACTGATAGACCACTGTATGTGAGGTAACCAATAGGCAGAGTGTTATGGAAGGAAGACTAGTAGACTATTGACTCTAAGGTAGCTAATATAATGTTGTGGAGGCTAGCATATGACTAATCATGAGGCAACTAGAAAATTTGTTCTTCACCATGAGAATATGGGTAGAGAACAAAGGGTGATGAGAGAAGTGTTTCAAATAGAAAGTTGGTAGACTAAAAAACATGATGCAACCAATGAAGAGTCATTCTCCACCTTGAGAAGGTGGATAGAGACTAGGTGACTAGAAGGAAGGGGACAAAAATACAAGCATGAGTGCTGATAGAATGCTGACCATGAGGTAGTCATTATATCATGTAGATCAAAGAGTGCCAAATGATCACCAAAAGTGAGGCAATCAAGTATGGAAGGAGAGTAGAGTGTGGACAAAAACATTGATAAGAGGTAATCCAAGTGTGAATGAGGAGGTAACACCAATCAACCGCTAAATGTGATGTAATTAAGTGCAAGAAAAAAAATAAAGATAAAATTACTTATAAGAGGCATTTGAGTGCAAAACAAAAGTGGGAGTAAAACAAATTCTTTGATCTAGGGAAACTAATGTGCATAAGTGACTTGACAAGGGGAACTAACAAATCATCATACGTGAGGCAGTTGAGATGTACACGCATCTTGTAATTAGAGCATCAGGTATAAGGTGCCAATAAAGTTATCCATCAAGTGTGGATGAGTAGAGAATGAAGAGCACAAGGAATGTCATGGCAAAAGGTCAAGTTAAGACATGATCCACAGTCATAGGTCTCAAGGATGAAGATGAAGGAGATAGTGTTCATGATGCGGGCACTGAGAGTAGAATATCACAAGGTGAAAGAGGATCTGTGGAAGGAGATATTTTATAGAAAATAAGGAGATACCTATAAAAGAGAACCTCTAAGAGTTGGAGGTACATAATAAATCAATTAGGAGTTGATGTGCAAAATTTATTAGGTGGAGAAGACCCAAAGGAAGTAATAAAATGGGTTAGAGATGTTGAAGACATTTTTGTGCTAAAGTATATAAGAGACTCTATGGGAGTGAAGTGTGTAAGAAGAAGGTTATGTGACAACACAACCAAGGTCTAGATAGAGTTTGAAGAGAAGAGATTGAGGGGCAGGGAGAGGGTGCATAGATGGAAACATATGGTTTCCCCACCACTACACCAAGTAGTGCATTTAGAAATCCACCTCAAATATAATGGAAGTCTTGAGAGTTGTAGGAAAGGGCTTGCCAACCCAGCCATCAAATCAAGAAAGAGATAGTTACAAAAAAAAATGTGCAGGAGTCATTAACATGGAAATAATTTAGAGGCCAGGAAGGTACCATAGGATGATGGAAGAGCCCTATAAAAAGGTAAAAGAGTGGGAACCAACACCAAAGAATAAATTCATTCTAGGGAGAGCCATAAGAGAGAAGCATGCAAGCAAGATTTGAGAAGGATACCCATCTACCACAAAGCACAATGGGTGAAGGCAAGGTGGTTATCATTCCACTAAGTCAATATCATGAATTAATGTTCTGAGAGTAGCCTATAGAGATTGAGATAGAGGATAAAAACATTGAGGAGATCACATGTGTTCATGTTTGCATCATGGATAATGTATCAGAGGAGGAAAGGAGAATCATAAGTGTTGTGTGTGGCATGGAGAATGTGCCAAAGGGAATAATTGTCAAGGGTGATACTAAGAGTTGTTGAGTGTCATAAAAGTTAGGGTGAGGCACATGCACCCAAGGATGCATAGATGGAACCAATAACTAGATGAGTAAAGGTACCCTTTGAGAGGTATAAGGGTGAAGAACTAGAAGAGGGGTACAGGTTGAGCCATGATAGGAAATTGCCTAAATCCCAAGGGAAGGAAGGATGAGAGGTCGGCCCACATCTAAACCTAAATTTTCCTAGAGACAAAGAGAGGTGCACCAAGATGCAAGGTGTGAGAGGAAGAGGAAACCACAAGAAAGTTGAAGAGCTACAAATACCTTTTAATTTCTATTATGATAATGAGAACAACTTGGTGATTTATTATGTAACTCTGAGGGTTGTGTGGTGTAAGGCATCCCTTCACTAGGAACCATGACCATGTCTATAGTAGTTAGTATTAGAGTGAAGTTGTGAAACTTGAGGAGATGCAAGGAGAAAATAACCACCAACTAGGAGGCATCTATCAAAGTGTTGTCATGGTGGATAGCAAATAGTCGATCATGAGGCATCTAAGAATTTTTCTCCATCATGAGATATGGGTAAAAAATAAAGGGTGATGAGATAAGTATTGCAAGAAGAAAGATGGCAGGCTGTCAAACATTAGGCAACCTATGGAGAGTCATTTTACAATGTGATAACATGAACAATGAGTAGGTGAGTGGAAGGAAGAGGACAAATAGATGAACATGAGTACCAATATAATAGAGACCATGAAGTAATCATTACACTGAATGGATCAAAGAGTGCCAACCAATCACTGCAAGTAAGGTAATCAAGCACAAGATAGTACAATGTAGGTGGAAACACCAATAAGAGGCAGTCTAGGCATGAATGAGGAGCTAACACTGATCAATCACTGAATGTGAGGAAGTCAAGTGCAAGAAAAAAGAAGTGACTATAGAATCATCGAGAGGAAGTATCTAAGCATAGAATAAAATTAAGAGTATATATAAAATCAGTGATCTAAGGTGGCTAGTGTGTAAGTGACTTGATAAAAGGTGTTGACAAATCATTGAACATGAGGCAAAATCATCTTCCAATCAAAGCATTATATATAAGGTGTCAAGAGAGTTCTCCATCAAGAACAGATGGGTGGAAGATGAAGAGCACAATGAATGACTTGGAAAGAAGTGAGGATGAGACATGACCCAAAGTTATAGGTCTCATGGGAGAGAATGAAGGAGATAGCCTTCATGATGTGGGCACTGAAAAGTAGAACAATGTAGGGAGAAAGAGGATCTGCTAGAAGAAAATATTCCATAGAAAAGTGAAGAGACCGATATGAGAGAACCCACAAAGAGTTGGAGGCATGAAGGAAATTAACCATGAGTTGATGCACAAAAGTTCTATGGTGGGGAAGACCCAAAGGAAGTAATGAAATGGGTCATGGATGTTGAGTGCAATTTTGTGTTAAAGAATGTAGGGGACTTTGTGGGAGTGAAGTGTGCATTAATGAGGTTGTGTGACAACACAACAAGGGGCTAGAGAGAATTTGAAGAGAATAAGATATGGAGGGGCAAGGAGAGGATGCGTAGATGGAAATATATGGTTTTTTCACCATTGCACCAAGTAGTACATTTAAAAGGCCACCTCAAATGGAAGGGAAGTTTCAAGAGCCACAAGAAGGGACTAGCGAAACCCAACTGACTGAGCAAGGAAGAAATGGTCATAGAAAGAAGTGATGCATGGGAGATGCCAACATAAAAAAAAATCAAATATTAGGAAAGGTCCCACGAGATGATGGGAAAGTCCCGTGAAAAGGAAAAAGGGCAAGAGCTAACACTAAAGAAGAAGTGCATTCAGGCAGAGCCACATGAGGAAAACACACAAGTAAGAGTTCAAAAGAAGACTCAATTGATATAGAATGAAATGGGTGAAGGCAAGTTGGATTTCATTCCACTGAGCTAATAACAACATGAAAGAATGTGATAAGTATAGGATCAACCTACAAAGATAGGGATGCATTAGGAAAACCTTGAGGAGAGCACAAGAGTGATCATGTATGGCATGGAGAATGCAACAAAGGAGGAAAGGAGAAGCACAAGTGTTCTTGTGCATGGTATCAATAATGCAACAAATCAAAGAGTTTCTAAGAGCACATGGGATTTATCGAGTGAAACATAATCTATGGCGAGTAACTTACACCTAAGGATGTGAAGCTAAAATTAGTAACCAACAGAAGAAAGGTACCCTTCAATAGGTATAAGGGTGAAGAACCAGAAAGGCACAGGTTGAGTCACAAGAGGAACTTTCCTAAAACCTGAAGTAAAGGTGGAGAATTCATCCTATAGTTGAACCTAAGTTTTCCCAAATATAATAGAGTGAAGCATCATGATGCAAGGTGCAAGAGGAAGAGAAAACCTTGGAGATGCATGAAAAAGGAAAAGCAATCAACCAGTAGCTGATGAGGGTGAAAATTTGTTTACAAATAGTAGAGATTAGCCAGAGGAAGGGGCATCAACCCAAAGCTGATATGGGAAGCACAATTCATGTTGTGTGAAAGGAGGAAGAGTCATTATCACCAAGGGAAGGACTGGAGAGAGAGCCAAGAGTGGACAAGGAAAGGGTGACTGAAATAGATAACAATCAAAGTGTGCGAAACAATAAGTATAAGAGAAAGAAAAAGAGAATGTGAGAACCAATATATCCCATAAAGACTTGAATGCTACAAAGGGCAACAAGTAGGGGAAAATAAATGTGAGTGGTAGAATGCCCACATAAAGACTCTGTGAGAGGAAGATGGAAGAAGAGTGTACAAACATGTTCACTTGCCGCTAGGAATCAAGGAGATGAGATTATTACTAAAGGAAGCATAGTCAAAAGAAGCAACTAGAGATGTTGTAGAAGAGAAAATTAAGGAAGAGGTGCCTTATGTGCATTTTAAGGCTGGTAGAGCATCAAATGTGTGGCACCTGATAGAGGCATAAATGTCTATGGATGCACTAGAATAAGAAAGAGTTAGATCAAACACCATCATAAAGGGAGAGTATTGGGCATGAGCATTTTGTAAGCAATAATGATGGAGTGGAAGAGGCATGCCCATCAAGAGGCATAGAGGTGAAGAAAAAAGGGAAGAATGCAAGTTGGGTTGCATTGGGAGAGGCTTAAGTTTGGATCCTCAAGAGAAGATAAAGAGAAGGTATCATCCTACAACTAAACCTTATTTGTCCCATGGACAACAAATTAATGAGTAGAGAGGCAAAATAAATGAATAAAGAAGAAGAAGAAATAACAACATTGGGGGATACCAACTTAAGTTCACAGAGGCAAGTTCTGCACTTGAAGAAGGAGATGTGCAAGGAGATTGAAGAAATGCATAGGAAAAGAAGATCCTCATTAGAGAGGATAGAAGAGAAGATGAGGAAGGAAAGAAGATGGGAACTCTAGATTCCTATGAAAAATATTGTTGCATCAAGACTATGATAAGAGTGAAATGAGATAAATGCCACTTGTAGCAATGTGTGAGGGACAAAATAAGAATTAGAGACATCTACCTAGAGGTAAGGTATGGAGATGCACATAAAAGAGGTGTAATATTCATTATGCATGGCATCAAGAAACCATTGGATGAAGACACAAAGATAGATCATGATCAACCTAAAGCTAACAAGGAGAGCACAATCATGGTTGTACACAACACTGAGAAGTTGCCTAAGGTGTGAGTAGAGAAAGATCAGTCTTAAGATTATAAAATGTGATTAATGGGAATGCCAACCCAAGTGTAGGATGGAGTGTGCACTAACCATGAAGAGTGAAGAATAATAGATAAGTGTTGTTGGATCCCATTGAGGCAAAAAAACACAAGAGACATCAAGGAAGGTGAAGGCAATAGGATATCGACATAAAGAGACATAAAGTAAATGATATGAGGTGAAGGAAGAAAGTGTGTAGGGGAAGGATTTATGGGAGCATACAAGAAGGGTATTGAACAAAACCCTTGGAAGAGGTGGACATAAATAGATAGATGTAGAACCACAAAGGAGGCCTATGGGCTTAGACCCATAAGAGTGAAGGAGGCAAGCAAGAGAAAGTGCATGAAGAATAATTGTAGGGCATGCACATTAATAGAACTATTGAAGACACCTTGCAGATGCAGATAGATAGAGGTGGATGTAGATCCACTATAGGGAGGAAGAGAGTGAAGAGGATGGTTTTATGATCCAAGGAAGATCTATAGGAGGAATCATAGAACAAGCCTTCTTAGGCAAAGCAACATGTGGAAGGGAACACTATTGCCTTGACCGTTGGCCAAAAGGGTGGTTCATCCACTCAAACCTACTTATAAGTAAGGGCTTCCATTTTAATTACCTAGGAAGTCTAATGTAGGAGGACCCTAGGCGAAGCGGCAATCTTGTACCAACTTAAAAATAGAGTCAAGTTATTTGAGAATAAGCAAGCTGTTCCAAAGCATGGTCGTAAAACATAAAAATTTATAGAAGTTTATGAACGATGCAAGATACACTTGTGCAAAGAAAGGATGATCAGTTTTCCTAGAATGTTAGTGAATAGAGGGGCAAGTGGCTTGGAGAAAAAGGCAACACACATGTAGGGATAATTAGAACCAAAGAGAAACATGTAGGATTGTGCAACAATACATAAAGCACCCCCAAGAGGTGCAAGGGGATTCCATCAAATACATTTCATAGGTGACCTCAGTCAAGTTTTGAAGTAAAGGAATAAAATAAATAAGATGTGTAGAAGTGTTGGGGAATGAGCATTGGCAAGAAGAATGGAACATAGTGGGTGAGTGAATAAGGTATGAAAGTGAAAATGTTTTGTGTAAAACATAGAACCCAAGGCAAAAGGAGGCAATTAGATGACCTTTTAGTTGAAAGGACCAACACCTAGCCATTTTCAAGTAAGGACAACATTGTAGTTGATGTGATGATATAAAGGTACAACAAGATCTACACACTAAGATATTATGCAATTATTATCAAAGACACATGGTTCAAGGCTTGTCAAAGTCAAAGCTATTCCTAGGGTAGGCCTATGGTTCACACTAAGCCTACTAGTTATAGTTGTCCATTATTTGATAAACATAATAACAAATAGCTATAAAAGAGAGGAGTCAGATCACCAAAAAGGTTGTTGAAGGGTTGGAGAGATGGAGAGATTGAGAAGGTTGAATACCTTATAAAAGGCCAAGAACAGAAGGGAAACTCTATCCAAATGTAGAGTTAGAGTAAAGAAGAGAGAGTTGAGAGTTCTTAGAAGGATTGTGGAATTAGTGTCGAATGGAGGTAAGAAAACTCTATGATGTAAGGCAGCCAAATACCCATATGTAAAGCTGAGGAGCTACAAATACCTTTTAATATTTTTTATGATAATGAGAACAACTTGGTGATCCATTATGTAACTCTAAGGGTTGCATGGTGTAAGTTGTCCCTTCACTAGGAACCCTGACCATGTCTACACCACATCCCCCAACACTTCACCATCATTAGAGGTCACCGTGAAATGGGATGTCTCCTCCTAATACAACTAATTGCCACAACATATGAAGGAACACACCACCTCATTTTTCACCATCACCTCCACCATAAATATTAGAGTGTTTTTGTTTAACATTGTGTGCACAAAAGGTGAAATAGGGTTCACCATCATGGGTTTCAAGTTAGGTACATATGTTGATACACACTCTTTTCACTTTCCAAGACCATGCTTCACCAAAAAATTGAGTCACACCCCTCCTGGTATAACTTACACCTTTGGGGAAAAAACTAGATTCATCACCTCTAGATCATGGTAATTATACTTAGGGATCTTCTTGATTGAAATGAAAAAATTACATTTTCTTTGATTGTCATTGAGCGGAGTGGAGAATGTGTCAAAGAGAAGAGTTTCCAAGAGGGTAACTAAGATTTGTCAAGTGTAGAAGGAGCCGAGGTGAGGCATATAGACCCAAAGATGCAGAGCTATAACAATTAACTGAGAGAGGAAAGGTACCCTTCAAGAGGAAACCAGAAGAGGGGCACAAGTTGAACATATTGTAACATAGAATTACACCCTTTGTGGGAGAGTTTCTCAATCTATCTCACTCCTAGCTACAAGCATTGGGAAAACCTCAGGATCTGGGTATCCTGTAGTGAGGTTGAACCTGTAGGATTTTTTATGAGGCTAGTTTCTCATATGCTTCACTTCAGCTCTTATTTTCCATGCTAAAATCTACTGCTAACTAAGGAAAAGGGATATGAGGATAATATAAAGAGTAAATCTAAGCTAAGGGAGGTGATGCACCAAATAAATAGTGATCCACATTCAGACTGGGAACCTTAATGACTATTATCAATTAGACTCACACCCTTATGAAGGTAGTTTCAAGCCTTCAGAGTCTTCTAAAACATGGAAATAATCCTAGGTTGTGGTTGGCATAATCGACAGATTGAATCTCTACATTCTAAGGGCTAGCTCCCTTTGGTGTATCGATTAAGATCTCTACTCTATGCTACAAATTGCCTAGAAAAAGGTAAGAAAGAAAATTGAAAGGAAATCCTATCTAATGATGGTGATACACATATATTTTGGTTCATCTACTCTATTTGAGCTTCTAAAAACACTGATTAGACAAGAAAAAGATTAAACTTTCATCTCTAATTGATTCCTATGCATCAGTATTTCATGAAAAGTTTTTTATCTGATGATTAAAGATTGAGGGAAATGATGGAATAGGCTTGATTCAAGGCACTAACCAACCACTTATATCCACTATGAACTCAACTGAAAGAAATCAAACATAGAACATGACCTACATAATCTAATCAACTATACTACTAGGTAAGAATTAGGATTTGATAAGGAAGAAAATTCTATCACATATACAAATCACTGACATAAATACACTATATCAACACCCTAGAATCTTAATGCAGTCCTTCTATTTATCTGAAAAAGGTTACAAAACTCAAATTTTGGCAAAGTCTGGTGTTGACAAAAGAGGGACCCTTAAAATGGCTGAAAAAGATAACTTATATAGAAAAAGCATACAAAAGCCAAGAGATTGCTGCTGAAAATAGAAGAGGAGATCAACTCCCACATCATCCCAAGTCCAACTCTAACTATGCCAAGACAACTAGCCTTCAAATAATATCTTTTGTCTTATGCCTTACATGAAAATATCTTTTGTGTTGAAAATGATGGTGAACCCATTTCATAATCCTTATTTAGAATAAAGATTAAATTCTTCAAATGTGCATGGATCTTTGGTAATTCAATTCTCTTCATGCATGATACCACACCAATCTTCAAAGAGAAAACTCCACTTGAAGCTGAGTTGGAAGTGTTTGAAAAGGCTTTGATTAATAAGATAGATAAGAGTGCATGCATGAAATTTTATGTTAAACTCTCCTTGAATAACCATCCAATGTTAAACTATTTGAGCCCTTCATTCATTCGAGTCTCCCTTTTGGAATTGAGAGAGATGTGCTTAAAGGTAGCTATATGTCTTTTCCAAGTCTGAATAGTTTGATTATTGCATTAAAAACTCAGTGTGCTCCTTACTATAGTCTAATATTATTTGGGATACTTTGCATGCTCTAAATTTGAGTTGTAGATCATGTCATCAGAGTCAAAAGGGAAGTCTTCATTATCTTCTAGTGATTAGCTATTGAAATCCCACTAGTTAAATGTGCTTATGCTACTTGTCCCCGACTAATTGGTCCTTCAGATTTGCACTAGATAACTTTATATTTGCTTTACCCTTCTCTATTTTGGCCAATTACTATGGGCTTTTTGTTCAGGATCTTTGTAAAATCTTCCTCTTGACTTTTCTTTCTTTTGACCTTTTCTTCGGACAAAATGTCCGTAGCTTCTCTCTTGGACTTTTCTTTCTTTCAGGCAATTTTACCGAAATAATTATTTTATTCTTTCCTTTGGACTTTCCCTTTAGACAATTTATCCAAAGCTTTTATTTTTATGTACTTTTCCTTCAAATAATTTGTCCAAAGGAATTCATGTAAATGCCTCTTCAGCTTTATGAAAATGCCCTTTGGACTTTTTGACAAGGACCTTTTCTTGTGGAGTTTTTGTCTCTTTCACCTTAAACACTCTGAAGGAAATTAGGTCTTTGAGTTTTTTTTCAATGGAAAATTCCTCTAGATAAATTGTCCAAAGGAATTATCCATCCTTAGACTTTTATAAATTGTCTTTTAGAATTTTGAAATGGTCCTTTGGAACAATTGAAATGACCCTTCAGAAAAATTGAAGGTATCCCTTTGGAAAAAATGGAATGGTTCTCTTACCCTTCGAAAAAGTTGTAAAGGACTTTTCCAAAGGAAAATAACCCTTTAGAAAAAATTTAAAGGACCTTTCAGACTTTTAACAAGGACCATTTCTTTTGAAAAGTACCTTTCAGAAAAATTGAAATGGTCCTCTCTGAAAAATGAACCCTTCAAATTTTGTAAAAATGGATTTTCTCGAAGGAAAAAAGCCATTTAAAATTTTTGAAAGTGTCTTTTCCAAAGGAAAAAGAACCCTTAAAAATTATTGAATGAGCCCTTTTCATAAAATAATTGTACCTTTTGACCTTTTGGAGATGCCTTTCTGAAATTTTGAACCGGTCCTTGTTTTAAAAAAGTTGAAAAGGTCTTTCAGGATTTTTAAAAATTTCAATTCCTTTAGACTTTTGGAAAAGCCCAATTCCTTTAGATTTGTTGAAGATGACCTTTTCAATAAAATTGGAAAGACCAATTCTTGACACTTAGACAAAAGGTATGGTTATGCAAGTTTCAAATGATGAGGGTTGCAATTTGACCTGTGGGGTCAAAATTATCAACAATGACTACTACTGAACTTAAACAAGACACAATCTAGCTGATCCTATTTCAAATCTATAAGCATGAGTAGTGTGGAGGTCAAAGGGGAGAATTCATTTTGAAGGGCAAGAAGGAATAGGTCTACAGGAGAAACACTATAATGTGTAACTCTTTAGAAAGGCACTAAAGGCTAACACATCACATGACTTGTAAGAAACCAAGAAAACTAAAGCAAGGTGCATAGAGAAATCATAGGTGATGAGAGAAAACATACATTCTACAAGTTAAAATCCAATAATGCATACTTAACTTTAATGAAAATCAAAAAGTTGTCTTGTATTTCTTTAAGAGAGTGTTACAAGGAAATTTTGCCAGAGTAACTCTAACACCAATCGTGGGATCCTTTTTAAGGTTTAAAACGTTTGTATATGTAGTAGAAAGGGATGAGAGAAGAGGGGATATTATGTGAGAGAATGTAGAGGGGGTCATAAATGGATACAACCACCACTATGTCCTTGAACTCTTTTTTGTTTTTAGAGCATGCAATTGCTTGACCATGAAATGAACCATCCAAGATCACCGTAAATATCCTTGATCCCTTCATGTACTCAAGTCTCCATTTTTAGAGCTAAGAGAGCCATGTCATGGGTAGCTGCATGTTCCCACCAAGTGTACACGATTTGATCTCTTAAATTTAAAACCTAGTGTGCTCCTTACTATTATTTTAGACTTAAATATATTTTCTATTAAAATTGATACCCCCTTTGCCTTTTGCAAGTTCATCGATGTGCTTATGCATGGATGCCTACAAGTCATTGATCTCCTACCAATTAGATGGGCTTATTCCTTTTGTCCCTGACTGATTAGCCTTCTAAATTTGTTGACCATTTGACTATCACTTGTGCCATTGATCTTTTATCATGAAATCTTGACAATTGTCAAGCTCGTGGCAATCTTGACGAACCCTTTGATCTTTTGAATACCAACGACTACTTGTAGGGGCTCACATTTGACATTTATAGGCAAGTCATGGAATATTTGAACCCTAACGGCTATTTTCCAAGGCTCAAACTTGACATTTGTAGGCCCATCAATTCCTTGAGGCATTTCCTTTAGACGTTTCCTTTCAAGAAATTTTCATGGACTTTTGTCTTGGCACTTTCTCTCAAAGGAATTACTTCAAACTTTTTGTCCGCTCAATTTCTTCAGACTTTTTATTGGGGTACTTATCTAAAAAAAATTCTTCAGCTTTTTGAAAGAGACCTTCCCTAAAGGAACATACCCTTCTAGAAACTTGAAAAGTACCCTTTTCCTTTGTGAAAATACCCTTTGAAACTTTTTAAAAATGGCCCTTCTGAAAGGAACAAAACCTTCAAAAAAGTTGAAAAGTACCTTTCAAATTTTTTGAAGAGGACCACTTATTTTGAAAATGCCTTTCGAAAAAGTGAAAAATGGCCTTTCAAAAAATTTCAAGTGCCCTTTTCCTTGAGAAAAAATACCTTTTGGAAGAATTGTGATGGACCACTCCTCGAGAAAAAGACCCTTCGACAAACTTGGAAATGAACCTTTTTTGAAGGATATGCACCCTTCAAATTTTTTTAAGTAAACCTTTTGCCTTTTTGAAAATGACTTTCTTCCCAAAAATGTCCCTTTAAAAAAGTTGTAAAGGACCATTTCATTCACAAGTGCCCTTCAGAATATCTTGAAAAGGACCACTTTCTTGAGAAATGAACCTTTCAAGAAAGTTGTATAGAGCATTTTGCTTGAAAAATATCCTTCAAAAAACTTTGCTTGGACACTTCTTCGAACAAAACAAGCTTTCAAAACTTTTTTTTGGATAAAAGTCTGAAATAATTCCAACACTAAAATTCTATAAAATGTAAGTAAGACTTAGCTGAAAATGAGATTTTGCACTTAGCTTCTACTTGATTGGGTTTCCCACACTTGCCTACTTTGGACTTGTAACTTCTTGCAACTAATTTGAGAAACATGATGTCTCCTTCCAAAGAAAACCTGAAGTCATTGATTGGGGCAAACCTAAAGTCCCTTTTTTATCTTCTTTGAACTGCTCTAAGCAACATAGAAAAACTTCAAGGCAAAATTAGCATGAAGTGGAAAGGTTCAAACGATAAGAGTGGCATTTTTAGCCTGTGGGGTAAAAAATTGTGAACATTTTTGGTGACTCGTAGGGAAGCATGCTTGTTATGATTGAATAACCCAACTCATTACTTCATCCAATCCATTAGGCATGGAGTTACTATTTTCTTTGACAAGGATGGATCTATTTGGAAACGCCCCTTGAAGCAACAAGAACAACCAAAAGAAAATAATACTATGCCCAAGGAACTTAGGGAAGGGAAACACATAACTAAAAAGGATGTGCACAAAGCACTTAGAGAAGAAAACATGAAAAACTACACAAAATTTACAATATATACAATGGCTTCAAAATATTTTAATAGAAAGGCTTTAGATAAATCCCATTGAATGGTATGGGCAATACCTCTCCATTTAGTTGGGTAAGCTAAAAAGCATTAGTTGTTTTCATCCATGGATCAAATAAAGGCCACTCCACAAGCTATCAAACTTGGTATGGTTGCCTATCCTAGCCTTATTTGAATCCCATTTGAGGACTAGATCCTCCTCTTTGAAGTCCCTTGCTATGGCTCTCTTGTCAAAGGATTTTTTGAATTGAACTTGATGTAACTCTAGTGTCTTTATTACAAGGTCTCTTGTTTCTTCAAGCTCTATGAGTTTTTCCAATCTCACATTCATGGGCTCATCTTCTAGTAGATCCAACTAATGGGCTAGTTCTAATTTAGGAATCTCAAGAGAAATAGGCAACTTGGCCTCCCTTCCATATACTAAAACATATGGAGAATTTCCAATGGTAGCTTTAGGAGTCACCTTGTGAGCCCATAAGGTTATCTTTAATTTGATATGCCATGTCCTTTGATTCTCTTCCATAGGTCTCCTAATGATTCTTAGAAAATTATTATTTGTGACTTAGCCAATCCATTTCCTTGAGGATAATAATTAGAAGAGGTGCTAAGGTAGATGCCCATCTTGAGAGCCCATTTACTTGTTTTCAGACCAAGGAATGTTAATGCATTATCAAAAATGATAGTGGATGTAACACCAAACCTGGTCATAATGTTGTCATAAAAGTCTAGGACTATACTTTCATTAGCTTCCTTCAATGTAATGACTTCCACCCATCTAGTGAAGTAGTCAGTTGTAGTAAGTACCCACTTATGCCTTGCACTCGATGGAGAGTTGATCACTCCTATGAAATTTAAACCCCACTACATGAATGGTTGCTCTATTTGAATTGGGTTGAGGAAAAAGCTGCTAATCTTTGATTACCCATAAAGAGGGCACACTTTTGACACATTCTTCACATGCATAAGCATATTTTAAGAGGATAGGCTAATAATAACTATCCCTCATTATCTTTGTTGCTATAGTCCTTAGAGCAAAATGGCCTCCTACAGGCTCATCATAGAATTTCTCCAAGAGCCTTGTCACTTGGTCATCATCTATGCACCTTAAGAACACTCCATTGAGGTATTTTATAAATAAAACCCCATCAAACAATGCATAAGGTATGCACTGAAGTCTAAAATACCTTCCTTTCACCTTGTCTAGACCTTGGGGCCATTCTCCTATTAGCAGAAAATGTGCCATATCATGGAGCTAACTCTAATGAATTAGAGGTGCCTCTGCCTGTGAGTTGTCTTGAATCACCATGGCAACTCCTTTGTCTTTTTTAATATCTTCCACCATGTGCTCACACAAACCTCTACCTCTGACTAACTTGGTCACTTTTATTTCCACATCAAACTCCATGATTTTGGTGATCCAGGGAACTCTTTTCTCATTCAAATTTTTGTGAAGGAGGAAATCCCTAACTCCATGATGGTGTACCATGAGATAAATCTTATTGTTAGAGAGCATTGATCTGAACTTCTTGAGACTCCTCAACGCTACAAGTATTTACTTCTCTATAAAAGTGTACCTCACCTCATATCCTTTTAGACCTTGACTAAAAAAGGCAATTGGATGCTGCATTCCCTCACCATTCTTTTGTATCACATCAATGACAAGATGTCAACATTGGCAAAGGTGTATAGCTTGAAATCCTTGGAGAAATCAAGATTTATGAGTGAGGGTGATTGGGCAATGGCTTGTTTGATGGCTTCAAAATAATCTTTTCCTTCTCTTGGCCAAGAAAAAACTTGACTCTTCTTTAACATGGTAGTAATAGGCTTGACCAAGCTTGAAAAACTTGGTATGAACCTTCTTACAAAGTTTATTTTACCAAGGAAGCTCTAAAATCCCTTCTTACACTTGGGGAGAGAGAGTGTTAAGATGGCATCTACCCTTTCATTTTTAATAGATAACCCTTCTTTTGAAATGATGTGGCCTAATATCTTATCTTCATGTACAAAAAATACACACTTTTGGGATTTAACAAGATCCCATAGTCCCTGCATCTTTCAAATATCAACCTTAGGTGGTCCATGTGTTCATTGTCATTCTTAGAGAAAACCGTGATGTCATCCAAGTAGACTAACACCATTTGATTCAAGAATCCTTGGAAAGCCATGTCCATGGCTATTTAGAAAGTTACCCTAGCATTTGATAAACCAAAGGGCATCTTTTGGTAAACATAAGTACCCCATTTAATGGTGAAAGCAGTCTTGCACTGATCTTCTTATTTTACTAATACTTGGTTGTAACCTGAATATTCATCCAAAAGAGAAAAATGTTCTAACCTTCTAACTATTTGAAGAAGTTATTCCATGGATGGTAGAGGGTAATGATTCTTGAAAGAGACTTTGTTCAAATCTTTGAAGTTAACACGCAACCTAATCTCCCCACTCTTCTTCCTTACAAGTACCAAATTGGCTACCCATGATGAGTGTTTGATGGGAAATATAATCTTTGATTCAATCAACTTGGTTAGATCTTTCTTCACAAGATCTTCTATTTTGGGGTTGACGAACCTTTGCTTTTTCCTCACAGGCTTAGCATTAGCCTCTATTTCTATGGTATGATGGGCTAACTTTGGATCAAAACCTTTCAAGTCACTATATTCCCAAAGAAAGATGTCTATGTATTCTTGATAGAGTTCTATGAAAGCGTACCTCTCAGCCTTACTGCTTACCTTCTCAACCTTGAGAAGCTTATCTTTGAGGATGAGGACTCTCTCATAGTTCTCTTCATTGGTTGACATTACCAACTTTTCTTTCCTCATATGGTCTCCCTCATGGAAAAGGCCCTCAAGTGTAACTGGTCTTTTGTGAATATTTTTAGATTTTAATGAGATAATTTGATCCCCATACTATTGTGGAAACTTCTCTTGATTGGTAGAGGAGAACTCAGCTTCTTGTTGTAATAAACAAGCAATTTGTTTATCATTTTCAAAAACTTTCCAATGGACTTCATTATCTAGAACTGATGGCCTCACCAACACCTTGTTGTGTGGCTAAACCTTGGCCTCTTCATCTTACTTGGGATGTTAAACTAAGCTCCCATAGTTACCAACCTGTCAGCATGTTGATTCTAGTTCCTTGGCATTACTTGGATGTTGAAGGCTTTAAAATATTTAATTAGGTACCACACTCTATTTTTGTAAGACCTCACCAAAGGATATTTTGTAATGTTCAAGCCTTTGACTTGGTTCACTATAAGCCCACTATCTCCATATGCTTGCACATTTTGATTCCTCTCTTATTAACCCATTGGAGACCATGGATTAAGCCTTCATATTATGGTGCATTAGAAGAGCAACTAAAATGGAACCTATAAGAAGAGAAATGCTTATTTCTTGAAGGGGAAACCGACATTACTCCTACACCTAATCCATTTTTGCTCCTTGAACCATCAGAGAATAACTTCCACATGCCATTAAGGTCTTCTTTAGGTCCAATGAGGGAAGGCATGGGTTGATTTTATTCATGTAGAAGATAAACACCCTTGTCTCTTTCTTCAACATCCTCCAAAGAGCGAAGAAATTGGTTATCCCCCCATAGCTCATCTAAGAACAAGTTTGGAATCTCCTTAGGATGAGTATCTAGCTCTTGACTACTTGCAAATTTATCTTCATCAAGAATAGTGAAATTGAGGTTTGTGTCATCTGGCTAATGGGGCTTAATGTGAAATTATTCCATGGGCTCAGCCTTGATTGATACCTTAGTCCTATACCTTGTTCTAAAATCCATGTAAGACCAATCTGCTACTAGATAACCCCCAATTTTGGTTGTGAATTCTTTAGAGAGGCATAACACAAAGTGAGGAGTTACATTAAGGATAAACACATCTTGAGCCACTAAAACACTAGGACAAGCATGCAAGGTCAAAATAAGACCTTTGATAATACCAAACAACTTTGTGGAAGAACTATCAAGCCATATAATTCCCTTAGTATGTGGCTCATATTTGAGGTTTAACTAATCAGCCATAAACTTTGACATTACTAAAGTGCTAGCTACACTATCTATCAATCAATTATGCACCAAGGAATAACCAATGATTAATGAAATGTAGAATGGAGGAGGTTTGACCACCTTACTTGATCCTTCTCCTATAGGACCTTGGGTTGCATTGGTGAGGACCTTAGCATCTTTGCTTAATTATTTACCTATATTTATTATAACACTTATCTTGGACAAACCTTCTTGAAGGATATCCACTTGACCAGGCATGGAAAGCATGTCCCACATTGGTATACTCATGTTGAATTTATTCATTTGTTCAATAATGTTGATTGGTGTACTACAAACCTTTTATTGTGCTTTTGGAGCCACTGTTGTTGTTTTTTGAATCTATGAGCTCTGTGGAGGTGTTGAGACCTTTGGAGTGATAGTAAGCTTGTTAGGCTTAGACAATGAAGGAGTGGTGGTAGGAATTTCCTTGAATGCTCCTTGGTTACCACCCATATTCCTTCTTTTAAATCTTATATTTGCTACCATTGGGACATGACCTTGACTAGAGCTGGCCTACTAATTGGATGCATAACACTATTCTTACTCACTGATGATCATTGTAGCATCTAGTTGGTTTGATACCTGATCTGATCCTTGTTCTTTTAGAGACTTCTATGGCTTTGTCATCAAGGGAGTCTCTATGCTTTGAGCCATTAAGGCTTGATTATATCCATAAGTAATAACTTGCTGCCATTAGTCATTAAATGGTTGGTTAGAACCATTAGTTAGGACAATGGATTACCCAAAAGACTAGTTCCAAGGCATGGTCCCTTCAACTTCTTGAGCCATATTATTTTAAATAGGAACTAAGGAGTTGGAAGAGCCTGCAACATTTAGATTATAGTGATTTTGTCTAGCATAGTTAGGCTACCCCTATCCTTAGAAATTTCCTTTTTAGGGTGGCTTATTTACTTGATAAAACTATTGTTGAGGCTGGCATGGAGCTTGATAAGGTTTATTAAACTGAGCTTATTTTCTCTTCACATTTACCACATCATTTCCCAAGGATTGTAGCATGCTCTTAAGTTCTAGGTAGTTTTTCTACTCTTGGGAATCACTTGACCCATTAGTTGATGCATTTTCTTGTTTGGGTAAAGGTATACCAATAATTGTTGGAGTTGGAAGAATAACATCAAGTGGGGGAATAACCATAGAGGGTGGTCTGATTTTAGGGAAAAGAGGTGTTGGAGGTCTAGGAGTAAGCTTGCCAGCCTAAACTAGGTAATTTTGTGCTTTAATAGCCACCTCATAAGCATCTAGAAATATGTCCCCTCCTATGGATTAGATCATTACCACTTTGCCATTGTTTAGATCTTTCAAATAGTATAAGAATGCAAAGTTAGGGGATGGTCTAATAGCAGCTGGAATTTTGTCCCAAGCTTTTTGGAATCTTATGTTGAAGTCTTGCATAACTTTATGAGGAGCTCTCTTGATTGTGGTCAACTATTTTTCTAGTGACAAATGATCACTCTTGTCTACAAATATCTTATAGAAAGTTATTCCCAGTTTATTCCATGATTTAATAGAGTTAGGAGCTAAAATTGTATACCAATCTAAATCCTTTCCCTTAAAGGATACAGCCAATAGTCTGATAGCTACATTTTTTACTATGACATTATGGATATTATATAAATTTGCTATGTCTATGATGTGTTCTGTAAGAGTTATGGCTTGGTCTCCTATGAAATATGATATGCTTTTGAGGGTTGCTACTAGCATAGGATTATATTATGGAAAATTCAAAGGAATTTGGCCACTGAAACCTAAAAAAGCTCTTTAGGGAATCATGGTAACAAAAGGGGATAACAAAGGTCTTCTTGCATAGGTACACCTCACAACTGGTTTAGGAAAATAGTTTCCTACATATGGGTGAGTATGGGCAAACCTTAACCTTCTTGCTGAGTTTAAAGGTAATTAAATAAATTTAAAAGGAATACCTCCAAAATCTAATCTTGTAGTCACCTTTGGCATGAAAGATAGTTAATATTCTACCACTAGATTACTGAGTGTTATTCGAAGTCACCAAATACTGAAAGATGAAAGCTATAACCACTATAAATTGATCAAACCAGCATCAAACTTGACTAATCTTCCTTAAAATTGGTCCCATTGGGTGTGCTATAAATTATTGTAACATATAATTGCACCCTTTATGGGAGAGTTTTTGAGGCTCTCTCACTCCTAGCTACAAGCTTTGAGATAACCTCGGGCTATGGGTATCCTATAGTGAGGTTGAACCTCTAGGATTTTTGATGAGGCTAGTTCCTCAGATGCTTCACTTTAACTCTTATTTCCTAGGCTAAAATCTATTGATGACTAAGGAAAAGGGATAATAAGATAACATAAAGAGGAAATCTAAGCTAAGGCAAGTGATGCACTAAATAGAGAGTGATCCACATTCAAACTGGGAACCTTAATGAATACTAATAAACTTAAATAATACATAGTTTAGTTGATCTTATTTGAAAGTTGCAAGCGTGAGTAGTTATGTGGAGGTCAAAGGGGAGGATGCACTTTGAAGGGCAGGAAGGAATAGATCTACAAGAGAGACACTATAAATTGTAATGCTTCAAAAAGGCACCAAAGGCTAACACATCACACAACCTACAAGAAACTAAGTAAAATAAAGCAAGGTGCATAGATAAATCATAGGTGATGAGATAAAACATAAAATTTTCAAGTTAAACTCCAATAATGCACACTTGACTTCAACAAAAATCATAAAGTTGTCTTGTATTACTTCAAGAGAGTATTTAAAGGAAATTTTGATAGAGTAACTCTAACACCAATTGAGGGATTCTTTTTAAGGTTTAAAGTTTCTATATATATAGCAAAAAGGGATGAGAGAAGAGGGTACATTACATGAGAGAATAGATAGGGGGTCATAAATAGCTGAAACCACCACTATGTCCTTGAACTCTTTTCTACCTTTAGATAATGTAACTTCTTGACCATGAAATGAACTGTCCAAGATCACTATAAATCTCCTCAAGCTCTTCACACATTCAAGTCTCCTTTTTGGAGTTAAGAGAGCCATGTCATGTGTGGTTGAATGGTCCTACCAAGTGTACATGATTTGATCTCTTGCATTTAAACCCTAGCATGTTCTTTATTTTCATTTTGGACTTATATATGTTTTATTAAAATCAATACCCCCTTTAGCCTTTTGCATGTTCATTGATATGCTTATGCATGGATGCCCACAAATCATCGATCTCATACTAATTGGATGGGATTATGCCATTTGTCCCTGACTAATTAACCCTCTATATTTATTGACCATTTGACTATCACTCATGTCATTGATCTTTTATCATGAGATCTTGACAAATTTCAAGCTCACAACAATCTTGACAAACCCTTTGATCTTTTTAATACCAATGACTACTTATAGGGGCTCAAATTTGATGTTTATGGGTAAGTCATGGAATATTTGAACCCTAAATGCTATTTTTTGAGGCTCAAACTTGACATTTGTAGGCCTGTCAATTCCTTGAGTTATTTCCTTTAGACTTTTCTTTTTGGGCAATTTTTGTGGACTTTTGTCTCAACACTTTCTTTTAAAGGAATTCCTTCAAAAATTTTGATCTCTCAATTTGTTTGGACTTTTACTTGGGGTAATTTTCTAAAAAAATCCTTTGGATTTTTGAAAGATACCTTCCTAAAAGGAACATACCCTTTGGGAAACTTGAAAAGTACCCTTTTCCTTTATGAAAATACCCTTCGAAACTTTCTGAAAATGGCCCTTCTGAAAGGAACATACCCTTCAAAAAAGTTGAAAAGTACCTTTCAAATTTTTTGAAGAGGACCACTTCTTTTGAAAATGCCTTTTGAAAAAATGAAAAATGGTGTTTCAGAAAAGTTCAAGTGCCCTTTTCCTTGAGAAAAAATACCTTTTGGAAGAGTTGTGATGGATCACTCCTCAAACAAAATACCCTTCAACTTATTCAAATGAACTTTTTCGAAGAGTAACTACCCTTTGGGAATCTTTGGAAAGGTCTTTTTGAAGGGAAAGTACCCTTCGACAAACTTGGAAATGAACCTTTTTCAAAGAATATACACCCTTCAGATATTTTGAAGTGAACCTTTTGCCTTCTTGAAAATAAATTTCTTCCCAAAAATGTCCCTTTCAAAAAGTTTTAAAGGACCATTTACTTTCACAAGTGCCCTTCGGAATCTATTGAAAAGGACCACTTTTCTGAGAAATGAACCTTTCAATAAAGTTGTATAGAGCATTTTTCTTGCAAAAGATCCTTCAATAAACTTTGCTTGGACACTTCTCTAAAGAAAAAAAAGCTTTCATAACTTTTATTTTAGACAAAATCCTGAAAGAATTTTGACACTAAAAGTCCAAAAAATGTAAGTAAAGACTTAACTGAAAATGAGATTTTGCACTTAGCTTCTGCTTGATCGGGTTTCCCACACTTGCCTACTTTGGACTTGTGACTTCTTGCAACTAATTTGAGAAACATGAAGTCTCCCTCTTAATAAAACCCAAATTCATCAATTGGGGCAAATCCAAAGTTCCTTTTTTTGCTTCTTTGAACTACTCTGAGCAACATAAAAAAAACCTTTAATGAAAAATTATCATGAAGTGCAAAGTTTTAAATGGTAGGGTGGCATTTTTTGCCTATGGGGTCAAAAACTACCCATGGAACCATAGGAGGAACTTCTATGAAGCCCAAGGGAAAGAAGGTGGAGAGCTCAACATGAAGCTGAACCTAAGTTGTTTAGTATATAATAGAGTGGCCCATCAAGATGCAAGGCCTCGAAGGAAGAGGAAACCATGAAGATCAACAGTGAAGGAAAAATAATCAACCTATAGCTAACAATGATGCAAATCTATTTACACATAGCAGAGAGTATTTGTTATAGGAAGAAGCATCAACATGAAGTAGATCTAAGAGGTATAATTCATGTTACATTAAAGGAAAAAGAGTCATTGTCAACTAAGGCTAGGATCAGAGAGTGAGATAAAAGTCAATAAGGAAAGGGAAACTAAAATAGACAATAGTCAAGGTGCACAGAATAAGAGGCACAATAGTAAGACAAATAAAAAGTGGGAATTGATAGATCCAATTAAGACCCTAATGCTACGATGGGCCTCAAGTAGGAGAAAAAGAGGGTGGCAAAAGGCCCACACATATACCCCACCAACAAGAGGAAGATGGAAGAAGAGTGTACAAGCATGTTCACTTTCCATAAGGAATCAAGGAGATGCACTTAGTACTGAAGGAAGCACAGACAGAGGAAGAAACTAAAGATGTTGCAAAAAATAAAAGTAAAGAATAGTTGCCTTGTGTGAAACTAAAGGCTAGTAGTGCACTAAATGTGAGTTAACTAGTGGAGGTAAAAATGTCTGAGGATGTACTAGAAAAAGGAACAACTATAGAAAATACCAGTAGAAAGAGAGAGCATTGTGTAAGATCATTGTATAAATAATGATGATGGAGTGGAAGAGGCATGCCCATCAAGAGGCATAGATGTGAAGAAGAAAGGGAAGATTTTAATTTGTGTTATTCGGGGTAAAGCATAAGTTTGAAGCCTCAGGATAAGATGAAGAGAAGGTATAAGCCCACAATTGAGCCTAAGTTATCCCATCAACAATAGAATAACACACAAATAAGTAGAGTAAATGTGCAAAGAAGAGGAAGAAAGAACAATATTGGTTGAGACAAGCTTGAGTACACATAGACAAGTTCTAAACTTGAGGAAGGATGTGTGCAAGGAGATGGAAGCAACACATAGGAAAAGAAAATCCTAGGTAGAGAGGATATAAAAAGAGGAAAAGGGATGGAAACTATATATTCCCATGAAGAAGATTGTATCATCAAGGCAATGATTAGAGAGAAGTGAGCATAAGCCCACTTATATCAATGTGTGAGGGCTAAGAGAAGAATCAAAGACATCAATTTGGAGGCAAAGAACATGTGATAAAAAGCATTATATTTAGAAACTGCCTCCATAAGTGGTGGAGAAGGAGAGGAGTCAGCATGTATCTGATTGAAGAGGCACAATCTTCATTGCACAAGACATCAAGAAGCTGATCAATGAAGATAGATAGATCATGATCAACCTAAATCGAAAAAGGAGATCACAATCATGGTTATGCACAACACTAATAAGTTTCTTAAGGAGTGATTAGAGAAAGGTCAGCATCAAGTTGATAAGATGTAACTAATGGGAATGCCAACACAAGTTTAGAATGGAATGGGTGACAACCAAGAAGAGGAAAGAAGAAGATATGGGTGTCGTTGGACCCCTTGGTGGTATACAAAACATCAGAGACATCAAGGTAGGTGAAGGAAATGGGAGTACCACATAGACACACCCAAAGAATGATATGAGGTAAAGGAAGAAAGTGAATAAGGGAAGGAGAGATAAAAGCATAAAATAAGGGTATCAAACAAAATCCTTAGTAGAGGTGGAGAAAAATAAGTGGATTCAAACTGATAATAGAGAAGGAGAAGGGGAGTAAGAGAAGATGCATAGAGGAGACTTGTAAGGCATGTACATGAATAGGAGTGTTCAAGACACTTAACAGAGGTGGGTGGATAAAGGTGTACATAGATCCACCAGAGGGAGAAAGAGAGTGAAGATGAGGAAGAATAAGAAGAGAGAAGGTATTGAAGAAAGGTAAAAGAGGAGGATTTCATGATCTAAGGAGGATCTAGAGGGAGAAGTGAAGAAAACCTACTTAAGAAAAGCAATAAGTGGAAGGGAACACAATTGCCTTGACAATTAGCTAAAAGGTTTGTTCAACTAGTCAACCATACTTGTAAGTAAAGGTTAGAGTTTGATGTAGAAGCATACCAAGCAAAGTGGCAATCTTACATCACCCAAAACATACTCTAATCATTTGGGTAATAAAATAGCTTTGTTGGTGCATGGTCACATGTAATATTTTGGATAAGTTTCTAAATGAAGCAAGGCAAAGGAAGGATGATTAGGTTTTGTAGAAGGTTGGTGAATAATGGGGTGAGAGGTTTGGAGCACAAGGTAATGAGCGTGTAGGGATGAATATCACTAGAGATTAGCATGCACAACTAGTACACCAACATGTAGAATACCCTTGAGAGGCTCAAGGGGAGTCTATCAAAGATATTGCACATGTAAGCTCAATCAAGGTATAAAATATAAAAGATGTTAATAAGATTTGAGAATCTAATATTAACACAAAGAATGAGACAAAGTGTGGGAGTGTGTAAAACATGGAAGTGCAAAAGTGTTGTGAAAAACATGAAACCTAAGGCAAAGGAAGGTAATTGGATGACCTATTGGCTGAGAGGACCAACACATAGCCATTTGGAGGTAAGGACAAAAATGTAGCTAACATGAAAATGATAAGGGACAACAAGATCTACCCACTGAGATACAATGCGATCACTATTAGAGACACACGGCTCAAGATATATCATAGTCTAAGCTATTCTTAGGGTAGGTTGTGGTTCATGCCAAGCTGACCAATTTTAGTTGTTCATTCTTTGGTAGACATAATAACAAATGGATATCAAAGGGAAGAGTCAGACCACCAAAAAGGTTTTTGAAGGGTTAGAAAGATAGAGATTTAGAAAGCTGAAGACCTTTTAAAAGGCTAAATACCAAAAGGAAAAATTTATCCAAATGCAGAGTTAAAGTGAGGAAGATAGAGTCAAAAGATCTTAGAAGGCCTATAGTCTTAGTATCAAATGAAGGTGGAAAGAATCTATGATGTAAGGGAACTAAGTGCCCCTATGTAAATCTGAGGAGATACAAATGTCTTGTAATTTATGTTACAATAATGAAAATTTGGTGATCCATTATATAAATTTGAGGGTTGCATGGTGTAAGACATCCATTCAATAGAAACCATGACCATGTCTGCATCAGTTGGTATCAGACTGAGGTTGTGAACATTGAGGAGATGTAAGAGGAGAAGAACCTATAAGAATATTATTATGAAAGTAAAACTTGTAGACCATAGACTATGATGCAACCAATAGGCAAAGTGTTGTGGAAGGAATACTCGTAGACTATCCAATCTAAGGTAGCTAATAGAATATTGTGGAGGCTAGCATATGACTTACTGTGAGGCAATTAGTAAGTTTTTCTTCACCATGAGATGATGGGTAGAGAATAAAGGGTGATGAGAGAAGTGTTTCAAGTATAAATTTGGTATATTTACAAATGTGAATTAACTAGCAAAGAGTCATTCTCCACCTTGAGAAGGTGGATACAGACTAGATGAGTGGAAGGAAGGGGATACCAATACAAGCATGAGTGTTGATAGAATGCTGACCATGAGGCAATCATTATACTAGATAGATCAAGGAGTGAAAATTGATCACAAAAAGTGAGGCAATAAAGCATGAAAGTAGAGTAGAGAGTAGACAAAAATATTGGTAAGAGTCAATCCAAGTGTAAATAAAGAGGTAGCACTGATCGATCACTGAATATGATGCAATCAAGTGCAAGAAAAAAGAAGAAAAGATAGAATTAATGATAGGAGGCATTCAAGTTTAAAAAAAGTGGAAACATGGAAAATTATTTGATCTAAGGTAACCAATGCACATAAGTGACTTGACAAGGGGTGCTAACAAATCATCATACGTGAGGTAGTCAAGGTGCACAAGCATCTTACAATCAAAGCATTAGGTATAAGGTGCTAGTAGAGTTCTCCATCAAGTGTAGATGAGTAAAGAATGAAGAGTACAAGGAATGTCATGGAAAGAGGTCAAGTTGAGATGTGACCCAGAGTCACAGGTTTCAAGGGTGAGGATGAAGGAGATAGTGTTCATGATGCAGGTGCTAAGAGCAAAATATCATAGGGAGAAAGAGGAATTGTGGAAGGAGATATTTTATAGAAAAATAGGGAGATACCTACAAAAGAGAACCCTCTTAAAGTTGGAGGCATGTAATAAATCGATCAAGGGTTGATTCACAAAAGTTCTTAGGTGGGGAAGACCCAAAGGAAGTAATGAAATGGGTTGTGGATGTTGAGCATAATTTTGTACTAAAGTATATTAGAGACTCTGTGGGAGTGAAGTGTGTAGGAAGAAGTTGTGTGAAAACACAACCAAGGTCTAGAGAGGCTTTGAAAATAAAAAGAGATGGAGGTGAAAGGAGAGGGTGCATAGATGAAAACATATGGTTTCCCCACCACTACATGAAGTAGTGCATTTAGAAGGCCACCTCAAATGTAAGGGAAGTCTTAAGAGTCATAGGCAGGGACCTGCTAAACCCAACCAACAAAGCAAAGAAGAGACAGTTGTAGAAAATAACAACATGCAGGAGTCATTAGCATGGAAATAATACGAAGATCGAGAAAGGTCCCACAAGATGATGGAAGAGCCCCATGAAAAGGTGGAGGCAAGGTGGTTGTCATTTCACCAAGATAATAAAAACATAAAGAAATGTTTTGAGAGTAGCCTGTAGAGTCCAAGATAGAGAAGAATAACACTAAGGAGAGCACAAGTGTTTGTGTGCACATCATGGATAATGCATCACAAGATGAAAGAGAAAGCACAAGTGTTGTGTGTGGCATGGATAATATGCTAAAGGGAACAATTATCAAGAGTAATACTAGGAGTTATTGAGTGAAATAGAATATAGGATGAGGCACATGCACTCAAGGATATGGAGATGGAACTGATAACTAGCTGAGGAAAGGTACCCTTCAAGAGGTACAAGGGTGAAGAACTAGAAGAGGGGCATAGGTTGAGCCACGATAGGAACTTGCCCAAATCCCAAGGGAAGGAAGGATGAGAGGTCAGCCCATAGCTAAACCTAAATTATCTTGGAGATAATAGGGTGGTGCACCAAGATGCAAGGCATGAGAGGAGGAAACCACAAGAATGTGTGATGAATGAAAAGTAGTCGACCTATAACTAACAAGGATGCAAATCTATTTGCACATAGCAATGGGGATCTACCTACGGAAGAGGCATCAACCTAAAGCTAACCTAGGTGGTGTAATTCATGTTGTGTGAAAGAAGGAAGAGTCACATTTAACCAAGGGCATGCCATGAGAGAGAGCCAAGAATCTACAACTAAAGGGCTACTTAAATAGATAACAATTGAAGTGTGATGTATAACATACATACCCACAAGAAGAAGAGAAAGTGAAAATTGATAGATCCCATAAAGACTTGAATGATACAAAGGGAAACACAAGAGAAAAGAAAGGAGGGTTGTACAAGGCCCACATAGAGACCTCATGAGAGGAAGATGGAAAAATATCACTCAATAATTTCCACTTTCCATTAGGAATCAAGGAGATACAATTAGTACTAATAAAAGCGTAGATAGAGGAAGCAACCAGAGATGCTATAAAAGAGAAAAGTAATGAATATTTACCTTGTGTGCAACTGAAGGCTGGTAGAGAATCGAATGTGAGGAAACTAGAAAAGGCACAAAATTTTGAGGATATGCCAAAATAAGGAAGAGTTGGAGCAAGAACTAGTAGAAAGGGAGAGTGTTGAGTAAGAACATTGAATAAGTACCAATGATGGAGTGGAAGAGGCATGCCCATCAAGAGGTATAGAAGTGAAGAAGAAAGAGAAGAGCACAATTTGGGTTGCGTGGTGATGTAGGAGAATATTCATGCTTTGAATATGTTTTTTATGTTTTTGGTTAAGTTCTAGAGAGTCTAGGTGTGTCTAGATTGATTTCCCTCCAATTTGTGTTATTCAACTTTTCAAAGTTGCAATTATGCTTATTAAGCTTGTGATAAGGCCTAAACTTATCTCAAGGCCACAAAAGTGTATATGCTTGCATATAAATAGTTTGTGAGATCATATTATATATGTTCTTAGGTGGTTTGGGCCAGATTTAGAGCAATTGTGATCTTGTTTGTTTTGAAAAGGTTGTTAACTCCATTTTTAGAGTTTGTTAAATGAGTCTAGAATAGAGTTTTGATGTCCACATTAAGGTATTTAGTTGTATGGAGTGATTAATTTGACCCATAGAGTTGTATTATTATGTTTAAAATGTGTAATGAGAAGATAGAGTGTTGAAGAACAATTTTGAGTGCTTTATTCAATATTTTCTATGGAATGTGCATGCAAACCAGGCAGGGTAGCAAGCTCCAACTTGATAGTTAATATCTAGAGGATTATTTTGGTTAATGTAAGTGATTAGACCTTTATTACATGTAAAAAAATCCTAATGAATTTTTTTTGAGGTGTTGACCCTTCATGGTTTGCTCTATAGCTCCTTTTGTTTGCAGACTAAACCCTAACTTTGGCTTCCTAGTTCTCTAATTTCATATGGTGAAAATTCTTAATTATTTGAAATCTTGGGTTTATCCATGTATTCATCCACTATTTAAAGTTTTAAGATATAACTTGATGGTTAAGGCCATGTTCTAACCCTTGACCTTATTTTAGTCCTTGTAGGCCGAACATGACTGAGACATAGGGTTTTGACCTTGGTTTAGGGTGTGAACTTGCTAAATTTTGATTTGAATAGTTTTTTTTATGTCATGTTACACCTATTTTAGGATTATTAAGTCTTAGTTACACCTAGGTCTCCATACATCCTCCTAAACAAGGCTCTTAGAGGCCTAATTAGGCCTGACACAATGCATGATAGGACTAGTTTGTATAAAGAAACTATTGTCAATCAGACTTGCACCCCTATGAAGGTAGTTTCAAGTCTTCACAGTTTGATAAAACATGGAAACAATCCTAGGCTATGGGTGACCTAATCAGTGGATTGAATCTCTAGATTCTAATGGCTAGCTCACTTTGGTGTATCAATTAGGATCTTTGCTCTATGCTAAAAACTACTGAGAAAAGAGAGAGAAACTTGAACAGAAATCTTATCTAATGCTAGTGATACACATATATTTTTTGATTGATCCACTCAATTTTAGCTCCTAAGAACACTAATTTAGATAATAAAAAGGCTAAACTTTCAACTCAAATTGACCAATATTCATAAGTATTTCATGAAAAAGTTTCATCTGGTGATCAAAAGCTTAAGGGAAATGAAAGAATAGGCCTAATTTAAGGCACTAACCATCCACTTATATCCATTGTAAACTCAACCAAGAGACATTTTTATAGCTTGGAATTTCACCCTTATGATAAAATTCTTTAGGCTCCCTCACTTCTAGATAAAATCATGGGGACAACCTTAGGATTTAGGTATCCTATGTTGAGGTTGAACCTCTAGGCTTTTTTATGAGGATAATTCCTTAGGTGCTTCACTTCAACTCTTGATCTCACACTAAAATCTACTGTTAGCATAAGGAAAAGGGATAGGGACATTACTTGAAAAGAAATCTAAGCTAAGAGAGGTGATGCATGAAAAGTAAGTGATCCACTTGGTCTGGGGAATGACACTAATTCAACATAAGATAAGTTTGCTTACACAACCTACTAACTAGCTAACTTGTATAAATATTTCATAAACTAGGCTCACTGAACCATACATGAAGCAAAAATGGATTTCTAAGTCCACATTAAGCATCCATTAATGGTGGAAAAGCTCAAGTTCAGACCTATAACTAACTTGAAAACACCTAAAAATAAGCAAGAAAGAAGGAAAATAAGGTTGGAAGGATGCTTATTCACAATGTTATTGTGCATAAGCTAACTCAACAAAAAATTTAGACATAGAGATAGGTAAAATAATCTTTATTAGTTCAAAGATCTATTGCATAGTGATTTTTATAGAGTGATTCTATCACTAGTCCAGGGATGATTTGCTTAGCTCTAACACCTCTATATATAAAGAAAATGGGGAAGAGAGAAGGGGAAGAGGGAAGGAGTCACCAATGGTAGGAACTTTAAAGTTACACTTTCTTGTTCTTTCTAAATGCATCGTTCAAGATCACTCATCAATTCTCTCAAGCCCCTCCCATCTTCAAGACTTTATTTGACATGTCTGAAAAGTCATGTTGTGAACAGTTAGAATGTTTCTTCTTGGAATGATTCATTTAAGCATCAAACAACTATTGTGGAGAGTGAACCATGGTGGATGAGAGCCCTCATAACTTCTAGATACCAACCACTTGGACTCTCCCATGTTTATTGATCATCCTTGTGCCATTTATCCTTTATTGATTGGCCCTTTTTGCTTCATTTATGCCATGTAGTAGCCTTCCATTTATTGCATCATGATTCTCACATTGCTAGACCTAGCTTAAGTCGAGCACTTGGAGAATCCCAATTTACTCTATGTAAAGTAATTCATGTTCTTTAGCCTCTCCAACTTCAAACTTTCCCAGATCCTTCACTTATAAAGCCTTTAAATAGAGTACTTGGAGAAACCTAATTTAAACTATGTAGAGTAATTTAGGTTCTCTAAGCCTACTTACTTTGAGCTTGTCCATCTTGAAGTCTTCTCACTTTTCTAGTTCCCAAGCCTTAAGATTTTGAGCTTTTTAAATCTGACTACTTCCAATGGCTAGTCATTTATCTTGATTTTGACATCTATTGGCCCATCATTTCCTTTGGACACTTGGTCTCAGGTTTCCTTCTTGGGTTATTTCTATTGGGAAAATCTCTTGAAAGAATTTATTTAGATAATTTATTTAAAGGAATTCCTTCAGATTTTTTGTCTGCGTCTATCTTCAAAAACTACCCTTTGAGATTTTCATAATGGACTTTTCTAAAGGGTAAGAGACCCTTCAGGCTTTTTGTGTGTCCCTTCAAACTTCCATGAATGATCCTCCCAAATGGAAAGATACCCTTCAATAATTTTGAAATGGTCCTTTTGAAGGGTAACATACCCTTCGGGAAAATTACAACTGTCCACTTGGAGAAGAAAAATCCCTTCAAAAAATTTGAAGTGTACCTTCAAGATTTTTGAAAAATACTTGTCCCTTGAAGAACCTAAGAAACACTATTTTTTAAGACCAAATCAGGTTTGTCAAACCCTTTTACTTATTTTAGGTTTCTGACTACTCATAACTTATGAAGTAATTAAGTAGTGTTCCTTGGAAGACTCAAAATACACTGTCCATGAGTAATTTGGGTTCGTAACCCAAATTAATTTTACTTATAAAACATTTAGAAGTTAAGCACTATTGGAAACTTGATTTGCACTGTGCCCTCAAAAACTCAAAGTTTTCACTACTGGAAAACCTAAAGTCCTCCCAAAGACTTGTTATTTCCTTGCCTAAAATCTCCCTTTTTCATACTTAGGCTAATTTGGATATGTGGGCCAAAAATGGCCAAAATTTTTGGTGATTCATAGGGAAGAATGCCTACTATCTTTGAGAACCTGATTCATTTTCTTTGTTCAATCCATTGGGCATGGAGTCACTACTTTTCTATGAATCTAGATTTTTATAGAAATCTTCCTTGAAGCAACAAGAACAACTAAAACAAAACAAATTGTGCCTAAGGCACTTAGGGAAGGGAAAATATTCAACTGAAATGGATGTGTACAAGGCACTTAGAGAAAAACATGAAAAGCTATCCAAAATGTATAATAACATACAATGGTTACAAACTCTTTTAATAACATAGCTTTAGATGAATTCCATTGACTAGTATGGGTAATACCTCCCCATCTAGTTGGGTGAGATAAAAAGCATTATGTTGTTTGCATCTATGGATCAAATAAGGGCCACTTCATAATCTATCAAACTTGGTATGGTTGCCTGGTTTGACCTTTTTCAAGTCCCATTTGAGAACCAGGTCTCTTTCCTTAAAAGTCCTTACTATATCTCTCTTGTCAAAAGCTTTTTTCCCCTAAGCTTGATGTGCCTCTAACATCTTCATTGCAAGGTCCCTTGTTTCCTCAAGTTCAGTGAGTTATACCAATCTCACATTTATGAGTTCATCTTCTAGCAGCTCCAATTGATGGGCTAGATCTAATGCAGGTAGCTAAAGGGAAATGGGTAACTTGGCCTCCTTTATATACTATAACATATGGATAATTACCAATAATAGCTTTAAGAGTTACCCAGTCAACCCACAAGACTATCTTCAACATGGTGTGCCACATCCTCTGATTCTCCTCCATGGTCCTCTTGATAATCCTTAGCAAATGTTTATTTGTGGACTCAATGAGTCCATTTCCTTGAGGATAATAATTTAAAGAAGTGCTGAGGTAGATGCCCATTTTGAGATCACATTCACTTGTTTTTAACCCAAAGAAATCCAATGCATTATTAGATATGATAGTGGATGGAACACCAAACCTGGTCATAATGTTATCATAAAAATCTAAGACTACAGTTTCATTGTCTTATTTCAATGCATCAGCTTCCACCCACCTAGTGAGGTAATCAGTTATAGTAAGCACCCACTTATGCACTATACTTGATAGGGGGTTGATCATACCAATGAAATCCAAACCCCACTGCATGAATGGTTGCTCCACTTGAATCAACTTGAGAGGGAAAGTTGCTAACCTTTGATTTCTTGTGAAAAGAGAACTTTCCTAACACCTCCTCACCCATGCATAAGCATCCTTGAAGAGGTTAGGCCAGTAGTAACCAACCCTCATGATCTTTATTGTATTAGTCTTTGGAGAAAAATGACCTCCTGTAGGCCCATCATGGAAATGCTCGAAAAGCTTGGCTACTTGATCATCATCTATGCACCTTAGGATCACTCCATTGAGGTCTTTTTTGAACAAAACCCCATAAAATAAATCTTAAAGTATGGAATAAATTTTGAAATACGTTCTTTTTTCTTTATTCATACATTTAGTGCACTCACCTATTAGCAAGAAGTTCGTCATATCATGGAGCCAACTAGTGTGAGGTGGAGGTGCATCTACTTTTAGGTTATCTTATGTTACCAAGATGACCTATTTGTCTTCATGAAGGTCATCAGTCATATGCTCACATAAGCCTTTACCTCTTACTATCTTAGTGACCTTAATGTCCACATCATACTCCATGACTTTAGTGATCCAAATAGCTCTTTTTTTGCTCAAATCCTTGTTAAAAAGGAAGTCTCTTACCCCAGGAAGAGACACCATAAGGTGGATTTTTCTATTGGATAGCATTGGACTGAACTTCTTGAGGTTCCTTACTACTGCAAGGAATTGATTTTATACAAAGGTATACCTCACCTCATACTCTTCAAGCCTTGACTGAAAAATGCTAATGGTTGCTCAAGTCCTTCACCATTTCTTTGTATCAACTAATATATTAAATGTTAAAGGCCTCAAAATATTCAATTAGGTCCCACACTTGATTTTTATAGGACATCATCAAGTAATTCTTTGTAATGTTCAGGTCTTCGTCTTGGTTTACTATGAGTTCACTATCCCCATAGTAGTTTGATTCCTCTTTTATTGGCTCATTGAAGACCATAGATCAAGCCTTCATATTCTATTGCATTTGAAGAGCAACTAAAATAGACCCTATAGGAAGAGAAAATATTATTACCTAAAGGGGAAATCAACTTTTCCCCAAAACCTACACCATTTTTTCTCTTTGAGCCATCAAATAACAACTTCCATAAACCATTGGTGTCTTCTTTAGGTCCAATGAGGGAAGGCATGGGTTGATTCTCTTCATGTAGTAGATAAAAACCCATGTCTCTTTTCTCAACACCTTCCAAAGGGTTGAAAAATTGGTTATCTCCCCATATATGATCTAAGAACAAGTCGCAAACCTCTTTAGAATGAGTGTTCAGCTCCTGGCCAATTGTAAACTCATCTTCATCAAGGATACTATAATTGAGTTTTACATTATTTGGCTGATGGGGTTCAATGTGGAATTATGACATGGGTTCAAACTTGATTGAGAACTTAGTCCCATAACTTGTCTTGAATGCCATGTAATACCAATCTACTACAAGGTGACCCCCAATCTTGACTATGAACTCTCTAGAAAGACATAATGCAAAGCAAGGAGTGACATCTAGGATCAACATGTCTTACATCACTGACATGCTAGGATAAACATACAAAGTTAGACTCAAATTCTTGATGATGCCTAATGGATTTGTGGAAGAACCATCAAGTTACATGACTCCCTTGGTGTGTGTCTCATACTTGAGGTTCAGCTAGTTAAAAATAGACTTTGGCATGGCTGAGGTGCTAGCCTCACTATCCACCAAGCAGTTGTGCACCAAGGAGTCACTGATGATTAATGAGATGTATAATGGGGGGGTTTGGTCACACCACTTGAATTTTCTCCAAAAGGACTCTTAGCTATATTGGTGAAGACTTCAAATTCTTTGCTTGCCTGCTTACTTGCAATTGTAGAAAAACTCATCTTGGATAAACCTTCTTAAAGAATGTCTACTTGGCCAAACATGGAAATCATGTCCCACATTGGTACACTCATGTTGGATTTCTTCATTTTCTCCACAATGTTGATTGGCATACCCCTAGCCTTTGCCTAGGTTATGGGAGCAACTGTTGCTAGTTTTCTTAGTGGAGTGGTGAAAAGAGGTTCTTTGAAAGCTTCTTTATTGTCACCCATATTCCTTCTCTTAATCCTTATGTTTGATGAGACTAGGATGTGGGCCAAACTAGGATTACCCTGTAGATTAGATGCAAAACACTGCTCTTGCTCACTGATGACCATGGAGGCTTTCAGTTGGTTTGATCCCTGATCTGAGCTTGGTTTTAGTATAGTTTGCTCTTACTTTGTTAGCATGGGCACCTTTGTGCTTTAAGCCATAAGAGCCTAGTTATATCCATAAGTAATAACCTACTACCATTGATCATTGAATGCTTGGTTGGAGCCATTAGTTGGGACAATGGATTATCCAAAAGAATTATTCTAAGGTATTGTCCATTTAACCTCCTAAGCCACATTGTTTTGAACCAGGACCAAGGAGTTGGAAGGGCCTGCAACATTTGGATTATAATTATGCTACTTAGCATAGTTAGGCTGCCCCTGTCCTTGGAAACCTCCTTTGTAGGGTGGCCTATTAGCTTGATAAGGCTATTGTTGAGGCCGATACTGAGCTTGATAAGGCTTGTTTTAAGCCTACTACATCTTGGCATTGATCACATTATACCCCAAGGATTGGAGCATGTTTTTCAATTCCAATTACTTATTCTACTCTTGGGAGTCATTGGATTTACTAGTAGAGGCCTTATCTTACTTAGGTGAAGGCACAACAACAATTATTGGCATTAAAATTATAACATCAATTGAAGAAATGACTGCAAGAGGTGGTTTAATCTGTAAAAAAAGAGGCATTGGGGGTCTGAGAGTAAGCTTGACAACCTAAACTAGGCAATTTTCTACCTTGATGGCCACTTTGTATGTATTTGGTAGTATGTCTCCTCCCATAGACTGAATCATTACAACTATGTCACTATTGAGAGCCTTCAAATAATATAAGAAAGCAAAGTTTGGAGATGGTCTAACAACTACTATAATTCTATCCCATGCCTTTTGAAATATCATATTTAAGTCTTGCATGACTTCATGAGGAGCTCTCTTGATTGTGGTCAGCTACTCTACAAGTAACATATGATCACTCTTATCTACAAACCTTTTACATAGAGATATTCCTAGCTCATACCATGAATAGATAAAATTAAGAGCTAGGACCCTATACAAGTCCAATGCCTTTCCTTTAAAAGATATAACCAATATCCTAACAACCACGCTCTCCACTATGATATTGTGAATATGTCAGAAGTTGGCTATGTATGTTATGTGCTTAGTAGGAGTTACAACTTGGTCTCCTATGTAATAAAGAACATGTTTGAGGGTTACTACTAGCATAGGATCATACTATGGTAAGTTCAAAGGGCTTTGGCCACTAAAGCCCACAAAATCTCTTTGGGGAATCATAACATTAAGATGGGCTGATAAAGATATTATTATGTAGGTATACCTTATGACTGGTTTAGGAGGATAGATTCTTATGTAAGGGTGAGTATGGGAGAACCTTAACCTTTATAATTTTAAATGTAATTCAAAAAACTCAAAGGGAATACCTTTAAAAGTCAATTTTGTAGTCACCTTTGGCATGAAAGATAGCTACTGCTCTACCACCAGATAGCTGGGTGTTCTTTAGAGTTACCAGATGTTGAAGGATTAATGCTACCACTGCTATGAAATGATCAAAACAACATAAAACTTGACCAATATTTCATGAAAATGAAAATTAAATGGTAGTTGTCCCACTAGGCATGCCAGAACTATTATAGCTTGGAATTGTACCCTTGTAAGAGATTTCGTCAAGTTCCCTCACTTCTAGCTTCAAACATGGGGACAACCTTAGGATGTGGGTATCCTATGGTGAGGTTAAACCTCTAAGATTTTTTATGAGGCTAGTTCCTTAGGTGCTTCACTTCAAGTCTTGATCTCACACTAAAATCTACTATCAACATAAGGAAAAGGGATAAGGGGATTACTTGAAAATAAATCTAAGCTAAGGGAGGTAATGCACTAAAAGTAAGTGATCAAGTTGGTCTGGGGAATGACACTAATTTAGTATAAGATAATTTTTCTTACACAACCTCTTAACTAGCTAACTTTCATAAATATCTCATAAACTAGTATCACTAAACCATACGTGAAGTAAAGAGAGATTTCTAAATCCACATTAATCATCCATTAATGACAAACAATCTCAAGTTCAAACCTACAACTAACTGGAAAGCACCTAAAAATAATCAATAAAGAAGGATAATAAAGCTGGAAGGATGCTTCTTCACAATAATATTGTGCACAAGCTAACTCAACACAAATTTTAGACAAAGAGATAGGTAAGATAATCTTTATTACTTCAAAGGTATGTTACATATAAATTTTCATAGACTGATTCTATCAACAGTCTGGGGATGATTTTCTTATCTCCAAGGCCTCTATATATATAGAAAAGGGGGAAGAGAGAAGGGGAAGAGATGAGTCACCGATGTTAGGAACTTTGATGTTGCACTTTCTTGTTCTCCCTAAATGCACCACTTAAGATCACTCAACAATCCTCTGGAGCCCCTCCCATCTTTAAGACTTTCTTTGGTGTATCTGAAAAGTCATGTTGTGAGCAACTAAAATGTTTCTTCTTGCAATGACATATTTAAGCATCAAATGGTGATTGCAGAGAGTAAACCATGGTAGATGAAAGCCTTTATAACTTCTAGCTACCAGCTACTTAGAATCTCATGTGTTTATTGATCATCTTTGTGCCACTTGTCCTTTATTGATTGGCCCTTTCTAATCCAGTTATGCCATGTGGTAGCCTTCCATTCATTACATCATGATTCTTGTGTTGCTAGACCCAGCTTAAGTTGAGTACTTAGAGAATACCAATTTAATCTATGTAGATTAATTTGGGTTCTTTGTCCTCTCCAACTTTGAACTTTCCTAGATCCTTCAATTATAAAGCCTTTTAAGTAAATTACTTGGAGAAACTTGATTTACTCTATGAAGAGTAATATAGGTTCTCTAAGCCTACTTAATTCAAGCTTATCCATTTTGAAGTGTTCTCACTTTGTTGTTTACCAAGCCTTAAGACATTAGGCTTTTCAAACCCATTACTTCCAATGGCTAGTTGCTTATCCTAATTTTGACATCCATTGGCTCATTATTTCCTTTAGACACTTGGTCTTAGTTTTCCTTCTTGGCTTATTTATTTCAAGAACATTTCCCAAAGGAATTTCTTTGGACAATATATTCAAAGGAATTCCTTCAAAATTTTTATCGACATCTATATTTGGAAATTACCCTTTAGGATTTTCATAATAGACTTTCCCGAAGGGTAAGAGATCCTTCAGACTTTTCTATGTATCCCTTCAAACTTCTGTGAGTGATCCTCTTGAAGGGAAAGATACCCTTCAATAATTTTGAAATAGTCCTTTCAAAGGGTAACATACCCTTTGGGAAAATTGCAACTGTCCACTTGGAGAAGAAAAATACCTTTAAAAAAGTTGAAGTGTACCTTTAAGCTTTTTGAAAAAGACTTGTTCCTTGAATAACCTAAAAAGAACTATTTTTAAAGACCAAATCAAGTTTGTCAAGCCCTTTTAATTATTTTGGGTTTTTGACTACTCACACCTTATGAATTAATCAAGTAGTGTTCTTTGGAGAACTTGAAATACACTATCCATGAGTAATTCAGGTTCATAAATCTGAATTACTTCTACTTATAAAACATTTAGAAGTTAAGCATTGTTAGAAATCTGATTTGCACTATGCCCTAAAAAACCTGAAGTTATCACTATTGAAAAACCTGAAGTCCTCCTAAATACTTATCATTTCCTTACCTAAGAGCTCCCTTTTTCATACTTAGGCAAGTTTTGATATGTGGGCCAAAATTGACCAATAGACATCAAACACAAAATATGACCTGCATAAATTGATCAATTATGCTGCTAGGTAAGAATCAAGACTTGACAAATAAGAGAAATTATATCACTTATGAAAATCATTGACATCAATACACTATACCAACATTCTGGAAAATAAAAATAATCCTTCTATTAATCTAAACAAAGGTTACAAACTCAGTCTTTGGTAGAATTTGATCTTTCTAAAAGAGGGATACAATTCAAGGTTAAAAAGCTGTTGATGACAAAAATTGCGCTTGATTCTAATCAATCAACAATGGGAAGTTTTAAGCTATGGGATATTGTGGCTTGAAACAACCTCCAAATTTTAGAGAAGCTAGTCTCTTATTTTGTATCAAGTGTTGGGGGAAAGGGATAGGAAATTAAATAGAAATGCAAATGCAGGAAATGAAACCTAACTATGGCGATGCACCTGAGTGTAATCCTAATCCTAACTTGAGCATAGTGAGACTATATATAGGATTCAATTACATTTAAGACCAGACAAGTACATGATCAATGTAAAAGATTGAAATAATAGAAACAAAGGCTCACAATAGAGGCTTCCTTTGCTGAGATACGGAAAATGTCAACAAAGGCATAGTGTTCAATCTTCTTATAAAAATATTCCAATCACATAAGAGGCATAGACACACATACAGTTATTTAGAACTTCTGATTCAAGAAAATGAGACAAAATCAAATGACATTCCTAATCACAACTCTGGAAAATATACAATATAGACTACTTTTGCAAATGACACAAATAACATCAACCAAGGCATAAAGTTCAATTTCTTAATTCATTCAGCCACATAAAAGGCACAGAAACATGCACAGTTACATCAACTTTACAACTCAAGAAAATGAGACAAAATCAAATGATATTACTAGTCAAAACTCTAGAAAGTCTAAACTATAGAAATTCCCCCCTTTTACAATCGATATCTCTCCTTTTATAGCCTCAAATGTCTCGTTTCATCATCCCTTTTTTCGCACAATTCTACTCCACCCTTAACTCATAGGGGACAAACAGACAGTGCTTTCAATGCCTTGGATGTATCTTGGTCTTATCAAGAAGCACCATGTTAGAGCGGGGTGGCTGCCCTAACTACAGCATGTCGATTCATGTCTAGTACCTCCTTCTGTGCCTGAATTTCTCATTCCATCACCTACTTAGCTGCTTAACTATCCATTCTACCTCCACTTATAGGGGACAAACATATGGCCCTTTTAATGTTTATAGGCTCCAAAAATCTACCCAGTGAACTATTCCATCTACCAGGAATAACTCTTGCTGAGTTTCCCTCCATCTCACAGCTGTAAAAATACATAAAACACTCTGTTCTAGTTGAAATGTGAGAGGACACTTAATCAATTTCCTAAAATTCTCCCTATTACTTAGAAGGCACTGGAGAACAACACTTGGCACTTTCTACCTAATTTATCAAAGACACGTGCCTTTCTCTGCTTCTCTTTTAGCTATGCTAAAGAATTATTTGAGGCACATACTAGGCTTCTACGGATGGTGACACATGGCAGCTTCCGTAGACCCTTGAAATAACACCTGAGACCCACCACCATTTTATTCAGAAATGAAGCTTGAAGATGATCTCTCAAAAGTTGACACGTGGTGGCCTCTGTGGCTTCGGGGAAGATATGCGGTGTCTTCAGCTATTTTAGTTAAGGGTATGTGGCGGCCTCCATTTTTGAAAAAGGGGCCCAAAAAGTGACACTTGGTGACCTCCGCTGCTCTTTAGCACTTAAACAAATTGAAATAATGCCTTTTTGCCTTCTAGAAAGGTACTTGGCCCCTTTGGTTTTTGGGACACTCCCTTGAACTGCCTGATGAACCAAAATGGTTCAATGGTTCAACACTGCGCGCCATTTACATATTAATCGAGGTATTGAACCAAAAATGTTGAACCAAGGCATTGAACCCATGCATTGAATAGACTATCTCTCAGATGCTGACACATGGTGACTTCCTCCTTCCTTCAAAAAGTAGTCTAGGGCCTTTCGTGACTGCCACCTGGCACCTTCCACATGATCCTGCTGCTTAGCTTATTGAAACCCTTTCACTAAAAAGTAGATGAAACACGGGTACCAATATGAGACGTGGATGCCAACATGTGGTGGATTTTGCTTAACTACTATTGGATACATGGCACATTCTGTGGCCTTCTTTAAAGTTATGAAAAGGGTCTTGGATGATAACAGTTGGCCAATGCCGTGTTTTAGAAAGTGACACTTGGCAGCTTCCGCTCGAATCCAACACTTAGGCAAAAATGAAATGAAGGAAACAACAAAAAAAAGGGGAAGAGAACCCATGCTTAGATTATGACACTTGGAATCTTTTGCTGCACTTTGACACTTAGATGAAAAATAAACTCGTGCTCTGCTCCAAAACTCTACCGCCATGACCAAGGTATGCGGGAACCAAAACTATAGTGCACAACTAAAAATTCAAATGCAACACAGAGCAAAAATTTACTCTATAGTTACTGGTGACCCCTAAGACTTTTGAGCTTGCTCAAAAAGAAACACAACTCTCGCTCTATCAAAATTTCAAAATTTTATAGCTTTAAAAGTGATATCTGGTAGATGGACCATTCATGGTCAGATAACCCTTGCTTGTTTTGCAATTCAATGAAAGCTAGATCAAGGTTAATGATATCCTTGTGCAATTTTTTTTGTAGAATCTGGACTGTAGCTTTCAGTTTGAATTGTAGATGGGAAACAAGAACCAGAACAGGTTCAACTTCTGAGACTAAGGAATCATCCTGCAGGTCCTGAAAAACTATTTGATCCTTCTATTTGCCCAGCAACAATGGTTCAATTTGATCAACCATTAACACCGTGTTGGCATCTGAAAATGGAGAAGGAAGATCTAGTTGCACTAGATCTTCAATACGTTGTCTCATCTCATCGATGCCTTCTTTCATGACTTTGAAAAGCTCTTTGCAACTGTTGACCATGGCATTACAACTGAGCACCTCATTGACTCATTTCACAGTGACCATTCTATCAATGATCCCCGCAGCTACTAGTGTCACATCCATTGCATTGTAGAGATTCTATAACAAGGTTTGGGAGTTTGTGACTCTGTTGGAGACTATAGCCAGATTGTTTTTCACTAAATCTTCCACCTTTTTGCACAATTACTGCACGTTGAATAAGAAGGTGAGAGATGGCCTAAGCTGAATAATCTCTGAGGAGATTCTTTTCAACATTGATTCATAGAGATCCTTTACCAATTTTATCACTCTAACACCTTTTGGCCTATTAGCCAATTTTAGTGTCAGTTGCGCCACTTTCTACTGCTCTACTTAGAACTGGGCTTGAAAAGCCATAGTATTGTTTTGTTCATCTAGCAGCTTCTGCTGTAATTGAGTAACTTGCAGCTGATGTCCTTCAAATCTTCCCTACAATGCTGCTTTCTCCTGCCTAAGGGTCATCATTGCATCCTTTGCATGTGTTAGCTCTACTTTTAATGAACCATTCTATGTTTAGACTACCTGGTGAATCTGAAGGGAAATAGTATCTTGCAACTATTTATTTAGACTTGTTATTTCATTATCTTTCTTGTTTTATTTCTTTGGCCAAACTGCTATAGTTTGCCTTTTCTTTGGCCAAATCAGCCTCCATCTTTTATAGTCTTCTTAATGTTTTCAAATAATCTTCTGTGACTACAAAAGTGGATTATGTTAACAGCTCAACTCTATTTTGGAGCCTAAACAAGTACATATCAATGGCCACTACGTTCATTGTATAATCCTCTAGTTACATCTGCTCGCTCAGCTTGACGACGTTGGGTGACAAATGGGTCACTGTCAGTTGCTGCTAAATAGGGTCAAATTGTGACCACAGGTGTGGGGCAGCCAATGCTTTATTCTCTTTATTTTTATTTTTCTCCATCCGGGCTTATCTTGCCTTCCTAGCACCATCAGCCTGTGTCTGGAAGGTGGAAGGGCATACAATGTGTCCTCTCGCAAAAGGATATCCCTATGGCAGGCAATATTAAATAGCTAGTGGTTGGCTATGGGCAATCTAAGGGAAAGGTTTCTTGGGAGCAGAAGGGGAGAAATAGGGTAATGTTAAGGCTTGAGGCATCACGGATGGGGTGAATTGTGAAATGGAGATGGCAGAGGTGATAGGAGGTGTCATTTGGTTAGGTGGAGGCATTATGTCGATAGGAAAAGGAATAGATTGAAAGGGAGGAGGAGGAGTAATACTTACTTGAGGGGGAATTACAGTGCTCTACACTTGGTGATGTGAAGGTTCTTCTTCCTCCTCTGAATGTATTTAGAATTGCACCCTCTTTCTCTTCCTGGGTGTCTCCAACTCTGGCTACGTCTACTTCCCTTCCACTTCTGCTATTGCTGGTGGTGCTTGTGGAGAACTAGGGACTTCAATAACTTCCGATGATGGGGAAGCTTTTGGTAGTGAAGACACCATACTCCTTTGTTGTTCCACAGTGCTAAGAGGCTGGGGCTAGGTTGATATAGTGACTACAGCTGCAGCTTGCTCTGAGGCCTGTGGTTATTGGCTTGGTCTCGCTCTAGCTTTCTGCCCTATACTGAGTGTCAGAAATTGACTTGTTTCTAGGCTAGATGCAAGGGAGGGATGACACTCATCCTAGATTTCCTCCCATCTTTCATCTGAATCCATGCTTCTAAAAGTGTGGGTGGTTTGAGAAATTTTCTACCTATATTTCCAATAGGCCTCAATCTTCTCTGCATCCCAATCTTTATTCTTCAACATCTTTCTCAAACCAAAAGTCATCTTGACTTTGGGATCATAATCCCTCTACTTATCATAGAAGGTTTTCCATGGCCTATTCTATGGCTGGGGCAAATCTATCAATTCAACATAAAGACCAGGAGCATCTTCTGTAGGGTTTTTTTTGGTCTCCCAAAAAGGGCGGCCTTCATGTGCAATCCTAGCCCCAATCCTATTGGTCCTTACCCAGGGAGATATGTAATCACTTGGGTCATAAACCCATTTGTCTTTGACTAACAGGAACCCCAGGAAGGCCAGCTTTCTCAACAACATAGTCTCAACATCTCTGGCTTCTAAACTCATGTTGCCTGCCATCCATGGGAGATTATACATTTTTTTCTTCTTCTTCCTGGAGCCATACTCATTGTTAACTATCAACACCTGCCTGGTGACTTCCAAGAATGCCAACCTAAGAGTTAAAGTCTTCGGTATTAACACTAGCTCCCCATAGAAACCATGAACCCTTATGATCATGTCGTGGGACCCAAAATAGAAGTCACACGGGATAGGACAAATGACCAAGAGGTTCGAAACACTTAGAAATAACCTATTTATGAAAGGTTCAGGGCTAAGGTAATGAAGAATGGGGGTAATGAACAGTTCCCAAAAATCATTCATGTCACTAATTCTTGATAAAAACATGTGTCCATGTAGACACAGGAATGGTCCTTTGGGGGTCAAAAGCTGGGTCATATATGTTCAGATACATATGTTGGGTGAAAAGGTTGGGGTTCTGATACAATATGAGATGGAACAAATAAGAGGAATACCTAAACACCCCTTTTGATCTAAACTAGGTCAGCTGTTCCACTATTGGAAAGGCGATGTGCTCTGAGAAGTCAAGTCGATACTCCTACATCCTATCGACTGTCTTCATCCTGAAAAGGATTGCCATTTGTTCTGCATATGCCACCATGTCATCTTTCATGCCAAAGATGAGAGCCATCATTGACAGCGCGTCTTGGCTAGCTGGCGCAAACTGAGCTCATGGTGCAGGGAGTGTGGGTATCGTAGTATCACCATTGGCCACTTGTAACTCAAACCTTAAAAACATTGTCTAATTGTTGATGTTCACCCACATTCTCTGCATCCTATCAATAGTGGGGAATGTAGTGGTATTGTCATAATGTAGGGTTAGCATGTCCCTGATAGCTTGTGGTGTGATCTATAGCATGAAGGGACCCTATTGAATAGTGTAAGATGGTGCATTGAGCAAGTCTGTGCATAATTCAATCAAATTAGGGCATAGATGCATGGCTGGGACAATGAATTGAGCTAGTTGTGAGTTCCATATCCTCATTTCGAACGTCTCGTATTGCCCTGCTCTGGCTTTTTGAAGATACTTTTGGTGTGCCTCTTCTCTAAGATTCTTGCTACTAGTTTTTTGTAAGATCAGGTCTATGATTCCATCTACATAATATTTTACTTTTGATGGGTCACTGGCTTGACCAACTCCCAAGATTTTGGCTCTTGGATAGGTTCTCGATTGTTGCACAAGAGTTGCAGCATATGATTTACTAGCCAGCAACCTATCAAGAGATCTAAGTGTCCTAGCTCTTTATTGTGAAGATGATGTTCCTGCCATCTCTATATCTTTTATGTAATACCTGGTATGAACCTTGTGTGAGAAAGAAACATGCTTGCTGAAGCAAATTTTACTAGGCGCTAACAATCGCAATGAGTAGGATATTTTCATAGGTGCAAGAATGCTTGAGAATTTGTAAACTTTAAATCTTGCTAAGAGATATTTATGGACCTATCAAGTCTTAAATAACATTAAATTTAGATGACCATTAGTAGATCCTACTCAATCTTCAGGGAATGGTGAGGTGGATGTGTTGTGCAAGTTGTGGTGCAAGGTACCTTAGAGATTTTGAAATATTTGGGAAGCATTTAATATGGCAAAAATTTTGAGGAATTTAAAAACTTTCTAAGCTGCCAACTCTGTGTTTAAAATACTTATTTAAAAGGAAAGTGGGAAAACAACAATGAGAAACAAAAATAATTCGGGAATGGGAAACTACCTAACTACATTAATTAAGCATCCTTATCTCCCTCCGAGATCAAAAACAAAATTTCTAACATCTTCTTTATGACAAGCCAACGTATGTTGCCATACAAGTGATTGAAATGGGTATATCTTTGGTGAAATGTCCTCTGTGTAGGCCACACGGATTTGCCTGCTTTTGAGTGAGTCTGAGTCAAACATGCTTTCAACATCCATAGGCTCTTCTTATTCTTGAAAGCCTGTCAAATACTAGTTCTTCAAGCTATCGTGTCTCATCAAGAAATCGATGGCTATTGGTTCTCCTCTCTATGCCTTTTTTATATCCATCATATTTTGGCTTATCTCCTTTTACCTCATTTTTGGGTTCCATTGCATCATCATGCTCCTTGATGACTTCAACTTCTTGAAAGGATAAATTTGAAAGCTAGCATTCCCTCTGTATACTTAGTTGAGTCTCAATGTTGTCTTCTCCACATTTGGCCAGTTCATAGCCTTCTTGAAGAATAGTGTCACCTATCTCAATGACTTGATCAAGGAAGTGTCTATGCTCCTCCATATCTTCTTGCAAAGTGAGGAAAAAGTCAAAAATGATCTCTTCCTCATCAGATGTTAAGACAAAAGCTTGTGACTTGTCCTCTTGTTCATCAAAGGGGGTACCTATGGTGATTTCCTCTTTATTTGTACTTATGAAATCCTCTTGACTAGCCATGAATTGAGCAAACTCCTCTACATGCTCATTTGCTTCCTCTAAAATATATTCTTATTTGAAAAGGGATAAAGAAGAAGGCTGTGATGAAAAATAAAAAGCTTCTTGAGGAAGGGTGGAAGGGACTTGAGGGGAAAGTGAGGGTTTGGAGTCCTCTTCCCTTGCTGCCAATATAGACTCAACATTATTGGGGAAATAACATTGACAGGTTTGATTTGGCTCATGAACAGGGGTGGCATATGTCTAATATGGAATTTGTGGTGGTGGATAAGCAGTTGATAGACTTGGTAAGGCTATCTCTCATGAATGTTCAACTTCTCTTCTAAAATTACAATCAAGCCAGACACATCCAACATCTCATATGTAAGCCTTTGCCAATTTGCTCTTTCAATGGGATCCCATTCACTTTTAATTAGATCTACTGCATTTCTTACTTGATGGATGATATGATTAGGAATTTATTGGCCACATCCCCTTCTGTTGTCAAGATCCAATACATACTTTTTATATCCCAATAATGTTTTTTTGAAGGTGGAAATGAGATTAGGTTGAGCATGGGATGTGACATATTGGGGAGACTGGGCATAAGACTGGTATAGCTCATGATAGGGCTGAGGCTGGTCATATCAGACCTATGAAGGGCAAAACTCATAACCATATGCATCTGTGATTCTAGGAGAAACTTGATCTTGATTAAAAATATATGAAGGAGAATAAGACTCATAGCTATGAGTAGCAAAATTATACATACCAAACGGTGATTTCTTGATGATACCAGGACTGCTTAATTGGTTGATTTGACTCAGAGTCACTATTGGTGTTGATAAAATAAAAACCTCCAAAGGCTAGTTGGTTGAAGAACACACCAAAAACTCTTCAACTCCTTGAAAGATTGGTCCCACCAGGCATGCCAAAAATTGTTGATGATGAAAATTGTGCTTGATTCTAATCAATCAATAATGGGAAGTTTCAAGGTGTGGGATATTGTGGCTTGAAACAACCTCCATATTTTAGAGAAGCTGGTCTCTTATTTTGTATCAAGTATTAGGGGAAAGGGATAGGAAATTAAATAGAAACACAAATGCAGGAAATGAAACCTAACTATGGTGATGCACCTGAGTGTAATCTTAATCCTAACTTGAGCACAGTGAGACTATATATAGGATTCAATGACATGTAAGATTAGACAAGTGCATGATCAATGTAAAAGATTGAAATAATAGAAACAAAGGCTCACAACAGAGGCTTCCTTTGCTGAGATACGAAAAATGTCAACAAAGGCATAGTGTTCAATATTCTTATAAGAATCTTCCAATCACATAAGAGGCGCAAAAACACGTACAATTATGTAGAACTTTTGATTCAATAAAATGAGACAAAAGCAAATGACATTCCTAATCATAACTCTAGAAAATCTACAATATAGACTACTTTTGCAAATGACACAGATAACATCAACCAAGGCATAGAGTTCAATCTTCTTAATTCATTCAGCCACATAAAAGGCACAAAAACATGCACAGTTACATCAACTTTACAACTCAAGAAAATGAGACAAAAGCAAATGATATTAGTGGTCAAAACTCTAGAAATTCTAAACTATAAAAAGTCCCCCCTTTTACAATTGATATCTCTCCTTTTATAGCCTTGGATGTCTCATTCCATCATCCCTTTTCTTGCACAATATTACTCTACCCTTAACTCACAAGGGACAAACAGACGGTGATTTCAATGCCTTAGATGTATCTTGATCTTATCAGGAAGGTCCATGCTAGAGCAAGGTGGCTACCCTGACTACGACATGTCGATTCATGTCTAGTACCTTCTTTTGCACTTGAATTTCTCATTCCATCACCTGCTTAGCCGCTTAACTGTCCATTCTACCTCTACTTACAAGGGATAAATAGATGGCCCTTTTAATGTTTGTAGGCTCCAAAAATCTACCTGATGAACTGTTCCATCTACCAGGAATAACTATCACTTAATTTCCCTCCATCTCGTAGTTGTAACAGATACACAGAACACTCTATTCTGCTGAAATGAGAGAGGACACTTAGTCAATTTCCTAAAATTATCCTTATTACTTAGAAGGCACTGAAGATGACACTTGGTACTTTTTGCTTGATTTATCGAAGACACGTGCCTTTCTCTGCTTCTCTTTTAGCTATGTTGTAGAATTATTATAGGCACATATTAGGCTTCTACGGATGGTGACACATGGTAGCTTCTACAGACCCTTGAAATAACACCTGGGACCCACCACCATTTCATTCAGCAATGAATCTTGAAGATGATCTCTTAGAAGTTGACACGTGGTAGCCTCCGCAACTTTAGGGAAGATACACGACATCTTCAGCTATTTTAGCTAAGGGTATGTGGTAGCCTTTGCTTTATTTGGGAATGTAGTAGAAAGGGGCCCAAAAAGTGACACTTGGTGACCTCCGCTACTCTTTAGCACTTAAACAAATTGAAATAACACCTTTCTACCTTTTGGAAAGGTACTTGACCCCTTTGGTTTTTGGGACACTCTCTTGAATTGCCCGATGAACCAAAATGGTTCAATGGTTCAACGGTTCCACACTGCATGCCATTCACACATTAATCGAGGCATTGAACCAAAAATGTTGAACCAAAGCATTAAACCCAGGGATTAAATAGACTATCTCTCGAATGCTGACACATGGTAACTTCTACCTTCAAAAAGTAATCTAGTGAAACCTGGGTACCGATATGAGATGCAGATGCCAACATGTGGTGCATTTCGCTTAACTATTATTGGATACGTGGCACATTTTGTGGCCTTCTTAAAAGTTATGAAAAGGGTCTCGGATGACGCCAGCTAGCTAGCGCCATGTTTTGGAAAGTGACACTTGGTGGCTTCTACTTGAATTCAACACTTAGGCAAAAATGAAATGAAGGAAACAACAAAAAAAAGGGAAAGAGAACCCATGCTTGAATTACACCACTTGGCAGATTTCGCTACACTTTGACACTTAGACGAAAAAGAAACCTGCGCTCTACTCCAAAACTCTACCACCATGACCAAGGTATGCGGGAACCAAAACTATAGTGTGCGATTGAAAATTTAAATGCAACGTAGAGTAAAAATTTACTCTACAGAAGCCAAATTATATATAAAAACATACACAAGTGAAAGATTGGTGCTAAAAATAGAAGAGGATATTAACTCCCACATGAACCAAGTCAAACTTTTATTATGCCAAGATAACAAAGCCGTCTAAGAATATCTTCTTGTATTTTGTCTTGCATGAAAAACCCTTTGGCATTTGACAAGAATGATGAGTTCATATTTGAGTCAAAACCTTTATCATGCATGATGCTATGCCAATTTGGATGTCTAAACTCAAGCTTGAATTGAATTCAATCTAAGTTAGAACATGATAACATCCTTTATTGTATGGAAAGCATGAGTAAATGTGACACTTGTCAATTAGTCAACTAGAGCTTGAGACTAGTCAACCTTCGATGGTCTCCACTTGAACTATTGGAAATGTTTGAAAGGCTCAGATGAATGAGACAAACATGAGTGCATGCATGAAATTTTGTGTTGATATCTCTAATGCTAAAATCCTTGAGTCTTTCATGCAAATAAATCTATATTTTAGAACTGAAGGTATCATGTTTGAAATGATTTACACATCTTGGACACGTCTAATCATGTTTTGGGCCACTTTGCATGCTATAAAACATGTTAATCTATTTATTGGCTATTGAAATCTCTTTCATCTTCTAGTTATTCATGTTTGCGTATATATTGCTTTGGGATATTTGTTTATCTAGGTCATTTGTCTTTATTCTTTAATTGATATGATATTTCTCTTAGACGTTCCTCTTTGTGCATTTTCCTAGAGACATTTTCCTTTGGCTTGTCTTTCAGACCTTGCTTCTGTTCTTTACCTTTGGGCTTATTGCCTGTGGATTTTCCCTTGGTAAACATTTTGTAATAATTATTTTAGATAATTTGTCTAAAGGAATTACTTTGGAATTTTTGCCATTTAAATTATTTCATGCCCATCTCCTTGTTTATTCCTTCAGACAAAATTTTTGAAGGAATTAGGTCTTCAGTTTTTCCTTTGTCATTTTCCTGTAGACAAATTATCCACATGAATTGTCTCTCAGGATTTTATTTTGGACTTCCCAAATTACCCTTCAAACTTTTTTAAAAGTCCTTTTCTGAAGGGCTAGTACCCCTTTGGATTTTTTAAAATGGCCTTTCAGAATTTGACAATGGCCCTTTGACCTTCTTAAATGTGCCCTTCAGAGTAAATGATAGTGCCTTTAACTTTTCAAGTGACCCTTTAGAATCTCCAAGTGGAATTTTCTAAAGGGAAAGAGCCCTTCAATATTTCTAAAATGTCCCCTCGGGTTTTGTTTTGAACTTTCTTGAAGGGCAGATACCCTTCAGGTTTCTGTAAATGACCACTTTTATAGACTTTTTCTTTGGGTCATATCCTTTGGTCTATTTCCTATAGATATTTTGTGTTGATCCTTTCCTTCAAACATTTTGTCTGAAGTAAATATGTCTTCAACCAATTCTTTTGAATTGGCCCTCAACATGTTTGGATTGCCCTTCAAAATTTTGAATTGGCCCTCCTGACCCTTTTAAATGGTCTTTCTTGCTTGGTCCTTATCGAAAAGAAGGTACCCTTCATAAAGTTAAAGTGAAACTTTTCTTTTGAAAAAGAAACCCCTCAAAATTTTGTAATGGTCCTCTTCGAAGTAAAATAACCCTTTGGTAATAAATGAAATGATCCCTTGCTTTCAAAGATACCCTTCGAGCTTTTTGTTTGGATAATTCTCCTGAAAGAAAGTGACCATTTGGACTTGAACAATTCCTTCAGACTATTTTGAAATGGACCATTTAAAGACCCAAAGAAACCTCCATGATGCTTTTCCTCATGAAAATCCCCTAAAAACCAAAGTGAATGCCTCAAAAGTCCTGTTAACCATGAATCATGTCAAGAAATTTTTAGGACCAATAACTAACTCACAAGACAAAGGCATGATATGCAAAGTTTTGAATGGTAGGGGTGGCAATTTGACCTATGGGGAAAAATTATCAACATTTTGGTGACTCAACTGGGAAGTATGCCTTATATGCTTGAGAATTAGACCATTAACATAACATTTGAACTCATAAATAATGGTAAATCTGGTCCATGACTGCAACTACAACCTCTGATTTGAAAAAGACAACCTTCATCCTTCAAAACAAGAAGGGGAACAAACAAAATAGGAAAACCTAACTAAGCAAAGTAAATGTGCAAACAAGCACTTATTTGAGATAAAATAGACTAAATTAATGTGCTTGAACAACACTTGGAGGAAAACAAACTAACAAAGAACCTAGATAACCATGACAAAACATTATCCACCTAGATCAAAAGGGAAATTCATAAACTCAGTCACTACAAGAGATGGTACAAGTTGCAAGGTAGGATGTTTATTAATAATAACCTTTGATAAGGCATTTTTATTGTCTACCAACTATATTATCATCTTCTTAAATGATTCATCAACAAAAAACCAGTCACCAAGAAAGACAAACTCATCAAGCACTTCCTGATCTTTTTCATACTGCTTGTCATCTACCACCTTGTCAAGTGATATCTCATCTATGCATTATTCTTGAGTGACCACATCCTTCTTATTGACTACTGTAAGTTCATCTAGTTGTTCAAGGAGATTTGAATAGGTAACCCAATCTATATTATGATCTTGAATAGGTGATTCTTGATTAAATTTCTCATAAACATGCTCTTCCATAGGGAACATATCTGTACAGAGCTCTTCAATTTCTTGAAGAGATTCAAGGTATAGTTGTCAATCATCTTTTTGTTCCTCATTTTGATCTATTTAAATATAATTAGCTTGAAAGCTATCTGGATCCTTCTCAATAGGAGATACCTGTAACTCATTTATGACTTCAATTTGTACCAACTCCTCTTGGAGTTCCTTCTCATCAAGATCAGCCTTCTCACTTTTAGCTATAATTGGATTATTAGCTACAACCTTAAGTGAAGTATAAATGTGAAAATATTCCACAAACACACCTGAAGCATCCTCTTCACACTCTATAAGAACTTGACCTATAATTGTAACCCCTTTTTCAATCTTCAATAGAATAAGCTCCTCCTAAAGAAGGGAGATGGTGGGAGGGTGATGAAATTGATTTATTTGTGAAGGAAAATGAAGCATGGGAGGTTGATCGTGATCAAATTTTGGAATCTTGAGGGCAATATAATTATTTATGGTGTTTTGGAGAGGAGGGAAAGAGAAACTCTTAAAGACCTCTATATTATGTTCCTTCCACTTGGCCATTACCTTGTCAAAGTCTGAAACCTCTTTGTCCTCATGGAAAACTCATGCTTAAGAGATGAATGTTGAATAAAGGGGACTATAAGAAGGATTAACCTCATGAATAAGCTCTTGAATACAACTAGGAATCTCCCTTGGCACATACTGGGCATGATTAAGAACTTCATGAGAATAAAGAACACAAGAACCCTTTATAGACAAGTGGTTCAACTTTATTTTCTACCTCTTTGAAGCCTCCATATTTTCCTATACAAGAATACACAGCCCATATATCTCTTCTAGATCATTGGACACATTTTTAAATAGACCATTCACTTCCTCATACTAAGAGTTAGAATAAACTTTTCTTGCATATGCTAGTATTCTGAACTCTATTTTGTTCACTCTTTCTTGAAGACAAGACTACTCATATGCAACATCATAGCCATATGGGAAAGATGAAATATGGTCTTAAGACTGATATGGCTCATAAAGAAGGTAAGATTCATGCTCTTGATAATAAAGATTATGAGAAACTTGATAAGGGTCAGCATAGCTTTGATAATACCCTTGATAAGGCTGATTAGGCTCATAAAAAGGCTCATAGGTATCATAATAGGGATGGCATATTCATCATAGGGATAATAAGGAAACATAGCATAGGAATTCTCTTCATACCTAGCCATCAAAACTCATTCATGATAATGCAATAAGAATAGACTTACATGGAAACCATGCCTAGACTATTAGAACAATTGTTTGAGCTTGGAATTACCAAATACTTCATGAAGAACATTGTTGCAACTACAATTTCATCAAGACCAAATTTAATGAGTCCCATCAGGTGTGCTAAAACATTATTGTCAATCAGAATTGCAACATTGTGAAGGTAGTTTCAGGCCTTCACAGTCTTCTAAAACATAGAAACAATCCTAGGCTGTGGGTGACCTAATCAGTGGATTGCATTTCTAGATTCTAAGGGCTAGCTCCCTTTGGTGTATCAATTAAGATCTTTGCTCTATGCTAAAAATTGTCAAGAAAAAAGAGAGAAAATTGAACATAAATCTTATCTAATGATGGTGATACACCTATATTTTTTTACTGATCCACTCAATTTGAGCTCCTAAGAACACTAATTTAGACAAGAAAAGGGTTGAACTTTCAACTCCAATTGACTAATATGCATAAGTATTTCATGAAATGGTTTCATATGGTGATCAAAAGATTGAGGGAAATGAAAGAACAAATCTAATTTAAGGCACTAACCAACCACTTATATCCATTGTAAACTCAACCAAGAGACATCAAACATAGAACATGACCTACATAAACTGATCAACTATGTTTCTAGGTAAGAATCAAGACTTGAAAAGGAATAGAAATTATATCACTTATGCAAATCATTGATTTGAATACACTATACCAACATTTTGGAAAATAAAAATACTCCTTCTATTAATCTAAAAAAAGGTTACAAACTTAGTCTTTGGTAGAATTTGATCTTGCCAAAAGAGGGATACAATTCAAGGTTAAGAAGCCAACTTATATAGAAAAGCATATACAAGCCAAAGATTGGCACTAAAAATAGAAGAGGAAATTAACTCCCACATTAACCAAGTCAAAATTCCATTATGCCAAGATAACAAAGCCTTCTAATAATATCTTCTTGTTTTTTATCTTGCATGAAAAACCCTTTAGCATTTGACAAGAATGATGAGTTCACATTTGAGTCAAAATCTTTATCATGCATGATGCTACACCAATTTGGATGTCTAAAATCAAGCTTGAACTAACTTGAAGCTGAGTTGGAATGTGAGAATTTTCTCTATTATATGAAAAGTATGAGTGAATGTGAAACTTGTAAATTAGTCAACTAGATCTCAAGACTAGTCAACCTCTAATGATCTCCACTTGAACTGGTAGAAACATTTGAAAAGTTTGGATGAATGAGACAAACAAGAGTGCATGCATGAAATTTTGTGTTGATCTCTCCAATGATAAAATCCTTGATTCCTTCATGCAAATGAGTCTCTATTTTAGAACTAAAGGTGTCATGTTTGAAATGGTTTACACATCTTAGATGTGTCTAATCCTATTTTGGGCCATTTTGCATGCTGTAAAATGCATTAATATATTTATTGGTTGTTAAAATCTCTTGCATCTTTTGGTTATTTATCTCTATGCATAGATATCTTTAGGCCATTTATTTATCTAGCTTATTTGTCTCTATTATTTCCTTGATCCAATATTTCTCTCAGATGTTCATCTTTGTGCATTTTCCTACGAACATTTTCCTTTGGCTTATCTTTCAAACCTTTCTTATGTTCTTTCCCTTCAGGTTTATTTCCTATAGCTTTTCCCTTGGTAAACCTTCCAAAGGAATTATTTTGAACAATTTGTCTGAAGGAATTCCTTTGAAATTTTTACCATTTGAATTGTTTTGGGAAAATCTCCTTGTTTATTCCTTCAGACAAAAAGTCCAAAGGAATTAGTTCTTCAACGTTTCCTTTATCATTTTCCTGTGGACAAATTGTCTATGGGAATTGTCTCTTGGGATTTTATTTTGGCCTTCCCAAATTACCCTTCAGAATTTTGTAAAAGTCCTTTTTTGAAGGGCTAATAACCCTTTGTATTTTTTGCAATGGCCTTTTGAAATTTGATAATGGCCCTTTGGCCTTCTTAGATGTGCCATTCAGAGAAAATGACAAGGTGTTTAGCTTTTTAAATTACCCTTCAGAATCTCCAAGTGGAATTTTTTGAAGGGATCGAGACCTTCAAGATTTCCAAAATGTCCCCTCAGGTTCTATTTTGAAATTTCCTGAAGGGTAATTACCCTTTAGGTTTCTGTAAATGGCCACTTTGGCAAACATTTTCTTCAAGTCATATCCTCAAGTCTATTTCTTGAAGAGCTTTTATGATAATCCTTTCCTTCAGACAATTTGTCTGAAGGAAATATATATTTGGCCCCTTCTTTCAAATTGCCCCTCAGCATTTTTGGATTGCCCTTCATAATTTTGAATTAGCCCTCTTGCCCCTTGTAAATGGTCTTTCTTGCTTGGTCCTTATTTAAAAGAAGGTACTCTTTGAAAAGTTAAAGTGAACCTTTTATTTTGAAAATGAAATCCCTAAAAATTTTTCAATGGTCCTCTTCATATGAAAAGAACCCTTTGGTAAAAAATGAAATGATCCCCTACTTTTGAAGATGCCCTTTAGGCTTTCTACTTGGATAATTCTCCTGAAAGAAAGTAACTATTTGGACTTGAACAATTCCTTTGGACTATTTTGAAATGGACCATGTAAATACCCAAAGAAACCTCCATGATGCTTTTCCTCATGAAAATCCCCTAAAAACCAAAGTGAATTCCTCAAAATTCCTATTAACCATGAATCATTTCAATAAATTTTTAGGACCAATAACTGACTTACAAGACAAAGGCATGCTATGCAATGTTTTGAATGGTAGGGTGACAATTTGACCTATGGGGAAAAATTGTCAACAGAAACCCCAAGAGTATTTGAGGTATGTTTTATAAGCCATTAGTGGGTATCCAAATATTATTTAATATTTTTTTTTATGATGAATATAAAAGAAATTATGCCTCAAAAATAAGGTCAATAGGGCTAAAAGCCCATGAGCCCATATCCAAGGCAAGAGAGGCCTTATGGCCTATTGTGGTTCTTTTGATCATCAAAGGTAATTATATAGATGTAAATAGTGTAGATAGGTTGAGTTTAAGGTGTCTATATTGGTATATACAACATATGAGTCTTTCTTTATAGTTTCATGTTGCATTCCAAGCTTAAGTGCCTATGCATTGTATATGGAATAACCAGTCATGCAACTTGAGAATTTGCCAAGTTTTTGAGTTGGTCTAGGAGTTACTTGAGGTTTATTTAGGTGGTCTTAGGGTGACACCAATTTTGGTATCAGAGCTAAAGGTATTATTCATAATCTAAGATCTAAGCAAGAGAAGGAAAGTGATTTGTGAGAAAGAAAAGCAAAATGGCCATGAGAGTGAAGAACAGAGGTAGAGATGGTGGAAGGAGACCAGTAGGACAAATGATAACAATAAAAGAGATTAGGAACATATAAGATAGGTTTCAAGACCTAGAGATGGCTCAAAGGAGAGGTGTTGGCATGGGAGAAGTCAATGAAGGAGAAGAAGATCCACCAGAGGATGAATTGGTGGTATAAGATGAGATAGCTAAAGATAGGATGATAAAAACCATTATAAAGTTGAATGCAAATCCAAAGATGGAGGTTCCAATGTATGAAGGAAACTTGAATGTAGAAGACTTGATTTATTGGATCAGTGCATTAGACAAGTACTTTGAGTATGAAGGGATAAAAGAAGATGACCAGGTTAAAGAGCCATGCATCCCTATGGTGGGATGGAGTGAAAGAATAAAGGAGGAGAAAAGGTAAGCCAAATATCAGAGGTTGGGATGGAATGGTAGCAAAAATGAAAGGTAAATTCATGCCCTTAGATTACCAAGCAAATCTTTTCAAGAAATTGCAAAATTTGAAACAAAAGGACATGACTATAAAAGAAAACACTAAAGATTTATATAGGCTAACTATAATATCAAGGCACATTAAGGATGATATGAAAAAAATATCAAGATACACTAATGGTTTAAAGTTTGTCATCCAAATGAGATTAGTCTTCTCATACCTAGGACAATTGAAGAAGCATACCAGTTTACTTTGAAAGCCGAAGAGAAGATTGTAAGGAAAAAAACTTCCTTTACAAGGGGAAGAGGCATATCCATTATAGAAAGAGGATCATAAGGATGTATAAGGAAGCTACAAACATCATAAGATGAGGCTATCAGCTCAAAAAGTTTAAGAGGTAGTTATATACCAAGAGAAAGGAGACCATATCAAGTTTATCAAAGAGGAAGAGGAAGATTCATGGGCAAATGCTTCAAGTGCAACAAGTATGCAGGCCATAGAGCATATGAGTGTCCAAATAACACTTATACCAGCTATGAAATAGGTATACACATGACCCAAGGTGAAGAGGAAGTTGAAGGACTACCAACAACTCATGAAGATATTCCATAGGAAGGTGAGTCTCTTTTAATGAAAAGAATCTTGTTAAAGCCTAATAAGGAAATTGTGGAACCACCAAAAAGGAAAAAAAAAATTAGGACTACATGTAAGAGTAAAGGAAAGTGATGCAAGGTCATCATAGATAGTGGAATTATAAATAATCTTGTATCAACTGAGATGGTGGAGAAATTAGGCTTGAAGGAGGTGCATTCTAAACCTTATCAAGTCTCTTGGCTGCAAAAAGGACACAAACTCTTGGTAAGTGAATAATGTAAAGTTTATTTTCAAATAGGAATATATAGAGATCATATTTATGTCATTTTATGCCCATGTATGTATCTCATATATTGCTTGAAAGGCCTTGGCAATTTGATAGGAAGGCCATGCATTATGGAAGGTAGAATACATACACATTTGAGAAGGATGGGATCAAGCATACACTCACACAATTGAAGGGAGAGGATATTTTTTCTATTGGATATAATTCTAAAGTGTTGATCATGAATGGTAAAGAGTTTATACATCAAATGAATAAGGAAGAGGTAAACTTTGTTGTGATTGGTAAGCCAAGAAGTGTAGTCACTAGTACTAAGTTGTTATATTTGCCTCTAGATATCCAAGATATGTTGAATGAGTACATTTATATTGTATAATATGATTTTAATAATGATTTACCACCATTAAGAAGTATAAACCATCACATAGACTTGATTCTAGGAACAAATCTTCCAAACAAGGCTGCATACAGGTTGACACCAAAGGAAAATGAAGAGATCAAACACCAAGTTCAAGAATTATTAAACAAAGGACTGGTAAGAAAGAGTCTAATTACTTGTGTAATTACCATAGTGTTGAGTCCTTATAATTATGGGAGTTGGAGAATGTGTATAGACTCTAGATCAATCAATAAGATAACTATCAAGTATAGATTCCCATTGCCTAGAACTGATGATTTACTTGATTGTTTGAGTGGAGCTGCATATTTTTACAAGATAGAATTGAAAATTGGATACCATCAAATTAGGATAATATAATGGGATGAATGGAAAATAGCCTTCAATACCAATGATGGACTCTATGAGTGGTTAGTCATGCCATTTGGGCTAACCAATGCACCAAATACCTTTATGAGGCTAATGAATGAAGTGCTTAAGGAGTTCAATGGTAAATTTGTGATAGTATATTTGGATGATATATTAGTGTTTATTCAAACTAAGGAATATCATTTGAAACATTTGAGTATGGTATTGAGTAAGCTACATGAAGAGAAATTGCTAATCAATGTGAAAAATGTAATTTATTGAGGGCAGAATTGATCTACTTAGGATTTGTGATTTCAAAGGAAGGATTAAATATGGATAAGGTGAAGATAAAATCCATAATTTATTGGCCTACACCAAGGATCACATTTGAGGTAAGAAGCTTTCATGGGTTGGCTAACTTCTATAGGAAATTCATAAGGAATTTTAGTGGAATTGTTGCTCTAATGATAGACACAATCAAGGGTAATATGAGAAGATTTTGTTGGACTGAGGCTACTGATAATATTTTTATATTGTTGAAAAAGAAGCTAACTAAAGAACCAATATTAACCTTGCTTGGTTTCAATAAACTATTTCAAGTGGAATGTGATGTTAGTGGGACTGCCATAGGTGTTGTTTTAAGTCAAGATGGGAAACCCATATCATACTTTAGTGAGAAACTAAGTGATGATAAGAAGAGATATTCAGTGTATGATTAAGAGTTTTATGATATTATACAAGACTTGAAGAAATGGAGGCACTATCTTTTTCCTAAAGAGTTTGTTTTGTTCATTAACAACTATGATTTGTAGTTCATTAGCAATCAAATAAGTTGATTCAAAATCATGTTGAATGGATTAAGTTTTTACAAAGTTTTACATTCAATATTAACCACAATAAAGGAAAATCTAACAAGGTTACAAATTCCTTAAGTAGGAAGAATCTAATCATGCAATAATCTCAAGTAAGCATCTTGGGATTTGAAGAGTTGAGAGAGATGTATAAAGAAGATCTAGACTTCAAGGAACCATATGAAGCTTGCATGAACCCAGTAGGGGCTGATAGGAGTAATTGGATAGAGTTCATGATCCAAAATGTTTTATATTCAATGGAAACCAAATTTTCATACCCAAGAGTTCCATGAGAGAGAATTTCCTGAAGGAGAAACATAGTGGTAGTTTGGCAGGACATTTTGGGTAGAATAAGACACTAGCACAATTGAGTACTCATTAGTATTTTCTAGGTATGAGTGATAATGTCAAGAAGTTTTTTGAGAGGTGAAAGACATGTTAACATGCCAAGGGAATTATTCAAGACATAGGTTTGTACCAACCACTTCCCATTCCCAATAGGCCTTGGGATTTAGTAAGTATGGACTTTGTACTTAGTTTGCCAGGAACTCAAAAAGGTCATGATTCTATATTTATAGTGGTTGATAGGTTCTAAAAAATGGCTCACTTTATTCCATGTTAAAAAATAAGTGATGCTACTAACATAGAAAATCTATTCTTTCAAGAGATTATGAGATTGCATGGGCTCCCTAGGAGCATTATTTTTGACAAGGACACTAAGTTTGTTGGGCACTTTTGGAGGACCTTATGGAAGAAGTTGGGCAAAATTTTTATCTTCAACTCAACCTAACATCCACAAACTAATGTTTAGACTTAAGTTGTCAATAGGATCCTTGGCACCATCTTGAGGAGTTTAGTAAGTATGCAACCAAAATAATGAGATCTTGTACTTACACAAGTTGAGTTTTCCTATAATTATTCTCATAATATAAGTATAGGAATGAGTCCATTCCAAATATTGTATGGAATACATCCCAGAGGTGTATATGAGCTAAGAAATATAGGAAAGATGGAAGCAAGGAGTGCTGATGTAGAAGAGTTTGGCAATATAATGCAAAACTTGCATGAATAAGGGAAGAGGAAACTTGAATAAAACACCATCAAGTATAAGAAAAGGGTAGAACATAAGAGGAGAGAAGTCAGTTTTAGTATTGGAGACCTTGTTCTTGCCCACCTTTAAAAGGAAAGATTCCCTAAAAGAGAGTATAACAAGCTGAAACTAAATAAAATTGGTCCATGTAAGGTGGTAATAAAGATCTCAAATAATGCCTATGAGATTGAACTACCAAAGGGGATTGAAATCTCTCCAATATTCAATTCTATAGACCTATATCCCTATAAAGATGAAGAAAAACTAGTTGAAGGGTCTGAAATAGAGGTTGATGATGCTTTCCAATGGGAACAATAGCTACCAAAGGAAGTGCCAAATGAGGTTGAGAGATTTTTGGACAAGAAAGTGGTTAGGAAGACAAGAGACAATAATATTTCTAGTACCTAACCAAGTGGAAGACTTTCTAGCTGAAGTTACAATATGGTTGACTTCAAATGACATCCACAAGCTAGGCACAAGCATGTAAAAGTTGATGAAGAACAACAACAAATGAAGATTACTTCTTTTTGCTCCTTGGAAGAATGATGCAGGAGCATATTCATGCTTTGAATATTTTTTTTTTTATGTTTTTGGTTAAGTTTTAGAGATTCTAGGTGTGTCTAGATTGATTTCCCTCCAATTTGTGTTATTCAACTTTTCAAAGTTGCAATTATGCTTATTAAGCTTATTATAAGGCCTAAACTTGTCTCAAGGCCACAAAAGTGTATAGACTTGCATCTAAATAGTTGTTGAGATCATATTCTATATGGTCTTATGTGGTTTGGATGATATTTGGAGTAGTTGTGATCTTATTTATTTTGAAAAGGTTGTTAAATCTATTTTTGGAATTTGTTACATGGGTCTATAATATAGTTTTGATGTCCAAGTTAAGTTTTTTAGTTATATGGAGTGATTCCTTCAACGCATGGAGTTTTATTATTATGTTTTAAATTTTTAATGAGAAGATAATGTGTTTAACAACAATTTTGAGTGCTTTATTCAAGATTTTCTTTGGATTGTGCTTGCAAACTAGGCAGTGCAGCAAGCTCCAACTTGATGGTCAATATCTAGAGGATTATTTTGGTTACTGTAAGTGATCAAACCTTTATTATAGGTAAAAAACAATCCTAATGAATTTTTTTTGAGGTCTTGAACCTTCATGGTTTGCTCTGTAGCTCCTTTTGTTTGTAGACTAAGCCCTAACTAGGGCTTCCTAGTTCTCTAATTTCGTATAGTGAAAATTCTTTATTATTTGAAATCCTAGGTTTCTCTATGTATTCATCCACTATTTAAAGTTTCAAGAGATATCTTGATGGTTACGTCCATGTTCTAACCCTTGACCTTATTTTAGTCCTTGTAGGCCTAATATGACTGAGACATAAGGTTTTGACCTTGGTTTAGGGTGTGAACTTGCTAAGTTTTGATTTGAATAGTTTTTTTTATGTCATGTTACACCTATTTCAGGAGTATTAAGTCTTATTTCCACCTATTTCTCCATACATCATCCTAAATAGGGCTCTTAGAGGCCTAATTAGTCCTGACACAGTGCATGATAGGACTAGTCCATACAAAAAACCCCAAGAGTATTTTAGGTATGTTGTATAAGCCCTTAGTGGGTATCTAAATATTATTTAAGTTTTGTGTTATGTTGAATCTAAAATAAATTATGCCTCAAAAATAGGGTCAATAGGGCTACAAGCCCATTTGTACAAGGCAAGAGACACCTTATGGCTTGTTATGGTTCTTTTAATCATCAAAAGGTAATTATATAGATGTAAATAGTGTAGATAGGTTTAGTGTAAGGTGTATAGATTGGTATATACAACATATGAGTCTTTATTGTTTCATGTTGTATTCCAATCTTAAGTGCCTATGCATTGTATGTGGAATAGCCAGTCATGTAACTTGTGAATTTGCAAGTTTTTGAGTCAGTCTAGGAGTTATTTGAGGTGTATTTAGGTGATCTTAGGGTGAAACCATGTGGGGTAAGGAATATGTTTTAAGTATCAAGAGAAGATGAAGAGAAGGTGTCAGACCACAACTAAACCTAGATAGAAGAGAAGATGAGGAAGGAATGAAGATGGGAACTCTAGATTCCCTTGAAGAAGATTGTTACATCAAGGAAACAATAAGAACAAAGTGAGTAGAAGCCCACTTGTAGCAATGCATGAGGGACAAAATAATAATTAGAGACATCTACCTAATGGAAAATGATGGAGATGCAAGTGAAAGATCATGAAATGTAGAAACCATCTGCATAAGTGTTGAGGAAGGTGAGGAGTTTCCATATAGCTAATTGTAGAGACACAATCTTCATTGTGCATGAGATCTAGAAGCTGTTGGATGAAAATAGAAAGATGAAATCAAAAAATAAGGGTATCAAACAAAACCCTTGGTAGAGGTGGAAAAAAATAGGTGGATATAGATCCACAAGGGAGGATAGTTGGATTAGACCCATAAGAGTGAAGAATGGGAGAAATATAAAGTACATGGAGGAGCCTTGTATGGTACACACATGAATAAAAGTGTTGAAGACACTTGGCGAAGGCAAACAAATAGAGGTGGATGAAAATCCACCAAATAAAGGAAGCACATGAAGAGAAGGAAAAAGAAAGAGAGAAGGTATCAAAGCTAGGGGGAGGAGGAGGGCTTCATGATCTAAAGAGGATATGGAGGAGGAAGAGTGGAGTATCCCTATTTAGGTAAAGCAATAGGTAGAAGGGAACATTGTTGCCATGATAGTTGGCCAAAAGGGTAATTCAACCACTCAACTCTATTGTAAGCAAAGGACTACAATTTTAATTAAAAGGGAATTCCAATGCAAGATCATCCCAAGCAAAGTGGCAATCTCGCATCAACCCAAAAACAAAATTCAGTCATTTGAGGAATCAAACAATTTTTCTAGTGCGTAGTTACATGATGCAACATTTTTGAGAATTTTTGAATGACACAAGAGTCTGCTTTATGTAAAGAAAAGATGATCAATTTTCATAAGAGGTTGGGGAATAAATAGGCAATAGGCTTGAAGCACAAGGAAATATGCACGTGGGGATGGATGGAAACAAAGAGTAATGTGTAGGATTAGTGCAACAGTGCATAGATTACCCTTAAGAGGCACAAGGGGAGTTTGCCAAAGACATGACATAGGTGAGAGTCATAATTTTCACAATCAAGGTGCAAAACAAAAAATATGTGTAGAATTACTGAGGAGTGAGCATTGGCATGAAGAACATGACAAATTATGAGCACACATAATGCATAGAAGTATAAAATATCTACAAAGCACATAGAACCCAAGGCAGACGGAGGTAGTTAGATGAATAACTAGTTGAAAGGATTGACACTTGGCCATTTGTAAGGATAACATTATAGTGAAAATGATAAAAAAAAAGGACAACTTGATCCACCCATTGAGATACGATGCAATCACTGTCATAGACACATTGCTCAAGGCCTGTCAAAGTCAAAGCTATTCCTAGGGTAGGCTTATAGTTTGTGCCAAGCCTACCAATTATTGTTGTCCATTCCTTAGCAAACATGACAAAAAAAACTATAAAAGGGAGGAGTCAAAAAACTAAAAAGGTTGTTGAAGGGTTAGAGAGATGTAGATATTTAGAAGGCCAAAGACCTTCTAAAAGGCTAAGGCCAGAAGGGAAACTCTATGCAAATGCAAAATTAGTTTTAGGAATAGAGAGATAAGAAATCTTAGAAGGCCTTTAGCCTTAGTGTTGAATGTGGGTAGGAAGACTCCATGATGTAAGGGAGTTGAATGATACTATGTAAATTTGAAGAGCTAAAAATACCTTGTAATTTATATTATAGTAATGAGAACAACTTGGTGATATTTTGTGTAACTCTGAGGGTTGTATGGTATAAGGCATCCCTTCACTGGGAACCATGACCAAGTCTACACCAACTAGTATAAAAGTAAGGTTTTAAAACTTGAGTAGATGCAAGGAGAGAAGAACCACTGACCAAGATGCATCTATCAGATTATTATGGTGGTGGCTAGCAAATCATTGACTAGGAGGCATCTCAAAATTGTTCTCCACCATGAGATGTGGGTAGAAAATAAAGGGTGATAAGAGAAGTGTTACAAGAAGAAAGTTAGTAGGTTGTCAAATGTTAGGCAACCAGTGGAGAGATATTTTCCAATGTGATAACGTGAACAATGAGTAGGTGAATGGAAGGAATAGGATAAATGGATGAGCATGAGTGTTAAAATAATGGAAACCATGAAGATTTCATTGCACTGAATGGATTAAGGATGCCAACCAATCATTAAAAGTGAGTTAATCAAGCTTAAGAGATTATAATGTAGATAGAAACACAAATAGGAGGTAATCCAGGCATGAATGAGGATCTAGCATTAATCAATTATTGAATGTGAGGTAATCGAGTCCAAGAAAAAATAAGTGATTATAAAATCATTGAAAGGAAGAAGTTGAGCATAGAATAAAATTAGGAGTATAGGCAAAATCAATGATTTGAGGTAGCCAGTGTGTAAGTGACTTGATAAAGGGTGCTGACAAATCACTAAACATGAGGTAGTAAGGGCTTAAAAGCATATTCTAATCAAAGTGTTAGGTAGAAGGTGCCAAGATATTTATCCATCAAGCATGGATGGCTAGAGAATGAGGAGCACAAGGAATAACTTGGAAAGAAGTTAGGATGAGACGTGACAAAAAGTCACAGGTCTCAATGGAGAGAACGAAGGAGATATCCTTCATGTTGTGGGCTCTATAAAGTATAACAATGTATGAAGAAAGAGGATCTACTAAAAGAAGAGATTCCATAGAAAAGTGAAGAGAATGATAAGAGAGAACCCTCAAAGAGTTGGAGGCATGCAGGAAATTGACTAGGAGTTGATGCAAAAAAGTTTTCTGGTGGAGAATATCCAAAGGAAGTAATGAAATGGGTCATGGATGTTGAGTGAAATTTCTCATTAAATAATGTAGAGAAATTTATGGGAGTGAAGTGTGCATGAACGAGGCTGTATGACAACATAGCAAGGGGCTAGAGAGACTTTGAAGAGAAGAAGAGATGAAGGGGCAAGGAGAAGATGCACAAATGGAAACATATGGTTTTTTCACCATTGCATTAAGTAGTGCATTCAAAATGCCACCTCAAATGGAAGGGAAGTTTCAAGAGCCACAAGAAGGAACCATCAAAACCCAACTAGCTGAGAAAGGAAGAAATGGTCATAGAAAGAAGTGATGTGTGAGATTCACCAACATGGAAATAAAGAAAAGAATAGGAAAGCTCTTTCAAGATGATAAAAAATCCTTATGAAAAGGCAAAAAGGCAAGATCCAACACTGAATAAGAAATGCATTCAAGCAGAGCTTCATGAAGAAAGCACACAAACAAGAGTTGAGAAGGAGCCCTGATTTTTATAGTGTGGAACATGTGAAGACAAGTTGGATGTCATTCCACCAAGCCAAAAACATGGAAGAATGTGCTAATCATAGGAGTATCCTACAAAAATATGGATACAATAGGAAAACCTTGAGGAGAGCACAACATTTATCTTGTGCAGCATGGAGAATGTGCTAAAGGGGGAAAGGAAAAGCACAAGTGTTCTTGTGCATGGTGTCAAGAATTCAACAAAGTGAAGAGTTTTTGAGAGCACACGAGAGTTTTTGAGTGCAACATAATCTAGGTTGAGGCAAATATACCCAAGGATGTAGATCTAAAATTAATAACCAATAGAAGAAAGGTACCCTTCAGGAGGTACAAGGGTAAAGAACCAGAAAGGCACAAGTTGAGTCACAAGAGGAACTTGCCTAAAACCTAAACAAAAGGTGGAGAATTCATTCTAAATTTGAACCTAAGTTGTCCAAGAGACAATAGAGTGAAGCACCATGATACAAGGTGCAAGAAGAAGAGAAAACCATGGAGATACACAACAAAGGAAAAGAAATAGACCTATAGTTAATGAGGGTGTAAATTTATTTACACATAGTAGAGAGGATTAGCCAGAGGAAGGGGCATCAACCCAAAGCTGATCTAGGAAGTGCAATTCATGTTATGTGAAAGGAGGAAGAATCCTTGTCACCAAGGGTAGGATCGAAGAGAGAGCCAAGAGTGGACAAGTAAAGGGCAAAAAAAATAGATAATAGTGAAAGTGTGCAAAACAACAGGCATATGACCAAGAAAAATATGTGGGAACTAATAGATCCCATGAAGACTTGAATGCTATGAAGGGAATCAAGTAGGGGAAAAGAAATGTGAGAGATATAATGCTTGCACAAAGACTCTGTGAGAGGAAGATGGAAGAAGAGTGTACAAGCATGTTCACTTACTACTAAGAATTAAGCAGATGAGCTAATTATTAAAGGAAGCATAGTCAAAGGAAACAACCAAAGATGTTATAGAAAAGAAACTTAATGAAGAGGTGCCTTGTGTGAAAATAAAGTCTGATAGAGCATCAAATGTGTAGTACCTAATGGAGGCATAAATATCTAAGGATGCACCAGAAGAAGGAAGAGTTGGAGCAAGAACCATCATAAAGGGAGAGCATTTGACATGAGCACTACGTAAGCAATAATGATGGAGTGGAAGAGGCATGCCCATTAGAAGGCATAGAAGTGAAGAAGAAAGGGAAGAGCATGAGTTGATTTGCATTGGGAGAGGCATAAGTTTAGAGCCTCAAGATAAGATGAAGACAAGGCATCATCCCACAACTGAGCCTTAGTTGTCCCATGGATAAAAAATTAATGAGTAGAGAGGCAGAAGAAATGCATAAAGATGAGTAAGAAAGAATAACATTAGGGGAGACCAACTTGAGTGCACAAAGGCACGTTCTACACTTAAATAAGGAGATATGCGAGGAGATTGAAACAATGTATAGGAAAATAAGATACTCAATAAAGAGGATAGAAGAGAAGATGAGGAAGGAAAGAAGATGGGAAATCTATATTCCCATGAAGAAGATTATTGCATCAAGGGTATGATAAGAGTGAAATGAGAAAAATTCCACTTGTAAAAATGTGTGAGGGATAGAATAAGAATTAGAGACATCTACCCAGAGACAAAGTATGGATATGCACATGAAAGAGGCACAATCTTCATTGTACATGACATCAAGAAACCATTAGTGAAGATAGATAGGTAGATCATGATTAGCCTGAAGCTGAAAAGGAGAGCACAATCATGGTTGCACACAACATTGATAAGTTGCCTAAGGCGCGAGCAAAGAAAAATCAATCTCAAGATGATAAGATGCAATTATGGGAATGTCAACTTAAGTGTAGGATGGAATGTGTTCCAACCATGAAGAGCGAAGAAGAGATGGGTGTTGTTGGATCCCATGATTGCATATAAAACACTAGAGACATCAAGAAAGGTGAAGGCAATAGGAGTACCATGTAAGAACATAAAGTAAATGATATGAGGTAAAAGAAGAAAGTGTGTAGGAGAAGGATGGATGGAAGCACACAAGAAGGGTATCAAATAAAACCCTTAGAAGAGGTGGACATAAATAGATGGATGCAGACCCATAAAGGAGGCCTATGGGCTTAGACCCACAAAAAAGGAGGTGAAAAAGAGAAAGGGCACGAAGAATACTTGTAAGGTGTGCACATTAATAGAAGTGTTGAAGACACCTTGCAGATGTAGATGGATAGAGGTGGATGTAGACCCACTATAGGGAGGAAGAGAGTGAAGAGGATAGTTTCATGATCCAAGGAGGATCTATAGGATGAATCATAGAGAAATCCTTCTTAAGCAAAGCAGCATGTGGAAGGGAACACTATTGCCTTGATAGTTGGCCAAACGGGTGGTTTATCCATTCAACCCTACTTGTAAGTAGTGTCTTCCATTTTAATATCCTAAGAAGTCTAATGTAGGAGGATCTTAGGTGAAGTGGATATCTTGCACCAACCTAAAAATAGAGTCAAGTAATTCAAGGATAAGCAAGCTTTGCCAAAGCATGGTCATGCAACACAAAAATTTTGAGAAGTTTATGAATGATGTAAAGTGCACTTTCACAAAGAAATGATGATCGGGTTTCCTAAAATGTTAGTGAATAGAGGGTTAAGTGGCTTGAAGCAAAAGACAACATACATGCAAGGACAATCATAACTAAAGAGTAACATGTAGGATTGTACAAGAATGCATAGAGCACCCTTAAGAGGCACAAGGGGAGTCCATCAAATACATTGCATAGGTGACCTCAGTTGAGATTTTTGAAGTAAAGGAACAAAACAAAAAAAATTGTAGAAAAAATAGGGAATGAGCATTGGCAAGAAGAATGGAATATAGTGGGTGAGTGCATAAGGTATGAAAATGCAAATGTTTTATGAAAAAAATAGAACCCATGGAAAAGGGAGGTAACTGGATGACCATCTAGTTGAAAGGACTGACACCTATCCATTTTCAGTTAAGGATAACATTATAGTTGATACGATGATATAAAGGTACAAAAAAATCTACCCATCGAGATATTATGCAATTATTGTCAAAGACACATGGTTCAAGGCTTGTCAAAATTGAAGCTATTACTAGGGTAGGCCTATAGTTTGTGCCAAACCTACTAGTTACAATTGTCGATTCCTTGACAAACACAACATTAAATAGTTATAAAATAGAGGAGTTATACCAGCGAAAAGGTTATTGAAGGGTTAGAGAGATGGAGAGATTTAGAAGGTTGATTACCTTATATAAGGCCAAGACCATAAGGGAAAGTATATCTAAATGTAGAGTTAGAGCAAAAAAGAGAGAGTTGAGAGTTCTTAGAAGGCCTATAGAATTAGTGTCAAATGGAGGTAGGAAAAATCCATGATGCAAGGTAGCCAAATGCTCATACATAAAGTTGAGGAGATATAAATACCTTGTAATATATGTTATGATAATGAGAACAACTTGGTGATCCATTGTGTAATTTTAAGGGTTGCATGGTGTAAGGTGTCCCTTCACTAGGAACCATGACCATGTCTACACCACCTCCCCCAACACTTGGCCATTGCTAAATCTCACCATGAAATGGGATGTCTCCTCCTAGTACAACTCATTACCACAATGTATGAAGGAACACACCACCTCATTTTTCACCATCACCTCCACCAAAAATATTAGAGTATTGTAGTTTAACACTGCATGCACAAAAGGTGAAATGGGGTTCGCAGTCATTGGTTTCAAGTTAGGTACATCTATTGACATACACTCTTTTCACTTTCCAAGTTCATGATTGACCAAAACATCAAGTCACACCCCTCCTGGTGTAACTTGCACATTTGGGGAAACAACTAGATGTATCACCTCTAGATCTTGGTAACTGTACTTAGGGATCTTCTTGATTAAAATGAAAAAACTACATTTTCTTTCTTGTTTGGTATAAATTCCCATCATCCACTTAGAGATTAGACCTCGCTAAAAATGTTCCTTCAAAACCTCTTACATGGAGGTGGGCCAATTTTTCACCACTTGGAGGGGCCCATTGAGGATTTTAATATCTATCCCTAGCCTTAAAATATTGACTCTATTGAGGATTGGAATTATTGTTGCTTGGGTATTGGGGTGTTTGATAGTTTTCTTAACATAGAAGGGACTTCCTATGTAGAGGATTAGGAAGATATCAAGACTGGGATGACTTTCCAAGATGTGGGATGCGATAAAGGGGCTTCTATACTTTGTACCAAGGGAAAAAATTTAATGTATGGTAGGGTATGAAATTTTGGACAAAATTTGATGATCAACCTATAAGAATGGTTTAATTTTTAATGGTGAAAATTTGGCCTGATAAGTGAGACAAGAATCATAACACATGTTAGAAATTAGTCTATCTACTTGTCATTTAAACTTAAACTATCCTTAAACTAGATTGGTGTCACTTGCAATTTTTTACTTCTTGATTACACAAGGACAAATCCTCCACCAATGGTAGTCTCATTATTGATTATAATTTGTATGGTCAAATTCTATGTCTAGTTTATTGCTTGACCTACTGAGCATGGTCTTAATTGCCATTATTTTCAAAGTAGTATGAGGTACATGGTGCATTAATGACAAAGTGGTCTTCATGATGGATTTGAGAGTGTATTATATGTATGCAATTCATTGAGGTGATAGAGGATGTTATGAGGGTTCCCTAGATGCATTTGTAAGGTTCTAGTGTTGCTCATTCCTTTGGAGAGAGAAAAAGTGCCATTCTATCTTAAGAGAAACTAGACCATCATTGAATGTCTTTCAGAGATGAAGAGACTAGTTTGTTTATACATTCATTATATGTACCTAGAAAGTCAACTCTAGTCAAAGGGTTTCATGCAAGTGTTTTCTATAGTGCTGAGATCATTGCAAGTTTGGAATTATGATGTATTCTCTAGCTTAAGTTATGAGCTTCCAAAGTTGGTCCTATGTGCAGTGACATGCCAGAGGCTATCAAATTTATGCTTCAATAAATAGTCATTATGCATTCAAAAATATAGACGTTGGGGTTTGAATTCAAATGATTGTGCATGAGTTTTTAGGACCCAAGAGCATTCTTTTTCCTGTAGAAGCCATGGAAGAGGTCAAAACATATTGGTGTAAAAAGAAAATATGAAGGAGACTTCCTATATATTATCCTCAAAGTGATTTAGAGACTTGAATTTATGCATAGGTATAGTTATTGTGGGTCAAAGTTAGAGTTTGTCGACCATGTTTTTGCTTAGAGAAGCCAGGTTGACCAAAGTGGATTTAGAACCTCTCTACTAATCTTGAATTGGTGTTATGAGTGTTGGAGGATATTTTTACCTAAATTTAGTCTCGTTTCATGCATTGAGGAAGTCACAAAAGTGTGCCTTTGTATAAGAAAATCTCAATGTAAGAGGATTGTGCTTAAGGTTTTTGTGTTTGGTAGACATGAGTGACTTGATGAGTGGTTTGGAGTTTTTGGTCAATTTGGATGCATGTTCAAAGTGATTAGATGTGTTCTTAACATCTTAAATATCCTGTTAGTTCTTTTAAATGGTTAGGTTAATCCCATTTGTGAATAACCAGCTCAAAGACATGATGAATAGGGGTATGAGGCTTTCAAGGCTTCTTGTGTATATAAACCCTAATATGAATGTTTATGATGCAAATGGATCTTATTTGATATATAGAGATCATTGGAGTGTTAGATGGATTTTTTTTAATGTTTCCTATAACACTTATCATGTTTTCAATGTTTTTTTGAGTACAAGGTGATGTCTAACTAACAAAGACAGAACAAGTGGTGTGAAAGTTGAAGATTGGTCTATAAGACCAATGCCTTGGAAGGTAGAAAGTGTTGATCATGTGATCCATGATCTAGAGTTGGTTATAAGAGTGAGATTACAAGTTGGTTGTACCTTGAAGGTGAGAAATAAAGTTTTGAAGGTGATAATTCTTGTAGCATGACAAATTTCTAGTAATCTTGAATAATGTTGAAGTGGTGTTTCTCTAGAGGTTATGTCATAAATTAAAATGTTCTTTTGATGTCAAGATGACCTCATAAGGTCATCAAGGGATTTTTATCATGTTGTGAATGACATGAAAATGTTCATATTGAAACAAGAGGTCTTTGTTGAGTGAAAGAGGGTAGTCCTTTTGAGAATTAGGTATCCACGAGACCTAATGAAGATATGAGGCATAATAGTGCATTATAAGTGTAAGTGAATGGTTTGAGGATCCTTATGCATGATGGAAATGTTGTATCATATAATTTCACCCTTGTGGGAGAGTTTTTTAGGCTCTCTCACTCCCAGATACAATATTGGAACAACCTCAGGCTATGGGTATCTTGTAGTGAGGTTGAACCTTTAGGATTTTTAATGAGGCTAACTCCTCAAATGCTTCACTTTGGCTTGTTTCCCACACTAGAATATAATGTTGACTAAGGAAAAGGGAGAGAAACATAACATGAAAGGGAAATCTAAGGTAAGGATGGTGATGCACTAGAATATGAAATGATCCAATTTCATATTGGAAACCTTAAAAACTACTAATGAACCTAACCAAGACACAAAATAATTTGATCCTATCTCAAGGCCAAAAGCATAAGTATTTTGTGTGGAGGTCGAAAGAAAACCCTATAATTTGAAAGATAGAAATAAATAGGTTTGTATGAGACACTATAAACTTGTGACACTTCAAGAAATGCACCAATGTCTAAAACTTCACACAACTTTCAAGGAATAAAAAGAGTGAAAACAAGATACATAGAGAATCTATAGATGATGAAAGGGACATACATCTACAAATTAAGCTCAAATAATATATACTTGACTTCAAACTAAAATAAAAAAAGTTTATCTTATTGCTTCAAGAGAGCGTTTACAAGGTGATTTTGATAGAGTAACTCTATCACTAGTTGAGGGATCTCTTTTTAGTTTCAAAAGACTCTATATATAGTAGAAAGGAAAGAGAGAAGAGGGGGATTGCATGAAAAAATGGAGAGAGGGGTCATAAATGGTTGAAACCACCACTAGGTCCTTATAACTACCTTGACCATGAGATGAGCCATCCAAAATCACTGCAAATCTCCTTGAGCCCCTCATACATTCAAGTCTCCTTTGATTGGAGTTGAGAGAGCCATTATGTGGGTAGCTTCATGTTCCTACCAAGTGTAAATGATTTGATATTTTGCATTTAAAACTTGGAATGCTTCTTTACTTTTCATGCCCACCACTCCACCTAGATGCATCTATTCTTAGTTTGACCACTTTACATGTTATGACTGTAAGCTATAGACCACACCATTAGAGTTGAAAGTAGAAATACTTGCCCCTTTTTATTGATTAGTTGTTGAAATATCATGAACTATTGATCTCCTTACTAGTTAGATGGGCTTATGTCATTTATTCCTAACTGATTAGCCCTCTAAATTTGCTGACTATTTGACTATCACTCATGCCATTGATATTTTATCATGATATCTTGACAAGTGTCAAGATCATGAAAATCTTGATGAACCCTTTGATCTTTTGAGTACCAACAACTACTTATTGGACTTATTTTTGATGTCTGTGTAAATGTCTTAGGATTTTCAAATCCAAATGGCTACTTGTAGGGGATCAAATTTTGATGTTTGTGGGCCCATCATGGGATATTTGAATCCAATGGTGATTTTTTGAGGCTAAAGTTGATGTCCATGCAACTGCCATCATTTCCTTCAGATTTTTCTTCTCAGACATTTCCTTTGGACAAATTTCTTGAAAGAATTCATTTAAATAATTTTCATGAAAGAATTCATTCTTTGACCTTTGACTTGAAAAATTTCCTTGGATCTTGAAAATGCACCTTCAAATTTTGACAATGGACCTATTTTCCAATTTAAAACCCCTTTTAGAAGGGAAAGTACCCTTTGGATTTCTTGAAAGTGACCCCCTTTTTGAGAAGTGCCCTTTGGACTCTTTGCAAGAGTCCCTTCAGAAAAAATGTTTTCGACATCTGCTCTTTTTGAAAAATCCTTTTTCAAAAAGAAGGAACCCTTTAGAATTCTTGAAAGAGTCCCTTTGAAATGGTCCACTTTGAAAAGAGAGTGACCCTTCAAAAGAATTGAAATGGAATTTTAAAAAAAGATGAAATGGCTCATTTCCTTTTAAAAAATACCCTTCAAGAAAGGTTGAAATGGTCCTTTTATTCAAGGAAATATACCCTTCAGAAAATTTGCAATGGTCCCTTTCTTTAAGGAAAGCATATCTTTCAGAATTCTTGATTTGGTCCATTTTTGAAGAAAAGGTTCCCTTTAGAAATTTTGAAATAGACCACTTTGCTAAGAAAAGTGCCCTTTGGTTTTTTGGAAAGGACTAATTGGAAAATGAAGTACCCTTCAGAAAAGTTGTTTTAGACAAAATTCCAAAACAATTCCTTTAGAAAGATATCTTTTAGGATATTACAAAGGACCCTTCGGAGCCTTCCTTCAGACTAAAAATTTGAATAAATTCCAACATTTTGGTGAAAAATATTCACAAAATAAAATAGACTTGTTCTTTCACTTCATTGGGTTTTCCTCTTCTTACTTCGGGCTTCTTTAAAACCCACTCCTTTCACTGCTTTGATCAACACAACACTTTCCTACAAAGAACAAGACAAGTGAAAGAAGAGACCTGAATCACCTAAACAACTTCATGACCTTTTAACCATGGATTCTCCAAGGAATTTTAAGGGATCAATACCTAACTCACAAGAAAAAATGGCATGATATACAAAGTTTTGAATGGTAAGGGTGGTATTTTTAGCCTGTGGGGTCAAAAACTACTAACATTTTTGGTGACTCATAGGGAATCATGCCTATTATGCTTGAAGAACCCAAATCATTACTTCATCTGATCCATTGGGCATGGAGTTACTACTTTGTTTGATAAGGATGGATCTATTTATAAAATCCCCTTGAAGCAACAAGAATAACTAGAACAAAACAAAATGCCCAAGGCACTGGGAAAGGAAAAATAGAACAGAAAGGAAAAGTGTGCAAGGCACTTAGAGGAAAGCATGAAATCTATCCTAATATATACAAGGTTACAATTTACAATTATCTCCCTCCTGGATCAAATGGGAAACTATGAGTATTATTCACTTGTACCAATCCAAGATGAAAAATACTTGCTTTAAAGGTACCAAAATTGGTGAACTAAGTAGCTTTATGGTCAATCCTTTTGATGTGCTCTCTAATGGATGGAATGGAACAAACATGTCTTTGATGTAGACATACTAGTTCATGTCCTAGAAACTTGGTTCATATTGGATTATAAGGGATTTTTCAATCTTCTCATTTGATGTCTCAATTCATGCTCTAAATCAAGCACATGTGATGGCTCCTTTGAACTGGCACTTGGTTTACTGTTTAGACTTAAGTAGAAAAGCTCTAAGTCATCCTAAAAGGTAGATTCCTCTTGGTCATTAGAGAAAATGCCAACTTAAACTCCATATTTACTCTGTTTACTTTGAAAGGATCCATATGGTAGTTCACCAATCCACCTAAGGCCCAACATGTCATATTTTTGTGGCTTTGGATCTGACCATTCCCCCTCATTCTTGAAGACATTATTACTACCTTCAATGGACAATTGATCTTGAGATTGGTCAACTTATTCAACCTAATTGGTGAGTTCATCCTAATAATATGGAGGATGCATAGGCTAGTTTAGAACATCTACATAATTTATAAAGTCATGATACAACTATTGGCATACTTTATCTTGATCCTCTTGCTCATTCATGACCTCTCCAACATGGTCAGCTAACTGATTGACTATGTCAATCTCTGCACCTTGGGCATCTTCATATATAACCACACCAAGTGGAAGCTCTTGGGACCAAAAAAAATCCTCTTTTCTCTTAGTTACATCTTGAATACTCACCTCTTTAAGTATGAAGGTATCAATACTACCTTTATGGTCTAATTCATTAATGTCAAATCCATGCCACAATAGCTGGTCCAAACCTGATTTCTCCTCCCTTTTCTAGAGTGGACTACCTATCATGATCTGCTCATCATAGACACTTGTGCCATCTTATTGAGAATAAAATTTGACTCTAATCTACTCCTTTGTTATTTAAAAAATAGGCACTTTCTCCATGAGGGAGATGGTGGGAGGGTGAAAAAGTTCACCTTTCTTTCAGCTTAAGAGAGTGTCTTTCCAACATGGTACTTTGAGTGGTCTCTTTAGTGGTTCTTGAGGGAGGGATAAATAGTCTTGAAACTATTGTAGGGCAAGATCATTGAGCTAAACTAACACATATTTTTGATACTCTTCAACCACGAACTCCTTCTCTTGAACTAGATCTTTTATCACCACACCTAACACCTCTTCCTTCTTCTCTATGCCTTTTTAAATTGGTTTCCATGAGGGAAATGAGTAGGGAGCAGGCACCTTTTCTTCCTTTTGAATGAGTATAGGAGAGAGTGGTTTCACAATAGACGGCATGACATAGCTAGGGTCAAAAATATTGGAAAAGATCCATGATGGAAGGGATTCATGCTCTTGAGTGGGAATGGGTGTTGGGGTAAGAGAGGGCAAACTGATTGGCTCTTGGAAAGGAGAGGACACATAATATTGATCACACTGAGTCTACTAATATTCATAAGACATAAACACACTTTTTGAATTTTAGACAATGCTGCTCTAGCACACCTTATTTTCCCTCTCGCAAAATGCCCAATGTTCATTCTCACAAACTGACCATTCATCCTTGAGCAGTTGAAGAGAATTCCTTGCCTCTTATATGACATGAATAGGGATGAATGAATAAATTTATAAACCCCTACCAATCTCCCTTATCAACTCAGTATAATTTTATAATTCTTGCTTGAATCCTAATAAGGATGTAATATGATAAGCATAGTCTGGACAAAGGGAATTAGAGGATTGATTTAAATGTTTAGAAGGCTGATCTTGGTCATACGTAGGGTTGGAAGGCAGGTAAAGGCCATGATAGGGATGATAAGTTGTTTAAGGGCCACTTGGGGGGAACACATAAACATTATTAGCCTAAGAAGTGTGATGCTAAGGCAGAGAATAAGCATATTGGTCAAAAGATGGTTGCTTATATATACCAAATAATGGTGATTGGGCACTTGGACTATTCAAACTAGTTGATAGATGTTCAGAGTCACCATTGATGTTTATTGAATGCCTCTAAAGGCTGATATGTAAAATAAAAACACCAAAATTCCCTCTACTATTTCAGACCTTAGTCCCACTAGGTGTGCCAGAAACTATTGTAGTGTAGAATTGTACCCTTATGGGAGAGTTTTTTAGGCTCTCTCACTCCTAGCTACAATATTGGAACAACCTCAAGCTATGGGTATCCTATAGTGAGGTTAATCCTTTAGGATTTCAAATGAGGGTAGCTCCTTAGATGCTTCACTTTGGCTTGTTTCCCACACTAGAATCTACTACTGACTAAGGAAAAGGGAGAGAAAAATAACATGAAAGGGAGATATAAGCTAATGATGGTTATGCACCAAAATATGAAATGATCCACTCTCAGCCTGGAAACCTTAACAACTGCTAATGAACCTAACCAAGTCATATACTAATCTAATCCTATCTCAAGGCCACAAGCATAATTATTTTGTGTGGAAGTCGAAGGAAAACCCTACAATTTGAAAGATAGAAAGAAATAGGTCTGTATGAGACACTATAAACTTGTGACACTTCATGAAAGGCACTAATGTCTAACACTTCACACAACCTACAAGGAACAATAAAAGTTAAATCAAGATACATAGAGAATCTATAAATGATGAAAGGGACATACATCTTCAAATTAAGCTCTAATAATGTACACTTGAATGCAAATTAGAATAAAAAAAGTTTATCTTATTGCTTCAAGAGAGTGGTTACAAGGTGATTTTGATAGAGTAACTCTATCACCAATCAATAGATCTCTTTTTAGGTTAAAAATCCTATATATATAGAAAAATAGAAAGAGATAAGAGGGGGCTTATGTGAGAAAATAGAGAGAGGGGTCATAAATGGCTATAACCACCACTATGTCCTTGAAACTACCTTGACCATGAGATGAGCGATCCAAGATCACCACAAATCTCCTCGATCCCCTCATGCATTCAAGTATCCTTTGATTAGAGTTGAGAGATCCATGTTGTGGGTAACTGTATCTTCCTACAAGGTGTAAATGATATGATCTTTTGCATTTAAAAATTGGTGTGCTTCTTTACTTTGTATGTCTACCACTCCACCTGGATGTATCTATTCTTAGTTTGACCAATTTACATGTTTTGACTGTGAGCTATAGATCATGTCATCAAAGTAGAAAGGATAAATCCTCATTTTTTTTATAATTACATATCAAAATCCCATGAACTATTGATCTCCTTATTAGTTGGATGGGCTTATGTCATTTGTCCCTAACTGATTAGCCCTCTAGATTTGCTGACTATTTGACTATCACTCATGCCATTGATCTTTTATCATGAGATCTGGTCAAGTGTCAATCTAATGACAATATTGATGAACCATTTGATATTTTTAATACCAACATCTACTTTATAAAACCTAGTTTTGATGTCTACGCAAACATCTAAGGCTTTTCAAATCTAAATGGCTACTTATATGGACTCAAATTTTGATGTTTGTGGGCCCGTCATGGGATATTTGAATCCCAATGGCTATTTATCGAGGCTAAAGTTGATGTCTATGAAATTTCCATTATTTCCTTTGGATTTTTCTTTTCAAACATTTCTTGCAGACAATTTTCCTAAAAGAATTCATTCAAATAATTTTCTCAAAAGAATTCATTCTTTGACCTTTGACTTGAATAATTTCCTCAAATCTTGAAAATGGACCTATTTTCCAATTGAAAACCCCTTTTTGAATGGAAATTACCCTTCGTATTTCCTTAAAGTGACCCCCTTTTTTGAGAAGTGCCCTTTGGAGTCTTTGCAAGAGTCCTTTCAGAAAAATGTTTTGGGCATCTGCTCTTTTTGAAAAAGCCTTTTTTGAAGGGAAGGAACCCTTCAAAATTCTTGAAAGAGTCCCTTTGAAAAGAGAGTGACCCTTTGGAGAAATTGAAATGGGCATTTCAAAAAATTTGAAAGGGTTCATTTCCCTTTGAAAAATACCCTTTGGGAAATGTTGCAATGGTCCTTTTTCTTCAAGGATATATACCCTTCAGAAAAGCTGCAATGGTCCCTTTCTTTAAGAAAAAAATATCTTTTAGAATTCTTGAATTGGTCCATTTTTGAAGAAAAGGTGCCCTTCAATTTTTTTGAAATGGAACACTTTGCTAAGAAAACTGCCCTTTGGCTTTTTGGAAAGGACCAATTGGAAAATGAAGTACCCTTCGAAAAAGTTATTTCAGAAAAAAGTTTGAAACAATTCCTTTGGAAAGATATCTTTTGGGAATATTGCAAAGGACCCTTCAGAGCCTTTCCTTTGAATAAAAAGTCTAAAGAAATTCCAACATTTTGGTGAAAAAGAGTCCCAAAAGAAAAGAGACTTTTTCTTTTGCTTCATCATGTTTTCCTCTTCTTCTTACTTCAGGATTCTTTAAAACCTTCTCCTTTCACTTCTTTGATCAATATAACACTTTCCTGTAAAGAACAAGACAAGTGAAAGAAGAGCCCATGAATCACCTAAACAATTACATGACCTTTTAACCATGGATTCTCCAAGGACTTTTAAGGGACCAATAACTGACTCACAAGACAAATTGGCATGATATACAAATTTTTGAATGGTAAGGGTGGCATTTTCGGCATGTGGGGTCAAAAACTACCAACATTTTTGGTAACTCATAGGGAAGCATGCCTGATATGCTTGAATAACCCAACTCATTGCTTCATCTGATCCATTAGGCATAGAGTTACTACTTTATTTGACAATGCTATATTTATTTGGAAACTTCCCTTGAAGCAAAAAGAGCAACCAGAACAAAATAAAGTGCCCAAGGTACTAGGAAAGGAAAAGTGCACAAGGCACTTGGAGGAAAGCATGAAATATATCCTAATATATACAAGGTTACAATTTACAAGTATCTCCCTCCTAGATCAAATGGGAAACTATGAGTATTATTCACTTGTAACAATCCAAGATGAAAAATACCTTGCTTTGAAGGTACCAAAATTATTGAACCAAGCAGCTTTATGGTCAATACATTTGATATGTTCTCTAATGGATGGAATGGATTAAACATGTCTCTGATGTATACATATTGGTTCATGTCCTCCAAACTTGGTTCATGTTGGACTGTAGGTGCTTTTTTAATATTCTCATTTGATGGCTCAATTTGTGCTCTAAATCAAGCACAACATGTGATGGCTCTTTTGAACTGGTGCTTGGTGTACTATCTAGACTTTAGTAAAAAAGCTCTAAGTGATCCCAAAAGGTAACTTCCTCTTGGTCATCCAAGACAATGCCAACTTCAAATCCATATTTACTCTATTTGCTTTGAAAAGATCTATATGGTAGTTTATCAATCCACCTAAGGTCTAACATGTCATATTTTTGTGGCTCTAGATCTAACCATTCCCCCTCATTCTTAACGACATCAATACTAACTTTAATGGATAATTCATCTTGAGATTGGTTAGCTTCTTCAACCTAATTAGTGAGTTCATCCTCATACTCTGGAGGAGGCATAAGTTGGTTTAGAACCTCTACTTGATCTATGAAGTCATGGTAAAACTATTGCCATACATCATCTTGATCCTCTTACTCATTCATGACCTCTCGAACATAGTCAACTAATTGATTGACTATGTCAATCTCTACACCTTGGGCATCTTCATCTATAGCCACACCAAATGGAAGCTCTTGGGACCAAAAAAATCCTCTTTTCTCTAAGTTGTATCATGAATACACACCTCTTTAAGTATGAAGTCATCATTACTACCTTCAATCTTTAATTCATCAATGTTAAAACCATGCCACAATAGCTGGTATAAACCTGATTTCTCCTCCCTTTTTTGGAGTGGACTTCCTATCATTATTTCCTCACCATAGACACTTTTGTAATCTTCTCAAGGATCGAATTTGAATCTAAGCTCCTCCTCTATTCCTTGTAAAATAGGCTCTTTCTCCATGAGGGAGATGGTGGGAGGGTGAAAATTTTCGCCTTGCTTGCAACTTAAGAGAGTGTCTTTATAAATAGGTACTTTGAGTGGTCTCTTTAGTGGTTCTTGAGGGAGGGAGAAAGAGTCTTGGATCTCTTGTAGGGAAAGCTCATTGAGCTGATCTAATACTTCTTTTTTATACTCTTTAACCACTAACTCCTCTTTCTCTTAAACTAGCTCTTGGATCACCACAACTGATACCTCTTCCTTCTTCTTTGTGCCTTTTCAAACTAATTTCCATGAGGTAAATGAGTAGGAAGTAGGCACCTTTTCTTCCTCTTAAATGATTATATGAGAGTGGTTTCACAAGAGAGGGCATGACATAACCAGGGTCAAAAGTATTAGAGAAGATCCATGATGGAAGTGATTCATGTTCTTGAGTGGGAATGGGTGTTGGGGTAGGAGAGGGAAAACCATTTGGCTCTTGAAAAGGAGAGGACACATAAGACTAATCACACTAAGTTTGGTGATCTTCATAAGACATCAACACACTTTTTGAATTTTGGACAATGCTTCTCAACCACACCTTATTCTCCCTCTCACAAACTACCCATTGTTCATTCTCACAAATTGACCATCTATCCTTGACCAACTGAAGAGCATTCCTTGCCTTTTATAGGACATGGAGAGGGATAACTAAATAAATTTCTAAACCCCTACCAATCTCCCTTATCAACTTAGTATAATTTGATCATGCTTGCTTGAATCCTGACAAGGATGTAATAGGATAAGTATAGTCTTGACAATGGGAATTGGAGGACTGATTTGAATACTTAAGAGGCTGATCTTGGTCATACATAGGGGTGGAAGGGGGTTAAAGGCCATGATAGGGCTAATAGGTTGTTTGAGGGCCACTTGGGGGGAACACATAAACATTATTGGCCTAATAAGTTTGATGCTGAGGCTGAGAATAAGCATATTGGTCAAAAGATGGTTGCTTATACATACCAAATAATGGTGATTAGGCACTTGGACTATTCAAACCAATTGATAGATGTTTAAAGTCACCATTGATGTTTGTTGAATGCCTGTAAAGGCTGAAATGCAAAAGAACAACACCAAAATCCCTCTATTAGTTTGGACATCAATCTCATCAGGTGTGCCAAAAACTATTATAATGAATAATTGCATCCTTGTGGGAGAGTTTTTTAATCTCGCTCACTGCCATCTACAATATTGGAATAACCTCAGGCTATGGGTATCCTATAGTGAGGTTAAAAATCTAGGCTTTTTAGTGAGGGTAGCTCCTCATATACTTCACTTTAGCTTGTTTCCCACACTAGAATCTATTGTTGACTAAGGAAAAGGGAGATAAAAATAACATGAAAAGGAAATCTAACCTAAGGATTGATCTAAAACTCAAAATATTTGGTTCAAAGATAATTCAAGAAATAAGAACAACACAATTCAAATAACACTATCTCTGAGAAGAGATGTTTTATTGATCAAATTTGCAGACCCAAACATACGCCTATCTCTGAGAAGAGATGTATAATTTCCATTTCAAGTTACATATTCATTTATACATGTTTTGAAGGTGTGAGGAGGATGTGGAAGGTCACCAATCTTGAGGGAGATTAAGTGGTTCAACTTCCATGATTTACTACAATACAAAATTCGAGGAATTACTATTTTTAGAAACTTATTATTTTTAGATTGCACTACTAAAATTGAAATTTGGGTCACTTCCATTAGGTTTTTGGGGGTAAAAATACATTGAGTGGAGCTCAATTCCATCTCACTACATTCTCCTCATTCTTGTCTTTTCAATGATTCAAACAGAGAGTCAATTAGAGCTACGGTGCAAAAGTTATGGCTCCCAGAAGTTTAGTCATCAATTGGGGTGGACCCATCACTTGAATTGTTGCCCAAAAAGTTCTAATGAACATAGCCAAGACATAGACTAATCTGATACTATCTCAAGGCCACAATAATAACTATTTTTTGTGGAGGTCAAAGTAAAACCCTACAATTTGAAAGACAAAAACAAATAGGTATGTATGAGACACTATAAACTTATGACACTTCAAAAAAGGCACCAATGTCTAACACTTCACACAAGCTGCAAGGAAAAAAATGAGTTAAATCAAGATATATATAGAATCTACAAATGATGAAAGGCACATACATATTCAAATTAAGCTCCAATAATGTATACTTGACTTCAAACCAGAATCAAAAAAGTTTATCTTATTGCTTCAAGAAAGTGTTTATAAGGTGATTTTGATAGAGTAACTCAATCACCAATTGAGGGATCTCTTTTTAGGCTCAAAATCCTCTATATATAGTAGAAAGGAAAGATAAAAGAGGGGTATTATGTGAGAAAATGGAGAGAGGTGTCATAAATTGCTATAACCACCACTATGTCCTTGCAACTGCCTTGAGCATGAGATGAGCCATCCAAGATCACTGCAAATATCCTTAAACCCTTAGTGCCTTCAAGTCTCCTTTGATTGGAGTTGAGAGATCCATGTTGTGGGTAGCTTCATGTTCTCACCAAGTGTAAATGATTTGATATTTTTCATTTAAAACTTAGCATGCTTCTTTACTTTGCATGTCTGCCACTCCACCTAGATGTATCTATTCTTAGTTTGAACACTTTACATATTCTAATTGTGAGTTATAGACCATGTCATCAGATTTGAAAGGATAAATCCTCATCCTTTTTTATTGATTGGCTATCAAAATCCCATGAACTATTGATCTCTTTACTAGTTGGACGGGCTTATGCCATTTGTCCCTAACTAATTTGCCCTCTAGATTTATTGATGATTTGACTATCACTCATGCCATTGATCTTTTATCATGAGATCTAGACAAGTGTCAATATCAAGGCAATCTTGATGAACCCTTTGATCTTTTGAATACCAATGTTTATGAACCTATTTTTGATGTCTGTGCAAATGACCCAAGTTTTTCAAATTCAAACGGTTACTTGTAGGGGCTCAAATTTTGACGTTTGTGGGCTCCTCATGAGATATTTGAATCCCAATGGCTATTTGTCAAAGCTAAAGTTGATGTCCATGTAACTACCATCAATTTCTTGATATTTTTTTTGAACAATTTTCCCAAAAGAATTCATTCAAACAATTTTCCAAAAAGAATTCATTTTTTGACCTTTGACTTGAACAATTTCCTCAGATCTTGAAAATGGACCTTCAAATTTTGACAATGGACCTATTTTCTAGTTGAAAATCCATTTTATAATGGAAACTACCCTTTGAATTTCCTAAAAGTGACCCCTTTTTGAGAAGTGCCCTTTGAAGTCTTTGTAAGAGTTACTTTAGAAAAAATGTTTTGGGCATCTGCTCTTTTTGAAAAAGCCTTTTCCAAAGGGAAGGAACCCTTTAGAATTCTTGAAAGAGTCCCTTTGAAATGGTCCACTTTGAAAAGAGAATGACCCTTCAAAAAAATTGAAATGGAGTTTTTATAAAAGATGAAATGGCTCATTTCCCTTTGAAAAATACCCTTTAGGAAAGGTTGTAATGGTCCTTTTCTTTAAAGAAATATACCCTTCAGAAAAGCTGCAATGGTCCCTTTCTTCAAGGAAAAAATATATTTCAGAATTCTTGATTTCATCCATTTTTAAAGAAAAGGTGCCCTTTAGAAATTTTGAAATGGACCACTTTGCCAAGAAAAGTGCCCTTTGGTTTTTTGGAAAGGACCAATTGGAAATTGAAGTACCCTTCGAAAAAGTTGTTTCAGACAAAAGTCTGAAACAATTCCTTTAAAAAGATATCTTTCAGGAATATTGAAAAGGACCCTTCGAATCCTTTCCTTTAGAAAAAAACTATGAAGAAATTCCAACATTCTGGTGAAAAAGAGTCCCAAAAGAAAATAGACTTGTTCTTTCGCTTCATTGGGTTTTCCTCTTCTTCTTACTTTGGGCTTCTTTAAAATTTGCTCCTTTCACTACTTTGATCAACACAACACTTTCCTACAAAGAATAAGACAAGTGAAATAATAGACCCTAAATCACCTAAACAACTTCATGAAATTTTATCCATGGATTCTCGAAGGACTTTTAAGGGACCAATAATTGACTCACAAGATAAACTAGCATGATATACGAAGTTTTAAATGGTAAGGGTGACATTTTTGGCCTATGGGGTCAAAACTTTCCAACAAAAAACTCATATATGTAGGCATTAAAGTGTTTGAATATGTATGGTTTATTTGTGAGGACATTATGGTCTATTTTGGGTCTTTGTTTATCCGTTGAGTGGGCAAGCCTAATTGCATTAGGTCTATTTATGCCTAAAGGGAGATTGAAGTCTAAAGGAGTACGGATGACCTAAAGTCGATCAACTTATGTTTTTTACTTTTGATTAATGTGTTTGAAGGGGTAATGAAAAGCTTAACCTTATTTATTTTATGCTTTGGCTGACACAAGAGAGTGAGTAAATGAGTGTTCAAGAGACTAGTATAAGAAGAAGGTTTTTTAGGCCTATTTGGTCTAGATTGATGGAGCAAATGAATTGAATATATGATTTCTTTGAAGGGTAGGGTAGAGAGTTAAGGATGGATATCAATCCATGCCACATATGCATGTGATGACTACTTATGATGCTTGATGAAAGAAATCAAAACAATGAGGTTGTTTTCAAATGAAAGAGAGCAAGATGACCTTCATGTGTTGTGCATGAGTTTAGTAGAAGAACAGAGTTTCATGTAATGATAGATCTTCATATGGTGAATAAGAGATCATGATTATAGAATGTATATGTTGAGAGAATGAGTTTGAGGATTAGAGCTGAGTAAGGGTAGAATTCAAAGTTGTTGATATGACTGTTATATAGAAGATAGATTTGCTTAAGAAAGAGGTTATTTGAGAGTGGTTGAAGAAGGAAGATTACAAGGCATACATCATCAATTATAGAAGATAAAAAGATCAAGCTGGAAATAAATTTCTTAGCTAAGTGGATGCTTGGTTAATAGGTGGCTGAGTTGGTGCTTGATTACCTAGGGGGTGGTAGCTTCCTTACAAGTGGGTGCTTGCTAAAGTCTAGTTGGTGCTAGATAAATTCAAGGAGTTGGTGCTTCCTTATTGGGTTGGTGCTCAACTAAATTGATTCATGGTTTTATGGGATAAGTTAACCAAGTTGTGTTTCAGTGGGTTTTATTCCCCATGAAGGTTTACCATATAGATGATGTGATTATGATGTGTTCTCATGTTTCATGCTTTCTATGAGTATGCTTTCTTTGTAATATTAAAATCTCATGTGATGTCGATTGAATGGTTTTTATACATATGCATTTGATGGATAACAAATTTAGTCATAGAAGTAAAAGGGATTGTTTCTAAGGTTTCTGATTCACCCCCTCCCCCCCTCTTAGTAGTTGTGCTTCCAATAATTTGTATCAAATCAAGCCCTTTGGAAAATTCTTGACAACTTGAAGGTGATCCTAGAAGCACAAGATGGATAAACAACTAAGGAAATAGAGTCAAGAGTTGAGATATATGAACAAAGCACTTGAGGATTAGATATTTTCTTTGAAGGTTAAGCATGAGAAACTCATAGTCAAGGTGAGAAAGTCTGAGAAAGATCATGAGAAGCCAGATGAAGTTAAGAAGGATGCAAACATGAAGGGCAACATGAAGAAACCAATCAGGTAGCCCAACACAATAAGGTCCTAAAGATATGTCATGTCAAAAGAGACAAGTCAGATTGTCAATCTTACTATTGATAAAGAGGTTAAATCCAAAGTTATAAACAAGCCTAGAGGATGATGAAGAACTTTTAGCCATGTAAGAGCATGGAGATCTGGGAATCTCTTGAATTTGTCTTGTTCTAGATCCCTATGGAATGGGGTGTCTCTGTTAGGCTTCATAAAGACACTTATCAGTAAGAGGAATCATGGTGGATGTTTGATGATTATTAACAAGTGTTACATGACAAGAAAGGTTTGTAAACATGTTGTGTTTGTGTATTCCTATGTATTGTATTTCTATTTGTTGAAGATTGGATGCTTGGTTTGAGGGGGAGCTATTCAAATTGCTCATTATCCCCAAGAGCAGTTGTTGAAGCTAGAAGGTAGCATGATGACATGAGAAGTCTAAGGATTGTAAGAAGAATATTGGAAATGTGTAAGCAAGGTATGAGGTTGTTGTTGACCAAAGTTGACTTTTAGTCAAATTGGGTTAACCCCTACATATTGAAACTTTTCACAAGTTCCCATATGTATAAAAGGGTCTTGTTGTAGGCTAAAATTACACCCTTTGTAGGAAATTTTCTCTGGCTCTCTCACTTCTAGATACAAGCACTGGGATAACCTTAGGCTATGGGTATCCTATAGTGAGGTTAAACCTCTAGGCTTTTAAATGAGGATAGTTCCTTAGATGCTTCACTTTAGCTCTTATTTCCCATGCTAAAATCTACTGCTGACTAAAAAAAGGGATAAGAGGATAACATAAAAAAGAAATCTAAGCTAAGGGAGGTGATGCACCAAATAGAGAGTGATCCACATTCAGACTGGGAACCTTAATGACTCCTATTGAACTTAAACAAAACATAGTCTAGCTGATCCTATTTCAAAGCTATAAACATGAGTAGTTGCATGGAGGTCAAATGGGAGGATGCACTTTGAAGGGCAGGAAGGAATAGGTTTGTAAGAGAGACACTATAAATTATAATGATTTATAAAGGCACCAAAGGTTAACACATCGCATGACCTATAAGAAACCAAGAAAATTAAAGTGAGGTGTGTAGAGAAATCATAGATGATGAGAGAAAACATACATTCTGCAAGTTAAACTCCAATAATGCACACTTGACTTCAACAAAAATAAAAAAATTATCTTATATTGCTTCAAGAGAGTCTTATAAGGAATTTTGATAGAGTAACTCTATCACCAGTCGAGGGATCCTTTTTAAGGTTTAAACATCTATATATATAGTAGAAAGGGATGAAATAAGAGGGTACATTGCGTGAGAGGATGGAGAGGAGGTCATAATGACGAAAGATCCTTTTCTTTTTCAAGCCCTTGACTGCATTGATTCTCTTTTTTTGAGGATGAGACCTCCATGATTGCACATCATCATGATTGAACCTATTTTAGGTGGTTATTTGATGATGGTATGATTGGAAGCATTGTTCCATGTCTTTATTCAATTCACTCACCCACATTGTACAAGTGGGTGTGAACAACTCTTTTGTTTCCTTCAAGAGCTTTAATGATGGGGTCTGGTTCTTAATGCCATCTTGATTCAACTTGAGTCATATTTACTTCTACTACATTTGCCTTAGTTATTTGGTCCATCTTGGATCCCCAGGCCACCTTGACCTACATACATAAGGATACAATCCCCATATATTTGAATCTACACTGAGCCATGCTAATTTTGCATTGAATGGCTATTGAAAGAGATGATGGCTATGTCAAAGGACAAGCCTCTCCATTAATTTCATATACCAACTCCTGATTTTAAGTCTTTAATTATATCTCTCCTATAGATGGAAAACCAATCTAAGGACATTGGTTTTCTTGTATCTATTTATGTTGATGCAAGTCTATAAATTGTATATCTTTCATTGATCTTTATTAGGTAAAAAATGTCTATTTCTTCCTTTTGAAGAGCCTTACTAGAGACACTAGGTCCTTTTGATGCATCTAGTCTAACTCGGGTCTACTTGAGATCCCTTTTGCATCAAAGCATGCCACTACTTTGATCATGAGATGAACCATCCAAGATCACCACCAATCTCCTTAAGCCCCTCATGCATTCAAGTCTCTCTTTGGGACTGACAGAGCCATGTTAGAGATAACTGCATGTTCCCACCAAGTGTAAATGATTGGCTATTAATATCCCATGAACTATTTATCTCCTTGCTAGTTGGATGGTCTTATGCCATTTGTCCCTAACTGATTATCCCTCTGGATTTTCTAACTATTTAACTATCACTCATATCATTGATATTTTATCATGAAATCTTGACAAGTGTTAAGCTCACAATAATCTTGATAAACCCTTTGATCTTTTGAATACCAATTGCTACTTTATGAGACCTATCTTTGACATCTATGTAAACATCCCAGGATTTTCAAATCCAAATGACTACTTGTAGGGGCACAAATTTGATGTTTGTAGACAAGTCATGGAATATTTGAACCCCAATGGCCATTTTTTGAGGCTCAAACTTGAAATTTGCAAGCCCATCAATTCTTTGAGTTATTTCCTTTGAATATTTCCTTTCAAGAAATTGTTTTGGACTTTTGTCTCAACACGTTCTCCTAAAGGAATTCCTTTAGACTTTTTATCCGCTCAATTTCTTCAGATAATTCTCTTGAACTATTTCCTTTAGGATTTTCTTCACAAAATTTCTTTGGACTTATTCATTTGGCTCAATTTCTTCATTTTTTTTCTTTTGGACATCTTCTCCCAAAGGAATTCCTTTAGACTTTCTATCCACTCAAAATTTTCAAACTTTTGCTTGGGGTACTTTTCCAAAAAAATCTTTCAACTTTTTGAAAGAGACCTTCCCAAAAGGAACATACCCTTCAAAAACTTGAAAAGTGTTGTCCCCCAAAAATAGCTATCATTTTTGGGACAACATTTGAATTATTTTGGTTCTACAGACCAAAATGATCTCTTCCCTTTCCAAAATTTGTCCTAGACATTTAAATTCCTCATTTTTCAAGCTTCTCAAAAAATCTATGGACTGTGCAGGAAAAGGAAAATCTACAAACTCTGAGGGCAGGTTCATTTTTATAGGTTCAAAGGCTTCTGCAAGCGATTTCAGTCAAAAGAATCAATTTTCAACACTTAGTCATTCTCCAAGATTAGTTCAGAGCTTTGGTTCAATTTAAAATCTCCATCAGCAAGCATCTAAGTGCAAAAAGAGACTTGAACCATTGAACCGTTGAACCATTGAACCACTTTGGTTCAAAGGTTCAATGGGTTCGAGGTTCAACAAGTTCAACATCTTTGGTAAAACTTCAATCGCTTCAATTGGTTCATCGGCTTCCAAACACTTGGCCAAATCAAGGTGGCTTGAACTATTGAACCATTGAACCACTTTGGTTCAAAGGTTCAACAGTCGGTTCAACCAAAGGAATGGTTCAATGGCTCAGTTCAACCAAGTAGTTCAATGCTTTATTTCACTCAGGTGGTTCATTCCCTTCATTTCAACATCTTTTGGTTCAACCAAATATTTCACTCAGTTGGTTCATTCTTTCAGTTCATCCTTTGGTTCAACATCTCAAGGTTCAACAGTAGGTTTAAAGACATTTTCAAAGCTTTGTTTGAACTGTTGAACCAAAACTTGGTTCAACGGTTGGTTCAACAAAAAGGTTCAACGTTTTGGTTTAAAGACATGGTTCAAAGGCAAGTTCAATGTTCGATTCAATGCTTAGTTCATTCATTAAACCATTGGCTTGAATCATCGGCTTGAACCATTTTTGGTTCGACCGATTGGTTCAACATCTTGGTTCAATGGAATGGTTCATCGCCAAAGTTCAAAGGGATGGTTCAATGCAAAAGGAAGCTTTCCAAAGGACAAGTGCCCTTGCAGAGGACACTTAATCGATAAAAGCACCCTTCGGAAGGGTCATTTTCAAAGAAGCCGAAAGGTCATTTTTTCAAATTTGTTTAAGGCATTTAAAATTGGCTAAAACTTAATTCTTTCAAATTTTTGTCTGAAGAAATTCCTTCGAACAAAAAGTCTAAAAGAATTCTAAGTGGCTGCAGGCGCGAAAAATCTGAAGACTTGTTCAAAGATTTGGCAAAACAAATAATTCCACAGACTTTTTGTCCGTGGGAATTTTCCCTGGGATTTATGTCTGCGGGAATTTTCCCTAGGGAAAATGTCTGTGGGAAACGTTCACAAGAGAAAGCTTAGAGATTTGTCTGTGAGAACTGCCAAGGCAAAGGACTACCGAAGGACCCTGAAGGGTAGGTGCCTTTGCGGGGGACTCTCCGTGGCCAAAGTAAAGTTCTATTCTGACTCAACACAAATCATTTCTTAAGGCCCAAAAGGCAAGTCCAATCCAGAAAAGTACCAAATAGAAAGCTGAAAGCCAAAAGAGGACCAAGGGGTGATGCGCTCAAAGATGTCAAATTCAACACTGCCGACTAGCCATTGGAAACATAGTGACGGGTGCCTGAATGTCAAATTGAAGACAATGAAATAGCCGTTGATCCTTTGAATTCATAGACCTGAATGCATTCTCAAAATTCAAGACCAAAACCAATAGAAAGTGAGGAAAGGCAGAACAATGAATGAATCCAGGACCTGATTTAATTAACTAGAAAAGGAGGAATGATGAAGACAAGATCAGACTGCCAGGTAGACATTGAAAGTTACAATCTTTCAATTGCATGGCTTGTTTATCTACATTGAGAAGATCAAATGGGTAAAATGCCTCAAAGTTCCAGCCTATTTTCCTAACAATTTCCAACACATCATGATGTATTACTATTCCTGAGTCCTTCTTAAAGTGGCTATATAAGGGACTTTCTTTCATTGTAAATGGATCTCTTTTTTGACAATCTGAACGAAACTCTACCCAAATTGAGAGGCATCATTGAGACTTTGTGCTCAGTCTGTTAATCATATTTTGTTACTGGAATAAGAAATCAAGGGACTTTTTTAGACTTTGTGCTGTAATACCTTTGTTATTAAGGAAATTGTTCTTATGTCTTTTTCCTTGATATATTTTTTGTTCCATTAATTTAACAAGCAGGATTAGTAAATTTAGTCAGGAAGGTGTCCTGAAGAATCAACTGTGGAGAGACTTTGTGCCCCCATAGCTGCCTTCAGTGTGTTTTCTTTTCATTGCTGTGTAAAGGACTTTGAGAAGACTTTGTGCCCTTATTGTCCTTCGTACATTACTCTTGAGCATTTTAGGTAGAGACTTTGTGTTGTATCTTGATTTGATGGTTACTACACCCTCAGTTACATTCTATTTTTATTTCCAGGAGTATTCTTGTGGCTAACTGAATAGTTCTTTTGAAAGAAGAGGAGTGTTGTCTGTCATTTCCCTTGAGTTTTTCCCTTTGTTTTACACACATCATCTCTGAAGAAAGAGAGATGGATGGCTTGTTCTACCCTTGAGTATTATTTTCTATTTATACATATATATATCATATCCACAGGGAACCTCCCCTTGATGAGAGGAGAGAGAAGTCTCCTTTTGATGTGATAAAGTTACACATTTGGACGACTAATCTTCTTACTTTGGCTGATCAGACATATTTTGTTTACCAGTATGCTGATAGACAAAATATTCAACCAATAATTTTTGGTGACTCTGCTAGGGAAATACCTATTATCCATTTATAGCCTATTCATTCACCTCCTCACTAACTAGAAAAGAATGCATAGTTTAAAGCCTCAAGCTTCAAACTGAAGCAAAGTCAATTCTTTTCCATTTTTGTTTCACAATCTGGAAGACTCAAGGTATACACGAAGCCAAAGGGCTAAAGCTATCGTTGACCCTGTGTTCGAGTTAGTACAACAAAGTGATTTTGATCTATTTCTTTCACCATCTCGTCTCCAATGAACCAAGAGCTTCCCTCCTACTAAAGCCAGATCTCCATTACCAGACGAAGTATCTACTTTTGCTATTGATAAAGTTGTGCCTATAATTACCCCTTTGAGATTTGTTATCCCTCCTTTTCAGAATCTTATTATGGTAGTTCAAGGTCCCTGGGGTAATGCTTTTGGTCCTCTCAATCTTAATCCTCCTCTACATGAGCTTCCACGTAGTTCTAGGAAGAATTTTCCTAAATTTTATGGTGATGGAAAAGTTCATCCTGATGAACATATTGCAGCATTCAGCATAGCTTGTGGAGTAATCAGAGTAGAATTTAAAGATGTAGCAGTCAGGCTTTTTATTGAAACACTACAAGGTGCTACTGCAGATTGGTTTTACCATCTATAGGCTTGGTCTGTGACTGATTGGAATACTCTTAAAGCTAAGTTTGAAGCTAGATTCAAACCTACAGAAGATGCACATACACTTCTAGCTCAACCTACACAGATGAAGAAAGATCCTCATGAGCCTATGAGAGACTTCATAGCTAAATTTGACAAATTGAGAAATATAATTCTTGTGATTGCTAGACCTATAGCTGAGAATCTCAATGCTTTTTCATTAATTCTCAGCTATCTAAAGTCAATTTTCTCTTGAGACGTGCTAGTCAAATAGATCTTGCTGCAGCTCAACTTTTGGCCACTGAAGTAGAAGATGATCTCATCTTAGCAGGGAAGATAAGAAGAGATCAAAATAGAAATAGAGCTTCATCATCTTCTAAATTTACATCTTCAAGCACCATTGATCCAATGGTGCAAAAATTAGCAAATGAGTTGCTTGCTCTCAAAAAGCAAATGGCTCAAGGAATGTCTTCTACTCTTACATATAGAAGGACATTCCCAAATTAGTCATATCAGGGCAATATTGCTAGGAACCAAGGGCAACAAAATTGCCTTCCTCGCCCACAAGTGAAACTTGCCTTAGAAGCTCCTCCAACCAATTTAGCAATGGGATACCTTGAAGTAGAATCAAAATTCTCTTTCTAATCTGAATTGAATCAAGAAAATGATGCTGATATCATTGAAGATAATCAAAAAGAATTAGCTAGTGACTCCCACATTGGTTTCTTAAATTACCAAGATGAACCTAAAAGCAAAGGAGAAGCTTCAAATGAATCATATGTAGTGTTTACCAGGTCTAAGAACCAATCAGTCTATCAAGCTGATAAAGAGAAGATAGAGGAATAACCTCAACCAGCAATCACAATTGCTAAATGTGGGACTGCTCTACCTTTTCAATTAAAAGATCTGGTCATCACCCAAAAGGTAAATACATCCATTTCATCTTCACCTTCTACTCCCAATTCTCAAACCAGCCCACCTCCCATCCCTCTTAAAACTCAGAAAGTTGAAGTACCTTTCTCTGTACCTAGCTCGATTCAGCCATTTGACATAATTGATCATGTCAAAAAGACAAAAATATAGATGTCTAAATTTGAATACTCACAGTCCAATCTAGATTAACTGAATAAGCTAGTTCAATATGTTAAAAATCAAACCATCCCTGTAGGACAAAAGGCTAAAAAAGTAACTCTTGATTCTCCAAAGAACATGCCTATTCCAAATAATCTAGTTATTACTCCTCTAGTTGATCCTAAAAAAATAAAACCCTTCTATGTTTCCCTGTTAATCAATGGCCACAAGTTGAGTAACTGTATAATAGACTCAAGCACATCTGAAAATGTCATGCCTACTAAAGTCGCTAAGTCTCTTGGTCTCACACTAACCAAGATGTTTGGGAGATGTTTCTCCATAGAGAACAAGCAAGTACCATTGTTGGGGCAAATCAAAGATGCCCAATTTGCATTCGTAGCCTTTCCAGATAAGAGGATTAAGATGACTGTCTTGATGGCTAATGTCCCAGCATCTTATGACATTTTGCTTGGATGAAATTTCTACAAGGATGTGGGAGGAGAACTGAACATGGATCTATCTGAGGCAAGGATCCCTGTCTAAAGCGTGATGAAGAGATTACTCCCCGAAAAGGAAGCAAAGTATGTAGTCACCCAGATGTCAGCCCCTGAAGCTCAAATCTTTTTTGAATCCATAGGTATGGGTAACTACTTTCTATATATAGATGAAGAAGATTCCTCCATCTCTGATGAAGGAAAGTCTGAAGAAAAGTTAGTGTCTGATGAAATTTGGACTCTAGAATTTGATGGTAGTTGTTCCTCTACTGGTTTAAGAGCTGAGATTGTTTTGATACCTCCTCAAGAAGATATGTTTCTTTCATCCTATAAATTACAATTTAGCAACACTAATAATACAACTAAATATGAATCTCTGTTGTTGGGCATGAAGGCTACTCAAAAAAGAGGCATCAAGTTTTTTCATGACAAAAGGGATGCTGAATTAGTGGTCTGTCAAGTGAGAAATCTATTTCAGACCAAGAATGAGAGGTTACGCCACTACCGTAACCTGGTTTGGGATCAAATTAAAAGCTTTGATGCTTTCAATATTTCTACCATACCCAGAGAGTCTAATGATAGAGCTGATGCACTTGCTATTTCAGAAACTCTCTTAGTTCCTCATTCAGATTTCAAAGAAGATAAGTATATCATTGAGCTGGTCTATAGACCAAGTATTCCTGACAATGTTGATCATTGGCAAATATTCAATGATGATCATCAGATCATTGCTTTCCTAGAATGAAAAGACAATTTTGAATAGCTATATTTTGAAGGCAGTGAATCTCAGAAGTCTGAATCTATTTTTGAATCCAGTTCAGATATGAATAAAGAATTTCTACAACTGAAAGGAATCAAAATTCCCAAAGGCCTAGTTTCTCTTGAAAAGCTATTTGACAAACATGATAGATTCATTAAACAACATCAAATAGATTCAAATTTTTCTCAAGGATTTGACCAAGTAAATCTAACCAACAAAGAAAATCCTAAGATGGTCAACATTGGTAAGTGTTGCACCCCTGAAGAAAGATTCAAGTTCACCTCTTTGCTCCGTCAATACATTGATGTCTTAGCGTATTATTATGAAGACTTGAAGTCTCTCAGACTTGATGAAATCCACCATCACATTCCTCTCAAGGCTGATTCAATGCCCTACAAGCAAAAATCCAGACAATACAATCTAAAAAATTTAGGTACTATTATGTCTGAGATACAGAAAATGTTAAATGCTAGAATCATCTTCCCAATCCATCATTCTACATGGATTGTGAACATAGTGCCTGTAAGAAAGAAAAATGGTGAAATTTACATTTGTGTAGATTTCAAGAATTTGAATCAGTCATCTCTGAAAGACAATTACCCTTTGCAAATCATGGACCAAGTGCTTCAAATAGTAATAGGGTCAGAGATGTTATCAATGCTGGATGGCTTCTCAGGTTATAATCAAGTTGAAGTTGGTGAAGCAAACCAACACAAGACTGCATTCACCACACCTTGAGGTACATTTACATATAGAATAATGCCTTTTGGTCTAATAAATGTTGGTGCTACCTTTCAGAGAGCTATGGACATGGCTTTCAAAGATGAGATTGGAAAATTCATAGTGGTATATCTTGATGACTTAACTACTTTTCAAAGCATCGATCTAATCATGTATGCCACTTACAGTAAGTGCTAGAGCGCTATCGCTAGAATGGTATTTCCTTGAATCCTAAGAAGTCTATTTTGGAGTAACAGAAGGGAAACTCCTTGGACACATTGTGTCCAAAGAAGGCATAAAGATTGACTCAAATAGAGTCAAGTCTATCCAAGAGCTGAATTTGCCTACAAATAAAATGTTGTTCACTATTTCTTTGAAAAAGTGAATTTCTTACAGAGATTCATCCCTAAATTTATTGAGAAGACAAGACACATTGTGAACATGATGAAAGGGAAGACCACCTTCAACTGGACTAAAAAAGACAAATCATCATTTCAAGATATCAAGATTGCCATTGCTCACGCCCCTACCTTGGTTTGTCCAGATTACCACAAAGATTTCATCATATACAACTATGCATTTAAACACACTCTTTCAGCGATTCTTATTCAATAGGACAAGGAAGGTATGAAATCCCCCATCTCTTTCATGAGTTGCCCTCTAAAAACCCATGAAATAAAGTATTCAAATATAGAGAAGCACGCCTATGCGTTGGTAAAAGCAGTCGAACATTTCCACTTCTATATTTTGAATTCACATACTACTGCCTTAGTTCCTAACACTACAGTCAAGTCTATATTAACTCAGCAAGAGTTTGGCACAAAAAGAGGTAATTGGAGTGCAAAGATCCAAGAGTTTGATCTGGATATCAAGCTGACAAAGCTAGTCAGGGGTAAAGGCCTATGCCAATTAATGGCTGATAATAAGCCAGAAGATACACAACATGAAGAAGCTGAAGTGGAAGATACGCCAATAGTCCTTTTTGTCTCCACTACCAATGAATGGTACTTAGGTATTGCCTATTTTTTGACTTATGGTGAATGTCCTGCTCATTTGTCTTACAAAGAAAGGAGGACTATCAAGTTAAAAGCTACCAATTTTGTCCTTTGGGATAACGGCCTATACAAGAGAAGCATAGATGGAGTATTGTTTCACTGTGTAGACAAAGAACAACAAACTCAGCTTTTGAAATCTTTCCATAATCTGGCCTGTGGAGGACATTTTTTTGCTTCTGTGACTGCTCACAAAATTCTGTGAGCTAGGTATTACTAGCCAACTCTTTTCCAAGATGCGCATAAGTGGGTGAGGAAATGTGAACTTTGCCAGTAATTTGTTGGAAGACCCAAGTTGGCTGCCCTGCCTCTCAAGCCAATAATTATAGAGGAACCTTTCCAGTAATGGGGACTTGATTTTATTGGGACAATAAACCCATCTTCAAGTGCTGGACATGATTATGTCCTTACACCAACTGATTATTTCACCAAGTGGGTAGAAGCAATCCCAACTAAGCATGCTACTTCAGAAGTTGTATGCAACTTCCTCAAAGAGAATATCATTTCCAGGTTTAGAGTTCCACTCAAAATTGTTACTAATAATGCATCTTGTTTCACCTATCAAGATATTACACAATTTTATTTTCATTATGGAATTACACTCTCTCATTCTTCTGACTATTTTCTACAAGGGAATGGATAAGCTGAGTCTAGCAATAAGAATTTGGTAACTATTATCAAAAAGCTAGCAGATGATAATCAAAGGACATGGCATAAATCATTCGTTGATGCTCTGTGGGTAGACGGGATCACACCAAAGAGGGTGATTGGTATGTCTCCTTTTCAACTTCTCTATGGTTTTAATGCTGAGATACCAATCATCTTAGAGTTACCAGCCTTGAAATTGGTGAAGGCCATTGAAGATCAGACATATGAGAGTTATCTTGACAAAAGAATCATGTGCCTGACTCAGCTAGAGGAACAAAGAACCATGGTGGTGGATAGAATTGCTGCTCATCAAGGTCTGGTAAAGAAACTCTTGGATCAAAAGGCCAAAAATCATGATTTCTAGATTGGGGATCAAGTCTTGCTGTGGGACAAAAGAAGAGAACCAAAGGGGATGCATGGAAAGTTTGACTCCCTTTAGAAAGTCCCATTTATAATTCATCAACACATTGGTGAAAATAGTTTTCTATTGAAATACCAAGATGGCACACTCTTTTCTCTGCCCCATAATGGGCAGCATCTGAAACATTTCAACTCTTGAAGTATCAGATCATTGCCTCTGTATATATGTATATTTGTACAATTTTAATTCTATTTTATTTTGTTTATTTTCTTTTTGATGCCTTTCATTTTTTGGTAGCATGACTTCGAAGCCCAATGGTACACATGAAGACACTAGAAATTCTAGATTCTACTCCTTTCAATTCATTTTGCAATTGACAGAAGTTCCCCAACTAGAGCCAGCTGTTGTCCCCCAAAAATAGCTATCATTTTTGGGACAACATTTGAATTATTTTGGTTCTACAGACCAAAATCATCTCTTCCCTTTTCAAAATTTGTCCTAGACATTCAAATTCCTCATTTTCCAAGCTTCTCAAAAAATCTACAGACTGTGTAGGAAAAGGAAACTCCACAGACTCTACAGGCAAGTTCATTTTTACAGGTTCAAAGGCTTTTGCAAGTGATTTCAGTCAAAAGAATTAGTTTTCAACACGTAGTCATTCTCTGGGATTAGTTCAGAGATTTGGTTCAGTTGAAAATCTCCATCGCCAAGCATCTGAGTGCAAAAAGAGACTTGAACCATTGAACCGTTAAACCATTGAACCACTTTGGTTCAAAGTTTCAATGGGTTTGAGGTTCAACAACTTCAACATCTTTGGCAAAAGTTTAATCACTTTAATTGGTTCATCGGCTTCCAAACACTTGGCCAAATCAAGGTGGCTTGAACCATTGAACCATTGAACCACTTTGGTTCAAAGGTTCAATGGGTTCAAAGTTCAATGATCGGTTCAACCAAAGGAATGGTTCAATGGCTCGGTTCAACCAAGTGGTTCAACGCTTTATTTCACTCAGGTGGTTCATTCCCTTCATTTCAGCATCTTTTGGTTTAACCAAATAGTTCACTCAGTTGGTTCATTCTTTCAGTTCATCCTTTGGTTCAACGTCTCAAGGTTCAATAGCAGGTTCAAAGACATTTTCAAAGCTTTGTTTGAACCGTTGAACCAAAACTTGGTTCAACAAAAAGGTTCAATGTTTTGGTTCAAAGACATGGTTCAAAGGCAAGTTCAATGTTCAGTTCAATGCTTAGTTCATTCATTGAACCATCGGCTTGAACCATTTTTGGTTCAACCGATTGGTTCAATGGAATGGTTCATCGCCAAAGTTCAAAGGGACGGTTCAATGCAAAAGGAAGCTTCTCGAAGGATAAGTGCCCTTGTGGAGGACACTTAATCAATAAAATCACCCTTCGAAAGGGTCATTTTCAAGGAAGCCAAAAGGTAATTCTTTTAGATTTGTTTAAGGCATTTAAAAATTGGCTAAAACTTAACTCTTTCAGATTTTTGTCCGAAGGAATTCCTTCGAACAAAAAGTCTGAAAGAATTCTAAGTGGCCACGGGCGCAAAAAATCTGAAGACTTGTTCAAAGATTTGGCGAAACAAATAATTCCATGGACTTTTTGTTCGTGGGAATTTTCCTCGAGATTTTTATCCACGGTAAACATTCACGGGAGAAAGCCCAAGGATTTGTCCGCAGGAACTGCCAAGGCAAAGGACTACCAAAGGACCCCGAAGGGCAGGTGCCCTTGCGGGGGACTCTCAACAACCAAAGTAAAGGGCTATTTTGACTCGACATAGATCATTTCTTAAGGCCCAAAAAGGCAAGTCCAATCTATAAAAGTACCAAATAGAAAGCTGAAAGCTGAAAGAGGACCAAGGGGTGACACGCCCGAAGACGTCAAATTCAACACAGTCGACTAGCCATTGGAAACATAGTGACGGGCACGCGAACATCAAATTGAAGACAATGAAATAGCCATTGATCCTTTGAATTCATAGACCTAAATGCATTCCTAAAATTCAAGACCAAAACAAGTAGAAAGCAAGGAAAGGTAGAACAATGAATGAATCCAAGACCTGATTCAATTAATCAGAAAAGGAGGAATGATGAAGACAAGATCAGACCACCAGGTGGACATTGAAAGTTGCAATCTTTCAATTGCATGGCTTGTTTATCTACATTGAGAATATTAAATGGGTAAAATGCCCTAAAGTTCCAGCCTATTTTCCTAACAGTTCCCAATGCATCATGATGTATTACTGTTCCCAAGTCCTTCTTGAAGTGGCTATATAAGGGACTTTCTTTCATTGTAAATGGATCTCTTTTTTGACAATCTGAATGAAACTCTGCCCAAATTGAGAGGCATCATTGAGACTTTGTGCTCAGTCTGTTAATCATATTTTGTTACTGGAATAAGAAAGCAAGGGACTTTTTCAGACTTTGTGATGTGATACCTTTGTTATTAAGGAAACTATTCTTATGTCTTTTTCCTTGATATATTTTCTGTTTCATTAATTTAACAAGCATGATTATTAAAATTAGTCAGGAAGGTGTCCTAAAGAATCAACTGTGGAGAGACTTTGTGCCCCCATAGCTGCCTTCAGTGTGTTTTCTTTTCATTGCTGTGTAAAGGACTTTGAGAAGACTTTGTGCCCTCATTGTCCTTCGTATATTACTCTTGAGCATTTCAGGTAGAGACTTTGTGCTGTATCTCAATTTGTTGGTTACTACACCCTCAGTTACATTCTACTTTTATTTCCAGGAGTATTCTTGTGGCTAACTGAATAGTTCTTCTGAAAGAAGAGGAGTGTTGTCTGTCATTTCCCTTGAGTTTTTTCCTTTTGTTTTACACACATCATCTCTAAAGAAAGAGAGATGGATGGCTTGTTCTACCCTTGAGTATTATTTTATATTTATACATATATATAACATATCCACAGGGAACCTCCCCTTGATGAGAGGAGAGAATAGTCTCCTTCTGATGTGATAAACTTACACATTTGGAAGACTAATCTTCCTACTTTGGCTGATCAGACCTATTTTGTTTACCAGAACGCTGATAGACAAAATATTCAACCAATAAAAAGTACCCTTCTCCTTTGTGAAACTGCCCTTCAAAACTTTTGAAAATGGCCCTTCTGAAAGGAACATACTTTTTGGAAAAGTTGAAAAGTACCTTTCAAAATTTTTGAAGAGGACCACTTTTTTTGAAAATGCCTTTCACAAAAGTGAAAAATGGCCCTTCGAAAAAGTTCAAGTGCCCTTTTCCTTGAGAAAAAATACCTTTCAAAAGAGTTGTGATGGACCACTCCTCGAGAAAAAGACCCTTAAACTTGTGCAAATGAACTTTTCCAAAGGGTAACTACCTGTTGGGAATCTTTGGAATGGTCTTTTTGAAGGGAAAGTACCCTTCAAAAAACTTGAAAATGAACCTTTTTCGAAGGATATGCACCCTTCAGATTTTTTAAAGTGAATGTTTTGCCTTTGAAAATTAACCTTTTCCATAGGCTTTTTTATTTTGGATTATCTATGCCAAACAAAAATCTGAAATAATTTGACTTGTCTTTTTGGCATGAATAATTTTCCCAACGCATTTAGGTCTTCAAAAAAATTGTATCAAAACTTTTGCCGAAAGAAATCATGCATGGGATCTTTACCTTAGTCATTTTTTAGATTTTTCAAAAGCATCCCTTCCAAACGGAAAGTACCCATTAGAACTTCTAAAAATGCCCTTTTTTCTAAGAAAGTGCCCTTCGGCCCTTTTACAAGTGGACTATTTGCATTCTTGAAAATGACTTTCTTCCCAAAAATGTCCCTTCGAAAAAGTTGTAAAGGACATTTTCCTTTCACAAGTTCCCTTCAAAATCTCTTGAAAAGGACCACTATTCTGAGAAATGAACCTTTCAATAAAGCTGTGTAGAGAATTTTTCTTGAAAAATATCCTTTAGAAAACTTTGATTGGACATTTCTCTAAAGAAAACAAGCTTTTGAAACTTTTCTTTTGTACAAAAGTCTGAAAGAATTTTGACACTAAAAGTCCAAAAAATGCAAGTAAAGACTTAACTAAAAATGATATTTTACACTTAGCTTCTGCTTAATCAGCTTTTCCACACTTGCCTACTTTGGACTTGCGACTTCTTGCAACTGATTTGAGAAACATGAAGTCTCCCTCTTAAGAAAACCCAAAGTCCCTTTTCTTATTTCTTTAAATTGCTTTGAGCAACATAAAAAAACCCTAAAGGTGAAATTAACATGAAGTGAAAAGTATCTAATGGTAAGGGTGGAATTTTTGTCTATTAAGTCAAAAACTACCAATAGGTCTCATGTATGTCTAAACATCTCACCCATCCCTGTTCTAACCTTAGTCTAAGCCTATCTTCCTTGTACTTATCTAGTCAACCAAAGTCAACTTTGGTAAACCTTGGTAAAACATTGTCAAAGGTTAAAATTATCTAAAATTTTTCCTAATATGGACATTTAGATTTTTTAAGGTGTTGCAAAATCATAAACTTGTCCTTTGTTATGTTTTATATGCAAAAATTGCCTTCTAGTCATATTTTTGGCTTATTAAATGACTTGTACGAACTTTTCAAGGAATAATATTTGTCACCAAGTTTGATTATAATGTGTAGGAGGCTATATTATGTTATTAAATAGTTAGATGGTAGTCAAGAAGCTATTTCATGCATGAAAATAGGGAAAACTCCTCAAAATCAGCCCCTTAATGGCACTTGTACGAACTTGGGAAGTCCACCTTCAACTTAAAATGTGGTAATAGTGTATCTTCATATCATTGAGATCTTTAGCATGATTTTTTTGTAGATAAAAGGTCAAAAAATTGAGTTTTACTTCTATTTCTTCTTTCTTACCTTTGCAAGCTAAGGAGAGTCAACTTTGGATGCATAGTACAGTCCGTATAGGTGGAGTTGGGAGGAGTGATATTGGGATTTGAGAGGGGCCTTATTATAATTAATATTCATGGAAGTAATTATGAGTTTCATGGATCCTCTTTTATGAACCATTGCTAAGAAGCCAGGCAAATTTTTATGCTTATTGATCCATGAGGGGCCCCTTTTTGAGCTAGTTTCAAAATCTTTTGTTTGGTTTTGATAGTTTGTTTTTTTCAAGTGTTTCTAAGGACCTATACATAAGTTTTAAATTTTTCTCTTGGTTTTGGAGGTCTCAATAATTCAAGAAGCCTCTTCTAGGCTTTTTTGTACTTGCAAACTAGTTCTTTCACACCTATAATTGTCTCAAGTGTCTTTAGGAGTGAGAAAAGATGTTTTGATGCTTATTTGATAATAGTCATATATTTGATTATTGAAAATGTATTTGAGTGGCTTAAAAGTATTTCCCTTGCATATTCTTGATCTTTCCATGCCTCTGCCTATATAACATAGTCAAAGCAGTCACCTACAGGCCCTTAATGACATCATGGTGACGTATGAAGAGGTGAAAAGCTATCCCAAATTTCTTAGAATTTCAAAATATGTATTGAAATATGTGAGGGAAGAATATAAGGTCCATATGCATATATAGTACCCCATTAGTCATGTTTAATTCACCGTTGGTGTGTCAAATATCCACCTACAACTGATTCAATAGGGGTCAAAGAGCTATTTTGAAGCACTTGGCAAGTAATGCAACTTATCTTAAGAAAAATCATAGTTTGGAAGGGATCATAGTATTCATTTTAGGTTCTAAGATGACCAAAACAAGTTGAATATTCCTTCTCAAATTCAAGACTATGTTTAAGACCATTTTCCCCAAAATGGTAAAATAATACACTAGGCACTTTTGTGAAATCCAATTAAAGGTGAGGAGTTTAGAGTTGAGAAAAATTAATGCATTCATTTAGTAGCTTATAAAATAAACAATGACCTTGAAAATTTAGACAAGCAGATGGTAAGGGGAGAAGGGTTATTTAGGGTCTCAAAGTGGCCTTTAAACACACTAAATTTAATCAATAACATCTATAGGACTAAGATTCAACAAGCTCTTTACCCAATTCCACAATCCCAAGGCATGTCTCCATGCTTAAATGAATTGGATGATGAAAAAAGAATGTGTATAAACTAGAGATACCATTAGAGGGAAGTATAAGTTGTGTTTGACTCCTCAAGCATACCCTTATTCCGTACAGGTTACCCAAAGGGCCTACCTACAGACAGACAATGAGATTTTGATGTCTTGATGGTGTTTAAAGGGAATTTAAGGTGTGAAATAAGTAAAATTAATATATTTTGACCTTATTATATTTAGGGATAATTCATACACACCATAAATGAGATCTCATGGAGCCACCTCCACTTACAGGTAGGAATATATAAGGTCATCTTGATCATAGGATAGTAGGTACCAAGTTATGGTCAAAAGTGTATATGAGAACCAAATGGGAGGTTGGAATGATGAATAAAGAGAATTATCATTTAATTTTATTTTAAGTATCTCATAGGACTCTTTTAAATGAGTAAAACAAGCCTACAGAAGGGTCCAAACAAGAAAACACAATCATTTTTAGGGTAAGTCCCAATTTGGAAGGAAAGTGTTTAGAATATGAGAAATACAAGATAATGAAACAAAGGAAAACAAATAAAAAATAAATATACCTTTAGGATACTAATGAGTTTAATGACATTAAACTTGAGGTTTAACCATGCTAAATAGCCACCTACAAGGATCTATCAACCAACCTACAGTCAGGGTTCTGTGAACCTAGTCTTGGAAATGGAAGAGCATAGAGGTTATTTGAGAGGTTATGGTGATAGAGGGAGATTATAATAACTATATGTGATTATAAATACCTAAAAATACTTCCCATAATAAATATGGGGCATATAAAATCCTTAAAAAGATTCAAACACAATCAGTCTTACAAAACCCTATATACAAATCTAATTGGCAAGGTCTATTTGAGAAATTGAGGAAGTAAGAGGTCTTATACTTGAATTTAGGTGATAAAAATTGGTAAAAATCATAATTTTTAGTTTCATAATCCCCTCAAATAACTAAATTTGATGATAAAATAGGATAACTTGTCTTTGTTCTATCTCAGAGGTAGAACACTTTTCCCTTGCATAAACTAGCAATTTTGAGGAAAAGAGATGAAATGGTGGAATAGAACAATAAAATTCCATCCAAGATGATTTTTTAAGTTTTAAAATTCCTATTAAAACATTTAAATCTAAGATATAATCTATGATGTCAAACAGGGTACTCCATGCAACAAGGTTTGCAAGCAGGGTAGTTAGACAAGGTACAAGCCTAATCCCAAATGAGAGGTCACTTCCAATTTAAAAATTTATAAAGCATTATAATTATTTTGATAAAATTCATGGGAGTGAAAATTATATGTCTAAGTTATATCAGAGGTATGGAAGGTTAACATGGAGGTTTGAACTACAAAGTTTGCAACTATGCCTAGTAGGCCTAATCTAGGCCTAGTACCTTGAGAGGAGTCCTACCATTTTTAGGGCCATATGACCACTAAAAAGTTGTTGAAATATGTTTATATGATGTTTTTAATGTGTTGGAACCATAAATTTGTAGATTAATCCATCAAGAACCATTTTTGGGCTTGAAGATACTCGGACCCTATAGAATGTACAAAAAAGGACACAAATGGCTAACTTGGAATGCTTGAAACTTCCATGAATATTTGCATGGAACCTCAAGGTGTTTATAGGTGTTAGGGAGGGTCCATAAGAATCCATAAGTGGCATTAATTCAATACTTCAATTTGGGATCTTCATGAATAAATTCTAAGACCTAAAACCTCTCTAAAACCCTCACAAACCCCAACTCAGACCTGATTGGAAAGATGAGACAAATGGAGTATCTATATGGGGAGTAAATTCCAAGGAGATGATTTGGATTTATATAGGACTCTCCAGTTCCCTATTACATGTGACTAAGGTGTACCCTACCTATACGAATGGTTTACAATAGGGATTTTATTGACATATTTATGTGTTTTGTAGGTATGGTGAAGCTTCCAAGGATGAAACCACCTTTAAGAGAAATATTATGACTTATTATAAGTCCCCATGTACATATATTTATATATATAATATCCTAAGTTTTCTTACCATCTCCTTCATCTCATCTAGTCATAGTGAAAAAGTAGTAAACACTTAATAAAAATGGTGAAACTCCAATTGAGAAGCCTTTTAAGGCTTGATTCATGAATCTGAGGACTTGGACACTCTTGATAGGTGTCATTCCTCCTTGTGCATGGATTAAATTGCATAATTGGAAGCATTTTGTGTGCCAAGTGTGAGAGGTTCATGAGAGAGAGCCATTTGTAATTGTTAGAGATGATTGCTCATGGATAGAAGAATGTGGATGATTAGGGACCATTAAAATGAATGTAAAGGATTTTTAGTAACCCCTCCCCTTTATATCAATCATCAAACCTGACCCTACTTAGTGATGAGGCAATCTAATGAGGGAAAATCATGAAGACAATTTATTATGTAAGAAAAAGAGCATTTATGCCACATATGGAGGAGTTATATGAGTTGGAGGGATACTTGTCCTTATTTTCCTAGTATGACATATTTAATTATTGATTCCATGCTATTGTAACTAATTCTACTTGCTTAACAAGTGTCTTAGTGACTCTTGAACTTCACCTTCTCTCTCTTCTCTCATAATTGCTATAAATACTAGCCTTTTTGGATTTAAATAATGTTGTTTTCACCTCATTCATGATTTCATCAAGTTCATGTTATGGTTTTTGGTCTTGTGTAATTGCATTTTTCTTACCTTGACATGTTATCCTTCTTAGTGCCTTGTGCAGTTTGAAATATCTATTTGTAGGTCAACAAAAAGTGTCTAATGTGGATTATAGGTGTAGTGAGTAGCTTATTCATTAGTATTTATAGAAGGCCTATTTTCTAAGTCCTCCTAACCTAGGCTCTCTTCAAGACCCCATGCCTAAAAAATTGATGTAGAAGAGGAGTGTTCAATTAGATGAAGTGTATGTGTAAGCTTCTCTTTGGTTCCAAGTGCATTGTAAGTGGTGTGAGTAGACCATCTATTTGGTGTATCACCTCCCATTTATTAGATTTGTTTTCATTTATCTCTCTCTCTTTTCACCCCCCAATGTTAGTAGTAGGTTCAATCCTAAAGTGGTACATCAAAGGAACTACCCCTAATCTACAGACTTACCTCAAATTTGGGTCACCCACAACCCTGAGGTGTTTCCATTGTACCACTTAAACAAGGAGAGTTGAAACATCTCCTTAATGGGTGAAAGTTCAAGTTAAAACATTTTTATGAGATTTTGAGAGTAGTGCAAGATATTTATAGGTGTGTTTAAGGTCTAAGTATGATTGGCGATTCAAGGCCTAATGTTCAAAGAGACCTAGTGTGACCTAATGAGGGGTCAAGTTTAGTTCCCAAGGTGCCATACCTCATAAGATAATTCTTATAGATATGAGAGGTTATTTCAAGTTTGTTTCCCAAGTATGAGGTCAAAGTTTTAAGGATAAGGCATGAAAATTGGTGTTGAGGTTTTTTATGTGCACATAATGATGTATGGCAAGCTTGAGAAGAATTTTCTTATGCTCATTGGCATGTGTAACATTTACTTGAGGATATAATAATATCATGGTAGTTGTGGAAGTTTCTTATCTCAAATTTTGAGTATTGGTTTTGAAATTGAGGGGCAATCCTTTATAAATGATTGCTAAGAATAGAAGGTAGTCTAAATGCTCCTAAAACCCTCATAATGACTTGATATGGAAGATATAGATGGAAATGGATCAGAGTGAATTTGATGACATATTTTTATGATTGGATCATGTAGATGACTCTCACTGGTATCTCCAGGTGGAATTGGTCCATCAAAAGAGTGAGTAAAACCTATAAGAAACCCCTTATTTCTTAGAAATTTCATATAGCAGGCAGGGTCAGCAAGGAAAAATTTGCTTAATGGATGGAGGTTGAAGCTTGTGACATATAATTCATTCCCATGGTGGTTTTTGAGCAATTTATAGACCTTAAGAGTGCTAAAATGGTCATGACTTGGTGATGACTATGAGGTCATAGAGGTCCTATCCATGTGATTTTTTGATGTTGTTATGTGGCAAAGTTGAGTGTGTTATTTTTGTTCAGATTAATGAAAGGTATTTCTTTGTGTTTAGTTGGGGGTTTGTCCTCAATTTCTCTAAAGTACTATTAATAAATGTTGTCAAGACTTGTGAGATCTTATGACCTTAGTCAAATATGGATTGGAGATTTCATAGGATTATGTGTTTGCCTTAGAAGTAAGTAATGGTTGTTATCTTCATGTGAGAAGGATTTTTAACCATTGGAAGAGGTCTCAATTTGGAGCTAGTGTGTTTATCATCAATGGTAAATCATATATGCATGAAGATGTCTTTAATTAAGGTATGTTGTTCTTATGATAAATATGAATGTATTAGTTTGATATGGTTCAGGTGAAGCATGGAGTTAGGGGGAGATAACTTATGTGTCTTTAAGTAGAATGTGAATTATGGGAATGACTCTTGTGAGATATGAATTAAGGATCTGTTCTTGTTTGATTAGATGGTCATGGGCTATGGGGGAATTGTTAGCTCAATATGTAATTGTTCAACGTCAATTTATAAAGAGAGTCAAGAAATATTAGTCTTATAATGTTTTCAAGGGTAAGAAAGAGTGAGTGAGAGGTCATCTTGTAAGATGAAGGGAATTGAAAAGGTCTATTTTAGTATGGATGATGGCTCAAGAGATTGGTCAAATTTGTCAAAATTTAAGAGGACCAAGGTGTGCATGGTGATAGGGGGAGCATGTGTGAGATGCTTTAGATATTCAGGAAGCTTTTTTTGCTATGGTTTAATGCAAAAGAGTGTTTTTAGGTCCATGGATCAAATAGGTAGGTTGAAGAAGAGACCCTTTTTTATTAATGTAAAAGGGGGAGAAAGATCAGAATGAGAGAGAAATATCAGTTTGAGAAAGAGACATTCTGAGAAAGGTTTTCCATCAATGACAAAGGGGGAGATTGTTGAGAATGGTCTTAGTTGTCATTATTGTCAAACTATTATGATGTACATGGTGAATTAATGACAAAGTGGTCTTCATGATGGATTTGAGAGTGTATGCCATGTATGTAGGTCATTGAGGTGATAGAGGATGTTATGAGGGTTCCCTAGATGCATTTGTGAGGTTCTAGTGCTTCTCATGATCCTTGGGAGAGAAAAAAGTGCCATTCTAGCTTAATAAAAACTAGACCATCATTGAAAATATTATAGGGATGAAGAGACTACTTTGTTTGTGCATTTATTATATGTACCTAAAAATTCAACTTTGGTCAAAGGATTTCATGGAGGTGTTTTCTATAGTGCCAAAATCCTTTCCTGTAAGTTTGTTATCTTGATGTATTCTCTAGCTCAAGTTATGAACTTTCAAATTTGGTCTTGTGTGAAGTGATGTGCCAAAGGCTATCAAATTTATGCTTTGGGAAATAGTAACTGGGCATTAAAAAATATAGACATTTGGGTTTGAATTCAAATGACTATGCATGATTTTTGGGGACCTGAGAGCATTCTTTTGCCTATAGAATCCATGGAAGAGATCAAAACATATTGGTGTAAAAAGAAAAGATTAAATATTCTTCCTGTAGAGTATCCTCAAAGTGATTTGGAGACTTGGATATCCATATAGGTGCATTTATTATGGGTTAAATTCAAAGTTTGTTGATTAAGTTTTTGCTTAAAGAACTCGGGTTGAGTAAAGTGGATTTGGAACCTCTCTATTGGTCTTGAATTGGTGTTTTGAGTATTGGATGATGTTGTTTCCTCATTGAAGTCTTGTTATATGCATTGAGGAAGTTTTGAAAGTGTGCCTTTGTGTAATAAAATCTCAATGAAAGAGGATTGTGTTTAAGGTTTGTGTTTTTGGCAGACATGAGTGACTTGATGATTGGTTTGGAGCTTTTGGTCACTTTGGATGGATGGTCAAAGTGCTTGGATGTGTTCTTAAGGTCTTAAAGCTCCTATTAATTCTTAGAAATGGTTAGATTGATCCCAATTGTGAATAACTAGCTCAAAGACATGATGAATAGGGGTATGAGGGTTTTAAGGCTTTTTATGTCTATAACCCCTAATGTGAATGTTCATGATGCAAATGGATCTTATTTGATATATAGAGATCAATGGAGTGTTATAAGTATTTTTTGAAATGTTTCTTACAACACTTGTCATTTTTACAATGTTTTTTTAAGTTCAAGGTGATGTGTAAATAGAAAAGGCAGAACAAGTGGTGTGCGAGTTGAAGATTGGTATATAATTCCAATGCCTTTGAAGGTAGAAAGTATTGATCATGTGATCCATGGTATAGAGTTGGTTCTAAGAGTGAGATTATAATTTGGTTGTGCCCTGAAGGTGAGTAATAATTTTTTGATGGTGATCATTCTTGTAGCATGACAAATTTCTAGTAATCTTGAAGAATGTTAAAGTGGTGTTTCTCTAGAGGTTGTGTCATGAGTTGAAATGTTATTTTGATGTCAAGATGACCTCATAAGGTCATAAATGGATTTATTGTCATGTTTTGAATGACATGAAGATGTTCATATGGAAACAAGAGATCTTTGTTAATTGAGAGAGGGTAGTCCTTTTTGGAATTAGGTCTCCATGAAACTTAATGAAGATATGAGGCCTAATGGTGCATTCTAAGTGTAAGCAAATGGTTTGAGGATCCCTATGTATGAGGGAAATTCATAGAGGTTGGCCTTAAATTTTTTGAATATGTTTGGTTTATTTTTTAGGGCATTATGTGCCATTTTGGGTATTTGTTTATCCATTGAGTGGATAGGCCTCAAATTCCATTAGGTCTATTTAAGCCTAAAGGGAGATTGAAGTCTAAAAGAGTATGGATGACCTAAAGTTGATCAAATTATGTTTGTTCCTTGTGAGTAACATGTTATAAGGGTAATGAAAGTTGAAACTTGTTGATTTTATACTTTTATAGAAACAAGAGAGTGAGTAAATGAGTGTTCAAGAGACTAGTTTAAGAGGAAGGTTTTTTAGGCCTATTTAGTCTAAATTGATGGAGAAAATGAATTGAATATCTTATATCTTTGAAGTGTGAGGTAGAGAGGTAAGGATGGATATCAAGCCATGCCACATATGCCTATGATTATTGTCTATGATGCTTGATGAAAGAAAGCAAATAGTGAGCTTGTTTGCAAATGCAAGAGAGCAAGAAGACCTTTATGTGTTGTGAATGAGTTTAGTAGAAGAGTAGATTTTCATGTAACTATAGATATTCATATGTTGAGGTAGAGATCATGATTATGGAATTATGTGTTGAGAGCATAAGTTTGAGGATTAGAGTTGAATAAGGGTAAAATTTAGAGTTTTTGATATGATTGTTATATAGAAGATATATTTTCTTAAGAAAGAGGTTGTTTTAGAAATGTTAAAGAAGAAAGATTGTAAGGTGTACATCATCAGTAGTAGAAGACAACAAGATCAAGGTAGAAATAGAGTTCTTGGCTGAGTGGGTGCTTGTTCAAGAGGTGGATTTGTTGATGCTTGGTTACCTATGGGGTTGTAGCCTACTTGAAAGTGGGTTTTTGCTAAAGTCTAGTTGGTGCTAGATAAATTTAAGGATTTGGTGCTCAACTAAATTTATTCATGGTTTTATAGGACAAGATGTCCAAGCTATGTTTTTGTGGGTTTTATTCCCAATGAATTTTTCCCACGTAGATGATGTGATTGTGATGTGTTCTCATGTTTCATGCTTTTTATGAGTATGCTTTCTTTGTGATATTGATAGATCATGTGATCTTGATTGAATGGTTTTTATGCATATGCATTTGATGGATAACAAATTAAGAAATTAAAGTAAAAGGGATTATTTTAAAGGGAACTAATTCACCCCCCTCTCAATATCTTTGCTTACAATAATTGGTAACAGAATGGGTCCTTTTTAGATGATTTGATAGCTTGAAGGTGATCCTAGAAGCACAAGATGACTAAGAAACTAAGGAAAGAGAGTCAAGAGTTGAGATCTATGAATACTGTACTTGAGGAGTAGATATCTTATTTCAAAGTTGAGCATGAGTAACTCATAGTCAAGGTAATTAAGTTTGAGAAAGATCATGAGAAGGCAGACCAAGTTAATAAGGATGCAAACATGAAGGGAAACATGAAGAAACCAATTAGGGAGCCAAACACAATAAGGTCCTCGAGATATGTCAAATAAAAAAGAGATAATTCAAATTGTTGATCTTACTATTGATAAAGATGTCAAATATAAAGTGCCAAACAAGCCTAGAATGATGATGAAGAACATTCAACCATGTAAGATCATGGAGATCTGGGAATCTTCTAAATTTATCTTTTTTTAGATCCCTATAGAATGGGGTGTCTCTATTAGGATTCATAAAGACACTTATTAGTAAGAGGAAACATGGTGGATGCTTGTTGTGTCTTGGTAGGTGTTTCATGACAAGAAAAGTGTGTAAACTTGTTGTGTTTGTGTATTCCTATGTATTATATTTCTATTTATTAAATATTGGAATCTTGGTTTGAGGGGGAGTTATTCAAGTTACTCATTAGCCCCAAGAGTAGTTGTTGAAGCTAGAAGGTATCATGATGAGGTGAGAAGAATAAGGATTGTAAGAAGAATATTGTTAGTGTGTGAGAAAGGTATGAGGTTGTATGACATGAGTATGAGGTGTTGAGAGTAGTGCAAGAATTTTCAAGGTGTGTTTAAGGTCTAAGTATGACTGGCAGTTCAATGCCTAATGTATAAATAGACCTAGTGTGGCATAATGAGGGGTCAAGTTTAGCTCCCAAGGTGTCATAGATCATAAGAGGAATGTTATAAATGTGAGAGGTTGCGTCAAGTTTTGTGACCAAGTCTGAGGTTAAATTTTGAAGGAAAAAGCATGAAAATTAGTGTTGAGGTTTTCTATGTGCATAGAATGAGGTATAGTAGGCTTGATAAAAAAATTTATTATGCTCCTTGGCACATGAAACCTTTGCATGAGGATCAAAATATCTCATGGTAGTTGGGAATGGTTCCTAACTCAACTTTTTTGGCATTGGTTTTTAAGTTGAGGGGCAATCCTTTATGAATGATTACTAAAAAAGGAAGGCAGTCTAAACCCTCATAATGACCCCTTGTTAATATTGATGTTGTAATGTTGATAAAGAGGTTAAATCCAAAGTTCCAAATAAGACTACATGAAGAACATTAATCTTGAATATTGGATGCTTTATATGAGGAGGAGCTATTCAATTTTCTCATTAACTTGAAGAGTAGTTGTTGAAGCTAGAAGATAAGATGATGAGATGAGAAGTCTAAGGCTTATAAGAAGAAGATTGGTAGTGTATGATCAAGGTATGAGGTTGTATTACATGAGTATGAGGTGTTGAGATAAGTGCAAGAGATTTCAAGGTGTATTCAAGGTCTAAGTATGATTGGAAGTTTTAAGGCCTAATGTGAAAAGAGACTTAGTGTGGCCTAATGAGGGGTCAAGTTTAGTTCCCAAGGTGCTAGAGATAATAAGAGCATTGTTAAATATGTGAGATATTATTTCAAGTTTTTTAACCAAGTTTGAGGATAAATTATGAAGGACAAAGCATGAAAACTAGTGTTGAGGTTTTCTATGTGCACAAAATAAAGTATAGTAGGCTTGAGAAGAATTTTCTTATGTTATTTGGCCCTCATGGTACTTGGGGAATTTTCCTAGCTCAAATTTCTTGGAATTGGTTTTGGATTTTAGGGGAAATCCTTTATGAATGATTGCTAAGAATGAAAGGTAATCTAAACCCTCCTAAAACCCCCATAATCACCCAATATGGAAGATCTAATGGCTCAGAATGGATTGGATGACTTATTTGATGATTGGATCATGTAGAGGACTCTCCAAGGTATCTCTAGGTGGAATTGGTCTATCAAAATAGTAAGTAAAAGCTATAGGAAACCCCTTGTTTCTTAGAAATTTGATATAGTAGGAAGGTTTAACTGAGTCAAAGTTTCTTAATGGATGTTGGTTGAAGCTTGTGACTTATAATTCATGCCTATGGTGGTTTATAAATAATTTCAAACCTTAGGAGTGCTAAAATGGTCATACAAGTTAACCTTTTTCTAAAATTTCAATAGTGAACAACATTTTTAACATTTTCAATGACCTCCAAAGCATATAACCAATTGCATGAGGTTATTGTTCCAAACCTATAACACATGTCCATATTGGTTATGTTCTTTAGAGGTCATTGAAAAAATTTAAAAATTAATTCACAAGATGACCTATTTATTGAAGATGAGGATGCTTGGTCTGAGGGGGAGTTATTCAAGTTGCTCATTAGCCCCAAGAGTAATTGTTGAAGATAAAAGGTAGCATGATGAGGTGAGAAGTATAAGGATTGTAATAAGAATATTGGAATCATGTGATCAAGGTATGAGGTTGTATGACATGATTATGAGGTGTTGAAAGTAGTGCAAGAGAATTCAAGGTGTGTTCAAGGTATAAGTATGACTGGAAGTTTAATGCCTAATGTGAAAAGAGACCTAGTGTGGCCTAATGATGGGTCAAGTTCAGTTCCCAAGGTGATAGATATCATAATAGAAATTTTAGATATGTTAGAGGTTGTGTAAATTTTGTTTCCAAGACTAAGGTCAAATTTTGAATGACAAAGCATGAAAATTGGTGTTGAGGTTTTCTGTGTGCACATAATGATATATAGCAGACCTGAGAAGAATTTTCTTATGCTCGTTGGTATGTGAAAAAATTTCATGAGGATATAAGAAGCTCATGGTATTTTTGGAAGGTTCCTATCTCAAATTTCTTGGCATTTGTTTTGGAGTTGAGGGGTAATTCTTTATGAATGATTACCAAGAATGAAAGGCAATCTAAACCCTCTTAAAACCCTCATAATGACCTAATATGGAAGATCTTGATGGAAATGGCTCAAAATGGATTGGATGACCTATTTTTATGATTGAAACATTATAAGACTCTCCTAGGTATCTCTAGGTGGCATTGGTATATCAAAAGAGTGAATAAAAGCTATTGGAAAGCCTTTATTTCTCAAAAATTTGATATAATAGGTAGGGCTGACTAAGTCAAAGTTGCTCAATGGATGGAGGTTAAATCTTGTGACTTATAATTCATTCCCATGGTGGTTTATAATCAATTTCTAGACTTTAGGAGTGTTAAAACTATTCATACAAGTTGAGCTATCACTAAAAGTCCAATAGTGAACAACATTTTTAATGACCTCCAAATCATATAACCAATTGCATGAGGTTATTTTTCAATACCTATAACAAATGTCCATATTGGTTATATGATTTGTAGGTCATTGAAATTTTTTAAAATGTTGTTCACATGATGACCTATCTAGTGAAGATGAGGATGCTTGGTTTGAGGGGGAGCTATTAAAGTTGTTCATTAGCTCCAAAAGTAGTTGTTTAAGCTAGAAGGTAGCATGATAAGGTGACAATTCTCAGGATTTTAAGAAGAATATTGGTATCATGTGGGAAAGGTATTAGGTTTTATGACATGATTATTAGGTGTTGAGAGCAATGTAAAATATTTCAAGGTATGTTCAAGGTCTATGTATGACTGGCAATAAAAGGCATAATGTGCAAAGAGACCTAATGTGGCCTAATGAGGGGTCAAGTTCAGTCACCAAGTTTCCAAAGCTCATAGGATCATTTTTATATATGTGGTAAGTTGTATCAAGATTGATGACCAAGTCTAAGGTCAAAGTCTGAAGGATAAAGCATGAAAATTGGTGTTGAGGTTTTTTGTGTCCACAAAATGAGGTATATTAGGCTCGAGAAGAATTTTCTTATGATTGTTGGCATATGTAACATTTTCATGAGGATCCAACCAACTCATAGTAGTTGGGGAAGGTTCCTAGCTCAAATTTATTGGCATTGGTTTTGGAGTTGAGGGGCAATCCTTTATGAATGATTGCTAAGAATGGAAAGCAGTCTAAACCCTCCTAACCCAATATGGAAGATCTTGATGGAAATGGTTTATAATGGATTGGATGACCTATTTTTATGATTTTATCATGTATATTACTCTCTCAGGTATCTCCAAGAGGCATTGGTTCATCATAAGAGTGAGTAAAAGCTATAAGAAACACCTTGTTTCTCAGAAATTTGATATAATACGTAGGGTTGACTGAGTCAAAATCAATCAATGGATGGAGATTGAATGTTTTGACTTATAATTCATCTTTATAATCAAGTTATAGACCTCAATATTGATAAACTAGTCATACAAGACCTATTCCTAAAAGTCCAAAATTGAAGACTGAGAAAAACTAGGCAGAAGTGGGAATAAGATTAGGAAAATGTTGTCATAGATTAAGAATGGATAAAATTGCATGAGGTTATTTTTAAAGACATATAAAACTTTTAAATATTGGTTATATGATTTGGAGGTCATTGAAAATTTTAAAAATGTTGTTCACAAGATGACCTGTCTAGTGAAGATTAGACAATGAAGGTGTAAGTTTCAGAGATTGGTCTATATATTAAATATTTGTCATTATAACTATATATATTTTTGTTTTTAGATGTTATAAATATCTATAAGGATAATATTCATGCATTATTACTTATTTATTTTGTGAACACAAGTGTTGGAATGCAAAATCATCATGACTAGTCGACAAGGCAAAATGATAGTTCTAAGTAAGCAAGTGAGAATGATGAGTTGGATGCTCTCTATACTTAGATAAAGCATCAAATGAATATTATGTTTTTTATAACCTATATGACCTATACATTATTTATATAAGGTTGAGATTCAATTTAAGAAGTTAAAATATTGAAATCTAAAATGGCTTATCTGGCTGTGTAAGAACTATGAAAGAGAAGCTTAAAAAATTGGTCTACAAGATGAATAGTTGACACTAGAACTTGTGATATTAATAATGGAATATGTTTTAGAGGTCATAGAGGATCTATTAATGTGAATCAAAAATATTGTGTCTTTACAGGAGCTAAAGACAACATTTATCAGGACTATGTTTTGGAGCATTGAAGCAGGTTTACGTGTGTTACTAAGAATGATGTTTTTGAGTCATTATGCATGGATTTGAAGTATCCAAAGCACATTAAGTTTTTTTATATCTCTCATAGGTTTATTTGAATACATTTTTATTCATGATAAATTCCTATAAATGTGTGAGAAGTTAAAGGTTCTTGAGGCCTATTTGCAGTTCTGAGTGAGCATATGAAAATGGTGTGTTTGAGGTCTTTTGCCCTATATGGTGAAATATAATGGACTTGGTGATGAATCTAAGGTCATGGAGGTTATATCAATGTGATTTTTTGATGTGCTTATATGGAAAAGTTAAGCGTGTTCTTGATTTTTATATCATTGAAAGTTAGTTCTTTATGTTTAGTTAGAGGTTTGTCCTCAATTACTCTGAAGAACTATTGTCAAGACTTGTGAGACCTTATGAGACTATTCAGAGATGGATTGGATATTTCATAAGATCTTGTGTTTACTTCAAAAGTTATTAATGGTTGTTAGCTTCATGTGAGAAGGATTGTTAACCATTGGAAGAGGTCTTGATTTGGAGCTAGTGTGCTGATCATCAATGGCAACTCATATATGGATGAAGATGTCTTTAATCAAGGTATGTTGCTCTTATGATAAATATGAATGTATTAGTTTGATATGGTTCAGGTGAAGCATGGAGTAAAGGGGAGCTAACTCAGGTCTCTTGAATAAGAGTGAAGTATAGGCATGAATCTTTCAGATATGAGTTAAGGAGCTATTCTCAGTTAATTAGATGGTCATGGGTTAAGGGGGAATTGTTAGTTCAATATGTGATTATTCTAGGTCAGTAAAGAAAGAGAATCAAGGAATATTAATCTTATAAGGTTTCAAAGGGTGAGTAAGAGTGATTAAGAGGTAAGATTATAATATGAAGGGCATTGAGAAGGTCTATCTCAATATGGATGATGGTTTAAGAGATTGGTCAGATTTTTCAAAATTCAAGAGGACCAAGGTGTGCATGGTGATAGGGGAGCATGTGTGAGATGATTCAGAGATTGAGGAAGCTTGTTTTGCTATGGTTTAGTGCAAAAGAGTGTTTTTAGTTCCATGGATCAAATAGACAGGTTGAGGAAGAGACGCTTTGTCATTAATGTCAAAGGGGGAGAAAGATCAGAATGAGGGAGAAAGATTAGTTTAAGAAAGAGACATTCTAAGAAAGGTTTGCCATCAATGACAAAAGGGGAGATTATTGAGCATGGTCTTAGTTGTCATTATTGTCAAAGTAGTATGAGGTACATGGTGCATTAATAACAAAGTGGTCTTCATGATGGATTTGAGAGTGTATGCTATGTATGAAAGTCATTGAGGTGATAAAGGATGTTATGAGGGTTCCCTAGATGCATTTGTGAGGTTCTAGAATTTCTCATGATCCTTTGGAGAGAGAAAACATGTCATTCTAGCTTAAGATAAACTAGACCATCATTGAACATCTATAGGGATGAAGATATAATTTTGTTTGTGCATTTATTAAATGTACCTATAAATTCAAATTTGGTCAAAGGGTTTCATGGAGGTGTTTTCTATAGTGCCAAGATCCTTCCCTACAATTTCGGTATTTTGATGTATTCTCTAGCTCAAGTGATGAGCTTCCAAATTTGGTCATGTGTGCAGTGACATGCCAAAGGTTGTCAAATTTATACTTCAGTAAATAGTCATTGGGCATTCAAAAATATTGATGTTGGGGTTTGAATTCAAATGACTGTGCATGAGTTTTTGGGACCTGAGAGCATTCTTTTGCTTGTATAAGCCATGGACGAGGTCAAAACATGTTGGTGTAAAAATCAAACATGAAGTAGACTTCCTATAGATTATCCTCAAAGTTATTTGGAGACTTAGATTTCCATATAAGTGAATTTATTATTGGTCAAAGTTAGATTTTCTTGACTGTGTTTTTTCTTATAGAACCTAGTTTGACTAAAGTGGATTTAGAACCTTTCTATTGGTCTTGAATTGGTGTGTTGAGTGTTGGATGATGTTGTTACCTCATTTTAGTCTTCTTCCATGCATTGAGGAAGTTATGAAAGTGTGCTTTTGTGTAATAAAATATCAATGAAAGAGGACTATGCTTAAGTTTTGTGTTTTTGGTAGACATGAGTAATTTAATGAGTGGTTTGGAGCTTTTGGTCACTTTGGATGGTTGGTCAAAGTTCTTGGATGTGTTCTTAAGGTCTTAAATCTCTTATTAGTGCTTGTAAATGGTTAGATTGATCCTAGTTGTGAAGAACTAGATCAAAGACATGATGAACAAGGGTATGAGGGTTTCAAGGCTTCTTATGTCTATAATCCCTAATATGAATGCTCATTAGCCCCAAGAGTAGTTGTTGAAGCTAGAATGTAGCATGATGAGGTGAGAAGTATAAGTCTTGTAAGAAGACATGTAGTGTGTGAGCAAGTTATGATGTTGTATGACATGATTATGAGGGTTGAGAGTAGGGAAAGAGATTTAAAGGTGTGTTTAAGGTCTAAGTGTGACTAGTAGTTCAAGGCCTAATGTGCAAAGAGACCTAGTGTGGCCTAATGAGGGGTCAAGTTCAGTTCCCAATGTGCCAGAGCTCATAAGAACATTGTCAAAGATGTGAGAGGTTGTGTCAAGATTGTTGACTAAGTCTAAGGTTAAAGCCTGAACAATAAAGCATGAAAATTGGTTTTGAATTTTTTTGTCTATACATAATGAGGTATAGTAGGCCCAAGAAGAATTTTCTTATGCTCATTGACACGTACAACCTTTGCATAAAGATCCAACCAACTCATGGTATTTGGGGAAGGATCCTACCTAAAATTTCTTGGATTGGTTTTGGAGTTGAGGGTAAATCCTTTATGAATTATTTTTAATAATGGAAGGTAATTTAAGCCCTCCTAAAACCCTCATAATGACCCGATATGGAATATTTTGATGGAAATGGCTCATAATGGATTGAATGACCTAGTTTGATGATTGAAGCATGTAGATGAATCTCCTAAGTATCTCTAGGTTATATTGGTCTATCATAAGAGTGAGTCAAAGTCAAGATGAAGTAGACTTCTTGTAGATTATCCTCAAAGTGATTTTGAGACTTGGATATCCATATAGGTGCATTTATTGTGGGTCAAAGTCAGAGTTTGTTGACTATGTTTTTGCTTAGAGAATTTGGGTTGAATAAAGTGGATTTAGAACCTCTATATTGGTATTGATGATGTTTTTACCTCATTATAGTCTTATTCCATGCATTGAGGAAGTTTTGGATGATGTTGTTACCCCATTATAGTCTTGTTCCATGCATTGAGGAAGTTCTAAAGTTCCAATTGTCTCTAAGAGAATTAAAAATGCTACTATAAATATATTATTTAAAATGGAATCATGGTATGTACAATAGGCTATGGTCTTGCTATAAGTTCAAGCAATAACTCCCATAATGACCCTTGTTTTAACCTGATAAGCATTCTCCAATTGAATGCAACATGAAGACAACAGGCACAAGGCCCTATGAACATGCCCTCAATAGGTCACAAGATGAAACCTAGCATAAATAATACAAATATTTATGGTTGAAAAATCTAAACAACCCAATGTGGGCCCCACAAGGAGGTAAACACCATGCAAGACATAGTGCATTTCAAGTGGAGCCTAGAAGATAGTAGGCAAGCTCAATGCAATAATTAGGTAGGGAGCCCAGGTAGATCAAAGTTAGATGAGAAAATGCATTCAAATAGGACCCACATAAAATAAATTTACTTTTTCATAGAGGCTAACTTTTGTAACCAATAAAGTGGCTAATCTCAACCTTTTAGATAAAATTCCTCACTTAGGGTGATAAAATATGATGGGTATACTTTATTATTTATTAGAATTTTAAAAATGATATAAACTTTCCAATGCCAACCTTACTAGAATTTGCTCTGAAATAATGTATCTAATTCATTTTCTTAACAAGATTATTTTTTAGTAATTAGTGTTTACACCATGTAATATTAAATAGTAGACATGGTTGAAATCCAACCAAAAAAATAATCTAAGCTTATCTTTCATAATGTCCTGCACAACCTCAATAAAGTGGTTGATAGAGTAAAAGAAGATTATTATTAGGCTTGGTAATCATAAGTCTTAGTGTCTACCCTTACTCTAGTTAGTCTGGTTATGCCACCTATTATGATGCATTTGATTGGGCAATCCCAATGTTGAACTTTCCATTATTTGTGGTTATATTCTTGAGTCCCATTGACCTAATTCTGGTCATCTATGGAAATTAATATAAAGTGTTTCTTTCTTTATTTCTAAATAAGACCTAGTTTATAAAAATAACAATTAGTACCTATTTGGATGTTGGAAGTTGTTAAGTATATTTGAACCAATGTGGGTGGATTTTTGGATTCTAATCTCACACAGTGGATTTCATGAATAGTTTCCATCTATAATATATTTTGGCTTTCATGAAAAGGTCAATGAAGGCATGGTGAAGTTTGGAGATAAAACTATGGATAAAATAATAGAAAAATGTATACTTAATCTCAACAATGGAAGAACAAAAATAGAGAATGTGTTATATATAGAAGGGTTAAAGCATAATATTCTAAGTGTTAGCCAAATGTGTGTCAAATGGAAGAACCAAAATAGAGAATGTGTTATATATGGAAGGGTTAAAGCATAATATTCTAAGTGTGAGCCAAATGTGTGTCAAGGACACACACTCAATTTCTTTGTTGAAGGTTATGAGATCAAAAAAAGAGACATCGAAGAGCTAATTACATATGCTCATAAGACAACAAACAATCTATACATACTTACAGAAGTTAAAAGATAGAAGTGTTGTCCAAGTCAAGTTGAAGAAATTTGGCTATGGCATAGAAGAATGGGTCCAATAAATTTTGATAACCTTTTGAACATTAGCAAAAATCAAGCTATAAGGGACATTCCAAAGATAACAAAGCCATCAATCATGCTTTGTAAGCAATGCTAGCATGGGAAGCAGACTAGGACAAGATTTAGAATGAAGGAATATTCCACCATGAAGAAATTATAACTCATTCATACAGATCTACGTGGACCCACTAAAATTCAAAGTATACAAGGTGAGAGGTATTTTATGCTACTAACTGATGATTACACTATAATGACATGGGTTGCATTTCTAAAATAAAAGTCTAAGGCCTTTAGCAAATTCAAAGCATTTAAATAATTAAGTGAAAATGAAATTAGTTTAAGGATCAAATGCTTAAGGTCAGATAGAGGAGGTGAGTTCATGTTAAATAAATTCATTGAGTATTATGAAGACCATAAGATAAAAATATAGTACTCATCTACAAGAACTCCACAACAAAATGGGCTAGTAGAATGAAATAATAGGACTATCTAAGAAGTGGCTAGGATAATGCTGAATGAATCTAAGTTATTAGATAAATATTAAAGAGAAGTAGTTCACACAACTGTATATATCCTAAATAGAAGGCAGATCAGAGTCAACAATGATAAGACCCCATATGAGTTATGGATAGGAAGACCAGTTTATATCAAATATTTCAAAGTATTTAGAAGTAAGTGCTTTATTAAGAGGACTGAAGATGATTTGGGGAAATTTGACTCAAGAGATGATGAAGGAAGTTTTCTAGGATATTCCACCAAAAGTAAGGCCTACAAATGCTATAATAGGAGAATACAAACTATGTTAGAAAGTGTCATTGTTAAAGTAGATAAAACTAGAACTCAAAAGGTAAGTGACCCATTAGATGAACCAAATATCATTAAAGAAGATGTTGAAGTAGAGAAGATGGATGAAGATGAATGACAAGACACTAAGGCACCAGCTCATTTCCTTTAGAAGAACCATGTTGAAAGCCAAATAATTGGTAATATAGATGCTAGAGTACATACCAAAAGAAGGATGTAAGAAACTTTAAACAAGTAAATTTTTATTTTTTATCTAAAATATAGCCTAATATTTTTTCAAAAGCAAGCCTTGATGAACATTGGGTAAAAGCAATGGAAGAATAGTTAAACCAAATTGAAGATAATGAGATGTGGGAGCTAGTACCTAGACCAAAGGATCAAAATGTGATCAACACCAAATGGGTATACATGAACAAATTAAATGAGGATGGTCAAGTGACACGAAACAAGGCTTGATTGGTATGTAAAGGATATGCTCAAATTGAAGGTATTGACTTTGAAGAAACCTTCACTCCCAAGAAAAGATTAGAGGCAATCAGAATGTTTCTTACCTATGTTATTTTCAAGAACTTCAAGGTATATCAAATGGATGTAAAATCTACTTTTTTGAATAGTAAATTATAAGAGGAAGTGTACATCTAGTAGCCAAATAGATTCCTTCTATCAAAAGATAGAAAATATGTATGCAAATTGAAGAAAGCCTTGTATGGTTTGAAGCAAGCCCCTAGAGCTTGGTATTAAATACTTGACAAGTATTTACAAGATGATGGATTCAAAAGAGGATTTTTTTATTACACTTTGTACATCAAAATTGAAGGTGAGCATCAGTTAATTATTGTGGTTTATGTTTATGATATAATCTTTGGAGAAGATAGTGAGAATCTATCCAAAGGATTTGTTAAAGACATGCAAAGGAATTTGAGATGTCCATGCTTGGTAAGCTATCATTATTTCTTGGATTGAAAATATCTCAATCCTATAAAGGAATATTCATCTCCCAAACCAATTATGCTAAAGAAATGTTGAATAAATTTGGAATGGAAAATTGTGCATCAGTTGGCTTGCCTATGGCTATAGGAAACAACTTGAGTAAGGATGATGATTCATCAAATACAAATTAGTCCCTCTACAAATCAATGATTGGCAATATTTTATACATAATGACATCTAGGCTGGATATCATTCAAGTAGTGGGCATGGTATCATGCTATCAGATAGCTCCTGAAGAAACACATGTGTAAGTGATGAAGTATATATTCAGATATCTAAAGTGGACCCTAGATTATGGATTGTGGTATCCTATAGGGGAAAATTTCAATTTGGTAGCATATACAGAGTCAGACTAGGTAGGATGCCTAGATGACAAAAAAACCACAAGCAGAGGAGCATTTTTCCTTGGAGATAGCCTAGTGTCTTGGCTAAGTAAAAACTAGAATTTAGTTTCATTATCCATGGTAAAGGAAAAGTACATAGTAATAGTATTGTGTTGCACTTAAATTCTTTGGATGAAGAAGACCCTTAAATACATCAAGGTAAAATATGATCATCTAATTTAAATATACTATGATAATACCATTGTTATCAAAATCTCAAAGAATCTAGTGATGCATTCTAGAACAAAGCACATTCCAATCAGATACCATTCATTAAGAAATTAAGTTGCAAAACAATAGGTAAAATTGGAATATATTACCACCACAGAGTAGATATCAGAAATTTTTACCAAGCCACTTCCAAAGGACACATTTGAATACTTGCATGATAAGTTGGGAGTAATCTCTTTTACTTCTTACCACTAAAGGGAAGCATTGATTAAAGGGGGGATAAGCATTGCATTATCTAGCTTTGGGTAGTCTCTTTGCCATTTATGTCAAAGGGGGAGAAGTTTGGAAAGAGGGAGTCATAGAAAGGAGCTATAGAAAATAAGATCTCAAACATAAGAAATAGTACAACGAGGAGTAGATTCAGTGTGTGGTTGCCATCAATGATAAAGGGGGAGATTATTAGAAATATTGTCATTAATGTCAAAGAGTAATCATGCATCTGATTAATGGAAAATTATTTTGATAAAATAATTAAATTAAACAAATAATATTTAATTTTATTGAGATAATTTGTCACACAAATAGTTGTCATATCTTTGTTTGGAAGTGAAGATAAATTAACTATGTCTAACAACATTAAAGAGATAATTATGGTGAAGCCTTCAAGGAAATTTTAAGGTTAAAATGGTCCCCAACCTTGGCCAACCTAATTTCTAGGAATTTGTCCCAACTTTGGGAGGAGTTATGACTGTTTGAATGGACCTTTTTCATTTGAAGAGCCATGACCTTAATTTTTGTCTTTCCATGGGTTATAAATAAGTGCATAACGAGTGGAAAATTTATATGTTCAAAAGTGGAAAAAATCAAAGAAGGGCATAAATATTTGAAAGCATAATTTTGTGATAATATTGAAAGGAAAAACTATCAAGTATAAGGCAAAGCATATTAGTGAAAAACACTCCAATGTAGATCAAATAGAAAGGAGATAAAACATTGTTCTATCATCCATTGTGTTAGCAACAAATCAGAGATAGAAGAGTAATTCTTATGATAAGGTTAGTGCCTTCAATTTGAAGAGATTGGTGTCTCTTGATGAGTTGGTGCTCAGTGAAATGGGTTGGTGATCCTATAGGTTGGTGGCTAAAAAATTGTATTTGGGGTTGGTGCTCTAATAGGTTGGTTCCTACAAATATTTATATTGAGAAAGATTTTGCCATGGTTTTCTCCTGAAAGGGTTTACACATAAATCTGGTGTTACTTTTCATTATGTTATCTTGTGTTGTTATTTGATTACTTTGAATATCTTAATTGTAATAAGTGATTAAGTGTTATAAATTAAAATAATATATAATATTGATTCACTCGCCCTCTTAGTATTAGCCTGTGCTCAAAAGATCTCTTTGCACTTGATTACTAAGTTATATGGTCTCCTTTAATTTTTTTCTTTCCAAACACCTAGGCATCTTATCTCACTACCAATATAACCATTTTAAGTTTCCATGAACTTCCTCACCTCATCTCTATTCACTATTCCACCTTCTTGACAACACCTCACTATCTAGCTCCTTACTAGGCAATCCTCTTAGGTTACAAGTACCAAATAATTTTAATGGTTCCAAGGATTCCATATTATTTCATGGATGGTATTTTATGATCATATCACATTTAACTTAACCCCTTTAAAATTATCAATCACACTTTAACATTAACTTCCACATACAAAGCGCATAATGATAACCCAAGGCTTGTAGCCTTTTTTTCACATTTCCTCTTAGTTTGAGAAAACTATGAACTATTCTAAAGATATAAAAACATTTTAGAACACCATCTATCTTTCTAAAACTCTACCTAAATTTTAATTCTTCAAATCTCTCTATAGGTACCTTTTCCTTCACAAACCCTTGTCCAATTAGGCCTTTCTAACCCTCCATTCATGACACAGTCATCAAAACCCTAAAAATTAATATTTTACATATCCCAAACCAATTTAATCCTTATTTTGGAATCAAAATATATTATAATACCAAATTTCAAGAACTTTACATGGTTGGAATGGGAGTTATAGGGTTTTTGGTTTTGAAACCTTAGTTGCTTGTCTACAGAGGTTGAGAGGCTCCATAATTCACTTTATTTAGTTTTAAGACCTTTCAAAGGAACCTAAGACATTTCATAGGTCTCTATTATTAGTTTTCATGTTCCCCAATAGGTAAGATCATTTTATCAACCTTCACTCAATTTAACTAACTCAAAACATAGAATTCTATCACATTTTTAAAGGATTGTGTAAGACTTCAGGGCTCTATCTGCACCATAAACTTTCCTAAAAATCCAATGAACTATTGTCACAATGCATTATCTTCCCACATGTGCTAAAAAAATTATTACTTTCATAACCATATGCATTCTTTCATTGGCATACTAACTGAATAGACATAGGGTAACTGATCAAAATAGGGGTCTGTTGTGTTGGGCCTATTTTTGTTCAAAAGTTTCAAAAACCCATAAGATATTTATAGTATTTTGTACTCTCCTCCATTATTCCAAAATCTTCAAATTTCACTTTAATTCACTATTTAATAACACACATTCCTTCTTTGGCATAAAACTATGAATAGAGTCTTTTGACTGTATGATAAGGTTTTTGAATAACAAAGTTTAATCCTCAGACAATTGAGCACTATGTACTTGCTACCAAATTTGCATTCAAACCAAGACCTTATCAAGATGCCAACATTATTCACTAATCACTCTTCCTCTTATATCATATAATATCCATTATTTTATTGATTGAGTAAAAATAAGAATACAACATGTATGCAGAGTACTATATCACGCTTGGATTGTGCACTAAGTATTTATCATAAACTTACCCTCAGACAAACTGATCTATTGTTTCATCTCACGTTATATTACCTATATAACATTAAGTCAAAAAATACAATTATCCTCTCTTAAAAATAATATTTCAAGAGAAATTATAACAACTTACTCTTGACTATCACCATCCAAGAATTTATACTACCTATAAATGTTTACACAACATTTTTTCTTATGCTAATTTTCCTCAATTCCTTCAAACTATGCTCTTTCAAGACTGTAACTTGTATTCATTGGTTCAACCTTTAACAACACATTTAAAGAGAGTAAAATACTATAGTGACAATGTTTCTTTATTCATTTGGAATCAACCAACATTACATTTGCAATCCAATCCTAGACTTGTCATCTTTCATTAGGGTTTTTGGACTTTATCTCATTCTCTACTTCTCCTCCCTCTTCTTGGATATATATATCTCTCTCTCTCCTTGTTCTCTCCTCTCTACAAGACTGACGTACAACTTCCCAATTTAACCAACTTCAATGTTGGTTACTTAAGTTAGTTACAAGACAAAATCTTCCACTTGACAACTCAACATATGGTTAGTGGTTGCATCACTAAGCATGACTTTCTAAAATTAATTACTTATATAAATTATGATTTAAAACACCCTTTAAAATACATCTTGGCCATTTTGAACTAATACGTCCTCATCTAACCACCTTAGATCATGTTCATGGTCACTCTTGACTTAGTTCCATATTTAAATTTTCAAATTTTATTTTTGGAGGGAATCTACCATCACCTATCAAACTCACTCTTATGACTCTAAATGAATTCTAAGACAATATAAGGATCCTAGAGGATCCTTCACATACATTTCCATCTCAAAACTTGACCAACTTTTACCTGACTAGCAATATCACAAAAATGATATCTTCTTACTTCATGTTCCTACATCAGCTATAACCACCATGGAAAAAAGTTATCATCTATCAGGGTAATGTTTTCCAGTAGCAACATAAAATAATTGACACCATCAACAAACTAATCTTTGGGTATCTTGATCAACAACTCTACAACATATAGAAGAAGAGCATATTCGTAGGACTTACCATCAACCTGCTCATAATAGGCATGCTCATCAAACCTCATGTATTGGTGCAAATAGGGATTCCACTAATAAGACTATTATTATTTTATATCTGCAAGTTAAGAACCCTCCTACCAACAATCCTAATTATGATATTCTAAAGGGTAGTGACCTGATTGGCCAAAGCTCTGTGCAAGAGGCCTTTGGGCTTACTGAATAATGTTCACTCAAACACTTGGGGCAGGACCTTTCAACCTTCTTCTCTCAACTGAACATTCCCATTAGCTGAGTTTTGTATTGGCTTCCCCATCAATACATATTTTTTGACAAATTTACATAAGCTAAAAGGCAAATTTTTTATAAGGGACTATTTAGCTACTATAAGTCTTAAACCTAGGTATTTTATGTCTCTAACCTTTTCTCTCTCTATTCCCAACTTTCTATTCTATGCTATAGGAAACCCCTTACTTCTCATAAATTTATTATATCAGGCAAGGTTGACTGAGTAAAACTTAATAAAAGGATGGGTGTTGAATCTTGTGACTTACACTTCATGCCCATAGTGATTTTTGAGGAAGTTCTAGACCTTAAGAGTGTTAAATCGATCATACAAGTTGACCTATCACTAAAATTCCAATAATGAAGATAATGGGAAAAACCAGGTAGAAGTGGAAATGAGATTAGGGAAATTTTATCATGGATTAGGAATGGTTCAAATTATATGAGTTGGTTTTTAAATACCTATAACATATGTACATATTGGTTATATGCTTTGAAGGTCACTGAAAATGTTAAAAATGTTGTTCACAAGATGACCTGTCTAGTGAAGGTGTAAGTTTCAGAGATTGGTCTATATATTCCATATTTATCATTAAAACTCTATGTATTTGTGTTTTGAGATGTTCTAAATATCTATAAGGATAATATTCATGTATCAAGACTTATTTATTGTGTCAACATAAGTGCTGGAATGCAAAATCATCATGATTAGTCCACAAGGTAGATTGATAATTTTCAGTAAGTGAGAATGATAAGTTTGAGGCTCTTTGCACTTAGTTGAAGCATAAAATGAATATGATGTTGTTTTTCAGGACCTATATCACCTAAAAATTATTTATATAAGGTTTAGAGTAAGTTTAAGAAGTTAAAATATGAAAATCCAAAATGGCTTATCTAGTTGTGTAAGAACTGTGAAAGAGAAGCTTAATGAATTAGTCTGCAAGACAAATAGTTGACACTAGAACTTGTGATATAAATAATGGAAGATGTTATAGAGGTTTCATAGGATTTATTAATGTGAATCATATTTATTTTATGTGTCCTTATAATATCTAAAGATAACATTCATCAAGACTGTGTTTTGGAGCATTCAGGCAAGTTTATGTGTGTTAGTGAGAATGATGTTCTTGAGTCATTATGCACAGAGTTGAAGAATCCAGTACACATTAATTGTTATATAGGTCTCATAAGTTCATTTGAATACATTTTTATTCATTATAAATGCACATAAATGTGTGAAAATTAAAAGGTTCTTAACTAGGCTCTTAAGGTCTATTTGTAGTTATAGTTAGCATATGAAAATGGTCAGTTTAAGGTCTTTTACCCTGTATGGTGAAATATAATGGACTTGGTGATGACTATGAGGTCATGGAAGTTCTATCCATTTGATTTTTTGATGTGGTTAGGTGAAAATTTGAGTGTGTTCTTGCTGTTCATATCATTGAAAGGTAGTTCTTTATGTTTAGTTGGAGGTTTGTCCTCAATTGCTTTGAAGAACTATTAAGAAGTGTTTTCAAGACTTATGAGATCTTATGAGCATATTCAAAGATGGATTGGAGATTTCATAGGATCCTGTGTTTGCTTCAAAATTTAGTAATCATTATTATCTTCATATGATAAGGATTGTTAACCATTGGAAGAGGTCTCAGTTTGGAGTTAGTGTGTTGATCATCAGTGGTAGCTCATATATGGATGAAGATGTCTTTAATCAAGGTATGTTATTCTTATGAGAAATATGAATGTATTAGTTTGATATGGTTCAAGGAAAGAATGGATTTAGGGGTAGATAAATCAGGTCTCTTGAAGAATAATGTGAAGTATGGGCATGACTCTTGTGAGATATGAGTCAAGGAGTTGTTCTTGGTTGATTAGATGGTCATGGGCTAAGGAGGAACTGTTAGCTCAATATGTGATTGTTATAGGTTACTATAGAAGGATAATCAAGTCATAGAAGTCTTATAAGGTTTCTAAGGATAATCAAGAGTGAGTGAGAGGTTATCTTGTAAGATGAAGGGCATTGAGAAGGTCTATCTCAGTATGGATGATGGTTCAAGAGATTGGTCAGATTTTTCAAAATTAAAGAGGACCAAGGTGTGAATGGTGATAGAGGGAGCATGTGTGAGATGATTTAGAGATTAAAAATTCTTGTTTTTTTGTGGTTTATTATAAAAGAGTGTTTTTAGGTCTAAGGATCGAATAGGTAGGTTGATGAAGAGACCATTTATCATTAATGTCAAAGGCAAAGAAAGATTAGAATGAGGGAGAAAGATCAATTTGAGAAAGAGACATTCTGAGAAAGGTTTGACATCAATGACAAAGGGGGAGATTGTTGAGCATGGGCTTAATTGTCATTGTTGCCAAAGTAGTATGAGGTACATGGTGCATTAATGACAAAGTGGTCTTCATTATGGATTTGAGAGTGTATGCCATGTATGCAGGTCATTGAGGTGATAGAGGATGTTATGAGGATTCCCTAGATGAATTTGATAGGTTCTAGTGTTTCTTATGATCCTTTGGAGAGATAAAAAGTGATATTCTAGCTTAAGAGAAAATAGATGATCATTAAACATCTTGTAGGGTTGAAGAGACTATTTTATCTATGAATTTATTATATGTACCTAGAATGTTAAATCTAATCAAAGGGTTTCATGGAGGTATTTTCTATAGTTCCAAGATCCTTCCCTATAAGTTTGGTTTCTTGATGTATTCTCTAGCTCAAGTTATGAGCTTCCAAAGTTGGTCCTGTGTGCAATGACATGCCAGAGGCTGTCAAATTTATGCTTCAAGAAATAGTCATTGGGAATTCAAAAATATATATGTTGGGGTTTGAATTCAAATGATTTTGCATAAGTTTTTGAGACCCAAGAGCATTATTTTACCTGTAAAATCCATGGAAGAGGTCATAACATGTTGGTGTAAAAATCATAGATGAATTACACTTCTTATAGATTATCCTCAAAGAGATTTGGAGACCTTAATGTCCATATAGTTGCATTTATTATGGTTTAAAGTCAAAGTTTTTTGACTATGTTTTTGCTTAGAGAACTTGGGTTGACTAAAGTGGATTTAGAACCTCTCTATTGGTCTTGAATTGGTGTTATGAGTGTTGGATGATTTTTGACTAAGGCAAGCAAGCATGATGGATCCAAGCTCAAGCACATTTTAGTTGGGGTCAAGATCAGATATTTTATGATTAGATTGTGCCATTAAGACTCTTTAGGGATAGAATAGGTATTTTTAAACTTAATATAGACCAGGGTCGGCTATTAGTTTTTCATATGATATAAATATGTCTAGATGGATGTACCAACTATAAGAACACCAATAATTTAATTTGGTTTAAAATCTATAGTAGGCTTAGGTTCACATTTCAAAGTAAAAATAGATATATGTAATTAATAAAGGAACATCCTGAGCCATGATCTCGACAAATAGCAACCCAAAGCAGACATAACCAAAGCTCAGTCAGGTTCATAGATGTAGGGATTTTATCCTTATACTTAAGCAGTCAAGTGGAAGATAGCATGAAGATCAAAGATAGAGATCTAACTATCTTGTTCATAATGGATTACATCTTATTTGGACTAAAAGCGTGGTAGAGCATTCTCTTAAAAGATGGTAGCTCATTAATTGTTCTCAAGGAATGTTCCCTCTTCTCTCTCCTCCCTTTCTCCTATAATATCCCATTCTCTTCTCCTTTGTAGAGGTTCTTAGATTTTAGAATTTTTATATTTTTGAGAGATAGGGAACTCTTTGATATACTACAAAGTATACTCAAATTGATTAGGCTCAAACCTAACAAGCATTTGTAACAACTACCTCTTGATGTAATATGAGACTTTCTTTGCCTATCTCTTGCCTTAGATCTGGTTTGGTGAGTTGTGAATGATGGCATTGTGTGAAGGACAATCTTCTTCATCCATTTTCCTCTTTTTTGACCATGTTTATGGAGTTTTCAATGTTTTTTTCAAGTCTAGATTAATTCTACTTTGAACCTCTTCTATGAAATGCTTATGCAATTGGCTTGATCTTGAGGTTGTGTAAGCTAGTAATGTCTTTAGTAGATCTAGTGTGGGTTAGAGCTTATGCAAGTTTCTCTTTAAAATTTGGTTCATCACCTTGTTAACCTTCTTAGGAACCCTTATCCCCTTTTTAACCCTTTTCCCTGTAAAGTATTAGCTTAGCTTTAGTTTAGGTGAGCATCAAAGAGGAAGCCAACCTACTATGTAGGTCTAACCCCAACATAGGTTACCCACAACCTGGGGTTGTCCCAATATTATAGATTAGTTAGAGAGAGCCTAAATAACCCTCTCCAAGGGTGCAAATTAAGCCTATCATAGTTTCTGGCATGCCCGATGGGACTAGGTCCAAAGTAGTGGAAGTATTTTTATTATTGTTTTCTATATATCAGCCTTTTGAGGTAGGTTTTCAAACATCAATGGTGACTATGAGTATCTATCAGCTATTTTAGTAACCTAACTAAGTTCCTAATCATCATAATCAAGTATGTACAATCAATCATCTTTTGATCAATATGTTTATCCTCTACCTCAACATCACACTTATCAGGGAAATAATGTTTGTGTTCCCCCAAAGTGGCCTTCAAGCAACCTATCAACCCTATTATGGCCTTTGTCCTCTTTCCCTTGTATATGACCAAGTTTAGCCTCCTTTGTGTTCCTAGCTCAAATTTCTTGGCATTGATTTTGGATTTGAGGGGTAATCCTTTATGAATGATTGCTAAGAATGGAAGGCAATCTAAACCCTCATAATGACACGATATGAAATATCTTGATGGAAATGGCTCAAATTGGATTGGATGACCTATTTTTATGATTGGATCATGTAGCGGAATCTCCAAGATATCTCCAAGTGGAATTAATCTATTAGAAGAGTTTGTAAAATCTACAGGAAACCCCTTGTTTCTTAGAAATTTGATATAGTAGGCAAGGTTGATTAAGTCAAAGTTTCCAAATAGATGGAGGTTGAATCTTGTGACTTATATTTCATTCCCATGATGGTTTTTGAGCAATTTACAGACCTCAAGAGTGTTAAATTGGTCATACAAGTTGACCTATCACTAAAAGTCCAACAGTGAAGATAGTGAGAAAAATGAGGTAGAAGTGGGAATGAGATTAAGGAAATGTTGTCATGAATTAGGAATGGATACAAATTCATGAGATTTTTATTCAATACCTATAACAAATTTACATATTGGTTATATGCTTTGGAGGTCATTGAAAATGTCAAAAATGTTATTCACAAGATGACATGTCTAGTGAAGAAGAGATAGTGAAGGTGTAAGTTTCAAAGATTGGTCTATATATTGAATATTTGTCATTGTACCTATATATATTTGTATTTGGAGATGATATAAATATATAAAATGATATTATTAATTCATCAAGGCTTATTTACTATGTCAACACAAGTGTTGAAATGAAAAATCATCATGATTGGTCCATAAGGCAGAATGATATTTCTAAGTAAGCAAGTGAGAATGATGAGTTGGAGGCTCTCTAAACTTAGCTAAAGCATAAAATTAATATTATGATATTTTTTAGGACATATATGACCTATACATGCTTTATATAAGTTTTAGGTTTAATGTGCTATTATCTAGTTGTGTAAGAATTATGAAACAGAAGCTTAATAAATTGGTCTACAAGACCAATAGTTGACACTAGAAGTTGTGATCTAATTGATGTAATATGTTCTAGATTTCTCATAAGATATATTAATGAACATCATATGTCTTAAGTGTCCTTACAAGATCTGAAGACAACATTCATCAGGACTGTGTTTTGGAGCATTCAGGCAAGTTTTTTGTGTGTTGGTGAGAATGATGTTCCCAAGTCATTATGAATAGATTTGAAGAATACAATGCACATTAATTTGTTCTATAGGTCTCTTATTTTTATTTAAATACTTTTGTCTTCATGATAAATTCCTATGAAGGTGTGAAAATTCAAAGGTTCTTGACTGGGTTCTTGAGGCTTGTTTGCAGTTCTAAGTGAGCATATGAAAATGGTCTATTTAAGGTCTTTGTCCTATATGGTGAAATCTAATGGACTTGGTGATGTATATGATTCTTGATTAAATAAATCAAACAATGATCTTGTTTTCAAATGAAAGATAACAAAAAGACCTTCATGTGTTGTGCATGAGTTTAGTAGAAGAGCAGACTTTCATGTAACTATAGATCTTCATATGTTAAGATAGAAAGGATGCTTATGGAATGTATGTGTTGAGAGCATGAGTTTGAGGATAAGAGCTGAGTAAGGTTATTATTTAGATTTTTTGATATGAATAGTATATAGAAGATATATTTACTTAAGAAAGAGGTTATTTGAGAGCGGTTGAAGAAGAAATATTGCAATGTGTCCATCATCAGTTGTAGAAGACAACAATATCAAGGTGAAAATAGACTTTTTGGCTGAGTGGGTGCCTAAGTTGGTGTTTGGTTATCTAGGGGGTTTACAACTCCTTGAAAATGGATACTTTTTAAAGTCTAGTTGGTGTTAGATAAATTCAAGGAGTTGGTGTTTCCTTGTTGGATTGGGGCTCAACTAAATTGATTCATGGTTTTATAGGACAAGTTGTCCAAACTACATTTTAGTGGGTTTTATTCACCATGAGGGTTTTCCACATAGACGATGTGATTATGATGTGTTCTCATGTTTCATGATTTTTATGAGTATGCTTTCTTTGTGATATTGATAGATCATCTGATGTTGATTGAATGGTTTTTATGCATATGCATTTGATGGATAACAAATTGAGACATAAAAGTAAAAGGGATTATTTTTAAGGGCACTAATTCAGCCCCCTCCCCCCCCCCCTCAGTAGTTGTGCTTCCAATAATTGGCATCAGAGTAGGTCCTTTGGATAAAGCTTGATAGCTTGAAGGTGATCCTAGAAGCACAAGATGGCTAAGGAACTAAGGAAAGAGAGTCAAGATTTGAGATTTGTGATCAAAGTACTTGAGGAGTAGATATGTGTTTTGAAGGTTGAGCATGAGCAGCTCATAGTCAAGGTGAACAAGTCTGAGAAAGATCATGTGAAGGTAGACTAAGTAAATAAGAATGCAAACATGAAGGGCAACATGAAGAAAGCAATGAGGTAGCCCAACACAATAAGGTCATTAAGATATGTCAAGTCAAAAGAGTGAAGTTAGATTGTTGAACTTACTATTGATAAAGAGGTCAAATCCAAAGTGCCAAACAAGCTTGGAAGGATGATGAATAAAATTTAGCCATGTAAGAGCATGGGGATTTGGGAAGCTCCTAAATTTGTCTTATTCTAGATCTCTATAGAATGGGGTATCTTTATTAGGCTTCATAGAGACACTTATCAATAAGAGGAAGCATGGTGGATGGTTCTTGAGTCATGGCAAGAGTTACATGACAAGAAAAGTATGTAAACATGTTTTGGTTATGTATTCCTATGTATTATATTTTTGTTTGTTGAAGATTAGATGCTTGGTTTGAGGGGGAGCTAATCAATTTGCTCATTATCCCTAAGAGTAGTTGTTAAATCTAGAAGGTAACATGATTAGGTGAGAATTCCAAGGCCTATAAGAAGAATATTGGCAATGTGTGAGAAAGTTATGAGGTTGTATGACATGAGTATGAGGTGTTGAGAGTAGTGCAAGAGATTTCAAGGTATGGTCAAGGTCTAAGTATGACTGGCAGTTAAGGCCTAATGTGTAAAGAGACCTAGTGTGGCCTAATGAAGGGTCAAGTTAAGTTTATAAGGTGTTAGAGATCATAAGAGCATTTTCATAGATGTGAGAGGTTGTTTCAAGTTTTTTGACCAAGTTTTAAGTCAAAGTTTGAAGGATAAAGCATGAAAATTGGTGTTGAGGTTTTCTGTGTGCATAGAATGAGGTATAACAAGCTCAAGAAGAATTTTATTATGCTTGTTGGCACGTGTAACCTTTTCATGAGGATCCAATAATCTCATGGTAGTTGGTGAAGGTTCCTAGATCAAACTTCCCAGCATTGGTTTTGGAGTTGAGGAGTAATCCTTTATGAATGATTACCAAGAATGTAAGGTAGTCTAAACCCTCCTAAAACCCTCATAATGACCTGATATGAAATATCTAGATGGAAATGGATTATATTGAATTAGATGACATAGTATGATGATTGGATCATGTAGAGGACTCTCCCTGATATCTCTAGGTGGCATTGGTCTGTTAGAAGAGTGAGTAAAAGCTACAAGAAACCCTTTATTTCTCATAAAATTGATATAATAGGTAGGATTGACTAAGTCAAAGTTGATCAATGTATGGAGGTTGGATATTTTGAATTATAATTCATTCCCATTCTAGTCTTTAATCAATTTCTAGACCTTGAGAGTGTTAAATTGGTCATACAAGTTGACTTATCGCTAAAAGTCCAATAGTGAAGACAGTGAGAAAAATGAGGAAAAGGGGGGAATGAGATTAGGGAAATGTTGTCATGTATTAAGAAAGGATAAAATTGCATGAGGTTGTTTTATATTAACTTTGACACATTTCCATACTGGTTAGATGCTTTGGAGGTTATTGAAAATGTTGTTCACAAGATGACTTGTCTAGTGAAGATGAGATAGTGAAGGTGTAAGTTTCAAAGATTGGACTATATATTCCATGTTTGTCATTAGAAATCTATATCTTTGTGTTTGGATATGTTATAAATATCTATAAGAATCATATTCATGCATCAATACTTATTTATTGTGTCAACACAAGTGTTGGAATGCAAAATCATCATGACTGGTCCATAAGGCAGAATGATAGTTCTAAGTAAGCAGGTGAGAATGATGAGTTAGAGGATCTCTACACTTAGTTGAAGCATAAAATGAATAAAATGTTGTTTTTTAGGACCTATATGACCTATAAATTATTTATAAAAGGTTTAGAGTTAGTTTAATAAGTTGAAATATGGAAAGCCACAATGGCTTATCTAGCTGTGTAAGAACTATGAAAGAGAAGCTTAAAACATTGTTCTACAAGACCAATAGTTGACACTAGAACTTGTGATCTAACTGATAGAAGATGTTCTAGACATTTCACAAGATCTATTAATGTTCATCAAATGTCTTGTAAGTGTCCTTACAAGAGTTGAAGACAACATTCATCTAGACTATGTTTTGGAGCATTCAGGTAGGTTTTTGTGTGTTAGTGAGAATGATGTTCCTGAGTCATTATGCATAGAGTTGAAGAATCTAATGCACATGAAGTTGTTATATAGGTCTCATAGGTTCATTTGAGTAATTTTTTCTTCATGAGAAATACCTATGAAGGTGTGAAAATTCAAAAGTTATTGACTGGGTTCTTAAGGCTTGTTTGTAGTTTTGAGTAAGCATATGAAAATGGTTTGTTTGAGGTCTTTTACCCTGTATGGTGAAATTTAATGGACTTGGTGATGACTCTAAGGTCATGGAGGGTCTATACATGATTTTTTAATGTGGTTATGTGGAAAATTTGAGCATGTTCTTACTATCTATATCATTGAAAGGTAATTCTTTGTATTTAGTTGGAAGTATGTACTCAATTGCTCTGAAGAAATGTTAAGAAGTGTTGTCAAGACTTGTGATCTCTTATGAGCATAGTCATAGATGTATTGGATATTTCATAGGATCTTGTGTTTTCTTCATAAGTTATTAATGATTGTTAGATTCATGTGATAAGGATTGTTAACCTTTGGAAGAGGTCTCGATTTGGAGCTAGTGTGTTGATCATTAGTGGAAGCTCATATATGGATGAAGATGTCTTTAATTAAGATATGTTATTCTTATGAGAAATATGAATGTATTAGTTTGATATGGTTCAAGTGAAGCATGGAGGTAGGGGGATCTAACTCAGGTCTCTTGAAGAAGAATTTGAAGTATGGGCATGAGTCTTATGAGACATGAGTCAAGTAGTTATTCTTGATTGATTAGATGGTCATGGGCTAAAGAGGAACTATTAGCTAATATGTGATTGCTCCAAGTCAGTATAGAAAGAGAATCAAGTCATATCAATATTATGAGGTTTCCAAGGGTAATCAAGAGTGAGTGAGAGGTTAGATTGTAAGATGAAGGTCATTGAGAAGGTTTATTTTAGTATGGATGATGGTTCAAGAGATTGGTCAGATTTGTCAAAATTTAAGAGGACCAAGGTGTGCCAGGTGATAGGAGGAGCATGTGTGGGATGCTTTAGAGATTCAAGAGGCTTGTTTTGTTTTGGTTTAGTGGAAAAGAGTGTTTTCAAGTCCATGGATCAAATAGAGAGGTTGAGGAAGAGACCCTTTTTCATTAATGTCAAAGGGGGAGAAAGATCAAAATGAGGGAGAAAGATCAGTTTTAAAAAGAGACATTTTGAGAAAAGTTTTCCATCAATGACAAAGGGGGAGATTATTAAGCATGGTCTTAGTTGTCATTGTTGTCAAATTAGTATGAGGTACATGGTGCAATAATGACAAAGTGGCCTTCATGATGGGTTTGAGAGTGCATGCCATATATGAAAGTCATTGAGGTGATAGATGATGTTATGATGATTCCCTAGATGCATTTGAAAGGTTCTAGTGTTTCTCATGATCCTTTGAAGAGAGAAAAAGTGGCATTCTAGCCTAAGAGAAACTAGACAGTCATTGAACATCTTGCAGGGATGAAGAGACCAGTTTATCAATGCATTTATTATATGTATCTATAATGTTAACTCTAATCAAATGGTTTCATGGAGGTGTTTTCTATAGTGCCAAGATCCTTCCCTACAAGTTTGGTTTCTTGATGTATTCTCTAGCTCAAGTTATGAGCTTCCAAAGTTGGTCCTATGTGTAATGATGTGATATAGGCTATCAAATTTATGATTTTGGAAATATTCATTAGGAATTCAAAAATATATACGTTGGCATTTGAATTCAAATGACTGTGCATGAGTTTTTACAACCTGAGAGCATTATTTTTCCTATAGAATCCATGGAAGAGGTCAAAACATGTTGGTGTAAAAAACATAGATGAAGTAGGCTTCATGTAGATTATCTTGAAAGAGATTTTGAGACTTAGATGTCCATATAGGTGTATTTATTATGGGTCAAAGTCAAAGTTTTCTTATTATGTTTTTGCTTAGAGAACTTAAGTTGACTAAAGTGGATTTAGAACCTCTCTATTGGTCTTGAATTGGTGTTATGAGTGTTGGATGATGTTGTTACCTCATTTTCATATTGATCCATGCATTGAGGAGGTTTTGAAAGTGTTCCTTTGTGTAATAAAATCTCAAGGAAAGAGGATTGTGCTTAAGGTTTGTGTTTTTGGTAGACATGAGTGACTTGATGAGTGGTGTGGAGCTTTTGGTCACTTTAGATGGATGGTCAAAGTGTTTTAATGTGTTATTAAGGTCTTAAATCAATTTTTAGTGCTTATAAATGGTTAGATTGATCCTAGTTGTGAACAAATAGCTCAAAGACATGATGAATAGGGGTATGAGGGTTTTGAGGCTTCTTGTGTCTATAAACCCTAATATGAATTTTCATGATGCAAATGGCTCTTATTTGATCTATAGATATCATTGGTGTGTTAAATGTATTTGTTGTAATGTTTCTTACAATATTTATCATGTTTGTAATGTTTTTTTGAGTGAAAGGTGATGTCTAAGTAGAAAAAACAAAACAAGTGGTGTGAGAGTTGAAGATTCATCTATAAGACCAATGCCTTTGAAGGTAGAAAGTGTTGATCATGTGATCCATGGTCTAGAGTTGGTTCTAAGAGTGAGATTACAAGTTGGTTTTTCCCTAAACATGAGAAATAATGTTTTTAAGGTGATCATTCCTGTAGCATGACAAATTTCTAGTAATCTTATGGAATGTTGAAGTGGTGTTTCTCTAGAGACTGTGTCATGAGTTGAAATGTTATTTTGATGTCAAGATGACCTCATAAGGTCATAAATGGATTTTTTTCCATGTTTTGAATGATATGAATATGTTCATATTGAAACATGATGTCTTATTTAGTGAGAGAGGGCAATCCTTTTTGGAATTAGGTCTCCATGAGACCTAATGAAGATATGAGGCCTGATGGTGCATTTTAAGTTTAAGTGAATGGTTTAAGTATCCTTATGCATGATGGAAACTCATAAAGGTTGCAATTAAAGTGTTTGAATAGGTTTGGTTTATTTGTGAGGGAATTATGGGCCATTTTGGGTATTTGTTTATCCATTGAGTGGATATGCCTAATTGCATTAGGTCTATTTAGTCCTCAAGGGGATTGAAGTCTAAAGGAGTATGGACAACCTAAAGTTGATCAAATTATGTTTGTTCCTTATGAGTAACATGTTCTAATGGGTAATTAAAGATGAACCTTATGTATTTTATGCTTTGGCTAACACAAGAGAGTGAGCAAATGAGTGTTCAAGAGACTAGTATAAGAGGAAGGTTTTTTAGGCCTATTTGGTCTAGATTGATGTAGTGAATAAATTAAATATCTGATTTCTTTGAAGGTCAGGGCAAAGAGGTAAGGATGGATATCAATCCATGCCATATATGCTTATGATGACTATCTATGATGCTTGATGAAATAAATAAAATAGTGAAATTATTTTCAAATGAAAGAGAGAAAGAAGACCTTCATGTGTTGTGCATGAGTTTAGTGGAAGAGTAGTGTTTCATGTAACTATTTTATTCATATTTTGAGGTAGAGAGCATGATTATGGCATGTATGTGTTAAGAGCATGAGTTTGAGGATCAGATCTGAGTAAGGGTAGAATTTAGAGTTGTTGATATGATTGTTATATAGATGATAGATTTTCTTAAGAAAGAGATTGTTTGAGAGTGGTTGAAGAAGAAGATTGCAAGGTGTCCATCATCAGTTGTAGAAGATAACAAGATCAAGGTGGAAATAGAGTTATTGGCTAAGTGGGTGCTTGGTCAAGAGGTGGCTTTGTTGATGCTTGGTTATTGTAATGTCCCCTTTTTGAGTGAGCATCAGAGTTGGTGGTTTAGCCTATCATTAGGTCCTCATAGGCTAATAATGATGTTTAGAGGGCCTAGTGTTGGAGTTAGCTAGCTCTTTAGTTGGTAGTTGGTAGTGTTTTCATCTCTAGATCCTTAGCTTGTTTATAGTTGATGTAATTTAGGGTGTTTTGGCTCTATTTTTATATACCTATTATTTATAGTAAGTTAGTGAATTGATAAGGGGCCAACCTTACTATTTTCAATAAGGCATCTAGATGGATAGAGTATGTAGTGGGTTACCCTGTGGTGTCAAAGAAATTGATAAATGGCATTTATCAATGGAGTTATAATATTATAATTATTATTAAATTTATGCTTTAATAATAATTAATTATAAAGTGCATATATTAATGACTTATATTGACTTTATACTAAGGGTGCGTTTAATGTTATAAAGTCAAGTCATTATAAATTTATGATGGGTGCCCACTTTGAGGATTTAATTAAAAAGTGACAAAGTCATACTTTAATATAATTTAATGATTTAAAAGGCCTCATATGAAATTGACCTCTTGAGGAGAAGTATATAAAGGCATTTTTGAAGGCATTTCAATTAATTCTTGTCTATTTCTCTCAACTTGGCTTTGTGCTTTGGCTTTAGAGGTGAAACCTAGGGTTTTGCTCCAATTTCAACTTTGGATAACGTAGCCTCTCTTCAATTATGCTTCTTACAGGTGTGAAAGATCACCCAAGGGTTACAATTATTGGGGGATTTAACTCAAAAGTCACATTTGAGCTTATTAGAAGATTATTATTAGAAGCTTACAAGGGTTTAAAGAGTAAATTTTAGATTATTGAAAGAACCATAATTGGAGACCTTTAATTTGTTTCTAGCAATCATCATTAATTTCCACATGGGAATTTCAAGTCTATACCATTTTATCTATAATAGGTTGTACAACATCTTTGGCTGGGTGTGTGAATCCTAGAGCAAACTAATTCATTCTTGGGCTTCATTTGGGTCGATTTCATCATGGAATCCATTTGGAATCATTTCTAAAGGGGATAAAAATAATTTATAGTGCTAGGTGTTGGTTTATTTTTGGTGCATCAACTTACTGATATAAGATTTTAGACCTGCACTTATTGTCTCTAATTTTTGGGTATGATTGTTAATGTTTAAGAAATCAATTGTAAATCTGATTTGAATATTTATATAAAGAGTTTGCTTTAGTAGTTTATTTTATTGTAATTTTTTTCAATATTATTCATTACATTACCTAGAAAACATTCTTAAAAACACATTAAAATTCAAACAATCATTAAACTAGATAGGTAGATTTGTTAGCACATATCTTAGATCAATCAGTGGTAACAGCTAGCATGCTAAGTGTTTGAAAAATTTCAATACACTAAATTCAAAAAAAAAAAGATAGATTTGGGGTGGGACACTTTAGTGGTATCAGAGCAGTTTCTTGCCATCCTATATATACACTATATAAATGGGGTTACTAGCAAATGGAATACCAAGCCTAGCAACCAGAAGAAATATGCAGGGATGATGGATAGGATGACAAAGGATGATGATGATGGGGACCAAGGATGAATGGACTATGGATAGAAAATGACCACATCATGAAAGAAATAGATGGTTATTTGCTTGAGTGTCCATTGGAGGATATGCCAAGAGGATTTTAGGACAATTATCAAGACACCTTTTACTTCTTTATGAAGGTCAAGATGGGAAAGAAGGAGAAATAGGATACATGATATGATGGTGGATGAAGGATAGGAATAATGGATCAAGGGATAAGATGATGGGTGATATAGACAAGGTGGATAAGAATATGATAAGTGGGATGGATTCACGAGGATATGAAATGGATGGATTTGCCTCCAAGTGTTGAGGAACAATATAGAAAATAGATTATTTTACCATGATGTTGGAAACCAATTTTCATCATGTTACTTGCCCAAGGTGCTAGAAGACTAGTTTTCATCATTGGATGAATGATTTTTTTTAAATTTTTGGAATGGCATCTCAATTTATTAGTGATGGGAGAGATGCAGGATGTTGTTTCTAGATGGAGACGTTAGCTGACACCTATTCTAGAGAAAGGTGATGCTAGGACTATGTGATGGTGACATTTATTGACTCTTGATTTAACATCCTCTAAACATTTTAACCAAGTTTCTTCATGACCCCTACAAGGGATAATACTACCTAGGGATGTGAGATATGATATTGATGGAGGTACATCATGAATGTGATGATGGGATATGGGATGTGTAGGAAGGACATGATTGGGATGGTTGATGTTATAGGATGGGGAGTGGAATTGAGTTTTAATAGTTGCATACACCATTAGATATGGTAGAGGAAGTTTTGTAAATTGATGCCATGAGATTAAGGGATATAAGACCTTTTAATTTGATAATTCATTGATCTAAGTAATAAGAGGATGGTTGGGTGTATGATTATTTTCTAATCATATTTTATTTTGACTACCCCCTGGTACCATATTTTGGAATTCACCATAGGGGATTCATTTTTGACTTGATATATAATGATTATTTTGACTTTGATGATCCCCTAGTGCCTAATATTGGGTTTCACTAGGGAAAGACATTATTTAATTAGGCTAATGATTTGAATTTTCTTGATTATGATTTAGGGGATCAAAGGTGACTTGATCATTATTTATGACTTTAGGAATATGGTCTTAGACTATTGTATTTTTGGCATGTGATATTAAATACAAAGAGGAATCTAATAATGCATGTTCCTATTTGTTCCCTTCATGGAGTGTGACATAGGGATTATGTAGGTGAGGTAGATGATGAATGTTGTGCGAGGGAGTAAGGGGATAATGGGTAGCATATCCCTCATAAAGGTCACTAATAGCCCTAACTTCAATGTCAAATAAAGTGTCCTTAAGAATCTCAAAAGGATCATTAAGACACATATCCAAGGTAGGATCAGATCCACTCTAAAAATTAGATAAATCATTTAAGAACTTGGTTATGACATCATCTTCTTGAGTGGGATCTTAAAAAGAGTATTCATTTTCACCATCTACTATAATATCAATAAGGGATGATGATTTTGATGAGGAATTTGATTTAGATGTTGGTGTAGAACATGATCTAAATGCAGATAAAAATTGTTTTGACTTTGATGCTAATTTTGATGTACATGATGCTATGCTACTAGTAAAAGATGATTTGTCTATGATTGTCCTCTTAATGAGGGGTATTTGATGTGATGGGTGAGAGGTAGATGATGGATGAAATAAAAATAGGTCCATGAAAGGGTTTATGGGATATATAAGGATTAGGTTTATGGTGAGTAGACTTGTTTTGAATGGATGGATGGTCAGAGATAGGGGGATCACGGGGGATGGATAGGATGTCTTGACATTAGCTTGGAAGGGGAAGGGTTTGATCATGATAGGGAATGGAATCTTGGCATTCCTCTTCTTGTTCACCTAGGGATTTAAATTCATCTGATTCATCCTTGATTACTATGTCACCATTATTGATGAGGTCTTAGAAATAGTCTTGAAAGTTTTGACATCATTTAATGGAATGCCCCCAAGTTTGATGATATAGAAAATATCATTTTATTTTATACCAAGAGGGATTAGGCTTGGTAGGATCAATATGTCATATGGGTGGATATAACATCATGTTAGAAGTGACAAGTTGTTGGAAAAGGGCTTTTAAGGATATAGGAAGGGGAGTATAAGGACTCACTTTTATTTGTGACTTTGATGTGGAAGCTTTGGACTTTAGATGAGATGGTGTTTGATGTGGTTGGGTAGATGGTTGGGTGGCCAAGATAGGATTCCATTTGCTGGTAGGGGAAGGGGTAGATGATTGGCTATGACTAATAGATGGGAAATTGGAAGGAGACTTACATGAAGGGTTTTGTGCTAGAGATGAAATAAGTTGAAGGGGGTCAACAACTTCAAGAAGTGGAATACCTATTGTAATGAATTATAAGAGGATTTTATCCTTGTTGGTAGCTATGTATTGGTCTATGAGAGAGGGGTCCAATTTCATGGTGGTGGGTGATAACGGTGATGGATTATTATTAGTAGATGGATATTTGACTATGGAAAAGTATGAATTATGACCAAGGGGTTTTGAATAGGGATATGTGATGGTGGAGCAAGATGGGGATGGGATAAGGGTTGATGATGGACTTATTTAAGAGGTGATTTAAGGATCATGGGGTCAAAATTTTTAGGAAATTGAGCACCAATATTCCATATCCACATGAGGAACTCATATTTATTCTTTGTAATGAATTGATTGATTAGGGTGATTGCATCAAGGATGAGACTAATTTCATGGGGCTAAAGGATGGTAATTTGGGGTAAATGGGATCAAGATTTAAGGGTAGGTGAGAACCTAACTATAGTACACATAAAAGGAGTTCATCCTTATTGGCTAGGATGTATTAGTATATAAGAAGCAAATCCAAATCCACGGAAAATATGGATGATGATGGGGGTAGTGAGGTAGATTTTGAATTAGGGGTGATTCATTGAACAAATTAGGTCAAAATATTGAGCTAGTATGATAGGTGTTGATGAGGATGTGATTGAGATGATGTAGAACTAGGATCAAATAGGTGTGAAAGACCTATCAACAATTCTATAATAAAAGGATTAAGGATTTGATGGGTGCCTAGATTAAAAACTAACAAAATGATGATATGATGGGTGTCAATTATGAGTAGGCAGGGATGATTAGATTGATTTATGGAGATGCATTTTCTATATTTAAATTGATAAAGTGATAAGATGCTAATAGTATATTGAATAGATATAACATGTGATCAAATGATAGTGGTCTAAGTTGATAGGATGACATGAATAATATGACTAGCTTAATAGCCTTAGATCAATTTGCTCAAGATGGGATGGAGTTATGACTATGTGATGAAGGTGACTAGGATAATGTGACAAGGATGAGTATAAATGATGATGAGATGGGGTTGGTGTTGGAATTGAGTGTGACCTAAAAGGGGAAACTAGGATGAGATAAGATGACATTAAGTTATATGGGTGATGAAGGCAAGGTCAAGATAAAATAATTGGTTATAGATAGAGTGGACTTGATACAGATGGTGAGACATGATTATGATATGTGATGGGGTATGATGAATGACCAGTGAGACCAAGATAGGATATGACTATAATAATATGAAAGAGGAAAAATTATGATCAATGTATGTGATTGATGGGGGATGATTAAGTATGGGTGGATATGGTTAGACTAAGAAGGGATGAAATGACTATGTGGAGACAAGTAGTTGATGATGTGGACTTGGGGTATGTAGGTGATAAGGGAATGACTAAGGATGGATGGATGGGATGAAGACAAAGTGATAATGGAGGATAGGATAGGATAATATAAGGATATAGAAAGCCAATATACATTGGTGTGATGCCAAAGATGTACTAGGTGATAGGTACAAAGGATGATTGGATAAGGATGTATAAGACAAGATATAGGTGATGGGGGTATGACAAATAATGAGTGGATTAGATAAGATGGGAGATGGGATAGGATAATGAAAAGGATATAAAAAGATATTAGGTACTGAGGGATGATGACAAGGATGTGTAAGATAAGATAGAAGTGGTAGGAGATGAGACCAATAAAGAATGGGTATGACTAGACAAGATGGGAGATGGGATAGGACCTAGATAAGGATATACAAAGACAATATGTATAATGGGATGATGACTAAGATTTTGATTAAGATATGTACAAAAGGGAGGATAGGATAGATATGTACAAGGTGATAGAATGATGAGGATGGAATATACAAGGTGATATGTGCAAAGGACCTAAGTATGGATAGGTATGGGTGAAGGCTGACTCGACTCACAAACAACATGGGTTTAACACAACACACACCCAAGAAAGCAAGCCAAAACTTATGAATAGTAAACTGATGGATGTGTAATTTTATGCTTGTACCATCCAATAGCTTCACTGATGAGGTTGTAGGCTGGTGACACATTACAAAATCAACTGAACCCTTTCAACCCTACTTGTACTTGATGTCTAATTTAGAGATGATATTGAATCCTTTAGTGGTTCACCTATTATGTTTGAAAGGTCCTATATTAGGCTAAAATATCTCTCTAAGGGTGTCCCCTATATACTTGAAGGTATGATGGGGCCCAAGTCTATATAGGGTGTTGTCTAATACCTAGTTTAGAGAGTTAACTCTTCCCCTTCATGGATGACCTATATGGTATCAAATCCTTAGCCTTAAAATAGTTGTCCCTAATTTTTAGACTCCACCAGAACATGGATTTTGGTTAGAGCATGGTGGTGAAATCCATGATACTAACCCCTTATATACTAAGATTGTGTGTGGTAATGAAATCCACATCATGTGTTATCTTAGAGGGGGGTGTAAAAATAAGACAAACATATGATATGATTAATTAACTAATTTAATTACCTATGTGTGATTGAAAATGATATGAAAAATCATTTATAAGTCAACACACAATTAATTATATACAAGGAATTATTTTCATAGCAAAAATATACACTCTCAACAAGATTAAAAAATGATACAATAAAATGATGTGAAAATGATTTAAAAGTTCCAATTTGAGTCTTTGACAAGTGGCCTACAAATACACAAGTTAGTAGTCTAATTATGGCACTCAAAAGAGGTCCTACAACCAAAAACATTAGTAGTTTTTAAGATTTTTGCAAAACTGTGAGTTTCTACAAAACCATGAGTGCACAGAGCAATCCCGCACCCAGATACTATACTAACACTATTAGGCTATCAAAATTTATACTTGTGAGTAGTGATATTACATCCCATAGATGACTATGATGGTTACCTAAAAAAATAGTTTTAGCTATGCAATACCATGACTTGAATCAATAATATCTCTAATGATTATAAAATTGATAATTGTGATTTTGTCATAAATCATAAAACTACTACTCAAAATTATAAACCCGATACTGCAAATAAAATGATAGTTGTGATATTGTTAGGAATGACCAAAAATTCTAGATTTAATTATTAGATAAAAAATTAAAAGGTTCTGATAGATTGTTTAAATTTAAAAATGATTATTTACAAATGAACTAAACACTCAATGTTTATGATGTACTCAAGATTGTGACCAAAAGATATCAAGATGAGAAATTGAGCAGAATCAAGAGTTTCAAAAGAGTGAATTTAGTTAAACCCAATCCTAATTCTACCTTATAATATTTAAAAGTGATAACTCATGTTAAAATAGATAAAGTTAGGTCAAAATTAAAAAACCACTACTATGCTTACAATGTCGTGATTACATAGAGCAATATTGCTATTAAGTATAAAATGCAAATTACAGTTTTGTTATATGATTCAATATTTCACAGGATTGGATATGAAATTTAGGCAAGCTATAATAGATATATTTAAGTTCCTAAAAATATATATACAAGCTAACAAAAAAAATGATTGACAATATGCATATTTTGAGAAATTTTCCAAAAAGAGATGATGAAAACTTAAGAAAAGATTTAGATAGAAAATCCTAATTAGATCTATATTTAAAACCAGACAAAAACCCATAGATGTTAGATTGGATTAAAACTAACAATTTTTTAATGGCAAAGTTGAAAACCATTTATAATACCGTACTTTCCCAAGGCATTATCATTTTTCTAAATATGGACATGCTTAGCAATTTTGGAGGTTTGGTTTCTAGCCTGGTCTTGCTCCTTGTTAACCCAATAAATTAGGATGGTGATTGGCCTTTTTCATGATAAACAAAGGATGTAGCTATAACTTTCTCATCTCAACCTATGCAGATAAAATCACATACACAAATGGATAATCAAAAGGATATTATATACATATGTCTTTATAATAATGAATTTTGTGTAAAATCAAAAACAATTAGAGTGAAATTTGTAGAAAAAAAGTTCAAAGTGAAATAAGATGTTATATATGTTTTAATAGCCTAGTTAAATTCACTGTCATGCCCTCCTATCTCACCCTACACACATATATGTAGATAGACAAATATACACTATTTGGATATGTTGCAAAAGGATTCGATATATATGTTTGGTAATGAATGACCTATAAAAAAAAAAACTTAGAATGAAATATGTAAAATAATACAGTGGTAGTCATTATATCCTCAAAATGGTGATTCATGACCCCAACATTATAATCAATGAAACTTTGGTTGCTACCATTTTTCTAGCCTAACCTTGTGAAAGAGTCACATTTTTTGGTCCCAATATCATACTTTATATGCCTTATTTCCCATTGACCCAGTGATTGTAGATATTTATTTCCCTCCAAAGATGTAGTTATATTACAACCTAGTAAGTTTCCTACTACTATATGTACACCACAAAAACAAAAATTGCATTTTCTTGACTCAAGTGTCCAACATAAGTATGCATGGGGTTATTAAATAGATCAAATAAATAGTCTTCAAATGTGTTGTAAAATCTTGATCTTGCAAATCCATGACTCATGAATACAATATCATGTTTTAAAGGTCAAAGCCTCTACTCTCGATGTAACAATGGTTTTGATAAATAAAATCCTATAGAAATAAGATTAAAAAAATCACAAATCAATACCATGATTGAGAGAGTCATGATTTTGTCCTAGGATAAAGACCTATAAAAATAGAACATTAGCAGACTAAAACAATATAATGACTAGGATAGGTAAACTCATGACTCACCTGATAATATCATGATTATTGAATTGTGAAATTGTCAAAAGATAAAAACCTATATGGTTAGGCAAACTATTAGTAGTATAATGGACATTTAAATCAATATCATGATTTACAGGAAAACTGTCATGACTAACTTGTATAATATTGTGACTACCAGTGCAAACCCATGACTACAACCTAGGTACATAAAATTTCAAAATTTTCAAGATTTTATTAATCCAATTGACCCTATAGGTTAGAAAAACACATCTAATAAGTAAAATGGATTAAATAGGATTAGGAGCTCCCACTATGGTCACCAAAATGTAGTAGGATTTTGAGCACATTATGAATTAAACAAGTTAATTCAAACTCAAAGTCAAACTACCTATTTAGGAAGGATTCATAAAACAAATTAGAATGATAGGAGACTTACCAAATTCCTTGCTTCATATAACCTCCTTTCAATATTTTCAAATGATCAAGTGATTGCATATAGAATCAGATTTGACATAGTGATGGCATGATAGTGGATGAAAGATTTGATAATGGATGCTTGATTATAGATTTGACATGGATTGGTTATGAGAATTAGAGTTTGCTTAGTCAGCTAAGTGGACATGGATTTGTTATGAGGATTTAAGTTAGCTTGAGGGTGGAGGAAGATCTTGTTTAAATAAGAAAATAGAGGGAATTTTAGGGGATTTAAAAATTATTTAGAAGTCTCTAGTTTAGAGACTTCTAGAGATTTGGGGGAACTTCTCCAATTTTAGAAACTTCTCCATTAGCTTAGGGATAATGGAGGATTAAGTGAGGATTAGGGACATAGGGATGTAAGACAACTAGGGTGTAGGTTAGTAGGTGGGTTGGTGAGATTATGGGAATTTAAAATTCCCATATAATGGATAACTAGGCTTAGATTAAGATAATAGGGATTAAGAATAATTAATGAAAGAATGGGATGAATAAGATTAGTGAATGTAGGATAATATAAGGGGTTATTAGATGAATGGTTAAGAAGGTGGATATATTAGTAGAATAAAATAGGTTAAGTAGAATTAGTGTTTACTAATGGGAATATTAGTTTATAATAATGAAGTGAGTGATTTTAGGTGTATACACTATCTAATGCCTGGTTCAGAGAGTTAACTCTTCCTCTTCATGAATGACTATATGGGGTCAACTGCTTAGCCTAATGATAGATGTCCCTAATTTTTATACTCCATTGGAACATGGATTTTGGTAAGTACACAATGTTGAAATCCATAATACTAACACCCTAAAACTATGGCAAGTGTGTGGGTGTCAATTCCACGTCATGTTGCCCCTAGAAATGAGAAATGGAAGGGGTTTATAGGCAATTTTTCATCTCCTAAGAATCATTACAGTGATACAAGGGAGAGATCATACACAAACCATAGCCTAGGTAACAAAAAATCAAGAAAAATATTAATTTACCAATTAAATTATGATGTGTGATTTATATACAAGAATGTGCAATCAAAATGATATATACAACAAGATAATTAAAAATGATATATAAGTCAAAAATGATTAAAATGATTCAAAAATGATTTTCAGAGTGCCAAAATAGATCTTTGATAGGCAACCTACAAGCACACAAGTTAATATTTTTATTGTAACTCAAAAGAGAGGGGTCCTACAACAAAAAGATTATTAGTTTCAATGACTTTTTGCAAAGCCACTACTTTTTGCAAAATCACACATGTACAGAGCAATCCTACAACTAGAGATGGCAAAGTCACTAATGGGGGTCCAATATCACCACCTGAAAGTTGCAATATTTTTACTAAGAGATAACCATGATGGTTACATATAACACAACAATTATCTATACAATATTGTGAATCAGGTTGACAATATCACTATTGGTGATGGATTGATAGTTGTAGTTTTATCATAAACCATAAAAACATGACTGAGGAAGACAAAATCACTACTATAAATAAATTGAGAGTTGTGATATTTTTATAAATAACAAAAATTATATATTTAGGATATATGACCAAAATAGATGACTAGTAGATTGATTTAGATGCCAAAATAGTTATTTGTAGAAAATGATGAGAGATCCAAAATTTGATAATATATTCAAACTTATGACTAAAAGATACTAAGATCAAAAATTGGGTAGAATTTAGAGTTTCAAAAGAGTGATTTTTGGTTGAATCCAATTCTAAATCTACCCTATAACATTCAAATGATAAATCAATGGTCAAAATACCAGTAACCAACAAAATTAAGTCAAGATAGCAAAACTGCTACTACTCCTATAATATCATGATTCTACATATCAATATCACAACTCTAAAGATATCAAGACCTATGGTTTTGTCAAGATATGGGAAAGGCCAAGGATTGGTATGGGTTTTGTCTTGAGAGAACCTTTTGGCTTTACCCTTTCCCTATTGTACCTACAAATCACACCAACCAAATAAAAATTCTTACAGGGATAAGACCTTATGACAAAATATGATTAGTTAGTATATATATAGTTAAAATAAATTATAGATAAGGAAAAAATATAGGGAAACCAAATGATGATAAATATTTCATGAGACAAATACCATTAAAAATAGAAACTACAAGAGAAAATGACAATGGTCAAACCTTACTAGTTTTAGTGAAAACTTACAAAATCATAACTTGAAGCCCCAATACCATGATTATTAAGGTGAATCCATGATTATTATATTTTAGGTATTGTGATTAGATACTCGAGTCCCATTCAAGTTCATCTATCTTGCACTCAAAGAGACTAAAACATAGGAACAAACTCATAGGAGGTTTAGATAGAGTGATAATTAGTCAATGAAGCAGATAACCCTATGCTTATGTTTAGGACCTATAATACCACAACTATCATCATCAATACCATTTATTGCTCACCAAAGTTATGGATGGGTAAGTTATGGTATTTTAAAATGATGTAAAACTACTAAAACTGACAATTAATGGTTAACAAAATCACTATTAGGATCATCAATATCATGATTTACCTAACAAAATTGCAAGTATCAAGTCATAAGTTTGTCAAACCATCAAAAACCTATTGCAGTTAGTCAAAATAGTTATCAATCAAGGAGTAAGTTAAGGAAAACTCAAGAATTATGGGGATAATATCGCTACTACATTAGACAAACCCATGATTACCAATGCAATGTCATGATTACAACCTGTACACATAAGATTTTCAAAATTTTGAGATTTTTCTTCATGGATTAGACCTATAGGCTTGCTAAAATAATACTAACAATAAAAATTATTAAATTGGGAGAAAGTCCCACTGTGGTTGCCAAAATGTGGTAGGATTTTGAGTTCTATATGAATTAAATAAACTAATTCAACCCAAAACTCAAACTACCTATTAGGAAGGATTCTAGAAACAAATTAGAATGATATAGAACTTATCAAATTATTTATTTCATATAACCTCCTTCCAAGATGTTCAAATATATTTATGATTTCATATCAAACTTATATTTGACATAATGATGGCATAAAGAGGGATTTTGATGATGAATGCTTGGGATTAGTTTGACATGGATTGGCTATGAAGTTTGGAGATGATCTTCCATGGAGGAAGAGTCTTGGTTAAATATATTATGAAGGGAACATCAAGGGTTGATATTTGAATTTGGATGAGAAAATCCAAGGGTTGTAAATTATCTAAGGAATTTAAAATTCTTTGGAAGCCTCTAGACTTGGAGGCTTATAGAAAGGGAGGCTAGGTTAGAGAAGGTTTTAGATTTGGAGGAATCTATAAACCTTCTTAGGGACTAATGATGATTATATGGGAATTAGATAGATATTAGGTAAGATAACTAAGGACTAGGGATGTAGGAAAGCTTAGGGAGTAGGCTAGTATGTGGTTAGGTGGGATTATGGGAATTTAAAATTCCTAAATAATTGATAACAAGATTAGATTAAGATAATAGGGATTGAGAGGAATTAATGAAGGAGTGGGATGATTAAGGTTAGAAACCCTCTTGGAGAATAAAACCCACTCTCAATCCTAAAAACACATGGATTACTTGTCCTATAAGATGATCACAAACATGAGACCTTTTACTTAAGCACCCACTTCAAAAGGAGCACCCACCCCTAAGTATGAATAAGCACCCACTTATTTTAGATGTTGAGCACCCACATAACACCTATGAAATCAATAGCTCCAAAACTTTTATTGCGTTTCAATCTTATTAGATAAATAATGTATAACACCTCTCTTTTAACTATTTATTCACATTAAAACTTGCTCATGCAAGTAATTCATCTAAACACCTATTTTAGATCACTCTAGGCTTCTTTTCTCATCCTCAATCTACTCTATACTTCAGTCCATCTACTGAGCACACTCCTTCTCATCTTTTTCCTTCATCTCTATCTTATGTTCTCTTAAAACATCCACATCATAAATCTATAAACCATTGCCTTGGTCTCCACTCTTTATATATTCTTCATGAATATCAACTTCTAGGTTGGCCATAATACTTTCCTTAACCCTTAATACATCTATCATGCTAACACAAATCTCAATACCATTCTCATAGGTTGGCCATAGCATCCATGGGTCACACTTAAGTATCTATGCCTTTTAATTAGGCCTTAGTAGCCCTTATAGGTCTCATGGAGACCTATTACCCCTTTAGCACTTCATCAATCAAATAAAGAACATAATATCACTTTCAAATACATGGGTCCACTCCATATGATCTCTAAGATATCTTCAGGTCACAACTCCCACCAAAACACTCTTTTACTATAGCAAAAATTGCTTAAACAATATTTTATACACAATAACACCATGAATAAACAAATAGATAAATTTAAATCCCAATATATTTAACTGTACAGATAGTCAAACCTTCTAACTAATGTTTTTGGATGTGCCTTGGAGTCCTCTTTAACTTTGTTTTTTATACCAACAATAAATTCATCCCAAATCAAAATATATAGCTCAAAAAATATAGAATGGTTTTCCTTTATTAATTTAAAAATTCAAATTCCAATAGTCACTGTGAAAATATTAAACATCAAACACTTTGACCTCATCTCATTCTTCCTAAAAACTTTGAACAAATACGCACCATTTTTCTCCTTAGAATTAGCCTAGTCTTTATCTTACAATGCTCACCATTGATCTTCAATTTTGCAATTATGCCATTTGGTATCTCTGCATGCCTTCTGATCACATTGACTATTTAAATTGATATGAACCATATATCTTCATAGATATGAGCACCTGTGTGTCATTGGTCTTATGTCAAAGCTTCAATATTGTGACACTTATCACCATTGCATGTAATCTTAGACTCTTTAACATATTGACTAAATATGCACCATTGGATCACTACTAATAAGATCATGCACTCTATTATATCCTTATCCAGTCAGATTAAATACTTAACATTATATCTATGATCTGATTAAATACTCACCATATAGCTTTGATAATTAAAATTTATCTAAGTATGGGAACTTAGTAAACTCTGTTTGAGAGGCCAACTTTGCACCTTAATAAATTTTGCAATGCTCAACCTCATGACCTAAAGTTTGAACCCTATGATTTACTCACATAGGGGAATCTATCCATATATCAATAATCCCTTCACATGTGTGAAATATACCATCATAAAACTACTTACTCAACTTTATCTATCAATATGACTACTTGAACCTAGACACTCAATTGACTGCTCTGATGAATTCTGTTCACTTTTATAAGCACTCTAAGCACTCATAACATCCCATAAGGTCTCTAAAACATGTACATATCAACAATATCATCCTTAAATTTTCTCATTAAGTCAAAAACTCTCCAAACCATCAATTTTATCACTTTTTCATTAATGCACTAGTACTACAAGCTCTTTTTGACATCAATGACAACCAAACATCAATGACTATGCTCAAAAAAATGGATCAAGTAGATAAATGAATGCCACTTTTAGTGAGATTGAATAATTTTTAAATAATACATAAATCAAGGAGAATTAAATAGAAGGATGCATAGGCTAATAATTTAATGAAAACCAAGGGCATAGAATAAGGGATCAAATTATCACAAATATAAACAAATGGAAGAAGATGCAACAAATCAGAAACTATGTACAATCAGATTTATGTTACTATAATCCTAATATTACATTAAGGGGATGTATCTATGTATGTCTTAGATTATATGTGTTATAACCATTAATCATATTTCCATATTCATCCTAAATATTAGTTGTGTCATTCTAATCATATTTTGCATAATCATGATCATGCTCAAAATCATCCTTTTGATCCTAACATTATGGTATGCCACTCATGTCATCTTATGCATTTGTCTATGAAAATGTAATACACCATATATTATAATTATATTCTTTAAATTATGTTACTCTTGAGTATGTTCATCATTGTGAGGATCTTATATCTCATTCTAAACTGGATAAGAATTATGTATCATTTCTTAAACACTAGGAAGAGATGTAATTTTTATTTTGAATTCTTTACTTGAAGATGTAACAATATAATTTGTAGTGTTAGACTTATATGGTCCCTCTATGCATGAAATAGATATGATTTTTGAATTCTTAGCAACCATAATTAAATAATTAGACTTTTAGGAACTTTTTATTTTAGAATTTCACTCATGAGAAACCTTTTGGCAAATGTGTTTTCTTGTTCTTTGAAAAAAAAAATTGATACTATTGCTTTTCCATTTATTTATTTTGAAGATTATCTTTTTCTAATTTTATTATTATAATATTTAATTTCTCTAAATTATTATTTTGTATCCATATTCATTATTTTTAATCTTTCTTCACTTGTTCCACTTGCACTTATTACTTAGGAGATGCATTGTTATCGAATTTCTTGATTGATTTATTGATTATAATATCATCACTATCAATGAGACTTTATATTTTATTATTCAAGGCAAAAAATATATGTATTATGCACATGTATTCTATGATATGCACAATAATAATTTGATCTTCTAAAATAATGTATAGGAGGTAATTTTATCACTTTGTTTCAAAGCATTTCTCTTAAAATTTCACTTGACATTTTAGTATCCTTTTGTTCACTTTTAGAATTTATAGTTATATATGTATTATATTTTGACTTTAAATCTTGATATAAATTCTTGTTATGCCTAAAATTACTAGGGGAAGATGCAAACATAGGATCAACACTGCCATACTATGGATTCTTTTTTAATGTGATCTGATTTTTCCATGATGTGATCTTTGAAAACAAGTATCGATTTTTATTTTATAATTCTTATATTGACCTTCTCATAGTCATGGTTTTATCTTTAAGGGATTCATAATCACAAACCCTAGGTACCTTTGATTGAACATGCATACAAACACCATAAAGAGGATGTGTGAGAGGTGGAGGAGATTGAAAAATGACATGTTTATTACATTCATTTGACACTATAAGGTTTCTCAAATTACCTCTTGGAAAAGTGACAACATGGACCTTGTTAGAGGGATAGTAGTTATCACATTCCTAAGAGTTAAGAGGAAGCTTTATAATATATTGAATATATGACTGCTCTTGCTCCCATGTTACGCTTGACTTGATAGAATATTTCATAATGAATCTTATGTAATTTTTTGGATAATTATCTTATCATAGTCATCAAAGAGATCTATATCATCCATTGTAAAAGATAAGAAAAATATGTTATAGAAAGGAAAAATATGAGATGCATAGAAATAAAGAGAAAATATTGAACCCCTAGGATAACTTTTTTGAAACCATAAAAGGTTGGAACCCTAACGAAAACCTAGGGTTAGATAATGTTAAACAAGTTAACCAAGTGTTTTATCTGAAATGGAATTAATGTGGTGATTAATCTTTAATTAGATAAATGGAATATAATTATACAGGGTACTAAAAATATAATCTTGTGAATCAAATTGAAGATAAATGACTAAATTAAATAAATCAAAATATGAATGGACTAAATGCAAGAAACTCAAAAATCTTCCAGAAGTTGAGTCTAATTGCCCTCAAGGTTAGCAATGCCTAGTATAGGATAGAAGTGATTATCACTATTTCCCATGTTGGTTGATCTTATATTTTTATAAAAACTTAAACTTATGGAATAGTTAGGTGTGATAGTGAAAATTAGATTATCTTGCATTGATGTCATCTTCAAAAAGTGTGCGAAGACTTGTATATTCCTTCTTGAAGATGAAAACCCTAGCTTTGTGCCACAAGGATATAAATTCTATAAAAGAGTAAAAATGGGTTAGTTATTTTAGTTGTGTTTGACCTCAACACCCCAATGTGTTAATTTTTGCCTAAATACTAATACTTTGAAGAGGGATCAAACCTTTATGTAGTTCTCCCACCTAAGTGTTTTGTGTAATTGTGCTCCTTCGACTATATGAACACATCTAGAATTGTCTTGAATACTTGATTATTATTTTCTAGGGTTACATAAAATTGAATTCAAAATTGGATCATGACTACTTGAAGTGTTTTAAAACTAATTTAGGAAGAATAGGGAACTTTTTCTAAATATACACTTGTGTAAATAAGCTCTTGTAATAGAATTGATAAGATTACTAAGATATCTAAAATGAATGAATATAACATAATTTTATAGTGGTTTAAGAGGGGGAAAGACCCATTGGAGAGTTTATAAATATAAATGTTGATCTTAAACATACTTACATTTTTGAAATTTTGATTTTTTGATGGAAAGATAGAAATGGAAAATAGGGACATGAATGAGGGATGTTCCTATCTTATTGGGAATTCCTATCCCTTCATAAAAGGAGTTGCATTTAGGGTCTAAGTCAAGGAATACATATGCATAAAGGTGTTTTCATTAGTAGGCTCATTTTTTTAATTGATAATATATGTCCTTGTGATGAAATTAGGTACCCTCTTACGCTTAGGATAGGTAAAACTGATGAAATAGGTGTCAATTAAGTGCATATGTTAATTAATGGTAAAAAGGAATAAAATAGGCATGATCAACTGTTTGTGACCAAATTTAGGTTACTATAGAAACTAATCACTTTATTGGTTACATGGGTAACACAATTAAGACATATCAAGCCCCATAAATTCAATTACAATAACCTAATTACATTTGAAACTAGATTTTTCCTATTTGAGTGTCACATGCAACTAGTCACTCCATTGGTTATATAGGGCATTTTATTAGGGAATATTTATCTCATTAAACATAATTGTGATAACTTAGTGTAATTTCAAACTCATTATGCCCTAATTGAGTGTGGTTTGCAACTAATCACTTGATTAGTTGTTCAGGGCACCCAATTAGGACATATCAATCCTGATAAACCAAATTGTCACATCCTAATATCATTTAGGGCTTAATATTCCATAATTTAGTGTCATGGGCAAATAATTTCTCAGTATGCCCTATTTAAGTGCATCATGTAATTAATCGCTCAATTGGTTGCATGGGGAACACAAATATGGCATATCAAGCCCATAAACCTAATTTTGACAACCTAATGTATTTTAGATTCAATATTACCTACTTGAGTGACATGTAAAACTAATCAATCCATTGGTTGCATGGGACACTCAATTAGGGAATATCAGCCTCATAAACCTAATTGTGACAACATACCATTTTGGACTATATATGCCCTAACATATATCCCCATGTAACTAATTATTTAATTGGATGAACAAAGAACATAATTAGGTAATATAAAGCCCCATAAACTCAATTTTGACAATCTAATGTCATTTCAAACTCAATTTTCCATATATTAATGCCTCATGCAAATAATTAATCCATTCATTGTATGGGCATTTGATTAGAGCATATTAAGTGTCCTAAATATAATTACTATAACCTATTGTAATATCATACTCAATATGCCTTAATGTACTACCTCATTTAACCAATGAATTGATTGGTTACATTGGGAACCCTATTATAGCATATCAAAATGCCTATACCTAATTGCATAAAACTAATGAAATTTTAGAATCAATATGCCCTAATTGAGTACCCCATGCAACTAATTACTCAATATGATTATTTGAGTGTCATGTTAAACTAATCTCTTGATTAGTTACATGGGCACAATTAGGGAATAGAAAGCCCCCTAAACCTAATTAAGACAACCTAATGTCATTTCATACTCAATATATCTTATTATAATCCCTGATACAACTAATCAGTCCATTAGTTTCATGGGGAACTCAACTAGGGTATATCTAGCTCCATAAATTTAATTTCAAAAACTTAATACCATTTTAGACTCAATATACCATAATAGAGTGCCACGTGTAACCAATCACTTAGCTGGTGATGTAAGGGCATCCTAGGCTAAATGAATATCTTACATCACTTAGGGCAACTAAGTCTAATTTTATGAAGGAATATGTAAAGAAAAGGGTTATAAGTATAAACGCATAGATCATTTGATGGTGAAGTCTATTGGTCACATACATGCTAGTCTTATGCACATCCTAAGACTTAATCTTTATACGTCAGCATATCACGTGAGTGGTGCTCACATGCTCACTCAAAGCACAAAGAGAGGGAATTGGGAAGGGTCAAGTCATTTAGTAATGGTAATAAATACATTATCTCATGTGTAATCTTGTGTGCATATGGGTACTAAGGGAGAAACATATACTATCTTAATAACACACAACATCAAGTAACTATATAAATGAATAATAAAGTAGAAACATTATTTTTATTTGAGTATCCACTATTCAATAAGTAAGGAATCATTACATATAATAGATTCATTAGTTTATGTAGGTTAAAAACACTCTATTTCTAAAAATAAAGATAATAATAATAGTAACCATAAACTAGTCCATTACTCAACAAATCATGATTACATTAATTACAAGGTGTTCAAGGGCACTTAACAATATCACAACTATCTAACTATTCCTCTCTCCACATTTCAAAAATGTTTCCTTGTTAATCGATCATGTTTCTAATCCTTATGTGCCTACCTTTTATAGGCTTTCCAATAGCTTTAAATGTATCAAATATCTCAACTACCACCAATCATCAGTAAATGTGGGCATCATACACTTGGTAGTAAATGTATTATTCCACTTTCTATTTTTTAGCACTTCTCATCTTCCTCTTAGGATCAAACTATAGATCATAACTCCCAAAAATTTATTCATAAATAATGTTTAACTTGTCAAATCTAACATTGTGTTATGGTCACTTCCACCATTTTCTTGATTACATTATTGAGCATGCACATATGGTTTGTTTTGTTTATATATTCCATGCTCACTTGTTATGTTGATTGGGCATGCATGTATGGATTATTCATGTTCAACATATGCTAATATTTACTTCCTTAAGGTATTTTCATTGATCTATGGTTATAATTATCATGCACACATGGACTTAGTCACAAAGAACAACAAACTATGTGGTCAACATCACCCCGTATTAACTCAATTAGCCATCCTCAGATGACCCACTAATATTCCCCCTTGTTGGGCCTTATATTCTACCTCTTTATCTAGGTAATTTTAGGCATAAGGATTATCTTCCTCAGCCTTAATGCCATCATGTGTGCTAAATTAATTTATATACTCTCCTAATCTAGGCCCATCCCACCATCTCACAACTCACCTCTTGTGTGTTTTTTATTATTTCACCCTTAGTCAAATAATCAAAGAATCTAATTCCACTCTTAATCACAACTTCAAATTTAGATAATTTTTTTCATTGAATCAAATAATTCAAGGTCATCTAGCTTCATCTCTTCTTATAAATTGACCCATTTTATAGTGTTCCCTATATATTCATCGTGATGCTTATTATCTACATGCCCAATTCCTTTAATGTTAGAGGTTATTCTTGGAGTCCTTCGGCCTATTGTTTAAATTTATTTATCTTCTCAATCGATTCCTTTATTGTTTTTGATCTATAAGATTTTTTTAAATCATGGTTTTCCGTTAATTTCCCACCATAATTCCTCGATTTTTCCCAATTTCAAAATAATCCTAATATCCTATTATTAATGGTTTTTTTTAAAATACCATAGGATATTAAATCCAAATCTAATTTAATTATCCTATTTTATGGTTTTAATAAACCATTGGATAAATTTAATTTAAATCCCAAAATTTATTTTATCCCCACTTTATCTTATCCCAATGTGGAGATTTGCATGGAATATGTTTTTATAAAAACATGAGTCCAAAATAAATCTTTTAAATCATTAGCATGCTTTGTCCTACCCACTTGGTTGGCAGTTGATGTGAAGTGGTGTTATTGGGAGAGTTACATGGAGTTAGGTGGATAATGGTTTGATTTAAATTATTTATTCTTTTTACCATGTTTCATGGGGCCATGGAAGAGTTTTATTAAATCCAACAAATTTTATTCACCCACTTTATTCCTTATTACATGGAAAGTCATAGGGAATATTTAAAAGATTATTCTTGATGCCTTTATACGTGGTAATCTTGATTTAATAGGAGTTAAAACTCTTATTTTATGGTGTGGAATATTAATCCAAGAAACATGGCATTGAACTCCTTGTGGGCACCCACTTGCAAAGAATCATATGGTTGGTGGAATTTGTTTTGCATGGTAATCTTTATTTACCAAGAAAATTCAAATCTCGATTCTTATTTTATGGAATTAAATAATTATGGTTATTAATTATGGGAAGTTTTTTTATAAATAAATCATGGAGTTTTAGCATCCCATAAATTATGGGATTTTATTCCCTTTTGTTTTCATGCAGCCTATCCAGAGTTTTAACCATACTTTGGGAAAATGAAGGTCGTTATCCAACATTGGCTATTAACAACTTTATTTCATTTTATATTGGGAAGGATTTATTGATCTAGAGACAGAGAATAGAGGGAAATAGTGTATAGAGGTAGAAGCTATAGATTTTTATATAGAGGTAGAAGTTGTATATTTTTGGTACAGAGGTAGAATTTGGTAATTACCTGATTAAGGAATTTTTTTTGCCTATTACAAATTATTGAAATCCTATAAAAATTATAGATAAGTTTTATTTTCCCATTTGGAGAAGAAATTACTTGCATAGCTTCAGATAAAGAGGGAGACATTTGTTGATATGGTTCAGAGTCTTCAATATCTAGTTTTTAGTTCTGTTGTAAGTGACAGGGTTCATTTATCATTATTATGAGTTGTATTATTACTTACAAATAGATTTTTAATGGATCAGATTGTTATTTGGCAATCTTGGGTATGTAGCCAATTCGGTGAACCCTGTAAATAATCTGTGGTCTCTATTTTATTACTTAATTTTAGTTTTTCCTTAGTATATCAATTTTTAATTATTATTGATATTTGGAATTTAATTACTAAAATTTGATTAAGAGATTATTTACACAGAATAAAAATATTAATTGAATGTGATATCTAAATAATAAAATTATATGAGATTATAAAATACTCATTTAGAATTTAGAATTGTTTGGTTAATTTTACATTTTAATTTAAATAAAAGTTAATTCCTTTTATTTTAATTAAAAATTGGAAAAATAACTTATTATTAAAAAATCTATTTTAAATAAATATTATTAATTAGCAAGGGTTAATCACTATTTATAGATGAGTTTGGTATTAGAGTAGTTGATCAAAGGGATTTAACAGTGTGGTTTACCTGTGGTTAATAGTTTTCTATTTAACAATTATTGTAATTGGTTCAGTTGTGTGTTGAATATAGGAACATGTGAACTATGGGCAAGTTGTCAAAATAGGAAAATCTCGATGAGCTTGAGTTATATAATCAATAAATCCAAGAAGAGAACTCTCTCTTGAGATCAAAATTCTACTCCATGGAAGAGGATATTGAAAATTTAAAATATGATTTGCAGACCAAGGATGAGCTCTTAGCAAAGTTGTATAATGGTGATCAAATACACTATAAGTAATTCATCATGTAGTACTTCTTCTTATTCAGTTTTAGATATTACTTTTGGTGTTTTTGAAAAACACACTACGGGTATTGGGTCTAAACTATTAAATAAAATGGGATTTTAAGGAAGAGGCCTTGGAAAAATGGATAAGGCATAACTAACCCCATACAGGTAGAGGATAGGCCTCATTTTGTAGGTTTGGGTTGTACTAGTGAGCAAATGGAAATTGGAGAAAGTTCCAAATCCATAGAAAGAAGACAAGCTCCCAACTACCAAGAATATAAGCAACTATTTTTTAGAATAAACCATTAGGGGGATGAGAGGTGTAATAGAAATAGAGGAAGAGGTATTGAGATTCCACCTCCTCTTTCTTATACAACACATAGCACTAAGAATTTGGTAAATTTTAAAACTTCTAATGCACTCTTTCAATTTGAACAATATGGCTATGATATACATAAAATGTGGTATAATTTTATTTGTATTTTTTGTGGGTTAAGTAATCAATCTATTGCTTATTGTTGGAAGAGAAAATATTTACTAAATAAGTTTTTGCCTTTTGTGAAAGATAAGGCATGTGTTAATGGTCATTCAGAGGCAATAAATGGTAAATAGGTTTCCTCATCCAAGAAGGACAAGAGGAACTTATGCACTCATTGTCACAAGAGTGGACACAAAGTTGAGAAATGTTGGAAACTTCAACTGTCACACTATCCTAAACATGGTAAATATTAAAACTTATATTTAAACTATGAAAATAAGGATTTATTATCATAGTATTTTTGGTCTAAACATTTATGTAGTTTTTGTGGATTAGATAATCATTGTGTTGTCTTATGTTGGAAAATAAAACCAGATAATAGGATATCTGTGTATTCTAAGGAGAAACAAGTGAGTAATAATTATTTTACTCATTATGATCTAAGTGGTCACCAAAATGATAAATGTTGGGTATTACATCCACAACTATGTCTTAAGTATTGGAGGAAGACATCCATGAAGAATGATGCATCCATAAGCAAAAAAGAAGTTGTTTTAAACCCACCAATTTCGAAAACAAAACTAGAAGACTTCGCTATTGATTATCCACAAATGAATCCATTCATTTTTTATTTGGATGGTAATGATCATTTCTTTTTTAGTGGTAATTTTTCATAGCTATGGTATTGATTATCATGCATATGTTCAAAGAAGTTTTGGTATTCTAAGGAATATATTTTGACTATGAACAATTTTGGAGTTACCAGCTGTGAGAAAATATGAGTGACAAGTTTATCATATTTGAATTATTTTCTCATATTTGTGGTTTTGCTAAGCTCTATTTTTAATCTCCTGATATGATTTTGAGTTCTTGATGCATTAAAAAATAAATGAACTCATGCTTAAAACTTGGAGATAATTTTAAATGATTTATGATTTGAATTTGGTTTATTAAAATAACCTGTAGACAAAATCCAAGGGATAGGTTTATCATACTTGGATTATTTTTCTAACATTTAGGTTTTGGAAAAACTTCAATTTTAAACCTTGACAATAGTACATGCAAATTATATGGAGCATGATTAGTATGTCTATTTTGGGAAATTTTGCATTTTAGTATATATATGTTGTCATTTACATTGTGAAAATAGAGCCTTATAAGACTCTTTTCATGCAACGTTTATAATTATAATAAATTTACAAAACATTTATAGCCATGTATGATATGTATACATTTATTTGTAACTGTCAAATATGGTTACAATTAACTTGTATATTTATTACACTAAAAAACTAGTTTGTAGTTGAATTTGGTGATCATTTTGCAGTGATTGGCAGATTCATCATTTTAGAGATGTGACATTTGAGTAGGTAGTTTACTTCTATCTAAAATTTGGTATTGGATAGATATTTCTTTCACTAGAATTTTAGGGATTTAGTTTGATTTTTGAATCATTACCATGTTATTTTTCAGTGATGTTTTGTATATTGAACCATTTGCAGATTCAGTGGATGACTTGACCTTTTGGGGACCAAAAGGGTCTTATTGGGGGGGTTTGATCTGAAATATTTTTTTAAATTATGGTTTTTAATTAATTTCCCACTTTAATTCCTCTATTTTTCCTAATTTCAAAATAATCCTAATATCCTATTATTAATGGATTTTTCTAATACCATGGGATACTAAATCCAAATTTAATTTAATTATCTTATTTTATGGTTTTAATAAACCATTGGATAAATTTAAATTAAATCCCAAAGCTTATTTTATCCCCACTTTATCTTATCCCAACATGGATATTTGTATGGAATATGTTTTTATAAAAACATGAGTCTAAAATAAATCTTTTAAATCATCAACATACATGCTTTGTCCTACCCACTTGGTTGGCGATTGGTGGGAAGTGATGTTTTTGGGAGAATTAGGTAGAGTTAGGTAGATAATGTTTTGATTTAAATTATTTATTCCTTTTACCACGTTGCATGGGGGCATGGAAGAGTTTATTAAATCCAACAAATTTTATTCACCCACTTTATTCCTTATTACATGGAAAGTCATAGGGAATATTTAAAAGATTATTCTTGATGTCTTTATACATGGTAATCTTGATTTAATAGGAGTTGAAAGTCTTATTTTATGGTGTGGAATATTAATCCAAGAAACATGGCATTAAACTCCTTGTCCACCTTTTATTTACACATGGACACCCACTTACAAATAATCATATGGTTGGTGGACTTTGTTTTGCATGGTAATTTTTCTTGATTCTTCTTTTATGGCATTGAATAATTATGGTTATTAATTATGGGAAGTGTTTTGATAAATAAATCATGGATTTTTAACATCACATAAATTATGAGATTTTATTCCTTTTTGTTTTCATGTAGCCTATCCAGAGTTTTAACCATACTTTGGGAAAATGAAGGTTGTTAGCCAATATTGGCTATTAATAACTTTATTTCATTTTATATTGGGAAGGATTTATTGATCTAGAGATAGAGAATAGAGGGAAACAACGTATAGAGGCAGAAGCTATATTTTTTTTTGTATAGAGGTAGAAGCTATAAATGTTTAGTACGGAGGTAGAATTTGGTAATAACCATATTGAGGAAATTTTTTGCCTATTACAAATTATTGAAAGATTGTAAAAATTATAGAGAAGTTTTATTTTCTCATTTGGAGAATAAATTATTTACATAGCTTCAGATAAAGAGGGAGACATTTGTTGATCAGGTTTAGAGTCTTCAATATCTGGTTTTAAATTTTATTGTAGGTGACAGGGTTCATTTATCATTATTGTGAGTTGTATTATTACTTGAAAATTGAGTTTTAATGTATTGGAATGCTATTTAGCAATCCTAGGGAGCCAATTTTGTGAACCCCATAAATAATGTATATTCTCTATTTTATTATTTTATTTCAGTTTTTCCTTAGTATATCAATTTTTAATTATTATCAATATTTGGAATTTAATTACTAAAAATTTGATTAAGAGACTATTTGTAGAGGATAAAAATATTAATTGAATGTGTAATCTGATCAATAAAATTATATGAGATTACAAAATACTCATTCAAAATTGTTCGGTTAATTTGACATTCAAATTTAAATAAAATTTAATTCCTTTGATTTTAATTAAAAGTTGGAAAAATGACTTATTATTAAAAAATCCATTTTAAATAAATAGTATTGATTAATAGGGGTTAATCACTATTTATGGATTAGTTTCCTCAAAGGATATCTCTTCATATATGTTCTTTAATTTTAACTCTAAGAAGTGTCACTCGAACTCCTTATTTGCACTTATTTTTAGACCCATTTCGTCAACTTCTTGTAAAATCTTTGGGAACTACTCATCTTTTTTTGTATAAATATGGGCTTCTAACACCTTCCACTCCTATTATTCTTTATGGAGATAGGAATTTATTGTGTTTATTTATGCTTCTCTCTAAGATTCTACTCAAGGCATCCTCATAATTCAAAATTCCTTAATGAACTCAAATTAGGTTTTCATTAATTCACTATGTGCATCTAAAGTGTTTGTCCCCTTATTAAAGAGTTGATCAATTATCATCTTTATCTTTTCCATGTGTTTGTTTAAAGTTATGTCCACTCCATCTAATAGGCTTTGCTACTCCTTCATAACTCATTCACATAGCTATAGAGCCTTAAGATCCAAGGGAGACCTTGTGCTCTACTACTTTACACTTCTCCTAATCTTCCTTCAGTGCACTCTACACTCAAGAGAATTTATTTTCTTCTTCTTCAAGCACCTAAGATATTTCTATAATTATTCACCTTTAGTTCTTATAGGTTATGTTATTCAACATTTATTTTTAAACACCTCTGCAACTAACTTCACTAGTGTGCACCCTACTTGCACATCAATCATGTTCATAGGGTTTATAAAAAACAAGTCTCACCCCTTGCTATCAACTTTCAAAGAATTCAATCCTAATTTTTCAAGGACTTTAAACCATGGCTCTTATGCATATATATCCAAATCAAAGGCCATTTTCTTGTAGATTTATATTATGACATGGTTGGGCCTCATTTCTTGTCATAGAATAGTTATTCTTCCTTAAATCCACTCTAGGATCTAGCATTGATGGTATATTTTTAATCTTTCTCTAATTGTGAGGGGATATTTCTACCCATATCTTTTTCCCCTTTTATATCTCCTTTCATTCTTCCTCTTTTTGAAGCTACTAATGTTCTAACCTTTCATTGATGGGTTACTTTCCTTGGGGATCTGTTGTGGAGTCTAATTCCTTAACATGTTACATGACTACATCTACTCCTTTATCTATCACTTCCTCCAAGTCTTTTATGTTATTTTTTTCTACTTTAGGCCTTCTTTCTATGCTTAGATCTTTTTTTGTGTGCTTCAATTTCTCTGCTTATTACTCATTTTCACTAACATAGGGGGAGTCTTAAAATACCTCTTCTACATGTGTTTATTTTTTGGGTAATTCTAGGTTGTCTCTTTTTATTGTTACACCTTGTGTTCTAGCCTTGGCTCAGTACACATTTTTACTTTGGGGCATTCTATAGGAATTGCCTTACTTATTCCATGTTTGTCTTGACTAACACATAAATTAATGTAGAAGGTTATATTATGACTAAAATTTCTAGATTCACAAACTATAGTTTATTCTTCTTTGGAGGTCCCTCTTCTAACTTTGTCTCCTTTGAGCCTTCTCACAGATGAGATTGTGGCACTTACTATCTCTTATTTTTATTATTTATCTTGGATGGGGAGTAATGTGAAGTTATTGGGTGTGATGAAGGTAGTGGTTCTACATCACCTTACCCTTATGCTCTCATGTTGATACTCTTTCTCTTGGGCTTCAACATATGAAGATATTTTCTACTTGGCCCTGTATCATAACATTCTATATTGGGTTGATGACACATCCAATGCTATCCTTCTCATCCTCCTCCTTTCGCATAATCTCTCTTGGGTGTACATATTTTATGCAGATGGTGTGGTTGTCTACATCTATTCCCTGCACATCCATTGTTATATTTTTTACATTAGATATGTCAATTACTGCATCAACAAAGTATTATTTTGTGAATCCATAAGTCAACTTTAGCCAACCAGTCATATTACTATTGGCCAGTTTGATTGATGCTAGTAATTAGTGTTGCATTATAGTGAACTTAGTATGCCCCTTCATTATTTCTATCAATATCCTTGGCATGCACCATTCATCTCCTAGGGCATCCTTTAGCCACATAAACCACCTATCCACTTGGGCCTTATATTGCTTCAACACTACCTTATAGAAAGTATATATATGATACTTGAGTACCAGGGACTTATCGTGAAGGTGATATGTCCATTGGACTTTTACAACACCTTCAAGTATGCAAATCTCATCAAATATTAGGATCATCAAAACTATGTCATTTTTTAACTTCTCTCCAAACCTATGTGTCACTATGTGCCTTCAATGATCAAAACTAATAGGAACTTGGAGATGTTGAATAACATCCCCTTGGCTATTTTATGCATGATATACATAAATTTATTGTTGACTTCTTTCCAATACCATGGTCCATGTAGTTTGTCACTCACCAAGTGTGTTACAACCATTATGGCTATATCATTATTAGAGAATTATCAACAATGTCATGATGATGTCATGAATGTGTCTAGGTGAATAGATAAAGTACATTGATAGTCTAAGTGACAATGACAAAGTGTTCAATGTGCTTATTCCAGTATGCTTGAAGTATGATTGGTTGATCTTCAATTTTGACATGGTTAGAGATGTTTAATGATGATTATGGTGATTTAAGTATGTGTAAGAGGTTCCTAATATTTTTTATATTCTTTGAGTGCTTATGTGCATAATTTTAATTCATCTAGTTGTCCATAGTTTTCATCTAGACACTTTGGGTCAAGTGGCATAAAATCTAAGTAGGAAGTTTGATTATGTCACCATTGCCAAGTATGGATGAGTCAGGGAAGTTAGTCATATGGTTGTGATCACTTTATTACCTAGTTATTATTTACTCAATTTTAGGTCATGCGCTTAAGTGAGTCAAAATATATGCAAGTGTAAAGTTGGGCTCCCAAGCATTTTGATAGTGTTTTCCCATAACCAAATTTTCATGAGGCAAGAAAGAGCCAAGTAAGCAGTTTGATGGTGGAATATATCATAGAGAAGGTGATAATATTGATTTATTTAGTTTTTTCTTGGTTGATTTGTGATAATTTTTAGTTCAAGCACCAAAGTGTGGTAAAAGATATGCATGTTCAAAGTTGGCCTTCTAGATAAGTTTTTGACATAGTTGGCTCTGTGGTAGAAAAATCTGAGTGAGAATTTCTATGTCATTATATCTAACACATGTGAGGGTTATAGGATCATTTTTTGACATGGTTAGATTATCCTATGTAGGTAGATAATTTGATCCAAATTTGAGATCATATGAGTAAGCAAGGTAAAAGATATGACTGTGTAAAGTTGGCCTTCCAAGTAGATAAGCAAAGTTCCCATACTTAGTAATTTTTGAAAAAGTTAAAGTTCAAGAAAAAAAAAAGTGTAGTATTGTTTTTGAGTTGTGTCTTAATTTTAGATATGCCTTAAGAATTAAGACAAACCTAATGGCTGACCAAGGTAGTGATTATCATGATTTCTCTATAAATAGTGGAACCAAATGTGTTAGTTTCTAGACTTTGTGAAACACTTGAGTGAGAAACTTGGGAGAGGTTTGAGAGAGGATTTGGGTGTGAATTGTGAAGTTAAGTAGGGTAATATTTACCTATGGATGCTTTTAAGATCATAATATATTGAGGACTATTTATATGACTTGTAGGTCATAATTTTATTGACAAAATAGTGCTCTTGTAGATTGGGTATAAGTGAAGGTGAAGAGTGATAATCAAAGGTCCATCATCAGGTGTTGAAGACATCAATTTATAGGTGGATATGTTCATAGGTTTTATTGTGTCATCTCATAATCTAAGGGGTTTGATGCCTCCTTGAAAAGTGAAACTTGTTAAAAGTCTGGTTGTTGTTGTAGCTCAACTAGATAGGTGGTATAGCACTTTGTGAGATTGTAGTCTCACTAAATAGGGATTGTAGTTACTTGATCAGTTGTAGCTGATATAAATTGATTCTTATTATTATAGGACATTATTCCAATTATAGGTTCCAATGGGTTTTCTCCCCCAAGAGGGTTTCCCACATATGCCATGTGTTATTTGATTGATTTTGCATTGTGTCTCTTGCTCATTGCTATGAATGTTGTGTACGCTTCATGAATGCTTATGGTAACTGGTTAAGTATTTATAAAGATTGAAATTAAAGTTGGATTATTTTGTCTCACTAATTCACCTCCCAGTGATCATACCTCTAAAAATTGGTATCAAAGCAGGTCCTTTGGTAAGTCTTAACATCTTGAAGGTGATCCAAGATGCAATATGGATAGTCATCAAGGAAGTCTCTCTACTAAGCAAGCACTAATATTTAATAGATATAATTATGATTTTTAAAGTGAATGGATAAGGGCATACATTATGTACCTAGGTTTTGATGTATGTAAATTTATTCTGGATGGTTATGTTACTCATATTACTCCTCTATCTAGTGTTGCAGACAAGAAGTTATTTGAGAATAATTCCAAGACAATGAATGATATCACTTGTGGACTTTTAGAGATTAAATACACCAAGGTAATCCATTGTAAATATACTAAAAATATATGGGAAAAAATTTAGATCATTTTTGAAGGAGATTCAAAGGTCAAGCTTGTTAATTTATAGACTCATAGAAAGCAATTTTAAAGTCTCAAGCTAAAAGAAGAAGATTTTATGGCATCCTTTCTGTAGAGATTTGATGAGACTATGAACATCATCAGAGGTCTTAGAGAGAATATTGAAGAGGATACTATAGTGTAAAAGGTATTAAGGTTTTTATCTCTCAATTTTGATCAAAAAGTATCTTCTATAGAAGAAATTCATGATCTTACTCAATTGAAGATGGATCAATTGCATGGCACTATTACTGCATATGAGATGAGAGTAAATGATGATATACCACAAAATAAGGAAGTAATATTAAAGATAGAGATGAAGCCTAAGAAGAAGTTCCAAGGTAATAAATCCAAAGAAGATGACATATTTGATATTGATGAGGATGAACTAATTGCTTTGATTACTAGAAAATTGAACACAGGTTCAGGGAAGTATAAGGGTAAACTACCCTTAAAATGTTTCAACTATGGGTAGATACGAAATTTTACTTGTAATTTCGCTCATAATCATGATAAGAAAGATGATGAATAGCATGGTGAAGGCCAAGATGATGACAAGAATACATACAGGAAGAAAGGATTTATAAAGTTTAACAACAAGAAGAAGTCCTTCAAAAATAAGAGGAGTCTCTACACCAAAGAAGATTACAACTTATCAGATGAGATTGAATATAGTGACTCAAAATATGATCATAAAGATGATGGTTCTATTGAAGATGAAGCCTTATTCATGGTTGAGGAAGGAAGTTACTCACATCCAAATGTGTCTACTTGGAGTGATTCAGATAATGATGAAGATGAGGTAGACTATGAGACTGTATTGATGAATGCTCTTAAAGAAATGAAGATTAAGAAGAATATCAATAGGAATATGAAATATAAAATCAATGACTAAGAGGATCAATTTAGTGTGTTTGAGGTAAGATTGGTTGAATACTCTAGGAAGCATGAAGGTGTTGTCATATTTCTTAATTCTAAGTTGGAATCTATATCTGAAAGTCTAAGAGCTAAAGAAGAAGAATGTTCAAGGTATGTTCCTAAAACTAAGTCTTTGAAATCTAAGTTAGAGAAGACATCTAGTAAGGTGAAGTCATTTTTGAGATTTGAAAAGATATCATGTGATCTAGACAACATTCTAAGTGGTTTAAAGCATGCTAGTGATAGAAGTAGTCTTGGATATGAATAAAAACAAAAGAATGTTACTCAAGATAAGATGAAGACTAATGTGAACTAGGACAATCTTACTTTGAAGACAAATCATCAGACAAGGAATGAAGGTGTTGGCAGAATGAAGACAAATCAAATAAAAAAACCTAATGCCATGAGGTATGTAAGATTTAATGGTTACTATTACACATGTAATCAATTTAGGCATATATCTATAGAATGTAAGACCCTGTTAGAAATGAGTTTTCATGGGACTATGATAGGGGTCACCATTCAAAAGGAGTAAGAAAAAATAAGTTCTTCAACTATCTTAATGTGGGACACTTTTCAAACCATTATCCACATAATATTAGATAATGTGAGTCCTCTTCAAAAAGGGGAGGTTATTTTGTTTGTCATGATAAAGGACATATTGAAAGTTTTTGTCCAAACATGATAAGATAAACTATGTTTCCATTAAGGAATTTGGTGTGCCACTATTGTGAACAGAGAGGTCACATTGATAAGTTCTGCAAGAAAAGGTCTACAAGTCCAAATAGGTCTAATCAAGATCCTAGAGTGCAAGAAAGAATACATATTAACACATGGAAGCCAAAGGTCACAAGTGGGAATCATGATGAGTCTTTAGGTCTAAGTAATATATTTTCTATAGTAGAGAATGCTTTAGAAATTGAAGAGTGCCAAGGGATCTCTTTATCTGCTCATGTTGAAAATGAAGAGATCTAACTCAAAGAGAAGACCAAGATACTAGTTGAGTCTAATTCTGAGGTGTGTATGGATCTAAGTGAACATTTTGTTGTTTTTGAGAATGTATCATAAAAATAACATCAATTGTCTATACCTAGTGATGAGGTTTTAAACTACAAGGTAGATTTACTAAATGAAAAGGTATGTCATGAATCTTTGTTATCTCCATGTATTGTCAATCTAATCCTAGAAGAAAAGGAAAATGCTGTAGTGGTTGAGAATGTTACTTATCTTAAACATAAGAAGAAGAAGAACTACATGTATCAGATGACCAAAGAGGAGAAGGAATATGAGGATTTGTTGGCAACTTCTGATTTCACATTATTCTAGGACATTATGAAGTGGGGTGTCTCTGCCTATGCTTCTTAAGAAAGATATTTTATTGTGGATAATAATTTTTTTATGCTCAATATTTTTTTGCCATTCTAAACAAATACTTGTGTTGATCTTAAAATGCCTTTGGTTCAGGGGGAACAACAAGATCATGAGCTTGTTCCAGCAATTTTTGAAGGAGATATAATACAGGATTAGAATGGGTGTTTCCAAATGGCATAATAAGCTTGATGCAATTTAAAAAGTGTTTGGTTTTCAAAAATGTCTATGCCCTTCTTTGTGATGTGCTCTAGGTGTTTTATGGTCTAATGGTATGTTGGATCCAAATTGAAGATTTTTGAGTGCTCTCGGTTCTCTCAATTTTTGCTTAAGGGCAAGTAGGCCTAAAATGGGTTATAGGATTTATGGGTTCCCAAAAGTATGGAAGATCAAATCTTGGTCTAAAAGTGTGTGATGGGTTTCTACAAGTGTGTAAGATATTTCAGAGGTGTATGTTGACTAGGAAGAGGTTTGTTGATCTTATTGTTTTTGAGATTCTTAGGTTTTAGACTATGCTATAAAAGTGGTTTGCCTTATGAGTTGAGGTTTGAAGCTTCTTAATAGGTTGAATGGGCTAAGTGGCTTGTCAAATCAAGCTTCATAGAGATTTGAAGATTTGTGGTTCTTAAGTTATTCATGTTTTTGTCAAGATGGAGGCTTAATTGTCTGATAGGTTTTTGAAGTATGTTTCAAAAGATGAAATAAGTGGTGAAATTTGGTTCAATTGAGGAGGCATATGATAATGATCTAGATATGAAATTTTAGGTCCTGAAGTTGTGTTTATAGAAAGTTATGAGCTCTACAAGTTCTAGGTAGGGCTACAAGGATGCTAGATAGTCCTAGTGTGAAGAAAAGTGATTTTTGATCAAATTATCCAAAAAAGCAAGGCATGTATGTTTCAATGAGATTTCTTAGGTTGTTTTAGAGCATTTTTATGTTTGGTGAGTGGCATGAAGTACTGTTGGTGGTCCTTTTGATAGCTTCATATAAAAGGCTAAAGCCTATATGGTGGTTCTTCCTAATATATGGAGATCTGAAGATGCTCAAGTGATGTAATTGCTCAAAGATATTAGGGGGATTCCCTATCAGATGTTTCTTGAAGAGTTACATCATATTCTAGTGGTTTGGTTTGTTCTTTCTTCATTAGTTGAAGTGTTTGGTTGAAGAAGAGTATCGACATAGAGTATAATAAAGTTACCAAGGCAAACAGAAGGAGGCTCAATGTAAGGGGGAGTTTCTATAATATTTATAAGATGTTCCTCTCTTATTAGTGGTATTTTTAGGTCCTTAGGATCATATTTTGCCCACTTTTTCATTGTGTCAAAGGGGGAGAAAGTTCCTATTATGAGAGTGCTTGAAAAGAGAGAAGGAATGTGAGTTGTATATTATTATATGATGGTTGTTGACATCAATGACAAAGGGGGAGATTGTTGGATCATTTTCAATGATTCCATGATTATGTCATTAAGATGTCCAGGTGAATGGATGAAGTGCCTTGATATTCTAAGTGATAATGAAAAAGTGTGCAATGTGCTTGTTCTAGTATGCTTGAAGTATGATTGGTTGATATTTAATTTAACTCCAATGAGACTTCCACCATATATATAGTAGGATCAAGCTGGAGTTGAATTATGCTTCTATGAATGAGACTTCCACCATTTATTCCTCCAATTTTATTCTGGCCTTATATTATAAACCTTATATGATATACAAAAAATAACAATTCTAACTTCCCTGCATACAAAACTAACCTCTAATTCTTTGTCCTTAGAGTAATAGGAGGTAAGTTTAGCCTTAAAATTAATCAATTTTGTTACTTTATACATATTTAAAAAATTAAATTGTAACATTTATTAGCTTGTTATAGATAAAAATGTGTGTATATAGCACAAGAAGATAGGCAGCAATGAAAGGTCATCATGCTCTTGAGGGTTATGGTGATACTGATTCCATAGAGTCTTCACTTAATTAATTTTAAATTTTCAAACACCCAAGGCCTTCTTCAATATCATATCCCCTTGTAGGTTATCCTCGTAAATTTCCATGATTATTTATTTCCTATATTATTTTATGAAAAAATAATTTTCATATTATTTTTTTAATTTATTTACTTTTTGCAGTGAACTCTTGAGTTGTTTTCATTGAGGAATATTCTCAACAACACTTTCAATGTTTGTTACCTTACAATTTTTATTTTTTGAATTTTAGTTTATTCTATTGGATAATTTATTACCTACATGACTTTCTCTTTTGTATTTGAAACCATCACTCTCCCTCTGACTCAAACACATAGGGTGGAGGAGGCGATCTCCCCAACTACATGTTATAACTATAACATTTTAAATTAACATTAATTTGTGTCTTTGAATTTACCATTTTTCAATAATTTTTTGTTTTTTAGGTCACCCTACATTTGTGAGGAGAAGTATCCCACCACCCTTACCACCCATCTAGACTCAAAGAAAAGGGAATAATATCTCCTTCCCTATACAAAGCAAAAGAACCCTGCAATTTTTAGGGTCTGAATTCCCAAATTTATATATTGGTGGTGTTTTTAGTGCATAGAGACTTACATTTTTGTAGCATATTGATCTAGATGAAGAGCATTTTGGGATTGAAAGTGGGACCTCAACTGGTGGTGATTTCAATCCACATGATTTTATTCAAGTTTCTAATGTGCTTGAAATAAAAGTGCCTTCTACCTCTTCCATCTCTATCCCACATGCCACTAATAATTTTAACATGTCTAATGATTATATCACTTATTTTCCATTGAATAATTAGTGTCAGAAAATCTAATTTTTAATCTGAAGGATGGTGTTATTGATGAGTTCAATGTTATAAAATAATGGGAGATAAGGGTAAAAACATTAATAAAATAAATTAATACCTATTTTCACAATCACTCCCAAAGACTGAATTTATTTTCACTTGTTTAAAATTAACCCTCAAAGATTGACGCTTTATTTAATCAAGCTCAATATGAGTTAATTTCAATTAAAAATGTTAACAATGACAATA